>CM068580.1:76236031-77436031 GCA_035048485.1 Pteria penguin | reverse complement strand
ACACATCTCGCACATATAAATAGATAAGCCCCCCCCCCCCTAAACACTCACCTCGCACTTACACATAGATAAGACATCCCCCAAACACACATCTCCCACATACAAATAAAAAAGACACCCCACCCCCAACAGACACCTCGCAGGTACAAATAGATAAGACCCCCCCAACACACACCTCGCACATACAAAACAACACAACGCCGAATCATCGTCTGTAACTCTTCCATGACACTACAATATACAAAATATATACATGTACATCTCATTTCTTCGTTGAGTTTTCCGTTTAGGGGACGACCATTTGATTCTGATTGGGGGAGGGGGACTAGCAAATTTGGTCGAGTCGGATTATTTATTTTCAGATCTTTGAAGGATAGAATATGTATTTCTTCGATATCCTGGGACAGATTATTTTTCTCGACTTTTTTTGTCGCCAATAAATACTTGTTAGAATTGCATTGTAAATATATGCTATTAACAAAACACATGCTAATATAGAATAAATTCAACAAATAACAAATGCAAAAACTACTTTAATTGCATCGGTATGTATGCTACTAGTCTTATGGTGAAGTGTAAAGTTTTTCTCAGTCTCTGGTATCCAGAAGGAGAATTTCCAATTATCACTATAGAAGGATGTGTGAGGAAGTGTTGCTATTTTGGATTCCTGTCTGAATGATAATATTTAATTCACTTTTACTTACTTTGAACTATGTCATTTTAATACAAAATAGAATTTCATGAATATTTTGGGTATATTTGATATATTGATTTTTTTCACATTTTAAACTTTATCTTCACTACTTCTAGACTGAGTTTGATAAAACTTGGTGAGGTATTAAGCAAATATGGTCCTGTACAATTTTACGTGTTTTAAAAGTTTTAAAGAAACTAAGGACTCGGTTCGATTCCCGGGTTGCGCCACTATGTTTAAGAGGTTGGTAACCTCCTGCTTCCATGTCGCGAAATAACTGAAATATTGTTGAAAGCGACGTAAAACACTAATCAACCAACCAACCAACTAAGGACTCATGGCTATCTACAAGCATTGTTCAATATCATTCAATATCATCTCTCAGGTGAACGATATAGGCCCATTTGGACCTCTTTTTTCTTTTCCTATCATGTATGTTAAGCGAAGAATCACATTTTTGATGTTGTTACTTTTGTTCTCATTTTAAAGTTATGTTTGTTATGATTGTACATTTGAATAAATGTATTATAATCAATCGACAAATGTCCTGTTGCACTGATTTGAATGAAGCCTAAAAGTCAACAGATATGGCCATCATGAATTTTGGAATGCACATGATTTAACTGAACATCGACTTCAGTGGCGGATTTAGAGGGGGGCGCCCCCCCCCCCTTTTGGCCACATATTTACTAGTAAAAATCCAGATTTTGCACCAAAAATGGCTGAGTAGTTCGGCTAATACACATGTGGGCCCCCCGTTTTTGGAAATCCTGGATCCGCCACTGGACTTTGCATATGTGCTCAGGTGAGAGATGAGGCGAATTCAGTTAAGACCCCCTTTTGGCCACTCATTTTAAAGTTAACATATCGGTGTGCCTGGCATATAAATGAGGGGCGGACAAATGGCACTATTCCGAACAAGAACCTGAAGAGAAAATCTCTCAAGAAGCAGATGGCAGAGCTCTTGTCCCCTGTCCGCTCCTCAAAACGGACAATCAAATATATCTTTAATATGCAACAATGCTATCGTTGAACATATTGATTAGCAGGAATTTTTGTCCACAATCTGACTAAACCCATATCTTTCTTCCGCTTCTCTGTTTTGACACATAGAGAAGCGGAATATAGACATATGGTTTTAATCAGATTGTTTTGTCCAGTGCTATAATTCCGCTGAAATGTGAGGTATACAGTTAAACTACATAGGCAGCTATATGGAGAGCGAAGCGAGCCAGGTAAAATCAACGTGTTTACTATAGAACAATCAGCTTTATATTTGCATGATGTGGTATATATACATGCTAGCAGCCAGGATATTTATTTTCGTTTCAGTCAAAGCCAACTTTCTTATTTCCAGCATTTTGAGGGTCAGAATATGTACATGTATTTCCAAAAAGTGCCAGTCCCCCCTCCCCCTTTCGTCATGTGTAGCCCCTCACCTAGCAGCGCCTTAAATCCTCTTCCCCTAATATTCTTGTCTTCGAGTTATAGTTAAAATGCTGCAAACGTTACGTTACATTTCAACATTGAACTGACGATCACAGATGAATATATTCATAGTATATTCACGACCATATCCCTCTCCACCATGGGCACAAATGTTATTTGAGGCGATGCTATTTAGCTTATTTTCATGAAAGTTCCACCGAGAACAGTTCACTCAGCTCCGGAGGGGTTTCTTTTCAAACAATTATATAAATAGATAAATGTCAAGGTATTCGCGGTATTTTGAGTAATCTATTTGTAGTCCGATCCGCTCAGTTATAAAGTGCTGCGACGAACAATCATTATTTGTTGTTGAAGTCCGTTCCATTCGCTTGAGTAATAACCTTTACCCACGTATCCCAAGTGGATCATTCCTAATGCGATAAGTGCCCCGCTGTTATTTTTGGCAGTTGTAAGAAGTTTAGGAAAGATGGCGGCACGGGGCTACCCCGGTCCCTGTGTTGTGCTAGTGATTTTATTCATATATTTAGGAGATTTTACCCATGCACAGGTACTGACGCCGCCGTATTTTAACTTGGCTTATGAAAGGGAAATTTATGCAAGTTCAACATGTGGAATGGATGTTGCAGATTCGGAGTTATTTTGTCGTTTGACAGGTGCTACGGGTGCCCAGAGGGGCGCTATCGACAGTTTAGAAATCATCCAGGGCCAGTATTGCGATGTTTGTGATCCCTCGACTCCGAGTAAAGCTCATCCACCGGAGTATGCTATTGACGGAACAGAACAGTGGTGGCAGAGTCCCCCACTCTCCAGGGGCACGCGGTACAACGAGGTCAACTTGACTATCAATTTTGGACAGGTAATATTTTGATACGGTCCCCCTTAGTCAGCTGTTTTAACTCGGCACGGCCGCTCATTAAGAATTCTGTGTTATTCAAATTACATAATGTTTACCTGCTTTTCTTTTTACATTCCTTTGTTAATTAACCACATTTATACACTATTGTATACACATAGTGTTAGTAGCGTGTAAATAGGAACAGTTGACATCGGTGTTTTCCCATCATAAGTAAATTTTGTTAAAACGACAGCGAGTAATTTGTTATAATGTTAATCATATAATTGCATTCACATCATTATCACAGCAATCCGCTGTGTACACACTGTTAAGAAGTACGAATAAAGTCGGAGGTGTCTGTTAAAAGTATTAAAACATGGATAACTTTATGTTTTTGATACGGTCATTTTAAATGTCGTGAGGTCTTGGAACAAATCACAAGGGTCAAAGCAAGTCAAAATCGTGTGTCTGTGGTGAAAAAAAGGGGGGGGGGTTAAGAGTTCCTTTTGGACCCCGCCAAAATTTTATTATTTTTTAAACTCATTTATCTGATAATTAATTAAAACAATACCAAAACCAATATTGTATTGATTTTAAACGCTTTGAATCCAAAACCTAGATTCTTTAAATATCTTATTTGATATTTAGAAAAGAATCAAACAAATTGATTGGGAAAGGGGGCAGGGGGGGGGGGGGTTCTAAAAGGAACTCTTTCCCGCTCAGAAAGTAGGTAATACAGATTTTGTTCCCTATCCCATACTTTTGATTTGCTTCTTGTACCTATGTACTAATGTAGTGAGAAGATATGTATTGACGTTTTCCCCTCCTTTTCCTCCTTCTTTCTCTTTTCTTCAATCCTGCAATGTAAGCTATGCAGACAGATCCAGTAATTTGGTAAAATAGTGAATGTTTCACCCAGCCACATTTCCCAAGGTGTCAAGACTTTGTCGGGTATGTAAATTTAACTATCTACACCAAAAAGTACCAATTGCAAGAAACATCATTTTGCCATGGTGGGACTACTAGACAGTCCCTTTTCCTTATAAACATCCTCTTCCGCACATCTTAGGCTGTTTTCCTCTTCAATGCATCTTACTCTTCCTTCCCCTCCCTCTCTCTCTCTTCCCTTTACCAAATCCGACCATTGTGAAGCATTTATTTGATCTCGTCATTCAGAAAGTTGCATATCGGGTATGTGAAACACACGTATGTGGGAAATACATGAAAAGCGATGCCATATGTGTTAGGTACATGTACAGTACTTAAGTTAAATTGTCTTGGCCTAATTTCAAGAAATTCATGGTCTCTATGGAAACGGAATCTGACTTTTATCTTTTTGGATATAATCCAGCTACACATGTTGCCTTTGGTTAATCAGGACTGGAATGAAGATAAGTGTAAAAAGCAGCGCTATGCAAGTCGTGATAACATCTGGCATACTTCATTAGTGTCAGATCATATTCAAGAAAAGGTGTTAGGGGGTACCTAAAATCCATCAAGACTGTGTGGTCATCTGCGTACACTTTACCAGTATTGATAATGTTTATGCAAATCCCTGTCTAATTTTGATCTTGGTTTATAGTGGCAAATTAAATTCAGGGGACTGTAAATGTAAATGGGGACACTGACCCAAAACAGTTTAATTTAAACTGTAACCCAAACGCGCATTTTCATAAGTTTTGGTAAAACGACTGTGCCCCCCCCCCTCCCCCCCCCCCTTCCCCAAATGATACATGCACTTGATCCGTCACTGTCCTCGATGTAATGAGTAAAACACACCGAAAATGGGAATATGATGTAGCCTCTTTCTTATCATACTTCATAATTGTAACATTTCATTGTTCGATGCAAATCTTTTGTTTATTCTAACACGTTTAATTTATATATTAATATAGAGCAATACTACCAGAGGCCAATAACATTATATAGATCTAATAATACAAAACAAATGCCTGACTTTACATGTACATGTATGACTGCCCACTCTGGCTATCGACAACTTAACTTGCATTTGGCTACTCAGTTTTTTTTATGAGACACGTCTACCATGATGCTGGTTCTCGGGTTTTACTCGTTTACTGTCTCATTGGAAGACCATACACCGACGAGCCGCCTGCTGAGCTCGAACCCAGGACGTTTCGGTCAAACACAAAACCGATTAAACTACGCTGTTTCAAGAGGGCACGGGCATTTGAGTTCAAAAGACTTTTATGAGATTTTGCATAATATTAAAAAGTGTGACTAAAGCCGTTTGTTAAAAAAAAAAATTAATAAAAATGGAGGGACAGTGCGAAGAGATAAATAATACAGTACAGTATACGTGTACAGGGTTCTCCCTATTTTAGAAAAATAGCAGGGGAGTTTAGAATAAATAGGAGGTGAAGTAAGGTGCAAGGAGGAGCGATTTCCTTGATTCTATACACTTAATTAACCTACATGTACTTAATCACTGAATCAGAATGCTGTGAAATGTTTGCTTGAAGTGAATTAACAACAATGGTTTGTATTATGCATTCACGGTCATCACCTTTAAAAAATGAGCATGACCCCTGCCTAGGCGCTGTTAAAATTCTCCATCATCCTTCAATTTCATAGTTTCGGAGAGAGAAAGAAAGGAAAGAGGTTGAACAGAACCCACTCATCCTAATGGATTCATTCACTTTAGTCTTATCCTTGTTATCGATATTAAAATCATCTTATTTATGTTCGTACAAATAAGTGAACATGAACCTTCGAAAGAAAAACAGACAGGACAAAAACAATATGCCCCCGATCTATCGATCCGGGGCATAAAAACTGAAATTGAAAAGTAAATTTAATGGTCAATATATTAGATTCTTAAGGGTCTTTCACACTATAAAGAATTGGTCCAGCGTACATGTACGGCTGATTTTTGCAAATATTTAGCATTTGCTGGCAGATGCTGAAGTACGGTTTGACAATGCGTTGGATCGTTGTTGTTCGTTCCCCTACGTTGTCGTTCGTTACGGTTAGCAAAAACTTTTTTGTGCATGCACAAAATTTTTGGACGCATGCCGACGAATAGCTCTTACTCAGCAAGAACGTAGGCAAATGGAGCGCAAACGTTTTATTTGTCTGCAGCACGGTAACGCTATACGTAACGCGAACGGTCTTATTCGTCCGAGCAAGTCAAGGAAATTTATTTGCGAAAGACTTGCGTATTAGTTACGAATTAAAAATGTTCTTTCAACGTATGAGTTGTGTTTTTACTTCGAATTGTTAACGTATTATATTGATCGGGAACGATCTGTTAATGTATAGGTGCTGTTACTTGTTCGATATATCAATGTACGTAGTGCGTGTGTGAACGTACACAAATCGTACGTATAACGTGTTCTGTACCGTTCATTGTTTGTTCAAGACTTTCCAGTGAAGTACCACTTCATTCATAGCACTCATATTGTATATCTCTTTGTTGTTCAGACCTACCAGTCTCCTCCTTTTCATCATTTGGATGCAGAAATGCACTATGCGGCGAGTCTGCAGCAACAGATGGGGTCCTTTTCGGAACAGCTTCTTCCTGAACAATATTCTTTCCCTGGTCTCTACCTCGATATGCTTTCTTTTGTAGTGTATGTCTCCATGGCATCTTCTATGTACTGCAGATGAGTGGAGCTGCGACTGAAGTGTCAGATTGCCGAATATCGAAACCTGCGTACATGCGTCACGTGATCGTTCTGAATTCGCAGACCGTACGCACAGCGTACATAGAGCGTACGCATAATCTGTTAGACGTTCGTTTGGAGGTCGCTGGAATTCATTTCGCAGTCGCACTAGATCATTAATAGTTCGTTAATGATATGTTAGGAATTCGTTATCAATTCGTTTCATGCGTTGTCAGTACGTTCTGTTTAGTCTCAGGGAATCCATACGGTAAAAAGTTGTGCGTATGTGGACTTGGTAATTTTTTTTTGCATTTCGTCCACGTACGTTGGGTTAATTCGTTATAGTGTGAAAAGATCTTACCTAGCCTATGCCTTTTGTTGAAAAAATGTTATTTTCTTAATGACATTTACAAAAAAAGTAGGCGGCGATCAAAGATATTGTAGGCGGCGAAAATCGCCGGGTACCGGCTCTTAAGGAGAACCCTGCGTGTACAGTAACACGTCATGTATTAAAAACTGAAGTTTTGGATTTCAAATTTTAAACAATATACATGTACACACATAAATATGACTGAGTTATGTCTCAATTGTAAAGAAACACAAAATCTTTAAAGTGTGTAAAGGTATTAATATATAAGGAAAAAATTGAACTATTACAATAATACATGTGATGAGAAAATAATAATGAATTAAATGAAATCAAATAAAACTGAATGTCAAAGAAATACTTTCTCAGGGATTTATTGAAAAAAAAATCGGGGGTGTTGGATTTCGACTTGTGATCGTAAAACTGTCAAATAAAATTAAAGTCTCATATACAATTTGATTTTCGCAAAATTTCGTTAATGTAACTGAAACCCCTCTCAAATCCTTCCCATTGCCCGTACAATAACTTTCCCATCTGCCTTTAAACATCGGCCATTGTCGTTTTGAAATTTAATTTGAAAATTAATTATTAATATGTAGTGTTCTAATATAAGCATGCGTCATAGCTTAAAAAGCTTTTAAGAATGTAGCCCTATTTAAGCTAGAATTATTATATTATCATATTTCAGTAATTGAGGTCACGAGGCTCCATTGTTCACCATTGATATGAAGTATATATATAACAATACGTGTCATACTATCTTGTGAAATACGAACATTCCTATACAATTAAAAGTATCATATAGAATGGCCTAAACAATTAAAAGTATCATATGGAATGGCCTAAACAATTAAACGTATCAGGTAGTATAGCCTGAAGAATAAAACGTATCATGTAGTATGGCGAATGTGATCTTTCTCAGTAACTTGGTCATAACCTTACAAGTGGTGATGCAGAGATTTCATTGCTAAAGATTTATTGACGAGTCACTCACCTATGAACTTAATTTATAATTGCCGGAATGAAACTTCGGAATCCTTTCTTGTCATATATTCAAAAATTAGATCCCAGTTGTATAAGTTCGCAGGAACAAATGTTAAGATGACAGCCAGTGTACATTGTAACTGTGGGTAGGGCGCGTGCTGGACGCAAGGCTAGAGGCCTCGTGTTCGATTGTCACCTGTGGTACGTTGGTGTTCAGTCTGTCGGACGAAACAGTAAACCGAGGTACAATATCGCTGTAGTCTTGATACTTGGTAAGATTCCATACTGCTTCAGGTGGGTCTGATGAATAGTCTGATAGTTATTAGATAAGTTAAATAAAATAATTTTGCTTAACGTAAAAAAAAAAAAAAGAAAAAAAATTAGCACTGTATGGCGTATGTGGACTGCAACGGTGATATTTTGTTTAAATCCAGCCAGCGAGGTCTGTCATTGACGCGGACCTCAGGTTTACAATTTAATTATCCGACATAAGTTAACCAATTATGGTCAGTGTGGTTCGAAACCGCTACCTGCTTTATCTTTAAAATTATAATAATGACTTGTAGCACAGGAGAGACATTTTCTTTTGAGTTGCTGAGAAAGTTATGTAGGCCGTATTGGTCTAAGTAGTACATCGTTTGTTCAAATTGTTCTAGAATGTATTACACACATTCTTGAGGAAGTGACATTAAGTAGATTCAGTGTAACATACCCAGTATATATATATATATATTGTGCCTATTCACAAGTACTTTTAAGTTGTTTTTGGTACAAGTACGTGTGAAGTTCGAAGTGAGCAGTGAGAAATCGTGCCGTGCATACCAAGACACGAGACAACGGTGTTTACTGTCTCATCCGAAAGACAGTACACCGGTTAGTCCACGTCGGGAATCGAGCCCGGGACTTTTCGGTTACCAGGAAAATACCTCATCTACTGAGCCACACCAGCCGACAAAATCATTGGCAATGGACAAATGAAACGTAAAACATTTAATATATTTAACCAACAAACAAATGGCCCCTATGAATGTAACACGCGCGTTTTGCCCCATATGTGCAGACGGAATACAGGTCATTACAGTACATCATACATTAATACATAGAGTGTATAAAATTTCAGTTTTAGTTATTGCGGGGTGTTAGTCATATCTGATGACGGGCAGGTTAAACACAACTTTTGCATCTTGGATTAAAGGCCCATTGTAGAGGACGTCAGCAGTATAATCTAGACCAAACGGTTCATTAGAGATAGCAAATGCATAGTTGACCCCAGCCGTCTGCTCAAATAAAGGTGTCTATCATCATGATAGTATGTCGTTTCGTTCATCAAAAAGACAAGATTGATTTAAAGGGAAATTGATAATGAAAGTTCATATGATATGCCTTCGGTTATTATTACGTTTTACTCGTTGTATTAACCCCCCCCCCCCTCCGCATTTCACTCCCTCTTTTCCCAGTGAATAATAGTAATAATAATAATAATAATAATAATAATAATAATAATAATAATAATAATAATTATACATGTATTGATGTAGCAATAAACCAGGTGAATTCAAAATTTAATATAGATCAGCTTAGCGCCACATCAGAAATATTTTTAACAAATCATGAAAGTTGCGCAGATTCAGCTGTTAGTATCCGTTAAGACCCACGACTCCACTTTAATCAAGATATTTTCTCCGCTGTTTAGCAGACGGAGAGGGAGGGGTTTACTTTTAAAATCACATTGTACCGTCTATATTCTGTTAGTAATAAAAAGCTAAAGCATTTTGAGTGAATTTGTGAATATAAAACATACAATTTATATAGTTAATTATATATATTAGTTTTTTTTTCTTTTTGTGCAGGAATTCCATGTAGCCTATGTTTTCATCAAGATGGCCAATTCCCCCCGTCCTGGAGTGTGGGCTCTGGAAAGATCCACTGACTTCGGATTAACATGGCATCCATGGCAATATTTTGCCGACACTCCCAGCGATTGTCATAAGTTCTTCAACACCTATGCCGATCTCGATATAGTTGCAGACGACACTGTTATATGCACCACAGCGTTTTCAAAAGTCGTTCCTTTGGAAAACGGAGAGGTAAATTGAAATATAATATAATGAATACGTATACGGCGTAGATTAAAGCCACTCAATTATGGAAGATGTTATCTCTCTCACTGGTGTGAACAAACTTTTCCTTTGAAACCTGGATTTGACTTTATGTCAGAAAATTGAAGACATGGTTACTTCCTGAAGACGTTATTACTTCTCTTCTACCTTTAAACATTCATGTCACACGAAATAGATTTTTTTTGACTGAACTCTGCACATGTATGTATATGGATGCATTTCTCATGTATACCATATTTTGAAAATATGAAGTTACATATTAATTTCATGTTCCAGAAATTGTTACAGTACCTTTCAGAAACCATTTAAAGTAGTTATCTACTTGTAAAATTATAAAAGATGGAGTAATTTTATTAATCAGTATTCGAGTAACGTGTTGAAGAAAAGTTTATCAGCTGTATGAGAGTAGAAGTCGTTGATCGCTATCGAAATTGTATACTTAATAGCATAGAAAAATATCAAATTTAAACTTTATAGAGCGAAGAGGACGATATAAAAGAAATCGTAGGTGCTTACGTTGCAAGTTTTCTATTTACCAAAAACTGCACGTTTGCGTTATCGAAAGTGACATGTCATATATTGAGAGCAGTGTTGCAAACTTGTGTCAATAAATTTACAAAGTAATCCTATTTGGAATACCTGTTTGGCATTGTAAATGCTGACGCCTCAGTTTATGTTGAGAAAAGTGACTTAACTTTAAGAAGAATTAACGTAAAGAACAATAGTAAAGTCGAGAAGGGTTAGCCTTACTCAATGTTACAATGCAAATAGTTAGTCCCTCTTAATCAACATCGTGCCTTGATAGCATAATATTTCATGCTTATTAGGAATTAATGCAAACGTCACCAGCTGTTCGATAATCGTCTACCATATGTATAGGAACTGATCGTAATTTTAAGTGTTTTTGGATACTACATGTAGTATTTTCTGTGGTTAAAGGGAGTTTCTGAATATATAATTTTTTCAACAAGAAATAGGAAAATAGTTGTAGGAGTACAGGAGGACTAAGCATCTCCCGCCGAGCATCTCTGTGTATAAATAAAAAAATTGTCGGAAGATAATTTATGGGGGGGGGGGGGGGTGACATCATATTAATGTATAAAAATGTGGAGGCATCAATTTCACAAGTGGTAGGGATTCATGACCTACAGTTTTCTGTATACCTTCCGTCCGATTTAATACCTCTTCTTTAATTTCTTCAAAAGTAAAGCGCCTCTTAAATTGCCTCCAATAATATCTATAGTGGTCAAAAAGTTCTTAGGAGTAGACTGATGTTGAATTTTCCTGATAAACACCGTCATCACTAATTTACATTAAACAAAAAGTGGGATGTTTACTATTCATTTCTATTACATGTATATTTTACCATTTATAAGGTACTCGGTTAGTATCTAGCTATATGAGGGTTTTATAAACACACATCCCTCCCCCATTTACAGTGCTTATAAACATTCCAACATGTCATCCATATCTATGGGCATTTGAGCAGCCCCGTTAGATAAGAAGGAACACGTGGATCGCTACAAGTATATCAGAAAATAAACACTGAAGGATTAGTTTTTCACACTACGATTTGGAAAGATTTTCAAAAGATTTCGACAAGACTACCAAAATTTTACGCCTAAACCGTCATCTTTGGTCGAGTCCTGTATAATATAGTCTCCTGTATCCTTTCACAAAGCTGGATTTCAAAATGAACAAGTATGAAAATTAACGAGAATTTGTTGGCTCACTAGTAATTTATATTTAGATCACTGGTGTTGCATCCAATTGTTTTTGAAGTTGATGTAAAACTTTACAATATACTATTATAGCTCCTTGTCTACTTTCATTACTGTATATTATCTTAATCATAGTGCTTTTACAATAGGAATAATAATGTTTTTATGGGTTTAGTAAGGTCAATGAAAAGAATAATATGACGAGGACGCAAATGAAGTGAATAAAACAAAAATGTTGATTTAAGGCTCCTAGATATCTATAGGACCTTAGTGGGCACAATTGGTAAGCTAGAAGTGTGTATATATAAACACGTAATACTGCTCTCACTCGACCTGGTTTAAATGTTCTTGTGTTTAATATTTTAATTCAAGACCATGCCTGAGTTCTTGTCTGTTTCGAGTGCTGGGCAATTCAATTTCCTTTTAATTCTCGATAATGCAAACCACTCAACACACCTGTTTTTTGGACACGTGTTTTAAATTCTGAGTGCGACATTGAGGGTTTTTTTTAGAATACATGTATTTAAATTTTGATAGATAATATGATGAAATGAAAATATAAATATATATATATAAATATATATATATATATATATATATATATATATATATATATATATATATATATATATATATATATATATATATATACACACACACACACACAAATAAAGATAATGTCCAACGTAAAGAAATTCAATATTCAAAAAATAAGAACATTGTCTTCAAAGCTTAACATATTTTATTCCATTACTACACGTGTTTCGGCATTATGAGCCTCTTCAGGTACGTGGGATGATGCTATGTTTTGTTAAGGGAAGGTTTATATTTGTTGATGAAATCTTGCTCTTTGATCGTAATGATTGAATAGTTGTCTGTTTGGTATATAGGCATAACCTATATATATACTTGCTTGTTGTATTATCATGCATCATTATAAAGATAGATAGATAAAATAAAAGTAAAACTGATGAATTCCACTACCAATATATAAGATGTATATTCGACTCTGGCCAAAATCTTATCGAGATGTGTATCCGAATGTTATAATGTGAAATATTTGTTTAGGATAGGCTTATTCCGATACAAAGTCATGAACTGTAGGCTGAATGATGCTGCTGTTATATAGATGGACAAATGCTAATACATATCTTTTAAGTACTTTATATGTCTGATTAAATCATTCCCCCATTCTTCCCCTCCCTCCAAAATCCCTAAAACAGAAACAAATACAAACAACTTTGTAAAATTGTGATACATTGGAAACACTTTTCGTCAATCTGAACTTGTCTGTCAGGTCTGCCACGTAGTCTCCTTGCTTGCTTTGATTAAGTCCGTACTTCTTACAGTTGTTCCCCGTGAGACAAAAGAGCGTAAGGGTTCACGTTCTGGTGACCTCTGATGACGTCTCAGTCACCGAAACCGTTATTAGCCAATCAGTGACTCGGCTAGGCGCGTGATAGTGACGCAATATGTAATAAAAACCGTTCAAAAACTACCTTGTGGGTCACGCACGCCGTGGATGTTAATTCCATCCTTTTGTAGCCGATCCACCGATTTGCTGAAAATCAGAGGACCCTTACGGGGTTTCACCAGATCTTTATACGCAATGGAACAAATAGAGAAGCGGAATAAAGATATGGTATTAATAAGATTGGGACATCTAGGAAGTCCATACTTGCACAAATGATGTATCTATATATGCCAAAATGGATGCTGGTTTCAGATTTAGGTAATGACCTAAATTTTTCTGCTCCAGTGCACGTTAGGAAAAATTGAGCAAAATGTTAAAAAGTTATATTTAATTTTTTGGACAGTTAAAAAGTCCAAACTTGCATAAATGATGTATCTGTATATGCAAATATGGATGCTGGTTTCAGATTTAGGTCATGACCCTATGTTTTCCACTCCAATACACTTGTTAGGAAAATTTAAGCAAAATGTTAAAAAGTTTTATTTTTTGATTTGGACATCTAGGAAGTCCAAACTTCCACAAATGACGTATGTATGTATGCAAAGATGGATGCTGGTTTCAGATTAAGGTCATGACTATATTTTCTGCTCCAGTGCACTTGTGAGGAAAAATTGAGCAAAATGTAAAAATGTTTTATTTTTTCATTTGGACAGCTAGGAAGTCCAAACTTGCACAAATGATTTATCTGTGAATGCAAAGATGGATGCTGGTTTCAGATTTAGATCACGACCTATATTTTACACTTCAGTGCACTTGTTGATAAGAAAGCAGCATGTGAAAAAGTTTTATATTTTTTTTATTTGGACAGCTACCAAAGTTCTTGGTTCTGCTATAGGGATTATATTACATATTATGTTTTATTGGCAAATATGCTATGAGGTGAGCTCTGTAGTCTTTGATTACTCTATGTTTTTTTTTTTGAATGTGCAAACTAATCAACCATCAAAAGGACAAGTAAGTATAATACTAATTGGGACTTTATTAGCAGAATATTATGTACCTTATTACCTCAGAGAAACATTCAGTACATATATGAAAATTATTTGAAAATATGAAAATTCAACAGGTAGCTTGAAACTGATAAACTCCTACATTGTATCATCAGAACAGATTTATTTAAATAAGAATGACTGAAGATGACTGTTAGTAAATACAAAAAATCTTCTGAGTCTTCTTGATTTGTGTAAAAATAAGTAAAGGATTTACACACCAAATATCTCCAAACATAAAATTCTGGTGGATTGGATTATCATTTCAGGATATTCATATGTAGAAAGACGTTCAAATGATTATCCTTTATAAAGACACTATTCTTTGAACTTTAGTCAAAAATAGTTTTCCCATTTTGTGCACAACAATCCTTTTGATGTTCTTCAGATTGTTGTGTCATTGGTTAACAACAGACCTAGTGCTGCCAATTTCTCCAACAATGATGTTCTACAGCAATGGACCAAAGCCACTAACATCAGACTGCGCTTAATGAGGACCAAGACACTTCTAGGTCATCTCATGGCCGTTGCTAGACAAGACCCAACTGTCACTAGGAGGGTAGGTAGAGGGTTGGCATAGTCTGTAGGAATGTATAGATGTTGTGCACTTTTGAGTAACTCTGAGTTTTTGACATTGTTAACCCAGTGATATGGTATAAAAGAATGAAAATCCATTCTGTTCATGATTGTGAGCATGCTTAGAAATTCAGTTATTCTTCTATCAGGGACTTACAATTATATATGTAACTTAACTCGAGTTATTTTCATGCCTGTTAAAACAGATGGAAGATAAAACATTAATGAATTAGCTGAGAAATAAAAGATGTATGTAGACGTTAATCCAATACACATAGTTTTTAATTGTAATACATGTTGATAGAAACTGGATGTTTCAAAGTTCTCTATTGTTGAATGACATATGCATGTTCTATTAAGTGAATTTTGTAGATGATACACGCACGAAAAAATCGGTCCATTCAAATGTATAATGAGTTACAATTGTAGTGTCTTCAATTAATGTTTATTTCTAATTTTTGATGGAAATTTGATGTCTTGAAATAAATTTGACAAATATGTGAAGACAAAATATCGACAAAGACGTTTTCTTCCATCTCTTGATGTGTTACATGTGCATTTATTTGCCTTTTAGTACTTCTACAGTATCAAAGACATCTCCATTGGAGGGCGTTGTGTATGTAATGGTCATGCAGACACATGTGATCGTGCCGATTCACAGAATCCTAATCTACTTGTGTGTAACTGTCAACACAACACATGTGGAAATCAATGTGAATACTGCTGTCCAGGTTTTGTACAAAAGAAATGGCAACCTGCAAGAGGAGGCAATAAGATATTCTTCTGTGAACGTAAGTTCATTCATTTAAATTTGTATGGTCACTCATCATTCTTTGAAGATAAGTGTGGATCTTGAAATTTTCTGACCACCTTCTCCATAGTAGATCCACTAATTTTATTGTGGCTTAGGAAAGATTTGAAAACTGAATATGGGAAATTTTATATATATATATATATATATATATATATATATATATATATATATATATATATATATATATATATATATATATATATATATGAAAGAAGATTGACAAGGCAGTAGCTTTATTGCACTATAAGTAATTTATTGTTCATTTTTAAAATGATGAGTTTGGAAGAGGAACTTTTAGATCTATCCATCTTATAGATAATAGAATCCTCATTTGTGAATTTCTATCGCGTGAACTTGGATCTGTAGTAAAACATTTGTAAATAAACTCTTTTTAGAAATCCTGAGTTATATTGATTTCAGCTTGTGAGTGCCATGGCCATGCCTCCGAGTGTATATATGATGAGGAGGTAGATAGACTTAGACAGAGTGTAGACATCTATGGAAAGATGCTCGGTGGTGGTGTATGTCAGAACTGCCGTGACAATACCATGGGCAATAACTGTGAGAAGTGTGTGTCCGGATATTACAGACCTTATGGAGTTTCCAAAAATAGAACCGATGCCTGTAGAAGTAAGGTTTTGCAGTAGAGTATATTTCTGATTGTTGACATTACCAGTATGTTTATCTAGACCAATTTTGAATTCTTGAATTAAGTGGTCATTAATCTCTCTTCTTTGATAAGTAGTGGATTTATTCCTGATTCTAGCAGTCTGGCACTGATTTTACTTTCTAAAATATGTGATTTGGTATTGTGGCTGCACTATTAATTCCAACTGTTGACAGCCAGTTCTAATCTATCACTAGCACACTGTTGATAATTTCATGAGTTAGGGATTGTTCAAGTCACGCATCTGTAATATGGATCTTGCATGCCATTTGTTAGATTTACATGTACATGATTCAAACAAGTTTGAAACTACAGTTTTCTGATTATTAGACAAACTTGCTGACCTTGTCAGGCCTTTTTACAGTGTTACTTTTGTGAGAAGGTAATAAAAACCCTCACAGTCATCCAAAAAAGAATACAACACAAAAAATCTTTAATTATACACCCAAGCAAATGAGGTCTACTGTCCTACCTAAAGTAAAGGTAAATTCATATTCACCTAATAATAAACCATCCGTCTGTATAAAATTTCATGCTGAGCAATTTTGTAAAGCAATTTTTTTTTCCAGGGTGTGTTTGTGACTTAAGTGTGTCAACAGGTGAATGTGAGGAGGGCTCTGGACGCTGCCTATGTCGACCAGAATATACAGGAGAACTTTGTGACAGGTCTGTTTTAACAAATATTTCAATAAATGTAGATCTCATTCTGAGTAATAATTACAGATATTCTTTCAGCAGAAAATCACCTGAATATGAAAAGTTCTTTGTTGTTTCTTAATAAAAAAAAACCCCCCAAATGTGCTGCACATATAGAATTTATGATTAGCGAACAGTGAACTAACCTCTTCAGTGATTCATTTTGCTTTACAATCTGTATATTTACACATTAAATTTGCCCAGGAGCTAAACATGCATAATATTGACACAGTAGAATATTGTAAAATGATATTTAGAATTGTCACTCTTCCAAAGTTCAGAAAATAGTGGAGGTGTTTTGAACAAAGACTTGACAAAGTGAGTCCATTTAATATGACTCGTAATTGCTATATTCTGTGGGTATCTTGTTGTACATAATGAGAGTATATTGTGACAGATTGATTTTTCTGATTGTGAACTTGATTTGACAGTCATTTTTCATTCATCCTAATCATATTAGTGGTTGTATGTCCTGTTATTATAGAGATGTAATTTCTTGATTACATGTACTTTATTTTTATCAGATAGTTTGAATTTGAGTGGAAGTAGTTGTTTTTAGATCACAATTTTTGTGTACATTTTCATGGGGAGAGGAAAAAGTTGCATTTCTGTATTGCATGTGACTTCGCAGATTTTACATGTTTAGCTAGTAGAGTTAGGAGAAAATCCCACTCACAGCCCTGGCTTAGCCTTTGGTATAGTTACTGCTGTTATCTGTTTTTAGCTGCTGTGCTAAGACAGAAACTGAATTAACTTAATCACTTTGTTGAATCTTCTGGACTCATAAAATTCTACTTTTGACACATTGTTTTCATTTAGACAGGACCATTGGATACACCACAATACTTCTAAAAATGAATCACTGCCTCTTGTTCCTCCACTTTATTCTTTATTAGTGCATAATTCTTATATTTCTTGCATGCAAATTCGAACATTTCATAAAGTTCCCTTAAATGTGATATACATATGTAGAACAGATTTTGTACCATGATGTATAGCTATCACAATGAATAATTTCTTTATTTATAGATGTAGCGCTGGTTACTATGGATACCCAAACTGTATTCCATGTGACTGTAATATCAATGGTACAGAGGATGGAATTTGTACAGTGGGAGGAGGACAGTGTCCTTGTAAGGAAAACTTTGTTGGTCGGAGATGTGACATGTGCAACTTTGGATACTATAATTTCCCACAGTGTGAACGTAAGTTTGTCTGCAAGCTAGACATTTGAAAATAAGTAATATGAAGCTAGAATAAATTCAAGATTCACAATAAAAAACAGTTTTATAAGGGCATCAGATTAACTAGGTGATTTTCTTATCTAGGATATAATGTATGTATCATTTGGAATATTGAGGCTGGCATCATGGATGTCTGTTGTGTCATGTTGTTAGGCAACACTAGGGACACATATTTAAAAGAAATTGGTAAATGAATCCAACATGTTTCTTTGTAATCATAACTTTGATCATTTCTGCAAAAACTCTCTTTTATTTTCTAGCCTGTGAGTGTCGTGGTCAAGGTGCATTGAGTAACAAATGTGATGTTGAAACTGGACAGTGTCCTTGTGAGTCCAACTACGGAGGTCAGACCTGTAACCAATGTGCTGATGGATATTACAATTACCCTGCCTGCTCATGTAAGTACATAAGACTTACAGTGCAATTAACTATAATACTGTAAGTAATGTAAAGTGTAATCAGAATTTGTATTATAAACTGAAGTTAAGTGTGACAAAGTGGATCTGCTGATGATAAAAAGAAACTGTTGAGGTAAATGATAATTCAAAAACATGGAATAAATTTGTGTATCTGATGTCCAGAGTGGGATGGGAATGTTAAACATCTTTGTCTTGCTCATAAGAGTGATTTGACTTCGAGCAACATTTGCAGCTGCATCATAAAAAATTCCTTGAAAAATTTTATATATAAGCATGTTAAAGTTAAGTAATATAAAAGAAGTCGCAAACAAAACGTCATTGACTTCTGAAATGTAGATTAATATACCCTTACAGTGTATTATCTGTGTTGATATACTCTTACAGTGTATTATCTGTGTTGATATACCCTTACAGTGTATTATCTGTGTTGATATACCCTTACAGTGTATTATCTGTGTTGATATACTCTTACAGTGTATTATCTGTGTTGATATACTCTTACAGTGTATTATCTGTGTTGATATACTCTTACAGTGTATTATCTGTGTTGATATACTCTTACAGTGTATTATCTGTGTTGATATACCCTTACAGTGTATTATCTGTGTTGATATACCTTTACAGTGTATTATCTGTGTTGATATACTCTTACAGTGTATTATCTGTGTTGATATACCCTTACAGTGTATTATCTGTGTTGATATACTCTTACAGTGTATTATCTGTGTTGATATACTCTTACAGTGTATTATCTGTGTTGATATACTCTTACAGTGTATTATCTGTGTTGATATACTCTTACAGTGTATTATCTGTGTTGATATACTCTTACAGTGTATTATCTGTGTTGATATACTCTTACAGTGTATTATCTGTGTTGATATACTCTTACAGTGTATTATCTGTGTTGATATACTCTTACAGTGTATTATCTGTGTTGATATACTCTTACAGTGTATTATCTGTGTTGATATACTCTTACAGTGTATTATCCGTGTTGATATACTCTTACAGTGTATTATCTGTGTTGATATACTCTTACAGTGTATTATCTGTGTTGATATACCCTTACAGTGTATTATCTGTGTTGATATACCCTTACAGTGTATTATCTGTGTTGATATACCCTTACAGTGTATTATCTGTGTTGATATACTCTTACAGTGTATTATCTGTGTTGATATACTCTTACAGTGTATTATCTGTGTTGATATACTCTTACAGTGTATTATCTGTGTACAGTGTATTATCTGTGTTGATATACTCTTACAGTGTATTATCTGTGTTGATATACTCTTACAGTGTATTATCTGTGTTGATATACTCTTACAGTGTATTATCTGTGTACAGTGTATTATCTGTTTTGTTCAGCAGTTTTGGAGAGGGATAACATTTGATGTTTTGTATTGTAGTGTGTGATTGTGACTCTCAAGGAACAGAGTCTGAGATCTGTAACAAAACTACTGGTCAGTGTTTGTGTAAAACTAACTTCCAGTATCCCAGATGTGATCGCTGTGCACCTGAATTCTATAACTATCCTACTTGTCAAGGTATAGCATTGATTTCTATGGTTATATCATTCTTTTACTGTGTAACGTTAATTTTATTTGTTAAATGTTGCATTGATGTATTAGTATGTGTAACATCAAATAAAACATTACATGTTGACTTTAATGACAACATGTCTTAGTCTGCTAACATTTTAAAACAGGTTTTTATATGATTGAATTTGTAACATGTTGCCACAATTTATTATATATACATGTAGATGTGTTGTTCGATGATAATTCATTGCATCAAGATATAATAGTCATTATTGAGTATACATCAAAAGATAGTTGATTGAAAAAAATTAGTTTTTGAAAAATAAAGAGAATCAGGAAATAGGGATCATCAGAGAGTAGAATAAGAGTAGATGATAAAATTTGTTGTAGAATGTCAGTGTGCGGCTCCAGGGTCAGTGGAGAAGATCTGTAGAGAGGATGGTCAATGTCAATGTAGAGGGAACTATGCTGGTCTGACTTGTGCTAGATGTCACCCTGGCTATTTCAGATACCCAGACTGCAAACGTATGTAGATCAATCCCTGATTAGTAAGATATCAAACGAAGTAAATGGTGTTTGACTAATGTATGGAAATTTTTTGTACTAATCAGGTTTCATACACATGATTTAGGTAGTTTGTATGCTATCAGAATATAAGTCTGTATGATGTTCACTTTTGTTATCAGCTACGTAATTTCTACAAAAGCTATATTAAACTGTTACTATTGACTGGGCTACATGTATGTAAGCTTGTAATCAGTGTATTTGGTTACCAGTACAACCAATATTTCACCTTGTGCGTCAAATTTTTATGTTTGTATTTTGGTTGACAGCTTGTTCATGTGATATCTATGGTTCATTGGGGCAGTCATGTGACCAGACACTAGGCCAGTGTATATGTAGGCCAACATTTGAAGGCCTTCAGTGCAGCAAGTGTAAAGAAGGGTTTTACAACTATCCAATTTGTGAAGGTAAGACATGATATAAGGGTAACAACAAAACTTGAAGGAAATGCTATTTAGGTGAACAATTTAAATTTTGGCTTCAATGGGTGGGGAAACTCCATGTGTATACCCAGTATACATATTTATATTTTCTTTAGACTGAAATAGAAGTTATATAAATTTTGTCTGTGATTTGCCAATTTCTTCTTAATTTGGCCATTATGATAATATGTTCTTTTGCTATTTGTAAGTCTGATGTGGATATAAAGTCTGTTTTATCCACTTTTTAGTCACTATTTTTGTCCATACATGTATTAGAACAAAGTGTGATGAAAGTAAAAACTCCTAAAACCAGTGATATAATGCAGTTTGATAGTTTTTTATTTACTAGAAATAAAATGTCATGATGTATTTACAAGTCTTGGTGATAACATGTATTCTGGTGTTTCTGCAATAGATTGTAACTGCAACCCTGCTGGTGCAAAAGAAATACCTGGTTACCCTCTTGGTGGGTGTGGAGAGGTTGTGAAAGGTCAACTGTGTGAATGTAAGGAGAGAGTGGTAGGAAGAATCTGCGACCAGTGTGACAATGGTTATTATAACCTGGACAGGAACAATCCTCTTGGATGTGATGGTAATACATTTATACCACTTTTTATTTTATATTTTACTCTATAATGAATTTATTTGAAAAGAAGGAAATAGAAGTCTTGCATTCAATCATTGTTGCATCGCTTTATTTCTGAAGTCTGTTGCTTCTATCTAGTTGTGAATACAAACATTCATACATATTTTCATAAATAAAACCATGGAGTTTCTGTTGTATTGTTAGAGAGACTTTACTAAAAAATGACTTGTGATTCTTCTTTCTGTGACTTGGGTCACAAAGTGCTGTTTTTGTCTCTTTCTCAAACAATTGAACTAAATGAAAATTTACCAATTTGCATGCTTAATGGGATACCTTCTTTATAATAAGGTGTATAGCAACAAAGATGTAAATAGCTGCATTACATGTTTTGCTCAGTTTTTTCTTTCAAATCAGTGGAATTAATAATTATTTAGGTATATGAAAAAAATTTTGGTTGACAAGAAACACTGAAAACAATGCCGGTAAAGTAACAATGAAGCTGTGAAATGCAGTTTACTGAGTCAGTTTTTACTGATGCATGTGTTCATAAAAAATCTAAAACACAGAGATTTCAAGACGAATCTTCACTGCATCCTCGTGAAATCTCTCCTCCAAGGTTTTCGCTTACAATTTCCTATCTTTCATATTCGTCTTGAATACAAACTATTGCTTTGTCATGTTTTTTCACCCATTCATCTTTCCATTTTTCTTTTCAAATACAATAAACTTTTAAAGTTGATCTTTAAACGCTTGGGTAGCCAATCTTCACTGATAATTTTTAAATGCTTATTGGTGGATATATTTATTTTGCATTTTGGTGAATCTTAAAAAAATATATAGAAATTAGTTTTGAACAGTCATAATTTTATATTTCAAACAATGAACATATTTTATAAGATGTTATTACATGTTTCATGAAACTGAAGTCCATTGATTAAAATTAGAGAAATAGTATATGAATTTGCAGAAAACAGCTTTAAAAAATTGTTTAATACTATGATAAATGAAACTTATGGTAAAATGTTTTGAAATTAATTTAACAAAAGATTCAATACTTTATTTATGGGAAGCAGTTACATCGATTTAAAAAAAAAATTGGCTTCTTCCAGTGACAAAGTGTTATACATGTGTAAGAAAAACATAAATGCTTTGTTTTTTATGAGTCTGTCCAATATCTAAAATTTTTGTGACTATGCATTAGACAGATGTCACCACAATATTAGCAAGATAATCTTGGCTTGACTTTAAACAGGAAACAAACAAGTCAAATAATTCTTCCAGTAAGAAAGTTTTGTTTACAATGTACTTATAAATTTTAACAATGTAAGTATTTTCCTTTTCTATCGTACATTGTAGTACTACCTGTATAAGATTTCTGTTGTTTATTATAAGTGTGTATATTGCATGCATATTATTTTTCCATGTTGTAAACATATGAAGGCTAATTGACAATTTAATTTTTATGTAGAATGTATGTGTAATGCTGCTGGTACCATATCTGGGCTGAACATGTGTGATCCTGTAACAGGGCAGTGTGCTTGTAAAGTAGATGTGACAGGACGTATGTGTGACACATGTAGAGATGGATTTTATGCCATGACAGAGAGCAACCAATTTGGATGTATACGTATGTTATAAAATTCTTTTTATTTACCTAAATGCTCTCTGATTAAAAGGAGAACTCAGTCTAAATGTATAATATACCCATTTCTGTTGTTCAGTAAGGACCATTCTAATTATTTCAGTCAAAGTATAATCCTAAATAATTTATGAAAATGGTTTAGTATTTGAAATCATATTTAGAGCAGTTGTATCATGTGGCTTGTGGACGGTAATGGGATTAGCTTTAGTTTGAATCTTTAGGAACTTGCAGAAGCAAGTTCATCATGTATTTTAGTAGCATGCTTGACATGCTCCCAAGAGGTCTACAGTTTAAGATCTTTCACAAGACAAGAACGGAGGTCCTTTGTAAAAGATCACTGACTGCTTCAAATGATTTCATTGCAAATGTGGAATTTTAATATGATGAATGAAGGGAAATCATCTTAAATTGATTAAAAACAGCAGACAGGCAGAGAGAAAGGTATGTATACTGTATTAATTTCATTACTCGTAATGTTTCTCATAATTCTGTTACAGCGTGTGGTTGTGACGAGGGTGGATCCATCAGTAATACATGTAACAAGATCACGGGTCAGTGTTTATGTAAGCCAAGAGTCAGTGGAAGGCGCTGTGAAATGTAAGTTTCATTGTGGTTGCTATTCATCTGACATCAAAGCTATTCATCTGACATCAATTTCTGTTATGTTTTCTGTAAGAACCTTCATAAATAAACAGTAACTGTTTATATAAGTAAAATTTTAGCATATATGTTGCAAAACTATGAACAAGTGTTTGCCAGCAGACAATTTATTCACAAAGATTCACACTTATATTAAACAGTTAGGAATACAATATGTGCATTAACTCTCAGATATCTAAATTCAGATTCTATTTAAACTATGCAAAAAATCCCCTGTTGATGGTAACATACAACAGTATACTATGCTAGTGTCAGCCTGGAAATCTTTTTAAAAGATCCTTATCGAACTTTAGCAGTTCTTAGCAATAGGTCCAAATTTGAATCAGGGATCTGTAATACATGTACAAGCACTTTATTAGTGAAAAATGCTTGATTGGAACAAAAACACTCAACAAACAAACATAATTTCTCCTTGTAAAGAAGGGGTATCATAATAAATGTATGTAAGTCATGTGTAGAGGAGGTTTGACTAGGTGATCATGTATTCATCTTAAGATGAGAATGTTAGTAATTGAAGTTTTATCATACAGTGTCGGCACAGATAAGTCTTGTCATATGACCTGCAAGAATTATAGAAAAAGTCTAATTATGGGCCCAACTGGTATATCAGACATTATCATTATTGTATGGGAATTAATATTGAAATGCCACATCAATTTTAAAACCATTCGGTCATATTAAGGCACACATGACATTTAATCATTTAAGTATATTAAGAAATCATTACTTAACTTGATCCAGTGTGTTTTACACTGACCTTATTAACAATGTACATATATTGAAGCCTCTGCTACTGATAATAAATGAATGATATTGCAGTCCAGACAGAATGCATTTCTTCCCAACACTGCAACAACTCATGTATGAATTAGAGGATGGCAGGACACCAGAAGGATCCAGTATTCGGTATGGCTTTGATACCGACTTCTTCCCCAACTTTTCCTGGAGGGGTTATGCAATTCTTACTGCTATTCAGGTAAATCTTAATAAAGAATATCAAATTTTTAAATTATTTAATTCAGTGAAATAAGGTGTTATTGCTGTAACATAATGTTTGAATAAGATAGTGTTTAAATTTGCATACATTAATGATTAATTTCCTTATTCATTTTTAGCCTGAAGTAGTGATGGATGTAAAGATCACCAAACCAAGCTTGTATCGTCTGATATATCGCTATGTCAACGTCAATAATAATGTCATTCGTGGTGAAGTCACCTTGAAACCCCAGTCTTTGACCTCTGACACAGCACAGATGAGTGAGGTCTTCTTCCAGCCCACCACTTCTCCAAGTTTTGTGACTGTGGGAAGCTCAGGTTCACAGTATGACTTTGTGCTGAATCCAGGTAGCTGGATGATTTCAATTAAAACTGATGACATCATGCTTTTGGTATGTATTATTGCTTGTATCATAGTACATGACTTATTTGAAGGAATTTATATTTATTCAAAAGTAAAAATTATTAATGTATGACATATTATTTAAGAACACTTCATTGTACACATCATTACACAGTATTGATTCCAGACATTTTAAAGATCGAATTATTGTTTTGTTCTGTATATAAAATATATAATTTCAACACTTTACAAGTAGGAACATAATAAACCTCCCCATACCGAGTAGGTCAGATGTTTGCAAAACTTATTCTAACCAATTGAATTATCAATTATGTTGATAACTATATTACCAGTTATGATGTTACACTTATATCCGAAACAATTTCTATCATGAAATGTTATAACATCATACATTGCTGGTGCATCTAAAATAAGTTGTGTTTGTTTTGTTCAGGATTATATGGTACTGGTTCCACAAGCTTACTATGAGGCCACAGTTCTCCAGGAGACTGTAACAAGACCTTGCACTATTCCCAATGATCTTGGACCGTAAGTTCTTTTATTAAGCCATAACAGAGGCATTGCAAAGGCCTTAAGTGTTTGCTTTGTCCATCCTTCTGTCTTAATTTCTGGATGATTACTAAAGTTCCTTGTAGTCTGTCCTAGTTAAATTTAAATATATGGATACTTCCCAAAGAAGGCGTCTTTTGATTTTGGGGTTGGTAGGTCAGAGGTTGAGGTCATAACTAGTTAAAATAAATTGCAATCATTGGTATTTCAGATGCTAAATCAAGTACAAGGAATTTTGTACAATCCAAATTTTAATTTATTTTGTGAAAATAGACCATAGTTAGTGGTTTTCACAGAATAAATTATTTACTGTGCTTCCAATACAAAGCATTTTTTGATTTATTGAATCTTATCAAAAGGAGAGGACGCTTATTGTTTTGGGGATCAGTAGGTCAAAAGTCAGACAAGATTGCCTCTGCTAGGAAGTATGTTTTGTAAACATTCTCTCGTTTAGGATAATTAATTTTGAATTAACACAGAGGGGCAGACTCATGTAGTGACTTAGCGTTTGACTTGCATTGCAGGCAGACAAAATGAAAATCCCAGAACACTTCACTGTCTTTAAGAGGTTGTTTAATCTCCTGTTTATATTTAGTCATATAACGGAACAAGTGTTGAAGGTAATGTAAAGTCTCAAACCAATCGAAAACTTAATATTACATCTTAGATGCATAAAGCATCAAACTTAGTAAATCATACCTTTTAACTTACTCCCGCTAGCCTAAAGGCCTCTTTCTCGTTTTCCTTGGTTTCATGAATGTCCACTGTGGTATGTTGTGACATCCACTGTGATGTTGCATCAGCTACTTCGGTATTTTACATATCGGGTAATATGTATTGTAGATGCATATTGTACAACTATCCCGATTTGGGTGGATTCCCTACTGTCAATGGAGAGAATGGATACATTATTGATGGTAATCAGAACAAATCAAAAACCCAGGTGTTCTCAGACAAAATCATCCTCAATGAATTAGGTTTCCCAGCTCTAGCCCAACTTGACAAAAACCAGGTAAACGTTTAAAGTTATCTGAATAACAATATTACAGTTACATTTGAAACATTTGAATTATTTGATTTTATAGCACACATTCAACTAGCATATATATTTAATATAATTCTTAGATATTAATTTATTTTATGTATATATATTTATATACATATTTATATACATGTATTTATATATATTAGGAACTCAGAGTCAAAAGTTAGCTATTGATATATTAAAAGTAAATTGTAAAGTAAAGATGCTCAATTATGAAATATATGTTACCCTAGGTATTTTTATTTTTCACAATGATTAAGTCTGTTTTAGATCAAATATCTTTCACGTTATGATTGGTCTGAAGTGCTGATATGTTTCGACTCTAGAATTTACTGAATTCCTGTCTTTTTCACAGAGGGCTCTATTGTTATTCAGTGACATACATCTTTTGTTTTCAGAAAAATCTGAACTTGAATATTGCTGTACCTTATCCAGGACGCTATGTTCTGGTTTTCAACTACTATGCCCTATCAAACAGAACTCAAGATCTGGATGTATCTGTCAGAACTCAGACAGAGGAAACTCAGGGCAATGTCCTGCTATACAGCTGCTCTTACAGGTACATGCTTCAGAGTATTGTAAATTGTGGAGAATATAGGGAAAGTCATTGTCACAGAATAAAAATCAGTCATGTAGAGTTCTCCATGTGTTAGGCTGAAAGTTTGCTGCCGTTTATTATTAGAGAAATGGTTTTGTCAAATATTAAGAAGAAAATTGAATATTTGGGTATTTAGGAAGGTATTCTTTTCTTAAGGCTTCATCCACTTAACAATGACAACTTCCTGTTCGTTTTTCCTGATATGATTTTTACTGTTAGACTTTTCTTTACAGTGTGTTGTGTCGTCAAGTAATGAGAGACATTGATAACATGCCATCCATCATTAATATCAATAACACTGCTGAGATCTACATCAGAGGAAAGGACAATGTTAATGTGGCAATAGTAAGTACAATGTACTGGAAGTAATGTTATAGTAATTATTTCTGTAAAAAGAATAAGACTAGATGATTTTAGTAGCAAGAAAACCTGCAAATTAAAGAAAAACTGTTTTCAGAATAAAGAGTGTTATTAAAGGTTATTCTTATTGGAGATTTTGGGAGTTTGAATGAATTGTGAATTGTAAATGATTTAGTAGCAGTGTAACAATGTACAATAAGGATACAATAGATTTTTCACAATTATTTCAGAGTTGTTGAAAGAAATTATGAATAATTTATATTTAATTTGAAAAATATGATGCATTTAAATTTTAAGAATAATTTAAAGTTGCATACCCTACAATTCGGTATAATTTCAAAAATTGGGGAATGTAAAACAAAAACTGTATTTTTCTCGTATGGCTGAAGTTATTAATTTAGTGTTAATAACATTTTTTGTTGCTTCAAACCTTTGGAGATATCAAAATAAAAAGAAAATACTTCGTAAATAAAGAGGGCATTCCATAAATACAACCATGACCTGATTTTCGCTCATGCGCAGTTTAATCAAAACAAATATGATGAAAGAAGACTCCAAAAGAAAACAATGTCAGTAAATATTAACTTTAGAAGACTTTAATGCAGATTTTTAGTTACTCGTCAAGTTTATTTACCTCGTCCTCCATGATACGGCTTCCGAATTGGATCATGTGATAAGTTGGTTGTAAACATTTTGTTTACAAACATCGCATTTTACACAGCCATATCTCATGACGAATTTGATCACAACATTTGCACGGACCTTTTTTAAATATGTATTAGGCTTTTATATATATAATCAAAACAATTTAGAATAAATTTACCTATAATATGCGAACATAGGGTATACAGCTTTAAAACATTTCATCCATATCAGCCTTGTTTTGAATTTAAATTATACTGTAGTGTATTATTAAGTGTAAACTGTAACTTGTGGTTTTGTTAGGGATCTGTAGTGGCTATTCCATACGATCAGTGGTCACTGGGCTACATCAAACCTTACATCATCTGTATCAGAATCAATGGAATGTAAGTATAATGTTACAAGTGTCGGTTAGTAAGTAGAATATACTTAAGTCATAATTTCATATTCTTCTCTTCATCAATGAATTGATAACTGGGATTTGGATTTTATTTAGTTTTATTCTGTTGATAAATAGAATTAAACCGTTCTACATGAGAATTTATTAGAATGTTTGATAATGGAGTAAATTAAAATGAAATATTTGACTTAAGTATATTCTCAGTTTATGGCGCCGGACCCTGGTCAAGGAAAAAAGTGTGGTATGATAGAGGAGTAAGTTAGTTCTGCTTGTAAGGAGGTGTTTTCAGTTTCTAGCCTTGCTGGATCAATGGCATGTTGGGTGTATGTGGCATGGCTCAGACATAGACCTGAAGTTGCTGCCAGTCCAAATACACTGATCCATGTTCTATTAATAACACAGCTTTTAGTGCTAAATTTTATTCTTATGACATCTTGCTTGTTCAGACATTTGATTTTTACGTCGCAGGCAAAATAATTTTAAGGCTTTAATGTCACTGTTTTGTTGAAAAAGTGGATCAGTGAATGGTATATAAAGAAAACATTTGGTAGAAAGTCCAAGTTTAAACTATATATCATAAGCTTTTGTAGTGTGATTACTATACAGGAAAGTATTGTTAAAGTGGCATTCAATGTAAAACCATTATTTATGTTTGGTAAAGAAAGATATGTGCTGAATAAATGTTTTGTTAATTAAGAGAAAAAGAACTCTTGGGCTGTTGGAAGAAATATATGAAAAGGGTAATGTAGTTTTAGAATGAGAAGTTATAGATTTCATGGGTTATTGAATTAGATTTTAATTGTTTGTTTGTTTGATTATTGTTTTACGTCACTCCACAATTATTTCACGTATATGGTGACGGCATCTGCCTGATGCATTGCATACAAATTTAGACCTTTGCAACGGACCCACCCAAAGCAGTGAGGGATCTTTTAGTGCCACGCCTACCGTGACACAGGACCTCGGTTTTTACTGTCTCATCCGAAAGACAGAACACCGGTGTGCCCCGGGTGGGAGTCGAACCCGCGACCTCTCGATCACGAGCCGAGCACCTTATCCACTAGGCCACACCGGCTTAATTAGATTTTAATGATTATAAGATAGATTAATACCACTATATATCAGCATGTTCTGGAATTTTGTAGATGTGTAGGATCAAGTTACTCCATTCCCAGTGGCTCTATTAGGATTGATTTTGAGGATCCACCAAACTTTGATGTGAGGGTCCGTGAAGAAAATGTTCCAAAATACATTATAGACCGTAACATTGGACTGGTTAAACTAAATACTACCAATGTAAGTATGAGCAATAAGGATACAATAGACTTCTTCAGATTTATTGTAGAGCTACAATTTTAACAAGACATCGGTGATCATTATTCTCCCTATTTCTTATACCCTGACTTCTAGGAAAAAATGTTAGTTATGTTGACAATGTCCCATAAAGGGTTTATGTTAGGGAATTTCAGGGAATAACTGGAAAAAGAAAAATGAATTGTCATACAGAGCCAGATGCCAAGAGCAATCATTGATACTCCATAAGCAACTGCTTTGTATGTTTAGTCAGTTAGAGGATGAATTCAAAATTTGTATCATTTTCACTTTTTTCTTCTATAGTAATATTAATCAAAAGGTGTGAAATATCAGCCTATAAAAGTAACTGCTATCATTGAATCATGTACTATATTGCAGCCATTCATTGAGATTGAGGGATATGTACGAGATCCTGGACGTTATGTTGCCATTGTCCATTTCTTCTTACCTACTGAGGCTGGAATGAACATGCCTGTTACAGTGTTCACTGACGATGGTCGAGTTATTAGAGGTAAAATTCTATTACGGTTACATAAAAGTTACATGAAAATTTTGCTTCCTTTGTTTTCTATGACCTTAGTCTCATTTATCTATCTATGTAATAAAAGTTCGCATATTTTTTTGTCTTAAAAAAGGCCAAAATTTATCAGAATTGAACATGTGAGTTCTTCATAAGAAGCTAAATATATGCTTTGCAGACATGTACACATTTTGTCATCTGAACTTTCTGTGACAAAAGCTGGTATGGCCTACTGAATAAGGTGCTTAGCTCGTGATCGAGAGGTCCCGAGTTCGACTACTGCCCTGAGAACATCAGTGTTCTGTCTTTCATATGAGACAGTAAAAAGTGAGGTCCCGTGTCATGGTAGACATGGTATGTAAAAGATCCCTCACTGCTTTGGGTGGGTCTGTTGCAAAGGTCTAAATTTGTATGTAATGCATCAGGCAGATGCTGTCACCATATACATGAAATAATTGTGGAGTGACGTTAAACAATAATCAATCAATCAATCAATCAATCAATTCTGTGACAAATATGGAAAGTAGTAGACTTGCATTGAAGATGGTACAAACAATGTATCTTGTTTCTATTCCTGTATTTGATTATTACTTTTGATAGGTAATTTCCGTCCCCAATATTGCCGAGGAGTATCAGGTTGTAGAGGGCAAATCACATTTGATGGAATCAACAACAACATTCTTACGCTACAAGAGGGAAATATTAGATTCCAGTTTAACAACACCGAAGGAAAGGACATTTATGTAGTATGTATTTAAGAAGTTATAGTTAAAGGAAACCTTAATATACACAGTATCAGCGATTGTTTTTGTTAATGTCATTTGTTTCATAGCTTTAAAATCGTTGAATAGCATATACAGTGAGTTGATTTTAATATGCCATGCATTATATTCTAATATCATGAATTTGTCTCTTCTGTAGGATTATGTCATGCTTGTACCAGCACGTCAGTTCTCTGTTACCGATCTGAACCTTCAGCCCATTGATAATTCAGCCAATTTTCTCAAGACTTGCATTGGACCTGGCTTCCAGCTAATGTAAGTTTATACTATGTGAACAATAACATTTACCAGAATACAGATATAATGTATATATATATATACATATACAGTCAAACTTCAATATCTCGAACACTGATATCTCGAATACCCGGGATATCTTGAAGTCGAACGTCGGTCCCGAAAAAAATCCTCGTTATTATGATTAAATTCACCCCGGATGTCCCGAAGTTCTTATTTACCCGGTTTATCTCAAAGTTGGCTTCTTATTGCCAATATTCCCCGTGGCGTTTACCCTAATTGACATGTCGCTCGCGTGGTGTGATCAATTGACCGTCTCGGTGTACAAAGCCGCAGTAATTACATAATCGATCGCGTCTGTGCATACCCTGTTATTTATACCAAATATTAATAAATGATGATAGCTTATTAAACACAAAATTAGATAATTAACATTAACTGTAATTAATGTATTTTCATATCTGCGTTTAAAGAAATTTCTTTACACTGTTCATTAATTATTACTATTTCCAATCCGTGTGTATGTCTATGTATTTTTATGCAAAGTAATAGTAATTAAATCAAATTATGACTTGTGTCTTTATCTTGTCTTGCATGTTAGCCCGTCCTTGGTTTTAGGTATAGTATAAGACAGTTATATCCAGTATTGGATTTAAATTACGATGTTACTGAAAAGGAAACATGACGTTTTCAGTTTTGGAGTATATTCTCTATAAATTATATTCATAAAATATAAAAGGTATGATGAGATTTAGATTAATTATTTAGGAACAATACACTATGCACATCTCCATGCGTATTTATTGATAAACACATGTATATCTCATACATCTACTATAATAATCACAAATGTCAAATGAATCAGTGTACATTAACAACTGCAAGATTTGTGACCCTAAACTCAAAATTTGGATATCTCGAACTACGGATATCTCGAAGTATTTTCCGGGTCCCTCTGACTTCGAGATAACGAGGTTTGACTGTATATATATATATATATATATATGTATTTATATATGCTTTAAAAATGTTTTATGGTAGAAAGATTTTCTTTCTATAGGAAATAACCATTTATGCTACATATGTTAGATTTTAGGTCATAATATTCACTGATGTCTCTCATTTGTGATAAATGTTAATAGATTATTCCTACTACAAAGTATTTTATGAGTTCTGAACAAATGTTTGTATTACAGAGAAAATTCAGAGTTCTGTGTGAATGGCACATTCACTATCACCACTGATTTCAACAATGGTGCTGTGGCATGTAATTGTGACACAGATGGTTCTCTGAGCTTTGACTGCAGTGACTTTGGGGGCCAGTGTACTTGTAGAGAGAACGTCATTGGCAGAAAATGCACACATTGTCGTGAGGGCTACTATGGTTTCCCAAGGTGTAGGCGTAAGTAAAATTGTCTGATTAAGATATTTATATTAAGTAAGTGCATATCTGTCATACTTTAATTTTCATATTATAGAATAAGAGAAGTCTTCTAGTATTTCATCTGTCAGACTTTATATTATTTCTGAATTCTGATGGTTATGATACTGACAAATTTCAAAGTAGATGATTGTGATATTTTGGATAACATCTTGATTGTTTGTTGGTAGGTTGTGACTGCAGATTTGGTATGTGCCATCCTGTTACTGGTGACTGTATGTGTCCACCACGTGTAACTGGGGACAACTGTGACCAGTGTACACCTGCTACTTATGGATATGATCCTCTAGTTGGCTGCACTGTAAGTGTTTAGGAGTAAATCATATCATTTAAGTTTCTTCCAAATCACTTCATTCCTAGGGGGATGATTCATTGGAAAGATTTCAGGGTGACTGCCTTAGTGATCATATTAGATATTTTATCAAGGAGCTTGTTGGATATCTACATGTATATATAGGAATAGGTCACTCTTGAAAAGATTCAAAGTCCATGTAATTTTTTAAGTCAATATAAGAAACAAGTGCAGCCTTACCTACTTAATTATATTCATAAATATATAGTGTGTAATATTTTCTATCTATAGTTAAAAAATTTAAAATTCTAGTGTATTATATTTTATATCTTTAGTTGAAAAACTTCAGAGTTTAGTGTATATTTTATATCTTTAGATTTAGATTTTTATGCTCCCTGAAAACTTTCAGGGGAGCATATAGTCGCTGTTCTGTTCGTCCATCCGTACGTCCGAGCTAATATCTCGTATACTTTTCATCAGAATTTGATCATACTACATCAAAATATTATTTAGGTTCAGGCTTTGGGACAAAGGTCCTTGAAAGTCACTTCTGAAAGGTCAAGGTCACTTATTATTTATGACTTAAAATACCATGAAGTACATATATATCATACACCTTTCATCAGAATTTGATCATACTTCACCAAAATGTTATTTAGGTTAAGGGCTTTTAGACAAAGATCAATCAAAGTCATTTCTGAAAGGTCAAGGTCACTTGAAATATGACTTAAAGTAACATGAAGTACATATATCTTCTACCCCTTTCATCAGAATTTGACCATACTTCACCAAAAGTGTTCATTAAGTTAAGGACTTCTGGACAAAGTTCACTCAAGGTCATTTCTGAAAAGTCGAGGTCACTTATTAGCTATGACTTAAAACACCATGAAGATCAAGGTCATTTATGAAGTATAACTTAAAGTAGCATGAAGTACTTAGATCTCCTATACCTTTCATCAGGATATGATTGTACTGCACCAAAATGTTCTTTAAGTTAAGTATTTTGGACAAAGATCACTCAAGGTCATTTCAGAAAGGTCAAGGTCACATATAAACTATGACTTAAAAAACGATAAAGTACGTATATCTCCTACACCATTCATCAGAATTTGATCATACTTCACCAAAATGTTACTTAGGTTAAGGGCTTTTGGACAAAGGTCTATCAAGGTCATTTTTTGAAAGGTCAAGGTCACATATTAAATATGACTTAAAGTAACATGAAGTACTTAGATCTCCTATACCTTTCATCAGAATTTGACCATACTTACACCAAAATGTTAATTAGGTTAAGGACTTTTGGATAAAGTTCACTCAAGGTCATTTCTGAAAAGTCGAGGTCACTTATTAGCTATGACTTAAAACACCATGATGTAGGTATATATCTGCTACATCTTTTATCAAAATTTGATTATACTTAATCAAATAATCAGGTCATACTTAATAAGTGACCTTGACCTATCAGGTGAATTATGATCAAATTCTGATAAAAGGGTACATGAAGTACTTATATCTCCTACCCCTTTCATCAGAATTTGATTATACTTCACCAAAAATGTTATTTAGTTTAAGAGCTTTTGGACAAAGGTCACTCAAGGTCATTTCTTAAAGGTCATGTTCACTATAAAAAGTTTTATTTCATAACTAATCAAGGTCAAGCTTACTCATTTTAGTTTAAGATATTGTGATCACTTGTTGTTCTACAGTTGACTCAATTGGATATCCATATGATACATTGAGATCTGAAGTCGTCATCAGTTAATACAATGATTTCCTATATACTGAGTCATTCATTTCCTTCATTATTGCTGTTCTTCTTGGAGCATCCATCGGTTTACTGATTTTTTGTATATGAATTGAGTCATCAATTTCCTGCATCATAACTGCCGTTTGGGGAGTATACATCAGTTTTACTGATACTCTTGTTTTTAATGTTAATACTTCTTTTTTTTTTTTTTTTTTGAATAGGATTGCAACTGTAATCAAGATGGTGTTGAGAATCGAGAATTAAACTGTGATCAGACAAATGGACAGTGCAAGTAAGGAGAGAAAACGTGCTGTAAAACGGGAGGAGGGTGGTGAATAATAGTGGAATTTAATTGCTTAAAGAGCCTGAAAAACTACAATATTATGCAGGGTCTCAAATCAAAATTATTATCTTAGTTTTGTTGCATTTGTCAAAACCCATTTGCAAAATCCTTATGTTTAATTTGTTAAATCCCATCACCATTAAAGAGAGGGTGGGGCGTGGGAGGGCTTGATGGCTAGAGTACTATACTGTCACATTAACTACTCATTTCTGTCAAACTTTGATTTTGATCTGTGATAGGGCAAGTGGTAAGGTCTTTCATTGATACCTGCTAAAAGTTATTGGTTTCCTTTTCTATTCTCTTTGTAACAGATGATATTTGTTCAGATGAAAGTATGACAAGAATACTTAAGATCATTCTATACACATATACATCATACTTAAAACATGTAGGAAAATAAATTGGATGACCTGAGTTTGTGGAAATGCTTATTGCTTTCAGATGTAAACCTGGTATTGGAGGCCGTAAGTGTGACTATTGTTTGGCTGGATTCCACACTTTTCCTTTGTGTACTCCCTGTAGTGATTGTTATAGACCGGGGACAAGGGAGACAATCTGTGAGGTACAAGCAGGAAAATGTCTGTGCAAGGTAATGTGAAAATCCATACCACTTAAGTTGTAATGATTATGTGTGTTGACACACAATTATTGAAAGATTTGTGATATGCATAAATGTACATTTGTATTTCATGATTTATTTATATACTTACAGTATGTGTATATTTGTGTCTGTCAAGGTCCTCATCTGTAACTGTACATCTTTGATCTTTTTTATCAAATTTTGGCTTAGAAAGTTTCAGGCTTATCTTTAGACTTGGGATACAGGGTATAGGGTTTGATTCCTGGTTTTGTCACATGTTGTAGAGATGATTTATCCATCTTATTGATAGATCTAGAGACCTGTATACCGAATCAGTCAGAACTTTCATTCAGTTTAGATTTGTTACAATATCCTTGAATTTATTAAAAGTTGATATGTGAAAGGAGATATCAATTTCTGTAACACAAACTACTTCTAAGGGTTGATTGAAATGAACAAGTGATTATGAAATGTGATATTGCTGTCATGGAAAGCCTTTAATTGGTTGTGTATTTCTTTCACTGTTTAGGAGAATGTTGCAGAGCCGTACTGTAGGGATTGCCAGTTGGGTAGCTTCCATATGGATCCCATGAATCCTAAAGGTTGCACCAAATGTTTCTGCTTTGGAGTAACCTCAGCTTGCCGTAGCTCTAACCTCTATTGGGAGGAGGTTTGTATACATATTGTAATATATGTAATCACATTACAAACTTTGAAACTGAGGTACTTGTATCATTTGTGTCAGTTTCCTAGAAAACTAAGAATTTTTATGCTGACCAACTTTTGAACCATAAAAGCTAAAGACTTACTCTATTTTCAAAAAACAGAAAGATCAGTGACCTTGTTACCTTAACTATGACCTTAATGCTAAATACAGATTTTCTGTCAGCACTTTCTCTGTTTTGCTTTATCTCAAATTTTCCTTGAGAGAGTGAGATAATATGATACGTCATTCAATGACAGGACCTAAGGAAGGTCCGTGTGTTTTAATGCCCCCGGATTGATAGATTGGGGGTATATTATTTTTGTCCTGTCTGTTTGTCTGTTTATCTGTTCGTTAGTCTGTTGTCAACTTTAACCTCGGATGTAACTTTTGAATCTAGAGGGATAAAGACTTCATATTTGACATGTGTACTCAAGTAATGAAGCCTGTTCAAGTGACACCAAGGTCAATGACCTTTTGACCTTGACAATGACCTTCACACTATAAATAACTTTTTGGACTTGGGGCTATAACTTTTGAACTGTGAGGGACAGAGACTCCATAAAAAGTACCTTATTAATAATTTAATACAGCATTTTACAAAAACATCCTTTGTTCACACTTCACACATGTAGTTAACATTGTTGTTGGCATGGTCTTTCTTTATTAAAATTAAGTTACTGCAAGAGTGAAATTAACCAGAGGAGTTGAATGAGTGAGATGGACATCTTGTGGTATTATGTGGTATGTTATGGTATTATAACTGGCACATACCCAGTAATTCTAGTTTGACTAGGCAGACATTTTTGCCACAGTGTTTCATGAATACATCTTGTTTATTATATATACATCTCAATATTTATAAGTGTGCATTTAGAGATACTTGCTGACATTTGACATTCTATTCCATGTTTATCTGATCTTACTTTTGTTGGATATTATTATGTAAATTATTCATATACTTTTGTTACTCACTTCAGAGTTCAAAACTTGTATTTCACAATTATTCATCATTTGGAGTAAAGTATCGTAATTCCAATTAATTAATATACAATCAAACTTTGATCACTCAAATGTTGAAAACTTGAAAATTCCCTGAAACTTGAAGTAATTACCCAGTCCTGGAAAAATTTCTATACATTTCAGTGTTATACACCTAGTCAAACTTGAATTACTGAGTATGTGCCCGTTATAATATCATAACATCAGAAACCACAAGGTGTCCATCTCACTCATTCAACTCCTTTGGCTAGTTTCACTCTTGCTGTAACTTAATTTTAATACAGAAAGACCATGCCAACAACAATGTTAACTACATGTGTGAAGTGTGAACAAAGGATGTTTTTGTCAAATGCTGTATTAAATTATTAATAAGGTACTTTTTGTGTTTACTTTAGTTTAAAAATAGTTGTTATAGAGATTTTTATTATTGATATGGAGGATAGTGTATGTTTCAGACTCTCATCTCTCTTTGTTATTAAAATGCACAGTATGATTGTTCGAAGTGATTTCAGCAGTCCCTTACTCTTTGATTTATCAAACTTAAAGTGTTTGTACATAATGAATGCTTATAATTTTATAATTGTAGTTCCAAGACACCAGTGGATGGGGCATTACAAACACTGTAGAAGGAGCTCTTCAGGAATATGGAGACACATTGGCCGTACAAGATGCTGAAACTAAGATACTGGATGCCGATGAACCCATGTACTGGACAGTACCACAGTCATATCTTGGTGACAAGGTAACATGATTCTTTATAATTAGCATTATGTGGAGATAAGCCTCTCTTTTTTGGAGATCAAGGCTTGCAGTAACAATCACAACAATGGAGATAGCGATTTGAGAAATTTGTCATTATATTTACTCATTATAAAATCTGTGCTGTAAGTTTGTTTTCCTTTTTTGTAGGTTACATCATATGGTGGAAAGTTGAAGTACACACTAATCTACATCAGCACAGCTGGCAAGCAGATCAGTCGTCCTGATATTATACTAATAGTAAGCAGAAATCTGGCATATTCTGTCTTTCTATATTATACTCATAGTAAGCAGAAATCTGGCATATTCTGTCTATCTATGCTATACTCTTAGTATGCAGAAATCTGGCATATTCTGTCTATCTATACTATACTCTTAGTATGTAGATTTCTGGCATATTCTGTCTATTTATACTATACTTAGTATGCAGAAATCTGGCATATTCTGTCTATTTATACTATACTCTTAGTATGCAGAAATCTGGCATATGCTGTCTATCTATACTATACTCTTAGTATGCAGAAATCTGGCATATGCTGTCTATCTATATTATACTCATAGTATGCAGATATCTGGCATATTCTGTCTATCTATACTATACTCTTAGTATGCAGAAATCTGGCATATGCTGTCTATCTATATTATACTCATAGTATGCAGATATCTGGCATATTCTGTCTATCTATACTATACTCTTAGTATGCAGAAATCTGGCATATGCTGTCTATCTATATTATACTCTTAGTATGCAGAAATCTGGCATATGCTGTCTATCTATATTATACTCATAGTATGCAGATATCTGGCATATTCTGTCACATATGGTGACTCATTAACAGGAGAAGCTGATGTGGCCCAGTGGATGAGGTGCTCAGCTTGTGACCAGGAGGTCCTGCACTGTGAGCACACCGGCGTTCTGTCTTTTGGATGAAATGGTAAAAACCGAGGTCCCGTGTCACGGTAGGCTTGGCACTAAAAATCCTTCACTGCTTCATGTAGGTTCGTTGTAAAGATAAAAATTTCTATGCAATGCATCAGGCAGATAATGTCACCATATATGTGAAGTAATAGTGGAGTGACGTAAAACAATAATCAGTCAATCAGTAACAATAGCAGATTGAGCGAATTATGTTCATCTTCTCTGTACCTTCTCACCATAATGCTGTGATTATAGGAAGGTATTCTGGTGTACGTGACAGAGAAACAATGGTGGAAAGGTATTCTGGTGTACCTGGCAGAGAAACAATGGTTTCCTCTGGGTACTCTGAATCAGATCATTGCAAAGGATAAATTTCAACAAGTATAGTATGTGTAGTGGAAAGTATGCCATTATACTTCATAAGCATAAATACAGACAATCTAATTAAGAGGAATACATGTAGTATTGTGCTGTAAATGATATGTTATACAAGTCATAGGAACAGTTTATATGTTTCCTTATTATAGGGTGACAATGTTACATTACACCTGAAATATTCCCTGGAAATAGATCCTAGCAGATCAACAGACATGGAAGTCAAACTAACAGAGGTAAAATTATTCTTCTTGAAATGAAAAATGAAATTTGTGTATTGTATTAAAGTATATTTTATAGAGTTTATAATTTAACTGTTGCAGGTAATGAAAAAAGTATTGTGATAAAAGACAGTTTTTGGTAGATCATTAGAAATAGTACATACAGATATTAAGACTTCTGTTAAACGATAAATGGTAGAGACAAATTTAAGTGTTTGCAGAAACTGATGAAATTCATAAATTTTATTTACAGTATAACTTTGTGTTGGCTGCTGGTGGGTCTGGTGTCTCTAGGGAACAGTTTATGATGATCCTTAGTAACCTTCAGGCCATACACATCATGGCAAATTACCACACTATAACTACGGAAGTCAGGTAGAAATATGTTATATTAATCTCAGCGTATTGATAATATTGAGTATATGTGCAACTCATCTCTTTAAAGTAAGAACACACCTGAAGTATCATGACATTGATAACTCTTAGACAAAGATCTAGAGAGAAGACATAGGAAACATGTGTGCACTATTGCCTAGGATATCTTGTTATCATTGCTTATAGCTTTTAAACCCTTGATTTTTAGACTAATGAATCCAAGACTTGAGTATGCTACAGAGCTGCAAGTCGTACCAGTAGATGATGATAATGAGGATGATGATTCTGGTGGTGGATTTTTTGGTGGATTCATTTTTGGAAGCAGTAAAAAAGAAGAGACTACACTTCCACCCAAAGAAAGAGCTCTGTCTGTTGAACAATGTCAGTGTCCTAGAGGTTACACTGGAAGTTCCTGTCAGGTAGGAAGGGAAGACATTTTTAGGATAGTTTTCTGCTCTCTTAAATGAACATTCCATTATGTATGGGCTTTCAATGTACTATGGCCAGTGTACAGCTGCAGGCAAAAAGCATAAGCAGTTTTCCTCTTTATAAACCCTGGGTTTATTAATATAGTACAAAACATACAGGTTCAATTACATTTTTAAGTTAAGTGTGGAAACTTAAATCAGGCCATTGCAAAAGAGTTTTACAAATGTATTCTTACTCATTTAAGAATGTTCATTAAGTTCAAAAATAAAACTTTTATAGGTTTTTTGTTTTGGATCTTATTGAATAGTACATTTTTTTACCTCTTTTTATTTAGAATTGTGCCCAAGGATATTACCGGTCAACACACACTCCATATCTAGGCTTATGTGTCCCATGTGATTGTAATAGACACTCTGACCAGTGTGATGCTGAGACTGGACAATGTCTGGTAAATATTATCCTAACTGAATAAGCTTTGAATTGTTGCTTTTTGAGTTGAAATGTCAATATATTTGAAAGATTCAGAAAGACTATGACAAAATGTATACCCATATTAAATACAAAACAATACAATACATAATAAAATACAATGCCAGAGCAATATATATGTAATATATTAAATACCAGTATCTACACGTGATACATGAATAAAGCACATATTGATAAAGGATATACAGTGATGCTCCGTTAATCCGGGCTCCGTTTATCCGGAAAATCCACTTTCCGGACAAGAAAGTGCGGGAACGGATTTCCCAAATGATATTTTGATCCGATAATCAGGAAATCCGCGTTCTGGATCCGGACAAGGAAATACAGGTACAGAATTCCAAAAGTACATGAAATTTGCTCCGATAATCCGGACAAAATTTTGCTTTCCGGACGTAACTGTAGCAAATAACTGCAGTTTGATTAATACACTGCTTATCTCTTCTCTGCACTGATTGTTTGTTTAACAGTTTAACGACGCGTTTACCTGGTCACCTACCTATGGTATGTTAATTACCTATCCAATTATGAACTGACCGCTTGTGGTGTAGTCAAACGTCATGTTAGCTTTTTAATAAGTCATTACACACTCGCGCCAGAAATGAATATTACTGTTAGTTGAATGATAGTAAATAAAAGTAAATTGCCGACTTTGCAGCTTACATTGTTAATTAGATATTAGGGGTTTAGATTGCAACCAAACTTTAAGTATTGTCACTCTTCTGTCTGAGATCGATAATTGATAACGTATCCTTACTTAGTGCTCATTACATTATTTTGTAGAGAAGTTTTAACTTTTAGTTATTCTTCTGTTTTATAGTTTTAGAAAATTTTTATATTTAAAACATGAACACTGTATAAATTTATAGGGACATAAATGCTTTTCAATTCTAAATTTGTATGACACAACAGGACTTTAGATAAACACTCCGATCGCGATTGAAGTGAAATTAATTAGTTAAGCGCAAGGTAAAATCTTGCAGGTTTCAGAAATTTGGCTGCAATTAATGTACAATTTACTGATGTTAATACATTAAATACCTTATAGATATATATTTCTTCGTATACAAATTAAATGCATACAAGGATTATTACATGTACTTGTGTTTTATCGTGTACTGTATACACCCCTCTTTTATCAAGAAATAAGATTCTTTAACATCTTTGGTACTGTGATCCGGTAATCCGGAAAATCCGTTTATCCGGACAAATCGGCCGGGAACAAACGTGTCCGGATAAACGGAGCATCACTGTACATCATATATCAATGGTGTCATTTGAAAATCTCACCATGTGTCATCCCAGTCTTTTGTAAACCTTTTATTGACAACCTTGTAAGTTATCAATCTTTTTTCTGTCAATATTTTCACATTTTTGGTGTAGGCCAGTCCGGTGGTGTTACACTTGATTTCTAATCTGACAACCTGGGTTGGATTGTCAGTTTATATTTATTATCTTATGTCTCCCTATTTCCAATTAGGGTTAGATATAACTTATAAGTGTAATTAAGTAATTAAGTATTAACTAAGGCCCCATGAAGCCGGTGTGGCCTAGTGGATAAGGTGCTCGGCTCATGATCGAGAGGTCGCGGGTTCGACTCCCGTCCGGGACACATGGGTGTTCTGTCTTTCGGATGAGACAGTAAAAACTGAGGTCCCGTGTCATGGTAGGCGTGGCACGTAAAAGATCTCTCACTGCTTCGGGTGGGTCTGTTGCAAAGGTCTAAATTTGTACGCAATGCATCAGGCAGATGCCGTCACCATATACGTGAAATAATCGTGGAGTGACGTAAAACAATAATCAATCAATCTAAGGCCCCATGTCATGGTATATGTTGGCATTAAAAACATCATACTGTTTCAGATGGTATTTTTGCGGTGGTAAAAATTCTGAAGCCATGCACACTGCAGGTGCTGCCACCATCTTGGTGTGGCACAAGACAGTAATAAAGCATTGTTTTCTTGTTATTAGACGATCATGTTACCTTTATATTCCAGTCTTATATGTCAATTGTATCCTCTTATATTTGTCAATGTCAAACCTATCAAATGTTATGTCACCTTAAATTGTACTGATACACAGAAGACGGGTCAACCATATAATCAGCAGTTTTAGTGTTTGACATCCTAGTCAAATGTTAACCTGTATGTGTAGAATTTTTTTGAAATTCTTTTTTTGAAATTGAAGTTTGTATTATAAAACTGTTATTCAGTATCTCTTTATATGTAGTTGAATTATATAACGGTTTTCTCTTATTTTCTGGAATAGAATTGCCGTGACAATACCATGGGACTTCACTGTGAATCATGTTTGCCAGGTTTCTATGGTGATCCAGCATCAGGTGTCTGCCAGATCTGTAGCTGTCCCCTGCCTGTTCCCAGTAATAAGTAAGATATTCATTCATAAAGAATTGAAAGGATAATCTCCCGAGTTACTTCATTATCTTTATTTCCATACGCATTTAAGATAAGTAGTGATAACATGTATTAAGTTTGTTTTATTTATAAATTTAAATAAAGAAAAGTAAAATTCTTGTGAAAAGGACATTTTAAAAGCATTAAATATATAATTTTGCCTTATGCAATCTTGTTGCATGGAGTCTAAGTTTATGACTTAACATCTATAATTTTGGGGAATAGTGCTATTTCTCTATGGTGAAATTACATTACTATTTCTGTTTTTAGCTTTGCCTCAAGCTGTGATGTGCGGCAAGGTCAGCTGATACGTTGTGATTGTCAAGAAGGATATACTGGAAGCTATTGTGAGAGGTAAACAAACATTTCTTAAACTATATGCATTTTATATGTTGGCTCATAAGCAGTCAACATTTTTAGAAGTTTACTATTTTTCATCAGTTTGAAAATACTGCAGAATACATAAACAAAAAGGTAAAATTGGAAGTATTTAAAAACAAAAGATTAATCATCTTGTTTTGGTTTTAATTAGATGTGCTCCTGGTTACTATGGTGATCCTAATACGGAAGGTCAGGTTTGTCGGCCGTGTCAATGTTCTGGTAATATTGACGTCCGTGATCCAGAATCATGTGATATTACGACTGGACAATGTCTTAAATGTCTTAACAACACTTCAGGACAAGGCTGCTCCCAGTGTAGAGATTGGTATCATGGAGATGCTGTCATTGCTAAAAACTGCAGTCGTAAGTTAGAGATACCAGTACAGCATTCAAATATTTATTTATATGAGTTCTGCATTTGTTAGTAGTAAAGATTAAAGTTATCCTTATAAGTATCAGTTTATACGTCTGTTTTATCCTAGAATTATGCCTTTATCAGCATTTCAAATTAAAAATAAAGCTGTAATTCTGGTCAGTATGCTTGTATATTGTTATGATAAAAATTGAAGCCAATTTTGTTTTAGGAAATCTCCTTGTTAGTCATACAGTGTTAAATATTAAGCACATATCTCTTGAACACCAGGCTTTCTAGTTAAAATTGCAGTAATGCTAGCAAAGCTGAACATTTTCCACAGTTAGGAGAAGGTTTAGGGATAGAGTTGCAAGATTTGATTCTTTGACTTTGACACTATGTTGAAAAGATGGAAAACTTCTGTTTCCATGTTGGGTTATGACTGAAAAATGTTTGAAAATGAAAAAAAGATTCTGTCAAACATAACTGATGATGTATTTTCTATCTTTTCAGCTTGTTTGTGTGATAGATGTGGTTCAGCTAACTGTAACGGTAACAGTGGTGTGTGTATGTGTAAACCTAATGTTGTGGGATCATCATGTGACCAATGTGCAGTAAGTGAAATGTATTCATATCAAAGCAAAAGTTATCTAGATAGAAAGGAAAATAAGCTAAACTCTTTATTAGAAAGTTGTTAGTTTGAATCTATCTTAAAACATGGCCATGTTTGGCATAGCTTAAGGGCTGAGACCTCAAGCTGTTGTTTATAAAAGATAGTCTTCGTTCATTTGATGCCTCTTGCTACCCATAGCAACTGTATTCAGCAGTAAGTCAGCCATAGCAATAGTATTCAGCATAGCAATGGTGTTCAGCAGCAAGGTGAAAAGTGTCCTGCTATTCATAACAATGGTGTTCAGCAGCAAGGTGAAAGGTGTCATGCTTTTTATAGCAGTGGTGTTCAGCAGCAAGGTGAAAGGTGTCCTGCTATTCATAACAATGGTGTTCAACAGCAAGGTGAAAGGTGTCATGCTATTTATAGCAATGGTGTTCAGCAACAAGGTGAAAGGTGTTGTGGTATTCATAACAATGGTGTTCAGCTACAAGGTTGAAAATCTCATGTTGTCCATACAAATGGTGTTTAGCAACAAGGTTGAAGTGCTGTTGCTGTCTATAGTAATGGTGTTTAGCAGCAAGGCTGAAAACCTTTTGTTATCAATAGCAGTGGTGTTCAACAGCAAGGTGAAAGATTTCTTGTCTCAAGCAGTGGTCAAGAAGCAAGTCATTTTGAACTATAAAATTATTATGCTACTATGAATAAAAAATGCTGAAAGTGGAACAGTTAACAATATCCTATCATATGTCAGCAGTTAGATCCAATAGATACTTCAAAGTCTAAAGGGAAGTCTAATATATGTAATAAAACAAACACTCAGTCGTTTTTCTTCACTTGATAAGGGCCAGATGGCTGAAAATTTGTTTAAATGAGTGTTAGTGTTTTACTACATTTAGATCCAGTTTGTTCTTTTATGTTGTAAACTCTTGAAATATGCTTATTGTATGGTGATTATTAAAATTTCAAATCCAATTAAAATATATACTGTATGCACTTTATTGACTCATTAATGACTCTTACTTTACTCGTTTTAATATTTTTCTTGTTGTTACAGGCAGATACATGGGGATTTTCTCAGTGTAATGGCTGCCGGGACTGTAATTGTGCCCCAGCTTCTGTTTCCAGCCAGTGTGATGCACAGACAGGCCAGTGTTTGTGTCAGCCAGGGACTACAGGAATGACCTGTGATACCTGTATTGAGGGGTTCTGGAACTATGGTCCAGGGGGATGCCAGGGTACGTTTTCTGAACATAAATAATAATAGTAAATGTGAATGTCTAGTGTGGTCAAATTGTAACTAAAACGTTTCAGTTTTCCAACCCTAACAGACCCTTGATCAACAAAGTGTTAATCTGATGACAAGGATGCAGAGCCTATTTTCTTTCAAGAATGAATTAGGTTTTAAGGGATTTAAAACAAATGAAATGTGTAATGATATTAATGTTATATGACACTTACCTCTCCTTATGAATACAAAAATACACCCATAAGTTTGAAACCAGACAAATGATGGATGATTGTTATTTATTTAATTACTGGTACAAAGATTATTTTTTCATTGTCTTAATTAGAATGCCAGTGTGAGGATGATGGTGCAATCACCTGTGATAGAGTAACAGGCAAATGCCAGTGCTTGCCAGGTGTTACAGGTGACAGGTGTGATAGATGTAAACCCAGATGGGTGCTGGTACCACAACAGGGCTGTCAAGGTAAGTTATCACAAGTAATAGGTGTAGAAAGTGCTCACAAAATGACTACTGGGATCATTACAGGAAAAAGGAAGGGAGTTGATACAGAAGATGGAGTCTAGTAATTCTAATACTATAGTAGTATTCTTCTAATTGAGATATTTAACTCTAGATTTTTTTCACAGTACGAAATCTCATATGCATTACCATGATAATACATATTTTTATAGACTGATACACTGTATGATGAGGCATATATACAGTGATACATAGCGTTGCATGTGATAGATAGTGTTTCATGTGATACATAGGGTTTCATGTGATAGATAGTGTTTCATGTGATACATAGGGTTTCATATGATACATAGCGTTTCATGTGATACATAGTGTTTCATGAGGTGATGACATTGTTACATCCCTGGTAAGGGTAAATACCATGATAAACCTGGTGTAGTCAACTAAAGTGCAATCTTATGTCTTTGGGGCAGGGTAGTCCATTGTTATTGACTAACTTTTAACAGTGTTTTTCTTTTTCATCAAATCAGGTCCATTATAGGGACCCTTCCCAATATAGATTTCATTGATTTTTCCAAAATTTGTCAAAATTTTCCCCAGAATTTATCTTTTAGCATTATGCAGATGGGACAGTAAATCCCAAATGAAAAGGTACAGGCACTTTTGAAAAATGAAAAACCCCACTGCTTCAAATCCCTGTGTTAGATATTGGCTATTGGTTTGGGTTTTCTGAAGTGCTTGATCATCTTCTGTCTCATATGTCCTTAGAATGAGAGAGTTTTAACCAAGGTCCTGCATCACAGTATACGTTAGACTAAATGATCCCTCACTGCCTCAGGTGGGTCCAATACATAGGACAGTATTATGGAGCCATGCACCTGGCAGGTGCTACAACCATGTCTGTGAAATAATCTTTATGACATAAAATAATCACAAAACACATATGTCCTGTTACTTTTTAAAACTAATTATTTCTAACACAAGGAAGATAATTCTTTCAGTTTTTCAATTCAATTTATTTCATATCATAATTGTAGAATGTGATAACTGTGTACACATACTATTGGATGATGTTGAAGTTTTGGAAAGAAACATTTCTCAGTTGTCGGTCAATTTGGAAGGTGTATCCATTGGAGTCACAGCTTTCAAACGTCTGGATGCCATCAACAACACAGTTTATCAGCTCAGAGTATGATTAATAAGTTTATAAGCTATTTGTTGATCATACTATTATCTTTTGATGCATAGTCATTATTAATATTTACTTTTTCATGTCCTTTTAATAAATTTATGTCGTAATGTCACTTAGACTATCCAGAGACATATATACACAGAGACTGGAAACTCGCCGCATCGTCTGGCATATGATGCACGTCCTTTTGTTATGCTAATTAGGTGACCGCGCTCTACAATACACCGATTTTAACTGTCGGATATAGCCCGGGGACGGAAAGCGCAGTTGGTCTTTTCCTGTCGACGCACCTCAGTTCAAATTCTATGGGCACATATTTTTTTTTCTTTTATATTTTTAGCTCACCTGAGCGTAGCTTCTCCTCCAGAAAAGCTGCACAGAATTTCACCAAACTTCATAGGAAGTTGGTACTCAAGGTCCTCTACCAAGTTTGTGTTTTTTATGCTAGTCCGTGATCCAAGATGGCCGCCATTGGCTCTGATTGGTTGAAACATTTTCAACTTCTTCTCCAGATTGGCTGCACAGAATTTCATCAAACCTCATAGGAAGTAAGTACTCAAGGTCCTCTACCAAGTTTGTGTTCGGGATCCAGATTCCCTCAGGGGTGGATCCAGGGCGGGACCAAAAGTGCCCAGAAGGGTACCCCTCTTCAAACATCTTCTTCTCCAGAACCAGTACATAAATGGGGAAACTAATTGCATTTCAACATCTATAAAGATAGGTTATTAAAAATTGTGTTCGGGGTTAAGATCCGTCAAATAGAAATTTACGCTTTTTTGACGTGTTTCTGGACTTAGTCATTCAATGAAGAAAAGTGTCATGTTTTTCAGTTAATTGATATTGATGATTTCTTAATGACTATTTTGTGGTAAGGAATATTATTGTGAAAGAATTTTGTCGTTATCTCAATTTTTGGATGTTTTATGAATTTTTTAAGACTTCCAGAAAAAGGGGGGGGGGGGGGTGGCAATTTTTCACATTTTCAACTTTTTCTATAAAACCACAAGAAAGATTTTAATGAAACATGGAATACATGAAGTACTAAAAGTCCTCTATCAATTTGGTAAATTTCATCCAAATTGGTTAACAGATAATGCCACCATGTCTAAAAAGTAGGTCTGACAATGGTACATATACCACTTGGTAATTGAAATATGGAGAGTAGCGGTTCAAATCCAGCTGTGGTCAAAAAAATTTTTTTTTTTTTTTTTACACATCTAAATAAGTTTTTAGATGTTTCTCAACACTCAACATATGAAATTAGGAATTTTACGTTTAAGACTTCCAAAAAAAAAGGGGGGGGGGGGAGGCCATTTTTCACATTTTCAACTTTTTCTACAAAACTGTTTGAAGGATTTTAATAGATCTTGGTAGAAATAAGTCACTTATGATCCTCTTCAAATTCTGTTGTTTTTGTCCAGACCTCTTTACAGGTGGCGCCACCATAGTCAAAAGTAGGTCACAAAAGAGTTCCCTCCTTTAACAATATTCTTTTTCATACGGGCTGTATACAGAGACAAACAGAATGCATAGAAATGATCTAGAGGGAAGAGTGAAGACGTATTGTCATTTTGGTTCCCTTCCAAAATCAAATTTTAGAATTTTTTTTCGACATTTCTTTGGACTTGGTGATTCAATGCAGAAAAAAAGTGTCATATTTCCTAGTTAATTGATAATGATGATTTCTTATGGACTATTTTGATCATAATTATGGTAAGGATTGTTACTTTGAAAGAATTTTGTCAGTATCTCAATTTTTGGATTTTCTATGAATTTTTTAAGACTTCCAAATGAGGGTGTATAGGAACAATTCAATCACATTTTTCACTTCTGATGTTATACCGCATGAAAGATTTTAATGGAACATGGAATACATGAAGTACTAAAGGTCCTCTATCAATATGGTAAATTTCATCCAAATTGGTGAACAGATAATGTCACCATGTCTAAAAAGCAGTTCTCACAATGGTACATATACCACTTGGTAATTGAAATATGGAGAGTAGCGGTTCAAATCCAGCTGTGGTCAAAATTTTTTTTTTCATTTCTTTACACATCTAAATAAGTTTTTAGATGTTTCTCAACACTCAACATATGAAATTAGGCAATTTTAAGTTAGATCTGGACAATATTTGAAACAATTGTTGTTCATGACCCACACTTGAAATCAGTCAACAAAAGGCCCCACCTAAAGAAAATGACTAACTTGTTGCCCTGAATGACATCTTGCAGAGACAAAGGAAATGCTTAATATCAAAATCACCTGAGTGGAAGTGCAAAAAATTGTTGTTTTTTATTCTAGCCTGAAATAAAATTTGACATATTTTGAACATCTGTGTTGACTTAGTCACATTAATGCAAAAATAAATGAATTCTTCCTTCATGCATGCCTGATCATCTAGGTACTCAGGTGAGCGATATAGGCCCACTTGGGCCTCTTGTTTGTAACCTCTATCGATGTGTAGAAATAATATTCTCCTTTTTCTTTCTAACAAAATCGAGACAAACTTGTATCATTAATCATTATAAAAATATTTTTAAAACCCAAGATTTTTAAAGAGACGCCTTCATTTCCTGCTTTTTTAAAACAATTATTTCTATTTATATATTTATTCATTTTGAACAGCGTTTGTTGCCATTTACGAGTTGTTAATATATGCAATCAATGCCCCCGCCTTTACTACTATTTGTTCACCACCCCAGGGGAAGCACCAGCGTCTGTCTTTGTCATTCATGGTTAGTAAATAACAATGTTGTGTTTATTTAAAAATTCAGATGGTAAATAGCAAACAAAATAATGTTTTATCTTATATGCACTATTGACGTGGTATGAGGTGTTTTACTCCCTCCTATGTAAAGAAGTAAAAAAAAATGGCGATCCAGGCAGGTAAAGAAATTTCGCATTGCAATATGTCCAATTACGTGTTGTTAACTTCTTCAATTCCCCCCCCCCCCGCACTTATTATTTTTATTTATTTATTTATAATTTTATTTTCTAAACAGCACTTGTTGCCATTTTATAGGAGTTGTTTATATTTATCTTATAAAGCTGAGCAATCAATGCATCTAGGAAGGTAGTAAATAACAATTTAATGTTTATTTTAATGTTCAGATGGTAAATCATAAAACAAAATAATTTCTGTACCTGTTGTGCACACTTCACGTGATACGAACAAGATTTACTCCTTTGTAAAGAAGCAAAAAAAAAAAACCCAAACAAACAACAAAAACAAAATGGCAACCCGCCGGCCACAGTAAATTTGCATTGCAAGATGTCCCCTTACGTGTTTATAACTGCTTCAGTTCGTACTAAAATAACAACCATTACTTTGATGTTTATAGAATGACTTTCAGTATAAAAACAATATAAATATCGACAGGTTATATGATTATTTTGCTTTATATGGTATGGTATCGGTTTTCTTGTTAAAAACGATTGAATATTTACCGCGTATATAAAATTGGATTAAAATCAAATAACGAATAAAGTCTTCTACACTCAATGATATAAAATGTGTCTGAAACCTTTCTTAACACACACGTGTGAGTTTAGTCATGTAAAGGACATTAATTTTTGTTGTTTTAACAATTTTTCTTGCCGTTGTCGTTTCTCAGCGGGTTCGGTAGTGAGGAGAAAAATGTCGCGAGATCCTCAAATACGGCCGGGTAAAAATGTATGATTTACAGATAGTTCATACGAAAATTAAAGCACTATGACTATAATAAACATTGATGGTGTTATAAACGAAAAATGGTTGCATGTGCTTCAATATTGTGTAAATGTTTTGCATAAACCCAAGTGAATATTTTCAGAGGTCTATCACAACTAATGGCTTCTGATCGGGTTATGTCTTCACAATGAATAGATCATATATGAAATGTTTTATGATTCAAATGATTAGTATATTGCCTTTTTTTTACTTATCTGAACTACCTTTGTCTAAAAAGCGATGAAAATTCCTCTTCTTTGCAAGCTTAATGCTTTCAAGCGAATGAATTCCGAGAACAATATGGCGGACTTCCGGCTTATCGAGATGCCTGTCGGGAAATGTTACTTATGTCAGGGAGCTATATAGCTTTCAATGGGAGTTTCCAGTCTCTGTGTATATATGTCTCTGGACTATCCTTGAATGAAAGTGACAATGACAGAGCTAATGTAACTTTAAGTTTACTATCATACACTTCCTTAAAAAAGAATTGATTCTTAATGCCCTACCATGAAATGGTCAGAGCATTACTGAGGGTAAGTGTTTGCTTTTTCTGTCATTCTGTTTTATGTATGGTTTCTCTATGATACAAGAAAAAACAGAAGATGTCTGACCAAGCTTTATGATATAAATCACCAAGGACATACACGTAAAACATGATAATAGTCAAATAAAGACAGAAAACAGCATTACAAAAATAAAGACAGAAAACAGCATTACAAAAATAAAGACAGAAAACAGCATTACAAAAATATTTGATTATACTGCAGATACAAAACAGTAACTCTCAAGTCTTTCAGCAGAATCAAACTTTGATTTTGAGGTTAGTCTGTTATAGATTATACTCAAAGCTGCACAATGAATTTCAAAAACTGAAGATATCCTGGATGGGGGAAAAGTGTTACAAACATTCTCTTGTTTTTCTTGATCTCTTTATTATCTTGCTACTGTTTATATGTACTTTGATCATCATTATGATGTCATTATCTTCTGTCTTACAGCCTGATGTAGATGCTTTACTGAGTGGGTCATATGACATGGCTCTAGGACCACTACAGCAGGAGATGGATGACCTCCGGAATCAGGCTGAGAATGGACTGTTCAGGGTTAGTATAATGAAAGGCCATGTAGTGCCTGTTTTTGGTACATTGTACTTGAAGGTATAATTTGATTTTACCAGCATTGTGTCAGTTTCTCGTTACTGAGATGAAGCAGTAAAAAGTCCCTTGTCATGGTAGACGTCGATACTTCAAAGATTGTTCATGGGTTTGGGTGGTCCAGTTGCATGAGTTGAAATTTTTGTGGAGTACATCAGGCAGATGGTATCAGTAAGTGAAATGTGAAAAACGTTAAGATAGAAAACCTTCAAAAAACAAACTTATGATCGAACTTCGTAGCATTATAAGGTATGGCTATGTTTGTAGGCTGAAGGACTTGCTTCTGAGGCCGAAGACTCCATGAAGGATGCTAAAACATTGGTTATGGACTCTCAAAATATGGATGATCAAGCAAATAAAACCAACAATGAAGCACTAGGTAAGTAATATGCAAAAGGTATGCAGGGTTTATGTATTTGTAGACACCCAGTAAAATATATAAAATTTTCTGAGCTTTCTATTGTTATGAAACTAAATTCTTCATAGGTCTTTAGGTATTTTTATAAAGATGTTTTTACATTTACTTATTTCAGCTGCTGTACAACAAGCTAACGATGTCCTGGAAAGCGTAGAGAAGGGTATCCAGGTAACCAACATCGAGACCTACATTACCCAATCAGAACAGATTCTCAATGAGATTATGAATGTTAACTTCACAGACAATTTCAATAAAACTGATGAGGAAAATACTCTTGCGTTTGAATGTAAGTACTAATACATGCACATACCCAATGACTAAAACATATACATCATACATTTACAATGCTTCATATCTTCAGACAATTTGTCATTTACCACTTAACAAGATTACATATTTAGGAACTGTTAGAATCCATTTGATTCACCCAATGTTGAAGGACGACATGAAATATTCAGTTGTAAGGTAAAAAAAATTAAACTTTGTTTATTTTACAATGATTAAGAAACAAGTTAACAACTTATATAAATCTTGCTCGTTGGCACGGATCTTGGCGTAAGGGTGTCGTTTGTGTGGGAGGAAACCGGAGTATCCGGAGAAAATCCACGAAGCCAGGTTGGTGACAGTCCCACCATCTCACGTACCACACCGGGAATCAAACCCGGGTCGCATAGGTGAGAAGCGAGCATGCTAGCGACTGTGCTACCTGGTCCTTGAGGTAAAAGCCAAATTTGTGTAAGATGTTGATGTGTACATCCTTGTGTTTGAAAAGTGTTTTCATTAACTAGTTGCTTGGTAACATTTTTTGTAAGTTTGTTCTTCAGTTGAATTTGCCAGATTTCATTTTTATGTAAAGGACTTGAAATTTCACTAACGGAGTTTGTAAGTTGAAAATTTGCAATAAATCTTAGATTTTAAGTGAAAAGGGTTACTGATTCCCAAGGTTTAAAGTTTGATAACTTCCTCTTTCCAATACATTTGATGTAAAACCCTGAATAAATCTAATTAGTCTTGTTTCCTTTCTTTCTATAAATGTATAAAAAACAGTATTACATTGGTTTTATTGGCAGTTGTACTTCTATTACTATTTTATGCTCATGATTTGATATATCGGGGAAATACCGTTTTAGTCAGTGTTAGTATGTCTGTCAGCTGCTAACTCAACTTTTGTTTAAATTTCAAATTAAATTTGATAGAGACTTCATATTTGGCATACATGCTACAATTATGATTTATATCTTTGGAAGAAAATAGAAAATGTTATGAAATTGATGTGATGTGAATAAAGTATACATTTATTTAGTTTTGGCCCGTTTACGCATGATTTTGTCAACTGGAAAAACGCCTCACAACAGATCCCTAGCCATAAAGAAAAAGATAGCTGATATTTCCATGCGATTATATGACCTTCAACAGGAGACTAGAAAATCCAACAACCATGCAGATGACACTCAGCATATCATCGATAGAATAACCAAGACCACACTCAATATACTGAAGGTGACAATTTTTAAATTAAAAAAAAAACAAAAACAAAAAAAAGAAGGAATTTGTAAATATCAGATTGAAAGTAAGAATTTTATGTAATATACAAATTGATCCTTTTGATTTGAAGCATTTTAAACAAAATAGTGTGCCGTAGAGTTGTGAATAAGTTTTTTTAAAAGGACTTTCTTTGAAGGCTAAATTTTGTATAGATAAAGGATTGTTTACTCAATGATGTGTTTTCAGGCTCGTCTTGGTTCTATTGAAATGACCCAGAGTGATACTGTAATGGTTCTCAATATGTCCAGGAAACTTCTGGATGATGCATTAGAGGCTTTGAAGAAAACCAACATGTCCAGAAATGTAAGTCAAAATTTTAAATAGAAATGTGTAATAAAAATAGTATTTAGAGGTCATATAAAGGTATCTGAATATGAATTCTTAGAAAATCTGAAGCTCATGAAATAAACCAATTTTTCATACAGGAGGTAGAGGCAAAGGCATCAAGTATGGACCAAGCCATTGATGCCCTTAATAATTTTGTCAGCAACATATCTCTAGGAATACAAAGAGCAGAAGACAAACTTAATCAGAGTCAGTACCATGCACAAAGCCTTAGAGATAAAGCTGACTTGCTAGAAAAGTAAGCACATTTAACATATTTAATAGAAAAGGAATTTGTTATTTTGTATGCTGTATGAGAGATCATATGCTTTCTTGTGGCATTTTAATAGATATTCCATATGTTATGATATTACCAAGTAATGAAAGTGCTGAAAACTTACTTTTTCCATAATAGACTTTTTTTGAGAATTTGATTACAATTTGAAATTCTTAAGAACACACAACATTGATGTTTCAGTTATAAAATCTCATTCATTACAAATCGTCATGCATTTTTGTCTACCAGTTTTTGATTTGATAACTTGCCTCTGTTATCCCCATGTTTTTTTCGCTTTTAATCCAGTCATATAAAGTGTCATTTGTTCCCTATTGTATCTGGTGTGAAATGGAATCTGTTCCTGTAATAAAAAGCATTTACCCCAGCTTGCAAACACAGTGTACTTTCAATAAGTTGAACTCAGAGGTATTAAGAATAAATAGTTTCCAGTAATAAGGAGTTTGACTTAAATGCAGTATAAAATCATGATATATTACAGTGGTTACAAGGACACCAGAAACACATCTGCTAATGCTGTAAAAGCTGCCAAGGCCTACCAGAATATTGTAGATGCCATCATTGATGCTTATAATGCCTCAGTGTCTGCCAACGTAGCAGCAGATCAAGCTCTAGCAAAGGTATGTAGTAAGCAAGTGTATATATATGTAAATGTTGCCTCTTAGAATGTTTTGATTAGGGCCTCACATTGACACAATTGACTTAAAGAAATCATATCTATCTGTTCGTTCATCTTTCTGTCGTTCATCTGCCAAGAGTTTGGAAGTGTGAGCTATAACTTAAAAGGTTTTCAATCTATAGGTTTCAAATTTCACATACAGATGCAGACTGCTTGGAGGAAGATGCCTATAAATTTCAAAGTCAGAGGTCAAGGTCACATAGCAATGCTTTCCCAAATTTCCTGACTTTCAGTTTTCTAGTTTCCTCTGAATGCATTCAGTTCTCATTTTCAGAGCCACATTCATTTCAAAGTACTTCAATGTATTAATGAATATGCCTTTATATTGATTTACCAATATTCTGATCACATTTCTCACATGCAAGTTATTTCCATACGTTAGTTTAGTCAGTATATTGTTGTTTGTTATATTAGATGGTTACCCAGGTCAGTGATTTATTTGATTCAATATTGATTAATAAATATTTAAGCCACATCTGAAAGTTTCAACAGCATAAACATTTCATATTTAATGGTAGCATCAGGATTATTTTCCTACATCGTTTATACTGTAGATTATTGTTGTCTCTTTGCCCTCAGTAAAGAGGACACCGTTTTTCCCAGATAAAAGTGATTTTGATTTCTCTTTTATATCTAGTGATCTTTGCTATTTATGATATGCGGGCCTGTTTGATATGGGTAAGGGAGACATCTTTTTATGTTATGAATCATTTCCTTACTGCCATGATATAACCCCAACAGATATATACCTTGGTAAACTGCTTTTCAGTGGATTTTAAGAGCGTGTGAAAGTATACAGTTGATGGAAATAATTACTGCTTTCTGGAATGTGAATTTGCTATTGCTGAGATCAAAGTTCTTATTATGTATGCTTGCTACTGTTTAAATTTCATTGGTTGCTGAGTATGCTGATATATGGAGTGTCAGTGCTATGAAAGTTGATTGAATACATGATAGTTTTGTGTTTGGATCTTGTCTTTTATTATAGATGTTAGGAAATTAAGAAATGTTAAGAATGTGTTAAGTGTATAGTAAAACATCATAATGATATTTTTCTTTTTAGTCCAATGGCGTAGGAAACAAGAGTGCAGAATCTCTGGACACTAGCAAAAATTTATTAACAGATGCTCGGGACCGCTATGACAAAACCACACAAGGTGGGTAAAAGTATTAGTATGGGGGTTAGGGTGCAAGGTTTACATTTTAAAGAGAACTGATGTAGCTGTAGTTACAGCATTCTTGGCTTTAGGCTAAGAGGCTATGGGATACGCCTTGTCTGTGACATATTGGTGTCATTGAAAAGTCAGTTAAAACCAAGTTTGGTTGATTGGTAGATTGCTGTTTTACATAGATCTCAACAATTTTTCAGCTATATCCTGACATGAAAGCAGAATGTAATTAACCTCTTCAGTATAGTGGCGCAATCTTGGAATTGAACCCAGATTGTCTGTACCATAAGCCAAGTACCTAATCTACACCAAGAGTGTGCCCAGAAATCAAGATGCAATGTTATGGTATGCCTTGACACAGAGCAGATCCATCACTACATTGCCATAAATATGTAAATGAAATAATCTTGACATTATGCATAATTTTGATTGCAGTATGTTAAAGGGCATCAATAGGGCTCAATGAAAAGTATGTATGTTTGATGGGGGGGGGGGGTGCATAGAAATAGTCCAATTTTTTTTAACAATTCAAAAACAACATATTATACAGTTTCTTTGTTGAATTTTTAAGAAGGTATGAACCTTTCTTTTGTCCTTAGAAATAACAGAATAGAAATTGAATTAGTGTATAACAAAGTTTAATGAGCACTTCTGTTTTCATGCTTCTACATTATAATTCTGCATTGATTCATTTCACAATATATGCTTTAAATATGCATGTTTCTAACAATTTTGATTTTAGATCTTGCAATGCGTCTAGAAAATGCAAAGAGAATGACAAATGATGTGGAAAAAGAAAATGACAATGTACGCAAAGAACATGAAGATCTTCGAAAGGAATTGACCAATCTTCGTGATGGTAATGTCATTAGTATGTCATTAGTGTTAGGTTAACCACAGAGCAACAATTTTTGATGATAAATTTTTATGACATGAAAAACAAAGATGAGCATGAAGAGGGTTTTTTTTATAATTCAGGGTAATGTAAATGTAAGTAATTTTTGTGACATTTTCTTTATGTGTTTGAAAATACATATACATGTATTGTTATAGGGTGTAAGTTGTGTATAAGGTGTAAGGCTCGAACTTTTACCAAAATCGTTAAACGTTTAAACGAAAAGCATTAACCGAAACGGTCCGTTTAATCGGCCCGCTTCTCTATTGTGTTATTATATCGTAATAAATCCTTAAGCCCTCATTCTTGAGATATTTAATGACACCTACAAACTTACACACTATTGTGGTTTTCCAATGTTTGAGGCTTTGATCCTTTAAAACCTGCACAAAGATCATATGTGTCCAGCATCAAAGACACGAAATAAATTCAGCTATAGATATTTTTTAAAATAAACTTTAAACATTAGAATTAACACATGCTGAAGTGACGAATACTGAATTGAACAAGAGCTCACAAATATAAGAAATTTCACTTGCTCTAGCAATCTGCCATTTCCGTCAATAGCTGGTAGGGTAGGTAAATCGGGTAGTGAAGAAGTTTGTGGAGTGTGTTCATGTTCACCCGAATCGCGCTTATTTTTAATGAGTAGAGGAACCTCAGGTGTCAGATTCGCCTCAAGAACTGTTTGGCATTTCTTGAATTTCTTATTCAAAAATATAGCTGTGTCGGACTTTACAGACGAATGCAGCTTTGTAACAGCGTCATGTTCTAATTTTTTAATTTACTTTGGGGTGGAAAATACAAAAATTAGAACATGACAATTCTAATTTTTGTATTTACCACCCCCCCAAGTAAATTCAAAAATTAGAACATGACAACAGTATCACATATACAAGTGAGGTAACTTTGGTCATCGTCGTTTAAACGTTTAACTATGTGCTAAACGTTTAATGCCTGTAACCGACACGGTACCGGTTACACGTTTAAACTTCCTAGCCTTAATAATGTGTAAGTTGGTTATGGGGGTAAGTTGGTTCTAGGGTGTAAGTTGCTTATAGAGTGTAAGTTGGTTATAGGGTGTTAATTGGGTATAGGGTGTATGTTGGTTATAGGGTGTAGGTTGGGTATAGGGGGTAAGTTGGTTATAGGGTGTAAGTTAGTTACATGGTGTAAGTTTGGTATAGGGAGTAAGTTGGGTATAGGGGTTAAGTTGGTCCAGTGGTCCACTGAACTTTAAATCTGAGGACCCAGAGTTGAGTTTTGCTGTCAGCTTGGATTTTTCAAAGGTGATTTATTGGCTTCTGCCTCCCTATCTGTCATTTGATGAGAGTGTAAGCATGAGACCTGGTGTCATAGTACACATGAGCACAGAATAGATCCCTTATTCCTTTAGTATGTGTGTAGCATAGGACAGAATTAGAAAGTTATGCACCAGACAGGTTCTGCCACCATATATGTGAAAACAATCTGGTAATGACTAAAACAATAACAAAACAATGTGGGAGTGGCTAAAACAACAACAAAACAATCTGGGAGTGGCTAAAATGATAACAAAACAATGTAAAAATGTACTGTTATTAAATACTGAAGAGAAACTGAAAATTGACCTGATATATATGTGCTGTTACTACAAGTGGAATTTTATGAAAACATAAAACAGTGACTGTTAAAGAACAAGTGACAGCTTTAAATACCAATATTAGATATACTACATACCTATTTTAAAGTTTAAAGAAAGGAAAAATAGTAAATATAGATTTAATTTTATCTTGTAGGTCAAGTAGCTGACAGAGCCAATGCTGCTGCTGTTAAGGCTGAGGATGCCAATAGGAGATCTTTGAACGCACGAGGACAAATCCAGAATATCCTCGATAGACTTCCTGAGGACAAAAAGAAGGTTGATCGACTGGCAGATGCTGTAACTAAAACCAATAAGGATGTTGATGATGCAAATAGCCAAAGTAAGGTTTAGGGTAAAATTGGCTTTATTGTCTCTTTTTTTGGCATTATTTGTTTCTGATTTGGGCATATTTGGTGTATAAGTCAAACATATATTTGTATTCAGATAGTCCAGATTCTTAGACTGTACTGTTGTCTGATGTTGGAAACAAAAATGTTGAAGGTTTTATTGAAGCTTTTGATAACCAAACCAGTTTGAAAAATATTTGAACATCGATTTCTGAACAAGAACATTAGTCTGACTCAAGTCACTGTTGTAAGAGTGTATATTCTTAAAAGTATCCTGAGGATAATTCTGCTCACTATCACAATTTATGTATGAGCAATATCTAAGATATGACAGGGAACAGATAATAAAGAGTAATGATTGAATCCTAATACAGCAGCTTGAAAAGGTCTACAAACACATGAATGCTGGATTTGTTTATTGCACATGAATGAAAAATGGTAGTGTAAGGTCTATTCTTATTGTAATCTTAACTGTTTTATGCCAGTTTTATAGCAACCTTGCAATCAATATATCCTTTTATTCCACAGTGTATAAGAACATTTTTATAATGAATCTTTATTAACAGGTAGATATGTTAAGGATTCCTTGCCCAGAATTACAGAACTTATCAAGCTTATTGGTGACAGATACAAATCTGTACAAAGTTTGAGGGAAAATGTGTTTGCCAACCTTACACATCTGAGAGAACAGATTACCATAGCCAGAGAAGCAGCCAATAGGGTACTGTCTGTTATAGACAATATAATATAGTCTTGTTTGATTAAAATCCTAACTGATATAAATATACATTAAAATGATTGATTTTGAAAGTTTCAGTTTTATAACTATTTTCATGACAAGTGTTTTTAAACAAAACCTTACTGTTTCAGTACAAGTATGGAGAATGTATGTTCAAGTAAAAATTTAAATTTTTTTTGAAAACAAAATTATTTGTCAGCAGTGGGGCATAATTATGATATATTTTCAGATTCGTGTTGGTATGGAGTTTTTGGGTAATACATCTGTTCAGCTTCGTAATCCTGATAATGTGGACCTGGCCGGAAGTTATACTACTCTCTCCATGTACATCCAGACTAGAGAACAGAATGCCTTGTTAGCTTATGTAGGAGCAGAGATGATTCCTGGAAGACCCAAAACACCGGTGAATATCTTCATCTTTAATCTCCTTACAAAAATTCTGAAATTAATAAGTAAAACGTTTGTCAATATACAGAAGTCTGTGACCTCAATTTTTTCCATTGAGACAGAATAATCCAAGGTCCTGTGTCGTAGTAGACATGGCATGTAAATGTCTGTTGCTGCTTCAGGTGACAGTACAAACCAATGTCCCATGTCCTAGTAAACTTGACATGTAAATGTCTCTTGCTGCTTCAGGTGACAGTACAAACCAATGTCCCATGTCCTAGTAAACTTGACATGTAAATGTCTCTTGCTGCTTCAGGTGACAGTACAAACCAATGTCCCATGTCCTAGTAAGCATGACATGTAAAGGTCTCTTGTTGTTTAAGGTGACCGTAGAACAAAGGTCTCATGTCGTAGTAGACATGACATGTAAAGGTCTTTTGCTGCTTCAGATGAGGTAGTTTCTGTACCATGCATCAGGTAGATGCTGTCATATAAGTGCATTAGTCTTGGATGTGAAATAAATTTGAAAGTTGTTCAACTTCCATAAGAGAAATTGAGGATACCATGTCTTATTGAATAGTTACTCTAGTGTTATGTATCTCTTAAAGCATTTGTTTTAGTATTTTTTATGTACATTTCGTTCCGTTATTATGTGAAATTTTGTGGAAATTATTAATAAAAACATTTTATTTTTCCTGTAAAAATCTGACAAGTGTAAGAATGTCCTTTATTTTACAAAGAAACGTATATTTCTGCATACATTGAACTTCTTTTCTGTTACAGGACCACATGGCTCTTGAATTGAGGAATGGGCGACCTGTCTTCTTGTTTGACCTTGGATCAGGTCAAAAGATCATCAAGGGAACCAGAGATGTTTCAGATGGAAAATGGTACAAAATAACAGCTCAAAGGTAGAAATACAGACTTCCTCTAAGATATAAATATGCGTAGGCTGTTGTGTACGTGTATTTTAACATGTAAATATATCTGTAGTTTTTTGTGTACTGACAACTGCCTTGTTATTAATGATTTTCAACTGTTGAAATATTTGACACATTATTTAGGTTTGTAAATTTTTGAACGAAATGCTTCAAAATAATTGGAAGGTTTATACTATATAAACTATGTGTTCTTTCAGGATTGTAGCTTTACAAATATTACAGTACTAATATTTTCTAAATTCTGTACAATTCTTTTCTATATTTTAAGAATTGGCAAGGTCGGAACTCTTACAGTTGAAGGTGATCCTGACAAAAATATTCCCAAGGACGTTGTGACTGGAGAATCCAGTGGAACGTACACTGTATTGCAGTTAAACCCTTCCACCACTAAATTTTATATGGGTGGAGCACCAAGTGATGTACGAGTAAGTTACTCTTATCACATGGGCCTCATTTTTGAAGTGGATGAATGTGCTGAGCTAGAACTTAGTGTTGTCTCTCATGTTTGTCTAGAGTAAATGAGGGCTTTCTCTACAATTAAAGATTTATCAGAAATAAGTAACTATTATACATTGTGGAAATTTGTAAATGTAACAGGGTTTGAAATCAGAGAAAATTTCAGGTCATCAAGTAAGCAATTTTAAAAGAAATCTTGACAACCCAAATGGCAAATGATGTTAACTGGAATTGTAGGGTGGCCAAATATACCTTAGGCTGTGTTTGATGACCAGACAACTGCTAAGTTTATAACCCAGCTATAAGAAAGTTTTTCCCATTTAAATTTTCCAGGTTTTGTGTAAAATATTTTATGTTGTTTTTGTGATATATTAAAAAAACCCCATGTATCTGTAGAGCATAAATTTTCATTAACAGTTGCCACCAGGTATAACGTCATTATACTACAAAGGAAATATGGAGCAAATAGAGTTTGATGATAAGCCCATTGGATTGTGGAACTTTGTCTATGGTGAAAATAATTATCTTGGAGCTACAGAAAGGTGAGATTCTGTCATGTATTGTCAAGCTTTTATAATACAAAAATGTATAAAGTGAAAAAAAATTGAGAAAGTATTATAAATATATATGCAGAAGTTCTTCAGAGATATCATTTGTAACTAAGTGAATAAGACTACACTGGTAGAGTTGACCAGAAATCATATGAACCTCTCAAGTCCTAACATGTTCAATGTATCCTTTTATTTAGTATTTCTCACCTTAGGAAAATTCGAAAGCCTTCAGTGTTAATTAGTGGAAAAATAATTGTCTAAACAAAATAAATTACCATGTTATCTAAAGTACAATTTTGAAATTTTCAAAAGTATCTGTTTAATTGAGCTTTTATTGTTTGCTTTATAATTACTAGAGATGTAATGAAGACTATTGTGTCCAATGGGTTCCGATTCAATGGCAAAGGTTATGTCATCTTGAGTGCTAGAACTCTCAACCTCAACTCGAAAGAGACGGATATCATTCTGGACTTTAAGACTTATGCGGAGGATGGGCTTCTAATGTTCATGGGTAAAGGAAAAGACTACACCTCCATTGAGATCAGAGGTGGTCAAATCGTGTATCAGTATGATCTTGGAAGTATGCCAGCTAAACTGATATCAGATAAAACATATAATGATGGACAGTGGCATAAGATCCAAGCACAAAGACAAGGCAAGAAAGGAGGCCTTACTATTGATGGAGAATTAGGTAAGTGTTATTATACAATTATCCAACTGATCATGAAATATTTCATTAGGGTGAATGTTTTAATCCTGTTTTGTTTCTATTAACAAAAAGAAGTTTTACTTATATCTATCTATAATAAAATAAAAAAAATTGTATTATGTCATGAAGATATTTGTTGTACAAAAGTTTGATATCTCCCAGTGAGGGAGACTACAGAAAATACCTTGAGAAATCTTTTGTTCGACTTATCCAAAATTTGACTTTACAGCCATAAATCGAGGACATGTTCACAGACATGTCTTAATTACTGTATGCAATTTATCAATTAATGAATACATTTGTATAAAGTATATACTAGTGTATTATCTTTAGCTTGCCAGGATGTATGTCCAGAAGAGATGATATCATACCCTTAGTTTCATCATTAAAGTTTTGTTCAAATGACTTTACTTTACTCTACTTTGTATGATAGAGAGTTCATATTACATACCTATATTCCTCATTAGAAAATCTTTCCATGGTACAGAAATGTATAACTTTGATCTTGACATTGGAAACAAATTTCTTAAACTTTTACCTTGACTCTATCTTTGAATACATATGGTTAATACCATATTTTCTTGCTCTGTTAGCTTGCCATGACCTTGATATTACAATTAGAATTTAAAAATTCTAACAAACAAAGATGCTATTATTTGCAAGAACTTTATTTTTGTACAGAGGCAGACTTGTTTACTTACCGGTACATGAAAATAAAGATCTTGGGAATTTGTATTGAAAAGTGCCTATGGCTTGGATATATTTTAGCTTAAGGCTATACTGAATTTAACAGCTTTTAAGTTCCTTTATTTTTGTCATTAAATAATACCGGGTATTTTTTTTATTAGTTATTAGCAGCATATTCATACTTACAATATTTGATAATGCTTGATTATTCAATTACATTCATAATTCATAATGATTATCACAAACAAAATATTCAAAACCTCAACAGAATCATGTGCCATTATATAAATCCTGCTGAATATATTGACACAGTAAAATCACACTATGCCCACAGTTAACCAATTAGAGGACAACACCTCAAATATGCTTACAAGAAGCCAACTTTGAGGTAAACTAGGTGAATTAGAATTTTGGGATGTGAAAATGTGTTCTTGATAAGCATAACATTCAAGGTATCACCATTTGACACACCCATGATGAATATAATATGTTATAAAGGAAAATTGTCAGGATTAGTATTTGACTCTTGGATAGTCCAGATATTCAAAATATATCAAAATGTTGAAGATTGACTGTATGCTACATGATTAATATAAAAATTAGAACTTATTTTCTCTAAAATGTATGTATAGTATAGGTCTAATGATAGAGGTCATTTCATTGCAGTCACCACTGCGGAATCACCAGGTACACTGACAGAAATGGCATTTAATGACGATGTTTTTATCGGTGGATATAATAGACCTATTGTAGATGTCACGTAAGTATATGTCCTGCAAGATAGATAATACATGTAGATATGACTGCGTATAAATAATATAGTTAAAAAAGAACAGGGAAATCGATTTATTGCATTGAATATGTCTTCAATTACATGTTTATGTTATAACATTCAGTGTACGATCAAATTTGAACTATATCTTCACATAAGATTGTTGTAAACATTGAAATACATTATACTGTATTTATTGTTTACATGCCCATGTTTGTGTTCTCTTAATTTTGACCTAGTTTTTATTTGCCTTTTAAATTCTATGTCGTAACCTTTATTGTTGTCTAATTGTCAAGGGAAAGCCACTTTATATTATATGATATCAACCTTCATAAGCTTTTGTATTAAGAAATTTATTTGCACTCTATTTATGATTTATTATGTACTAGTGGTGTCAACTCTCAAGGCTTTGATGGATGCGTCAGAAATGTACAGTTTGGAACAAGTACATTTGACCTTAATATTAACAAAGCTGCTAAAGGTGTGGTCAGAGGATGTCCAGAGCAGGTTAGTAATCATTAGAATAAAAAGTTTCCGTCGCACCAGTCAGCTGTTAATTCTGTAATCTACTATCAGTATCTATGGTTATTATAAAATTAATTATGATATATATGAGTGACTTAATTATTCAGCATTACATTCTTATATTGTCTTGTTTTTTGTTTTTTTTTTTGTTTTACCATGTTCTCTTGTTTATGTAAAATAGTCTGGAGAGATGTATCATATTGTTTATGGTTTTTGCTTGGTAGATCTTGAGGACTGCTACCTTTACCTCTGGCAGAAGTGGATACATCAAGCTGGCTTCTGACTCTATTGGATTGAACTTTGATATGACCTTCAGAATGAAGACTACGTCTGATGAGGGTCTGATTGCCTTCTCATCCAAAGCAGATCAGGTATGGTTACATAGTTTGTTGTTTTAAAATTATTGATCTAAGCTAGAAGCAGCTAGTGTGTTTCATTGTTTGTTAGACATTTGAAGATTCAATAGCTACCACAATTTAGATGGAATACTAGCATAAAGAAATGAATAAACAAATAATAGAATGGGACCATAAGGGGAACAAGTTGGATTGTCTTTATATAATGTGCAAGCCAATCCAGATGTTCGGAGAATTGGCGAGTTATATCTGCAAGCATCCACTGGATCATGGGTAATGGAACACTTTGTAAGTCTAATTTTCATAGTCATGCACTATGCAACAAAAACAAAAATTACCTGAAATATTGTCATGTTATGCTGGTAAGATGTTTATATAGATATTGTCAACTTATGATATTTATTCCTGTAGACTGCTGGATTCTCTGTATCCACTCTGAATGGTAAAATCATCGTTATCAGTGATGCGGGTAATGACCCTGTGGTCCTTGAGAGTACCGTCAATACCTACAATGATGGAGCATGGCACTATATCTCAATCATGAAAATGGGAAATAAGTAAGTCTACCTAAAAGTAGTATTTCTGTCTTACTAGTGGAAGTTGGTATGTCTTATTTCATTGATGTTAAAAAAGTAATCATATGTGTTCAATGGCTATTAAGTATCCCAAACTTATTCACGGAAAATACATGTAGCAAGTTAAGTCAGTCTTTTTCATTTATAGGAGATAAGTAACTCTGTCTTATCTCCCATTACTTGTAGCACAAGAGAAAAGACAGTAAACACCAAGATCTTATAGCATGTTAGTGTTAGCATAGAAACATTATGCACTAGCTCAACTGGGTCTTTTTCATAGGTAAACATTTTTATGCCCCCGAAATCAAAGATTCGGGGGGATCTAGTTTTCAAAAACTTTAACATTGCATTAACATCTTTTGAATGGTAAGTGATCGGGCGTTCATATTTCACATGTATATCCTTTGTGACAAGATCTTTCCATTGGTACCAAACTTGTGGCCTTGTAACTTTGGCCTTGGAGTTCGGCCTAGTTTTATGATAACAGTTTACACTAAGTAGCAACCGTATTTCACAAACACAGCTTGGATATTGCTGTATCAGGCAGATGATGTCACTATAGATTTTTATGCCCCCACCATATATGGCTGGGGGCATATAGTGTTGCACCTGTCATTCCGTCATTCCTAAACCTTGTCATCACAACTCCTCCCAAACCGTTCATCAGAATTTCACCAAACTTCACATTTAGGTAGGGCAGCATTTGTAGATGTGCATGAAGGGAGGCAACTCTGCTCAAAAATTTTTTCAGGAGTTATGGGACTTTGAAATTAGAAAATGTGCATTGCATATGGCTGAACCTTGTTTGAATTTTCAAACATTAGTTCTGTGGCAATTATATTTCACTAGGCTTAGCTGCTAGGGGGGCATCTGTGTTGCACCGACACATTAAAATTCTAGTTTTATGCTGCATCAGACACATGATGTCACTGTAGATGTGAAATAATCGTGATGTGATGTAAAACAAACAAAATACATGTATAATAAATGTTGCATTGAAGATTGATGATGAACATAGATGATACAGAGTTGATTAACAAACCTGGAACCAAGAGCATAGTGAACACAACAAATGACCTCTTCCTTGCTGGTACTGATATGACTGTAGAGAAGAAACTTGTTGGATCAGATGCACCATTTGCAGGATGCATCTCAGATGTTACAGTAAATGGAGTGTGAGTGCATCTTCTTATTTTTATTTATACAGAATTTTATAATACTAAGGTTGGTTTGGATTTTGTTTGCTTTCTTGCACATGTGATTGAAAAAGTCCCTGCATTTGCAAAAGTGATAGTTTTAATACTACTTTGCAAACTCTATCCCCAGATACTTTGTACTTGATGTCTTGTAGAAATTTTTAGAAGAAATTCATTTGTACATGAGTTATGGTAATTTCTTTAATCTATAGAAATATAGTAACACCTTTTTTTTTCTTCCTTTTTTTGATTTTTTTTTTCTTGTAGCACATTGAAATTTTCCCAAAAGTACTTAACTAAAGATTTACAACTTAATTTGAAAGATTATCTGAAGAAATATATTTATTCTGTTTTAGATTCAAGAATTTTGCCAGTGTGATGAAAAAAGATATGAAGGATGCATCGTTCTCTGAATGTCCAATACAAGGTCCTGATACACCTTCTTTGCCTAGTGAAATTGTCACTGTCACTCCTAGCGTCGGTAAGGTCCTGATACACTTGTGCTTAGTGAAAGACACTGTCCGTGTGTATATATATATATACCTCCTCTGTATCTGTAATGGTCACTAACTCCTGGCATTGTTATAGTCTTACAACATCCTACTGGCATTTGTATATTCCGAGATTCTCTGCCTTTCTCCCACTCTTGATATCGGCGGTTTGTGGGAGAGGGTCAGAGAGACTTTGTTCATCAAAATTTGGAATTTCAGCGATACCAGCCGGTATTGCGATGTACAAGCCTCTGGAGACAAATAAACGCTTGTCCAGTGAAATTGCAACCTATAATCCAATAAATGAACATTTAACTTACTCGATCACAGCAATATCTTTTCCAAATAAGATCTGTAACTTCTACTAGCTGCTGTTTTATCTGAACACACAGAGCGATTCTCCATTTTGTCATTTGTGTATAGAGTATGACGTCAGATCTCGCCGAACGCGACTTTGCTCATTCGTGACGGGGTTGCATCGTGTTTTTCTTTACGAAAATGTGTCAGCTGCTGAAGTGTCACAAATTCAAAGTCGCATAATGTGAGATTTTATGTCATACTGTATACAAAAATGGCGAAATGAGAATATTATTATAGTTGCAGATAAAACAGCACCTAGCACAAGTTATAGACCCTATTTGGAAAAAATATCGCTATGATCGGGTAAGTTAAATGTTCATTTATTGGATTATAGGTTGCATGTTCGCCGTGCAAATGCTTATTAGTCACCAGAGGCTTGTACAACCCGATACTGGCTGGTATCGCTAAAATTCCCACTTTTGATGAACAAAGTCTGTCTGACCCTCTTCCACAAAAACCGCAGATATCAAAAGTGGGAGAAGGGCAGGGTATCACTAACTCCTGGCATTGATAAGGTCTTACAATGTCCTCTCTATCTGGAGCAGTCATTAACTCCTGGCATTGGTAAGGTCTTACAATGTCCTCTCTATCTGGAGCAGTCACTAACTCCTGGCATTGGTAAGGTCTTAGAACGTCCTCTCTATCTGGAGCAGTCACTAACTCCTGGCATTGGTAAGGTCTTACAATGTCCTCTCTATCTGGAGCAGTCACTAACTCCTGGCATTGGTAAGGTCTTAGAACGTCCTCTGTATTCAAAATGTCACTAAGTTCTGGCATTGGAATGGTCGTATTAGACCCTCTACATCGGTGGAATAATCACTAACTCCTGGCATTGATATGGTCTTATAACATCCGCTGTATCTAGTGGAAGCAGGGGGAAGGTTGATGAGGAGGAATTATTGTCATGCTTATACAAATATCATGTAGATACTAAAATTCACCCTTCAACTTGTTTTATACAGAGCTGATAGAATTCCAGATACCAAAAATACCAAAGCTTCATGTACATGAAGTTCATTAATACATTTTAAGCAAAGAGTTGCTTGAGATTCTTTTAATCTCATGTTCTTAATTAAAATTCTGATTTTTATGCCCCCGGATCGACAGATCAGTGGCATATTGTTTTTGTCTTGTCTATCTGTCTTTCTGCTGTCAACTTTAACCTTGGTTGTAACTTTTGAACTTTGAGGGATAGAGACTTTATATTTGACATTACTCCAGTCAAATTACGGGAAATAAACGCCCAACCTCAAGAGAATTGTAACACAAATTTTGTTTTTCTGTTTTGATAGCCTGATTATGATAATAATCAAATGAAAAATTGTTTACCAAAATCAACCTCGTAGAAAGTGCTTACTTTTGGGATAAAAGTGGACATTTTGTTTAAAAATTGGTGAAAAATGGTAAAAATTTAAATGGTTTATATGCCAGAAATGATTTATAGTTTTAACAAATTCATCTTCAAAGTTAACATAATTTTAACATAAAAATTCAATTTCTGTGAATGTTGCAAAGGATGGAAATGTTTAGTCGAGAAATAATAGTTCTATTTCTTATGAACAAGAATGAAAGAACTGCAATACAGAGGTGATTTTTGCTGAAAAGAATGTAAATGTACTGTTCTTTAAAAGTCATCTCTGTCTAAAGTGTTTAGTAAATTTTATTTTTATTCATTGTTATTGACCGGATTGCAAAGTAGGTCTGTCCGTCCGTCCGGCATCAACAATTTGCGTTTAACTTTATCTATAGCATACCGTTAATGATACCAACTTGGTCAGTTTGTAGACATTGATGAGTTCTTCCCGACCGACACAAAATTTGGTGAACCTCAATTTTACGCTTCAGTTAAACAGTCTGAATTGCATTTTGCTTGATTTCTTGCATTAATGATGCCAATTTCAAACTTCTGGAAATACAACTTAAACAAATATGTTTCTGGATAAGATTCTACAGGTAGGCTGTAATGTTTTTTGCAATCCGGTCATACCATCTTTGACGGTTTCTTGTTTTAATTTAGAATATGAAAAAGTATGCAATATGAATTGAATATCGACATGATATGATAAGCCTTCGCAAGAAATGTAGTCTTGCAAAGACATTAGAAACTATACACTAATAGTCTTAAGTAAACGACGAAGTACCGAAGGGTTAATCTTATCTCATAGTCCATTCAATAAAAGGACAATATCATGTTTATTGTCATATTCAGACAAATGCAAAACCCAATAAAATCAAGGTGTGACCAAGTGCCCGAGTGGAGTAAGTATCCTATGAAGGAGACGAGAACACGAAGTCAATTTTTCCTATTCAAGGCATGAAATGTTGTTTGACTGATATTCCGGCGTAGGAAATGCCCTCAAGATGGTTAGTTAATATGGTTAGGTCCCAAAATATCGGTTATGATTCTTGAAAGAGGACTGAAATTGCACTAGATCCCTATATCGACCATAGAACTTCATGTGGTTTATGGCAAACTGTTAATCTATTAGGAATCTTGATCATCGTCTGAGTTTGTTTGAGAATTTCCATGGATATCACATTGCTTGGAGCAATAGACAAGCAGGTTTGATAGGAAAGAATGGACTGTCAACCCCCCCCCCCCACCCCACCCCAATCTAAGGGGTTTAGCTTGTTGTCAATCTGTTGCTGCACCTGGTGATATGCACTCTTTGATAGGTTGAATTTCTAAGCTTTTGAAACCTCAGAAGCATTCTCGAAAAGTAACCGAGTATTGAAAAACTTCAACAATTGTGCTTTGCCTACACTGAAAAATTGTAATATCGCAACCAGTGGTTTCGTGATTTAACGGTAAATTCCAAGCGGTCTGAAGAAGAAGAAGCAATGACATCATCCGTCTGTATGTCCGATGAATTTTTATCTTTGTATTGGCGATCCGAAAAGAGGAACATGTTACTGGGACGGATCGAACCAATGTGATGGATAAGTCCTCACCAAAAACCGCAACAGGATCGTTTTATGATTGAACATGAACTTAAATAAAACAGTAAATTATATTATGAATAAGCTTTTGCAATCCCTTTTGTTAAGACAGAAGAAGTCTCACCAAGCTGTAACAAATGCCACTCAATTTGTGTGGTTAAACAGTTTACGGGAGCCTACCTTCTCACTAACCGCAAAAACAGCACAGTCAAAGGACATGCATTTAAAAGAATAATCCTCAATGTAGAGAACAAGGATCAACAAGGACAAGATATCATTAAATTTTTCACATGAAACATTTTATGGAATGATAGTATCAAAAATTTGTTAAACGACATCAACATCAGTCAACCGTACTCTGTCCGTCTGTAAGCAAGCTCACATCCTTGATCTGTAAGAGTCCCGACTTACACTCAAAGGGGACAAGGCTCAGGACATTGTCTACTTTTGGAAAAGGTTTGGACAAAGTTTGGTCATAGAGTCCTCACCGCCTTGTTAGCGACTAACACTCAAGTAAAGGGCTGTGAAAGGGCCCAATACAAGACATATGGTCTTTATGATGATCTCGGGGTCGTACTGTCGATATTGATATGAAATTATATTGATGTGATATGAAATTATATATTTTCTCAAATTCAGGGTTAACGATTACTAAAAATTAATAACATCATGATATCTAGAGGTGCCATTGAATTTATCATTTGGGTTGAAAAGCTTCAAAGTGTGAACAGAATGCATGAAATCCTCATAACAATTTAAAAATAGATAATAGCTATATAAGGGAAGCGCAGTTGGAACCCATGGGAATCCCAATATTACATCTCTTCATAAATCTTAGCATTAAATTACACATAAATATTATCCATCAAAAATGTGATGGCATTACATAAGCACAAAAATGCGTCAAAATGCACAACTGTTGTCAAAGTTGTTACATAAATGTTCTGATATCTGATAACTGTAACAATTTACATAATATCCGTATTAATGTGTATTAATTGTCAAATGTTGACTTGAACGGGCCTCCATACATTGTTTTTGAGTCGGCTTCGGTGAAGCCGCACTCATTGCAATCACTTTCTTTTCAGGGGTTATAACTTTCACTACCGATATAGAGCTTACTACGCCGCTGAAAAATATAGTGCCGAAAAATTACTGATGTTGTCTTAAAAATTCTTGATCAGCACAATGTACCTTTAGCTCAGTTAATTTAAGCTAAACATAAACTAGTTTCAATAACTCGAAAAAGGAGTTGCAATAATGTTTTCAAATTTCACGTAATAATATGTAGTTGTGACTACTTTACGATGTGTTTACCACCGACACCATCGGATGAACTCGATTGTGTAATTCTCCGGACAAAGCATTTGTCTTGATCTTGTATCGCTTGTTTTTATCGAGATATTTCAATTAAAGTTTTCCCCAACATGTTCTGGAACTTTAGTTCTTTTTCACATATATGACAAATTTAAAGATTGATCTTCCTGCATTTCCTTTGATAATGAAAATGCAATATAAATATTTAGGTAAATGTTGTATGTTTCTAAATATAAATGATGTTAAAACATTATGAGAATCGTGAATAAGATGGTTATTCCATGAAGTTGTCGATTGCACGTTCATTTCGGATACAAGCAATTGCAAACTCTTTGCCGTAAGATAGTATGAAGAGAGCAAATTTTATTAGCATTTTGTACATAGGTATAATGACGATGTAGTTGCAACAAAGACCTAATTTTTGCCTCCCCCCCCCCCCCATTTTCCTGAAATCCTGAATCCGCCACTAAAATGGTAAAATGATTACATACTTAAAATCAGCAAAGCAGACTCTCGGGACTTTTGAGTCGTTTGATTTTTTTCGATGTGACCACTTTCCTTTTTTAATCAAGTGTGTTATGTGTTGTTGTTCGTCATAATATCATTGTGATGTTATCTGCAATAGTTTACTAAAGTAATTGTAATCAAATCAGTGATTAATCAGAGGAATTTAAAACTTTTGAAATGTAATTCACTGGGTACTTTCTTATGATACTGGAAGTTGGGAAAATACAACTGAATTTCTCCTTGTTTACCATATTAACTCATTGATAAAGAGTATACATTAATTATCTATTGATACTCTGTAACTTACGTATATAAATATTAATTAGGGCAACTCTTTGTGAACGCATTAATTGATAAACATAATTAATTTATAATCCGGAACTTGATGTACAGGTTTTCTCTAAAAGTTGTTTGCAGTATGAAAGTGCGGCCCATTAAGTGTAGCAAATCAAAATATGTTAATTTTGAAGTAATGTTTCAAGTGCTTTCCACGGGGATGTTTTTGGTAAACATTTTTTTATTTCTTTATTTGCTATGTAAACTTCGTGTAAATGCCGATAAACCTTGTGTTCTTGAGGTTGAATTTTAATTTGACTGGACTACATGCTTACTCAACTAATGAAGCCCTTTCAAATGACACCAAGGTTGATGACCTTTTGACCTTGACAATGACCTTCAAGTTAAATATAACTTTTTGGACTTAAGGCTATAAATTTTGAACCATGAGAGTGGAGACTTCATATTTGACATGCGTACTCAATTAATAAAGCCCTTTCAAATGACACCAAGGTCAATGACCTTTTGACCTTGACAATGACATTCATGCTAAAAATAACTTTTTGGACTTTGGTGCTGCCAGGGGGCATTAGTGTTTCACAAACACAGCTTGTTTCATTTGAATATTTCATCTGATTGTACATAAAAAGATTCCCATGTTTATATTTTTGATTGTCATTGCAATGATCTGTAAATTTGTATGCGTAAATGTATTTGAAAATATTAGTTTAGAAATGACAAATGTAAATAAAAACAAAAGAGAAGGAGGAGAATAATGTTGTAGAGAATCATGTAATTGCCTAGATAAGTTACATAGAGGTGATTTATAAACATCAATGCTATGATTGTTGAAAACTTATGCGTAGTTTTGTTTTTGAGGAATACTTCAAAGTTCTGTTTCTAAGCTATAAATAAGTACTCCTTCAATAATATTTCCCTGTCTATATTTCGCTGGGAAACGTACATGTATCAATTTTTGTTCAAAGCTGAGTCTACCACCTCCATGACACCAGGAAAATGTAAACTGCCGAGTTTTGTTGACATTGCCAATGTACAACCAGGTACTACAGAGGGTATACGATTTGGTCTCAAAGAAACCAGCAGATATGAATATTCTACTTTTGGAAAATCCTTACGTGTCAAGTAAGTGCAATAAGTACTTCCTGGTAAACCTATATGGGAATGTTTTTATTGTAATAATAGAGAGAGGGAAGAGAGGAAATAGGGCCTTTTGGCATAATGTCAGTGGTAAAATTGTCAACATCACCTCTGCATTGACCTGTCCGAAGCCTGTTTTCAGTCCACTACCCTAGATTTCCCCTGTCTCATGACAACAAGGAAATGAATATGTTTTGAATGTTTTTACAGAGATTATGGCCATTTGAACTTTGAATATTTGTTTTGAAGTTGTTGGGATGGGTATAGGACATGTATTCATTTATAGGTCTACAGCGATATTATTGCCAATGTTTATAACACAATGAGTCTAAATTTTATCATAACAGGGGAGACAGGTTTATCATGGTCAAATATTCCTTTAAGGTATATCATTACTTTGAATGATAGTAGATTTTTGCCTCAGTTCATAGTAGCGGGGGTGGCGTAGAGGATGAATACACCAGTTACCGCTAAGCCAAATAGACTCTTATTATGATGTTTAAAACAACGGCCATTTAAATGAATATTGGTATGTATTGGAAGAAATATACTTAGTTAATCACCCCAATAATTTGATAATGGAATCTTTGTTTTGGTTTTTTTAAAAGCCCGGATGAGCACAGTTATCTCTGTAGACCTATACCTGATTTCATATTTTTAAATAAAACAAGATACTAAAATTTCGTTTGGATACATAAAAAAAGGAATATTTAAATTCCAGATGATGTCGTTTTTTGAATTACAATGTAGAACAAAAGAGAATGCTAAGTTTTCTTTAAGTTTTCATTAAAATGAAATATACATAATGTTGAGTAAGCATAAACTGCTCAATGAACCATAAAGTTGAATACCCCATGCATTGGATGTGTGGATGTTTATTGACATCATATTTCTATCATACAAAAGACTATAGTTAGGTGAATTTTTCAGTGTCACTGTGTTGTTTTCTTACCAATTTAATATCCTATTGCAGGTTTATTATGACTGTTGAATTTAAAGCAACATCAAGCTCTGGTGTACTTATGTATGCTGCAGACCGTAATCATAAAGATTTCACTGCTTTGTTGATGGTGGATGGACACATTGTATTCAAGTTTGATTGTGGTTCAGGTCAGGGTGTACTAAAAAGTCCAAAGGTCTATAATGATGGACAATGGCATAAGGTAAGACTGTCTTAAATACAAATTTTGTAAATTACAAAAGCAAGGCATATATGATTAAATGTAAATTACATTACATGATATAAATTACATTACAGGGTAAAACATATATGAATTACCAAAGATACAATATATTTTCTTATTTTCAAAGCACAAGATACGTGTATCTCATGATACACTCCATTCTTGATTACCTGTTTATTCTTACCTACTCATTCATATATTATCAAAAATAAAATCTTACAATATTCATGTGTCATTTATTCATGTGTCTTTTCAGATTGATTTTGGACGTAACACCAAGAAAGGCACAATGCTTATAGATAATGAGATTGTTGCTAAGGGTGAATCCAAAGGGCAGACAAGGTCACTTAACGTAAATCCTCCATATCTTGTAGGAGGATTGTCACCTAGAGTCGTAGGTGTAAAAAGAGTTAGGGAAACCAATTTAGGTGTAAGTACTTTGTAGTTTTATTCATATCAAATGTTGATTTATAGACAGGCTGTGTATGATTTTTGTCTTGTCAGTATGTGTAAAACATAAGTTTTCAAATTTCGGTCAATGTTTTCTAACATGCATGTTCCTTTTGGCAAATCCTTTTCATTGATACCATAATTTGTGACATTGACTTTCATGTTTGATCATTCTTAGCCACCATTTTCAACTATGAGAGCTATGGTTCACTGTATTAAGACCATTCCATTGATATTATAATTTATAACCTTGTAACTTTGACCATTTAATTTAACCTACATCTGACCCACATAAAAACTTTTTAACATTGGCCTACACTTTTGAACCATAATGCCATTCACTTTCAAAGCATATAGTATTGGGCTTTAATATTTCAATTGTTTGTCAGGGTCCCACTTCATAAGCGGGGGCCCTATAGTAATCACTCTGTCCATCCATCTGCCTGTCCATCCATCTGTTTATCCGTCGACAAAAACTTTAACATTGGCCTTATCTAATACATTGTCACAGGTAGAGCTTTCATATTTGGCATTTGTCTTCCTTATGACCTTTCTGTTGGTACCAAAATTCTTGATCGTGTGGGCCTTGATGAAAACCAGCATTTGAAAAACTTTAACATTGACCATAACTATTGAAACATTAGAAGTAGAGCTTTCATATTTGGCATCTGTGTTTCTCATGACAAGACTTTCAGCTGGTACCAAATTAAGGTCAAGATCATGGTGACAGGCATCCTGCAGGGCCCTTCTGACTTCAGTTTTATAGTTCCTTGTAACAAAACTATGATGATGACCTTGACTTTGAGAAGAATGATTCAATTTTGGCCTACATTTAGAAAAATGATAACCATAGACTTAACATTTTAACTACAAGAATTAAGGCTTTGATATTTTATGTGTGTTCCTTATCGTGAGACCTTATGCTTGATATCATACTTTTGACCTTGTGACTTTCATCTTTAACCTTCATTTAGAAAAATGCCTATCAGAACCAAAATATTTAAACAATAGGATGCAGGGATTTCACAGGTCATATGAGTGTTTCTTATGGTGAGACCTTTCCTTTGATGTCATAATTAATGACCTTGTGACATTGACCTTCACATTTGACCTACATTTAATTAGGCTGTGATTTTTCAACCATGAGTGCTAGGGCTGTCATTTTTCACATGTATGTTCCTTGTGATGAGAACTTTCTGTTGATACTTTGTTCATTACTTACATTAAAATACTTCACTGTTGGCTTTCACTTTTAAACCATAATGGCTTTTACGTTTAAACTTTAGGAGATTGGGTGTTGATGTTTCACATGTGTGCTCCTTGTAGCAAGACCTTTTTACTGATAAAATAAATAACCTTTTTGCCTTGACCCTCATGTTTGACCTACATTAAGGAAAAAGCTTACCATAGCCAAAACATTTGAACCATATTTAAAAAGGCTTTGATATTGCACATCTGTGTTCTTTGTTGTAAGACCTTTCCATTTACCAGTATACTGCAATTAGACCACTATGTGACCTTAATCTTCACGATTGACCTTCATTTTAAAAAAATATTTACCATAGCCATAATTTTATGACCTATTAAAATGACTTTTATAATAAAATTGAAAAACAAAGTATTGAATGCCTTTTTGAATTATTTATCAACATAGTCATACAATGTGTTTTCCATTGATACAATATGATTATTTCCAGGGTGTTTATGGAAGTTTCATAGGATGTATCAGAAACTTCAAGCTTTATGATAATCTGTTAGGCGAACCATCACAAAAAATTAACATTGACAAATGTACCACAAATCTTGAGTCAGGAACATTCTTCAATGAGGCAGGAGGATTTGTTGAGTTGGGTAAGTATGACATTGATAGATAGTAAAATAAAATGGCATAAGTATAGTAATAATCAGGGGTTTCAGATATAAATCTGATTAGATCTATCAAAGGTTTATCTTTTAATCTTTTATTATCTGTATATATTTTGTACATGTACTATCTTACTACTATGAAATGAAAAAATGCACTTGACATCCTTAATATTTGAAGCAGCTAAGCCTTTTAATGGGTGTGTTTTCCCTTGTAATTTCAGATAAAGATTACAAAGTAGGCTTCGATCTGTCAATCAGGATGAGTATCCGCCCAAGAAATAATACTGGCGTGTTGTTTTCATTACACAATGGTACACAAGACTTCTTATTACTACAGATGGTCAATGGCAGGGTAGGTTGTATCTCTTGGTAATTCTTAGCAAGCTTTAGTACATTTTGTATGTAATTACAGAATATATCTTAATTCTTATTAGACTATGGACACTGTATGGAATCTATACCATAAAGGGCTCGTGTTATACATATATGATTATGTTTTGTTTAAATTTTCTGATATAGTTGGGTTATAAAATGTTTTGAGCTAATTTAGTAAGAACTATCTTAGTATAGATATTTATGCCATTTTGGGTGATGTTTTAGTTTTCAGCATACTTGCTATATGGTATACAATGTGGTCCTTATGTTGCATCTAACAATGTCTAACAACAAGCAAAATAAGAACCAAATAATTTTGCTTTGCTTCTGCAGAAGAAACCCCCTGTTCCTATGATGGTATAGTATGTATGGCATGCAGACTGTACACTATAATGGTGTAGTATGTATGACATGCAGACTGTACACTATGAAGGTATACTATATATGACATGCAGATTGTACACTATGATGGTACACTATGTATGACATGCAGACTACATTATGAAGGTATAGTATGTATGACATGCAGATTGTACACTATGATGGTATACTATGTATGACATGCAGACTGCACACTAGGATGGTATATTATGTATGACATGCAGACTGTACACTATGATGGTACACTATGTTTGACATGCAAACTGTACACTAGGATGGTATAGTATGTATGACATGCAGATTGTACACTATGATGGTATACTATGTACACTATGATGGTATACTATGTATGACATGCAGACTGTACACTATAATGGTATAGTATGTATGACATGAAGACTGTACATTATGATGGTATACTGTATATAACATGCAGACTTTACACTCTGATGGTACACTATGTATGACATGCAGACTGTACACTATAACGGTATACTATGTATGACATGGAGACTGTACACTATAATGGTATAGTATGTATGACATGCAGACTGTACACTATGATGGTATACTATGTATGACATGGAGACTGTACACTATAATGGTATAGTATGTATGACATGCAGACTGTACACTATGATGGTATACTATGTATGAAATGGAGACTGTACACTATAATGGTATAGTATGTATGACATGCAGACTGTACACTATGATGGTATACTATATATGACATGCAGACTGTACACTATAATGGTATAGTATGTATGACATGCAGACTGTACACTATAATGGTATAGTATGTATGACATGAAGACTGTACATTATGATGGTATACTGTATATAACATGGAGACTGTACACTATAACGGTATACTATGTATGACATGCAGACTGTACACTATAACGGTATACTATGTATGACATGGAGACTGTACACTATAATGATATAGTATGTATGACATGCAGACTGTACACTATAACGGTATACTATGTATGACATGAAGACTATACATTATGATGGTACACTATGTATGACATGCAGACTGTACACTATGAAGGTATAGTTTGTATGACATGCAGACTGTACACTATGATGGTATATTAATGATGACATGCAAACTGTACACTATGATGGTATAGTTTGTATGACATGCAGACTATATACTATGATGATATACTATGTATCACAAGCAGACTATATACAGTGGGACGGTATACTATGTATCACAAGCAGACTATAAACTACCATGGTATAGTATGTATCACAAGCAGATTATAAACTATGATGATATAGTCATTGCAGTACGCAGTGCAATCATATAATGATGAAAATGTTGGTGGAGATTAGACTTGTACTTCTTTGAAAAAGATAATCCCATTTTGTAACAGATTTTATTTACTGCTGACAATGGTGGGGGAGCATTTGATACGACCTATGATCCTGGTCAAAACAACCTACTCTGTGATGGAAAATGGCATGAAATTGAAGCCACCAAAGCCAAAGAAGTCTTAATCCTGAGAGTTGATGGTTTGTCGGCCATCCCAGGAAGAGGAAAGGAGGGTTCATCAGTGATTAATTCACAAGATCCTCTCTACATTGGAGGAGTACCAGGTATGGTCATAGGGCTTCACGTTATACATCTAATTATTTGATTTAATTCTATTGTTTATATGTAGCCTTTCATACATATTGCATAAAGATGATTGAATAATGATGAATGAAACATCTCTATTTGTAGTTGAGTATATATTGGGTCACTTAATGGCATGTTGATCTCAGAGCCACAATGTGGTTTTAAAAGGTAACAGATTTAGAGCCAAAATGTTACAGGATTTAAGCCCAATGAAAACATGTCATTTCTGTCTCTAGAGCATTCTATTTTTCATTTCTTGACACGTCTCCTCAGTGTTCAAATGGCTCAAACCTTTTTTCAGGTTACATGTAACCTTATTTGTTAATGAGTATGTTTATGTTTATTTTAGTAGGATTCCTGTTTTTATAGACCAAAAACACCCCAACTTTCCTTTATATGCTTATTTTTGACTACTGTAAAAAAATGTGTACAAAGATTTGTACATTATCAGATTAAAATCATTCCATATCTGAACAAGTATTGCAGACTTCTGCTTTGTCTTTTTTGGGTTTTTTGGGGGGTTTTTTTTTTCGTTTTTTTTTTTTGCCAAAAGTTGGCTGTGCTAATGCAAGTACATGTAAAGTACTATTAAATATTATGTACTGATGTGACATTTTTTTTCACAGACTTCAATCGCCGAGGAATGTTGGCCAATAGAAACTTCAATGGTTGCATAAGAGATGTGGCTCTGAAGAGAGGAAATGAAAAAGCTTTCCGTCCCCAATACATGTCGTCTGGTACTCTTCAAGGTGATGTCACCATCAACAAATGTCCAACCATGTAAACCATTTACTATAATTCAGGGTATAAATCTAACCACCAAAGACTCCATAAATCAACTAAATATACTCATAGTGTAAGCTCTACAATGCAAATACGCAACAAATTGTGCAATCAAGTTCATTTATCCTCATACTAATGATTGTTTGTATATGCCTCAAGAATAATTAAGATGTGACTTTCATCTTTATTGCTTTGTATTTTGCTTTCTGTGATAAAAGTATTTCAAAGATGAAATGTTATGTAAAGTTTTACATCAATTTTAGAACTTTCTAACTTAAATAAAGTATTTTCAGACCTTTTTATGTCAATTTTAAGGTTTCATCCAAATGATTTGAGAATCAGATATTTCTTATGAGTTCTTTGATTTTTGAAAAGTATTTAGAAATGTACATCAGTTTTATAATGAATGTTTATGATAATAAAAACAAACAGGGTATGTTGCTTTGAATATTTTAAAGAGCTTCTGTATTTAAACATCAGTAATTTTAGGTTCTAGTAAGTTAAGGCAATTTTCTGTGAGTGAGCTTTATTCAGGATTTATTCACTCATGTATAAAATACTCTACACTTTCGATATTGTTAAATGAACATTTTGAAAAAGCAAATTCAAAAATAAACAAGTATATATGCATACAAACTGCATTATCTAATTATCAAAATTCACATTGTCAAAAAAAAAGAGAGAGAAAAATAAGATAACTGTAAAGATAAAACTATTTTTGACAGAAAGGTTTTACACATGTTTAGGTAATGTATGTATTTAAGATACACATGCTGTTTTTAAACGTATTTTAATAATAACCACTCCTTTCAAAATATGTTGACTTTGATGCTTTCATTGTTAATTGTATTTATCATATTGTAACAGTTTTTTGTCGACCACATTTGTTTTTAAATAAGACAATTTCTTTATATTATATGACTTTGATGATTAGATAATGTACATGTCCCTAGTCCTGTCAGCACAACCACCACAATCCCTATTCACAAAGAAAGGTTCCCCATCATATGTTTTGAAAAACATGAAAAGAATAAAATTCTATTTGGTATTAAAGGAAAAAAGACACTTACAGAGAAAAGAAAGTAAAAACTGAAACTTTCCCTGGCAGTGACTAGAACATGTTTTTATTTTCTAGTCAAGGCATGATAAAAGTGAGGCACTTCTCTTTCTTAACTTGTGCGTCTCTTAACTGTTGTTTTTGCCCTTCAAACTTTCACCAAAGAAAAGATCTGATAACTTACATCTCATTATGTATAACAATTTATCATTTCTTATTTTTGTCTTGTTATCCATCAGTGTTTTTAATCCCTTCACTTTTTACATGCCTTACAAATGGAAATATTTTGAAACTTTGGCAATTTTTAATGATTTTAAATCCAAACAGAAGAGAGTTATTTTCAGTATTTTACAGATTTCACTGTAAAATTATAATTTCATATAAAAGTATTTCTTTTTAGTGAAATGTATCAGTATTATGAAAATATTTAAAGACACTGTGTTTATTATTTTGAAAATATTTAAACGAAAGAATTGTTGAAAATATTGTAAAAGAAAGAATTGGTTAAAAACATTGTAATCAAATTGAATGCATTTGTATAAGGAAGTAACTTGCTTTTCAGTATTGAATATTCCCAATCTGTTTCTAGTTATATTCTGGAAAATACACTCTTCTGTTTGTGATATTTAGATGATCAACTGTTGTCATATTTTTGTACATCTAGTTCTTGCAGTATCTGTTTTATAAAACTTGTTTTTGAAAATTTTATTCCATCTATTTGAAATTGCTATTTGTACAAAAATATTAAAACTGGTCAAAAGATTTTTTTCAATTGTTTGTTGTAATATCAACAGTTTTCCTAGAAATTAGAAAGATGGAAGAGTATGTTGTTAAACGGATTATAGATGGTCACAATGGGAAAAAAGACCATGGCCACCTAAAACAGGTGGTAATTCACATTTATTGTTATGATGTTTACAAGAGAGAATCATTAATATACAATGGATTGCATAAAACAGGTAATGATTTTGTTATGTCCGACTGTTCTTTGCAAGTCAAAAGATTGACTATAAAAAGAGTGTCAGAAAGTGATCTTCAGTACATGGACACAAGTAATATTGATTGCCAAAATTCATTATGCCCGTTTTTCTTTGATATTTCCATTTTTCAAGAATTACTCAATACATTTTATCAGATCTATAATACTTTTAGAAGTCAGAGTTCTACTTTGTGCTCTCTGGTGTCCTCCATTTCTGGACACTGGTTGTCATTGGACATTGATCTTCATCATTGGACCATTTCAGAATATCCTTTCTCTTATAAATTCTTAAATTTAAATGAAAGTGATGTCTGCAAACACGTGATATGAAATTCGAGATTACACATCATGGGGAAAAAATGCGATATCTACTGATTCTTGATACAACTACACAACTTTGCTCTTCAGTTTGTAATGATTGAAATTCCTGAATCGAAACATCAAATGAATGTTCATTGTAGTCGCCTGCCATTTATGGTATATCTAGGAATTTCAAATAGAAATTTAAAACTCGGATATACTCAATTGAGAAAGGTCATAATTATTTGATTATAGTTGTGCTAAATCTGTGGGCTAGTTTTTTTTTTAAACTTTATGTATTTTACAACGATTAAGAAACAAGTTAACAACTTATATAAATCTTGCTCATTGGCACGGATCTTGGCGTAAGGGTGTTGTGTGTGTGTGGAAGGAAATCGGAGTACCTGGGGAAAACCTACCAAACCAGGTTGGTGACAGCCCCACCATCTCGCGTACCACATCAGGAAACTTACTCGAGTCACATTGGTGAGAAGCGATTGCGCTACCAACTGCACTACCTGGCCCCAACTGTGTTAGTTAAACAGCTCCAAACATGGAAGAAATCAATAAACAATAAGATCAATGGTGATTCACACAAATGTTACATATGACAAGGAAAGATGTTGAATTTTATCTGATAACTTTACATTCAGTATCGTGATCACAAACTGCGTAAGGTTCCTTGACCCTTCTCTGTCTTTTTACTGTATTGAAATGATATTTCGAACAAGTTAATCCAACAAGAATTGTTTTATGTACATCTAAGACTACGCTTTCAATGTTACACTTAAAGGTTTATGTAATTGATAATAATCCCTCATTTTGCCATATGGTCTTAATATTACCACCACATGACTACTGCTGCTAAGGTTGGTTGGTCGATTGGAACTTTACCTCATTTTCAACAATTTTTCAGCTATATCGCGACATGGCAGCAGGAGATAACCAACTTCTAATATAGTGTATTGGAACCTAGACTACCTGCACCACAAGCTAAGTGCTTAACTACACCAAGTCTGCCCTCTGCTGATAACAAATTTTTACATTGGAATATATGGCCAAACATGGCTCTACTTGAAACCTGATCAATCACTAACTACATAGATACAAGCAAACAATTTCAACACCACACTGGCTTTACAATAATACTAGCCTGGCAGTGCCATAGTAAACTAACTCAGAATGGCACTGTCACACTAAAACAGACTGAAATTGCAAAACTATGCTGTCATTTCTGCCATACTAGAATGATACTGCTGCAGATTGGATTTGCCATACTAGAATGACACTGCTCGAGATTGGATTTGCCATACTAGAATGACACTGCTCTAGATTGGATTTGCCATACTTGGATGTCACTGCTGCAGATTGGATTTGCCATACTAGAATGACATTGCTCTAGATTGGATTTGCCATACTAGAATGACACTGCTCTAAATTAGATTTGCCATACTTGGATGTCGTTTGCTCTAGATTGGATTTGCCATACTAGAATGACACCACTCTAGATTGGATTTGCGATACTAGAATGACATTGCTCCAGATCAGATTAAATTTACCATAGTAGAATGACACTGTTCTAGATTGGATTTGCCATACTAGAATGACACTGCTCTAGATTGGATTTGCCATACTAGAATGATACTGCTGCAGATTGGATTTGCCATACTAGAATGACATTGCTCTATATTGGATTTGCCATACTAGAATGACACTGCTCTAGATTAGATTTGCCATACTTGGATGTCGCTGCTCTAGATTGGATTTGCCATACTAGAATGACACTACTCTAGATTGGATCTGCCATACTAGAATGACATTGCTCCAGATTAAATTTACCATAATAGAATGACACTGCTCTAGATTGGATTTGCCATACTAGAATGATACTGCTCCAGACTGGATTTGCCATACTAGAATGACACTACTCTAGATTGGATTTGCCATACTAAAATGACACTACTCTAGATTGGATCAGCCATACTGGAATGACACTGCTCCAGACTGGATTTGCCATAATATGATGGCACAGCTACACTAAATTAAAACCATCTCAAGTTTTTTTTTGCTATATGTACATGCCACAAATCAGCTTTTCATGAAAATCTTTTTGGTCATAATTTAGTAATTATCTCATAAAATTCCTTTTTTCATTTGTAATTTTGATGAAATGCTACTTTAAAATTCATGAAAAATAAATCCAACATGCTGTTAAATACGGTAGTCTTAGTTTATTTTCTATCTTCAACACATACGTTTTTTTCTGTAGAAGGCTTAGTAACATGGTTTTGGTAACATTTAACACTACAGTTTAATGCCTATTCAAGCACAATAAAAAAAATTATATAAATTTATAATAATCATCACAGACTTTTCATATACATGTAGAAAATATTCAAAGGTATAATTTGACACTTAAAGTCTCTAAGTACATTTTACCAGTTGACATATCATGCCTTTGATTCTCTTTGTTATGAAAAGTTACATTAAAGGTAAGTTCAGGATTTATTGGATACTGGATTCCAAGTTACACACTCTCTGGGATAGGATTGGTAGACTTCATGACTTCCCGTTTGAAATGAGTGTTGGTGTAGATTCCACTTTCATCCTGCCAGGTATTACGACCCGGTCGTCTGTAATCAGCAGTGTCTGTGAACTGGGAGTGACACTTCCTGTAAGCTGCAGAGACATCTGGGAAATCAGGCAAACATTCCTGCAAACAAAACATTTACCCACTATGTAATTTCCCAAAGTTGATACTTCTACATGTATAAAGATATTATACCTGACCTTTTTGGCTCAACTGACTAAGTTATCGTACATGTCACAGCCAGCATCCAGTGTCTTTCAGTAAACTTTTACATTTTCAACCTCTCCTCCTGATTCATGTGACAGAATTTGATCAAACTTGTTATATATGTAGTATATTAGTCAATCTCTACAAAGTATGTGTTTTTATTTAGATCTATAAACAGGTGGCATTACTACAGACAAAAGTATGCCAAAGAAGGCATCATCCTTGAAAATCTTCTGAAGAGAAGTAGGGATTTAAAAACTAATGGTATCTGATTATTCTATAAAGATTTTAGTTTGGTTTTTTTTTTGTTCAAGTTGAATAAAGATTTTTTGATGTTTTATGGATGTCTTTTTGAACTCTTTTGCCTAATGTGGAGCAATTTCTTCGATTTGTTTTTGGTCTATATTGCTTATAAAAGCTGATTTCAATGTAATAAATATAACTAGAAACAAATGGAATACAGAAATAATTTCTAGGATTTTTTGGGGCATTTTTTTCAAGACAACTAAAAAGGATAGGGCTCATAATACTATTAGTTAGTAATGATTCACATTGATGGACTTCAAAACTCCTTCAAAACTAAATGATAAAACTTTTTATTTATTTTTCTTTCTTTTTTTTTTTGATTTATCAGGGGATGGATCCAGGGGGGGAGGGGGGGAAACATAGGCCTAAGAGGATACCCTGCCTTCTTGAGACCAGGTGTGTAGATCATAATTACTGCATGCATCAAAGTGATTTAAAAGGGTGTTTTGAGAATGTTGCTTTTTTAGGTTCCAATCTATAATACAATTAAGACTTTTTTTTTTACTTTCCACACATTTTTTGTCATTTTATTTTGATTTATTCAATAAAGAGAAGCAATTCGCTACTGCTTATTTAAAAATATCTGTAAAAGGTTTAATCAGTTGAAACTCTCTTGTGTAAACTTTATTTTCCGGATTCTTATGATTCTGTTTCTATTTTTGATATAGGCCAGTTCTGGCATGCTGAAGGTTATTTGTACAAACACACTGGAGGCAAAACAGTTTTTTTATTTAATTTTACACCAAAACTGTTTATTAAGTCTTTGCAGCACTCAGTAAGTCATATTAAAAAAATCACAAACTAAGTCTTTTTTACATATTTTGTGTTAATTTCTTGTCATTTTTTCAATATCATATAGAGAAGCAATAGAGCACTTATTTGCCAACTTTTATTAGAAATTATCTGTTTGAAGGAATATTTGAGTTTCATGTAAAAATTTAAAGTTTCTTGCCATTTCTTATAACTATCTATCTAATTAAATTTTGATATAGGTCACTTCTGTCATCATGCTAAAGGGAAGCCGTTTAAACCCTCCCCCCTCACACCTCCAAAGACAATTTGTTTTCCTGTACTTCAAGCAAGGGAATATATGTATTTGCGAATTTCATTAAGGAGTCATTTGCTTGTGAACGGGCAAAATTGTGCTCAAGTGAGATATATATGCCCATTTTGTCCTCTTGTTTAGTGGTCACCAAATAGAAAAGATTATGGTATCAAGTGACTGCTTGTATAGCTTTTTTATATTACAGGTTGATTCTTTATTTTAAAAAAGCTACAAATCATGCATAAAATGTCCCTCAGAAGCTGACAGCAGATGATTGTTTTAATATTGCTGGTTTTGGCACATAATTTTTAGGTTACCTATTGAAGGTGTAAGCAAAGATTCTGTACAATATTCATAACACTAAAGATGTATGTCAGTACAATCTGGATCCAAATTGATTTATGAAACAGAAATCATGATAACCTACATAATTTAAGTGTTTTGTTATTAGTAAACTGTAGTAGCATATAGTAAGGTTTTGCTACTGGTTAAAAAACTACTGAATAATATATAATGAAATTCAGCTACATAATATTAACCTGCATCAAAATAAAAGACAATTTTCGTTCAAATACCATGGATAGTAAAAATCATCTGTAGATGGACCACTACCCTCCTTTATCATTTGGCAAAGAAATAAAATCTTTGTAGTTAAGTTGGCAATAACTGCAATATGGTACATCATGACATCTTTGTTGCTCTCTCTGAAGAACAATTTACACCTTATATATAAATAAAATGAAAGATATTCTTCTCTTCAATTAACCCTTTTTCCCAAAACTTTTGACAACTTGCTTAGAAACCTGTAAAATATATAATCATGACCATTTCAGTCTTCATATTCAGATCTGAAAGGATGTTGGTTTCATTTAGGATTAGTATAGCAAGACTTTCATTACATAAGAATTGAATTAATGTCCCTGCTTATTACGTGTGTGCAATCAATATCCAATTACCAATCAAATTCTCCCTGTTTTCACACACTGGCTCAGACGTTTATAGAATCACTGAAGATAATGATTGATTTTAATGCTCTAACAAAGAAGTAAAACACAGATTTAGTGGAAGGAAAGTTAATTAAGGCAAAGGCAGATTTGGCTTACATACACTTTAACATCTCTTATAGAAAATACAACTCTTCACAGCAACAGGCAGGAAAAGTAATGGAAAATGGAACTGGTTTTGGATACCCTATATCTGGGTTGTTTATTTTTGCAAACTCTCGACCAATAATGTCATGTAATTTATTTAGTGACCACCGGTATGTCAGACCTTTCAGTCTCTCCTAGTTCTGATCCTACAGTCAATGATAAAACTACATTTAATCCAGATCACATAATTTAAATACAGTGTATATATTAATTGGGAGTTAATTGGATCCTACTTGATATTTTACAATGTTACTAGAACTGACAAGTCAGATTTATACAATATTAAGAATGTTTTGAGTACAATATGCCAAACATTGCTCTCAGGAATGAATACTATTTTACATACATTATAAATTGTATACAAGTATATATATACAAACAATATTGTATTTCTTTTCTGATTTTCTTAAATTTCAAAGCTTCTGATTATACATGGAATTCCCTGCTAAATGTTGAAGGGTTAGTCAAACTGCAATAATAGAGAAAACTGAAGTCAAACAGTTTTTAAGTATGTATGTAGGAAGGGGATGGCTCCTAAGGAAAACCCCTGGGAAGGAGACACCTTTTTATAGTACTGTTAAAAATGTGCAACTGAAGTTAGAAGGAGGAGAAAGAGCACTGAAGATGATAAACAATCCGGAATTTTTAGTCCCAAAGAGGAATTACCACGGATGAAATTAAACGCTGATATTCTGCACACTCTTGTCATATGTGACAGATGATGGAACCTCCTAGATGTAGTCAGAGAAGTTGGCATAAGTCATAGAGCTGCTTAATCAATTATAACCAACATCTTATCTGACTTCTATCTGTTAATTCCCAAAACTTAGTAACAATCTTACTTTAACATGGCAAGAATTCTGAATGCAATGAGGGTGTCATAATTTGGACTCTATAATGAGTTCTTAGGGTACCATTAAGCATCCTCTTTTGAAAGGATTCAGAATTAAATTGGAACAGAAATGGATCTAGAGAGTGTATTGAGATGAAAGGAGATTGTAATGAAAAATGATGACAATTCTTTCAATTATCCTGGATGTTCCTGAGTACATGGGGCCGAGAAATTTTTGTTTGGTCATTATAATCTCATATTACTTAAGGTACGATTATATTGAGGTAGATACTGATATAGAGATATTAGCATAAGTACTGGTACTGGTTTGAGTACTACTTAAGATGATTATTTCGTGAGATATTTACAGGTACTATTTTGAGTACACTTGAGATTTAATTATGATTGAGACAGATGCTAGTTGTCAGCTCTGCAAGGCATGGTTATCAATGGAAATATCTGTACAAATACTGACTAACACTTACAGGTACTGACTAACACTTACAGGTACTGACTAACACTTACAGGTACCGACTAACACTTACAGGTACTGACTAACACTTACAGGTACCGACTAACACTTACAGGTACTGGTTTGTAGTTAGGATCTGGAGGTGTGTAATCTGCACGATGAGTGGTCTCTAAATGAAACTTGTTATACTCTGGATTATGTCTAGGTAGGACTGAACCATAACCACGTTCTGGAGTACCTAAATCTCTGTAATTACAAAAACATGAACCATGTACCAAATATTCTGGAGAACCCAAGTCTATGTTATAATCACAAATTAAACTCATGAACCAAACCAATTCTGGAATACCTAGTTCTCTGTTACCATAAAAACATGAACCATATAATCTCATTCTGGAGAACTTAATTAGTCAGTCTATGTAATCACAAACCTCATGAACCAAACCAATTCTGGAGTACCTTAGGTTCTCTGTAAATTACCCCAAAAACATGAACCATATAACCTCATGCATTCTGGAGTACATTATATAATAATAGTGTATGTTAATCACAAACCAGAGGAGTAAATGTGTCTATGTCACTCACCTGAGCCCAATTTGTTCGCTCAAAAACAGCTGACTGCTTGAAAGATTCTCTGCTGATATATATATATTCTCTTTCTTAATGTGTTTTTACAACTGACTTGAACTAGCTTAATTACTCTCTCCATCGATTAGATCAAAATAATATAACACAAAAATGTGTGAAAAAGATTAAGTCAGAGCCACATTCTGGAGTACCTACTTCTCTGTAATCATAAAAAACATGACCATTAAACCACCTTTGGATTACCTCTATAGTGTCTTTAATCACAAAAACATGAACCACATAACCACATTCCAAAGTTTTTAAGTTGATGCAATCACAATAAAATATGACACTAGAGTGAAATCAAAAACAGTGATATAAATGTGTAATTGATGATTCATGAATATTTATGGTAATCAACTCAGGACAGAACCTGAATTACAAGTAATACTTTAAAAGATGAACGCTGTTGTTTACCTCTGTAGTTTGACACTTTCTATATTGCTCTGAGTAATCATGGGTTTCTGAACCTCCTGCTCTCGAAAGTCCTCCTTTAAGTTAGTTTGTTCTGCATGATCCTGGTATGTTGTTTTGGGCAAAGACTGAAAAAGATTCAAGTATTTAATTCATACATCGATAATCAAATTGTATCTCTTCACTTCTTTCAAAGAATTCCCCAACAAATTTCCCTATATGCTAGTAGTATCCATACCATCACTGCCTTACTGAAACTTGATCGAACTGCTTGTCAAGTATTCTAATTACATACATCATAGCAACTAGGGATTCTGTCATTATACCAAGCTGTATCATGGACAGAGCTATAGCTGTATGTCTCAGTCATCAGACACTTAAACATGACCATGGATACAGAGATGTTTAACCTACAACAAATGTAATTTAAACCACTTACACAGGGCATAAACGTTTTCTATGGAAAATGCATCAGAAAGTAGTAAGATGTCAAAAGATAACAAGTTCATGTTATTATTATTATCATCATTATTATTATTAATAATATTATTATTATTATTATCATTACTATTATTATTATTATTATTATCATTATTATTATTATGTGCTTTGTTTTCTCTATTTCACCATAGTTTGTAATCTCTGTTCTCATCTTGCTCTACTTATTATTATTTTTTTTCTCTGACTTGACCTCACTAGCTCCTCTTAAATATAATTTCTTTTACCTTTAGCTTATATTGTAATTTATGGTCTAAACTATATTATTTACATGTTATATGTATTTTATAAAAGGCCAGAAAATTCATTCATCAGTAACTACTTTATCAGGAGCGAACTTAACACACTGGTAAGTTCTCCTTGTTGCCCAATTCTGAATCTTTGTGTATGTACTATATAAACCTGAAATTATTTCATCTGAATAAATATTGTTTAAACCAAGTTCATGTTTGATCAAGTCTAAATATATTTCTTTGCTTACAGTCTATAATTTTCATACTTTGAAATAAGTTTCTTTGCTGCAACACAAATTTCACACTCATCCCTCCAGTCTATAAATTGAAACTTTTGCTCAATTAAGTTTATACCCTGGTATATAAAATCCATTATAAGAGGTAGGAAGAAAAATGATGGGCAGGTAAGACCCTAAATTGAGGACCTTTTGAAATAATTCACTAAAAGAGATACCTGCGTTGTTCATACAGACAGCAGTCCATCCCTTATAGCCCTACACATACAATGTGACACAAACTTACCCCATCAGTGATATCTCCGATCCTGTGATAGGTAGCAGTGCACAAGTTTCTCTCATCCCCTCGACTTATGTCATAATCTTTAGGTTCTGCTTCCCTAGCTTGATGCCTAAATAGAAAGTTTTATAGAATAAGGTAAATATAAAATAAGTGTCTGCAAATTAGCATAACAAGTGTAATCTATTACAATTCTCTTGTACTAAGGCTGTTATGATCAGTTCTTAAAAATTCCTCTCTACTAATTCATATAAACAATTTTGAATTAAGTATTTTCCCTAAATCTGTTTGAAAGGTACGACAGTGCAGACTTGCACACTGTGTTCACAGTGTGTGGGTTTATATTCACTAACAAAAAATACTTATCAAATAATATTTCTGTGGTGAAATCATACCCTGGTTATGATACATCTAGTGTCACCATACCCACTTTGAGTGTACACAATTACTCTTGGATACACATTCTCCAGGGTATGACTTCTTTGGAAATCGTCACAGAAGAGTCCCATTCAGGGCATCGGCATGTAAAAGATTCATTATAATTTCGGTTTGGCATCAAGACAACCTCTACCTTACATCCAATGTAAACACTGCATGTGATTTGTTCTAAATTTAGAATACATTCTTGGGATATTATCTTTAATATAAATACTAATTTACAGTGGAACGATTGCATGAGACTGAGAGATGATAAATTAAACTAATGTTAAGAAAAAAAACTCTAGAAAGATTTTGAGTAAATTATGCTTTATCAGATCACAAAAAAAGTTTATACCAGTTTGAATTCAAGGTAGCTCTAGCATAGTTCATATGATTTGACCGCAGGAATAGCGATCCTTTTCTTTCAACATAGTCTGGTATTCCAGTCATCTTCCTTAGTTTACATTGACAGCGGAAATAGACCGGACAACTAATATATCTTCCCGATAGAATAAATAGTTCGAATATACTTTGTTTTTATAATTAATATAAATACAAAATATTATGTTCTTCAATATAATATGGAATATATCAATATCTTAACCGACAAAACGCAATAAAAATGCGTAACATACCGAAATATAATATATCAGTGCGCGTATTGATTTTCACTTTCATATTAGTTACAAGTCTTAATCTTTACAACGTTTATTACGAATCACACGCTTGCGGGAAAATATCAAAGCTTTATACGTATCAGAAATGATTACAAATGTGTTCATGAATTCTTTATTCTTTTAAGATTACTCATAGATTTTATAAATGATTACTGATTTAAATAAAGGCTTTGGTCTTATTGTGAGAAGTATCATCCTTGTGTAATGATGGAAAATATACAAATTTACAAAATATTTTTACACTTCCCCGGTAAAAGGTAATATCGAATCGTGTTTTGATTTGACAAGAAATGTGCAATACATGTTTATGATAAACATTTAGGATATGTGAACTAAATGGGGAATCAGCAAGCTGTTCTTGATGACCAGGAGTTAGCAGATATCAAGGAAACAACAGCTTTTTCTGCCAGTGAACTAAAAAAGCTAGAAAAACGTTACTCTGATGTGGACAAGTCAGACGGTGCCGTTGATGGAATCGCGTACGATGATATGCTTCAGATGGCCGAATTCTCAGGATGTCCTCTCGCACCGTTAATTATAGCCAGTAACCTAGAAAAGAATACCAACAGGATATATGCCAGAGAATTTGCTAATATATTTGGAATACTTCATCCTAAGACGCCGACATCACAGAAGAAAGAATTTTTCTTTGAGCTTTTCAACGTATATGGGACTGGTACTCTCAAGCACGACGAAGTTTATAGAATGTATAAAACCTTATTTTCCAACGCCATCTCTGACGACCATATCATTGCATTGACTTACAAGGCGCTAGATTCTGGTGTTCTCGCCAAGAAGGGGGAGATAACTAAGAAAGAATTCATGAAACTTGTTCCAGATCACGAAATCCGTGATAGACTAACTTTGGTTTTGTGATGCTGCCTCACTTTAACTTGTAGTTATCTTTTAGTCAAATGTTTTGAAAAATTATTGACATGTATACTATAAATTTATTGTTCTGTTATTTGTATTGCATGGATTGTTCTTGAAATCATCAATTAAACTTGTCCAATAGACAATATATTTATTGGCACAAACACTTGAATGATAATAATTGACCCTCCTTAGGCTCATATATATATATATATATATATATATATATATATATATATATATATATATATATTTATATATATATATACAGAAAAATTATTACAGTGGGATGGACATACTGAATCACAGCCACCATCTCTTAACAGGACAGTCAACATTTTTTAAAAAAGTTTCCAGGATCTTCATTCAAGTCAATAATCATAATTATTGTTTTCATGAAACATTGACCATTTGTGTTTTTTCTGACTTTAACTGTTTTAATGAAATACTATTTTTCACATGGATACATAGTAAGAAACAAATGGGAGATATATTTAAGGAACTTGGGTAAAAGAGTTACAGTTTAATAACATTTTTATGTAACAAGAAACCGCTATAGATGGTATGGCCTGATTGCAAAAGAAATTCAAATCAAGTAAATCCAATTCCAAAACAATGTTTATGTCACAAGGTCTAAACTTACGGCATCAATTGAAACTGTTTGTCACTATATGTGAAGTATCAAAACCATATTCCTGTTGATTCAAAAGATTCAGCCATACTTAATTTTTTTAAAGTATTATGTTTAAAATCATCTTAGTTGCTGAGATTTTGCTTCAACCAGAAACTTTACCAAAGTATTGAGAGCGGATAGACAGACAGGCAGTATGACATCACCAATCCATAGACCTGAATTGTTTTGCAATCCAGCCAAAAAATGAACTAAAACATCAACAGTAAGGGGAAAAAAGAAAATACTATCAGTACATATTAATGTTACAAACTAATTCATGGCCAAATATGAACAAACATGTTCATGTCTAAAACCTTAGAAGCAAAGAAGTTAAACAAGACAAACAATATAATTTTGTTTTACTATGGATTATACAAGATAAACAAGAAACTGCTAAAGGCGGTATGGCCAGATTGTGAAGCATTTGAATTAGTTGATCAGACATTTTTTCCATAAACCGGCGTTGGCAATGAATTTAACAACTAGTTATATGTTAATTGTTTATGAAAATCAGTTGTCAAATTCAATGTTACTAAGACAAGGTATCAGTCTCTTGTTAGCCATTAAGTAAAGATGTTAAATATTGAAGCCTTTTCTTTGAGGTTACACAGATACATACAAAACATTTAAGGTTTTGATAAGTAGGTAAAGTGTCTATATTAAGGTCAATAGATTTTAGTCAAGATGTCAAATAATAGTTCTTGTGACAATGGGGCCATCTTGGATTACGGATTGGCACGAAAAACACAAACTTGGTAGAAGACCTTGAGTACTTACTTCCTATGAAGTTTGGTGAAATTCTGTGTAGCGGTTCTGGAGAAGAAGTCGAAAATGTGTCAACCAATCAGAGCCAATGGCGGCCATCTTGGATTACAGATCGGCACGAAAAACACAAACTTGGTAGAGCACATTGAGTACTTACGTCTTATGAGGTTTGGTGGAATTCTGTGCAGCGGTTCTGGAGAAGAAGTCGAAAATGTGTCAACCAATCAGAACCAATGGCAGCCATCTTGGATTACGGATCGGCACGAAAAACACAAACTTTGTAGAGGTGAGGTTTGGTGGAATTCTGTGCAGCGGTTCTGGAGAAGAAGTCGAAAATGTGTCCACCAATCAGAACCAATGGCAGCCATCTTGGATTACGGATCGGCACGAAAAACACAAACTTTGTAGAGGACCTCGAGTAGTTACTTCCTATGAGGTTTGGTGGAATTCTGTGCAGCCGTTCTGGAGAAGAAGTCGAAAACGTGTCCACCAATCAGAACCAATGACAGCCATCTTGGATTACAGATGGGCACGAAAAACACAAACTTTGTAGAGGACCTCGAGTAGTTACTTCCTATGAGGTTTGGTGAAATTCTGTGCAGCAGTTCTGGAGAAAAAGTCGAAAATGTGTCAACCAATCAGAGCCAATGGCGGCCATCTTGGATTACAGAAAAACAGAAACTTGGTAGAGGATCTTGAGTACTTACTTCCTATGAAGTTTGGTAAAATTCTGTGCAGCTGTTCTGGAGAAGAAGTCGAAAATGTAGAAAAGGTAACGACGGACGGACCACAGACGACGGACGATGATTGATCACAATAGATCACTTGAGCCTTCGGCTCAGGTGAGCTAAAAACCTACCTTTCAGAGAATACACAAATAGACATGCCCCTACTCGGACTTGCCTGCGAGGGATACAGGAACATACATGCCTCGACTCAGACTTGCCTACGGGGGATACGCAAGCAGACATGTCTGTGACTTGGACTTGCCGTTGGGGAATACACTAACAGACATGCTTTGACGTGGACTAACCCTCGGGAATACACTAACTGACACGATAAAGACTCGGACCGACCCTTGGGGGAGGGGGTATACCAACAGACATGCTTCGACGTAGACCAACCCTCGAGGAATACGCTAACAGACCTGCTGCTACGTAGACCGACCCTCGGAGCATACACTAACAGACATGCTTCGACGTAGACCGACCCTCGAGGAATACGCTAACAGACCTGCTGCTACGTAGACCGACCCTCGGAGGATACACTAACAGACATGCTTCGACTCGGACCGACCGGAGGGGATACACTGACAGACATGTTTTGACTAGAACCGATCCTCGGAGGATACACGAACAGACGTGCTCTTACTCAGACCGACCCTCGAGGAATACTCTAACAGACATGCTTCGACTCGGACCGACCCTCGGAGGATACACTAACAGACATGCTTCGACTCGGACCGACCCTCGGAGGAAACACTAACAGACATGCTTCGACTCGGACCGACCCTCGGAGGATACACTAACAGACATGCTTCGACTCGGACCGACCGGAGGGGATACACTGACAGACATGTTTTGACTAGAACCGATCCTCGGAGGATACACGAACAGACATGCTCTTACTCAGACCGACCCTCGGAGGATATACTAACAGGCATGTTCCGACCCGAGGGGATACTTTAACTGATATGTTTCGACGTAGACATAGCCTAGGGGGATACATTGACAGACATGTTGTTACACATGTACTCGGACCGCTCCGAGGGAATACACTAACAAATATGCTGCGACTCGGATCGATTTCGCCGAATACACTAAATTATATTTTTAAAAAGATTTTTTGATCACCAATTTTGGCATACATCAATCAACATGTATTGATAGACAATACAAGACATTAATAAAAAATTACGACATAAACAGACTACTGATATGTACCTCACTCCTTGACAAATAAAGACATGCTTTGACTCGGATTGGAACCTTCCATTAGATCTGTCATGTGATCACTGTGACTTTTGATCAAGAGTATCAAAAGTTATCAAATGACAGATCATATAGTATAAATCGCATTGAAGAGAGCGAATCAGGATGAACCGAGTCGACATCTTGGGATAAACTCACTCCGTGTTTATGTATTCGCTTAAATTCGTCACTACCGAACAAAACTCCACGTGTAGGCAGATAAATTGTTTGCCTTTTGATAGCATTAGAATTGAAAAAGATGAATTTGTCTTTTTGATTTGTTATATTTGGAAGGGTATGGAACGATCAATAAAAATGAACTTCCCTTCCATAACTCCACTAACACACATTCGGAAGATATCAATAGAATCTTCAAAGCTGGAAATGATAATCATATTTGTATACTTAAACAATATACCATATGACCATGTAGAGTGTAATTAATTATGTTACCCAGATCCCCAAACAAATAATACTACTCTTTAATCAATAACGATATCCATAGATTATTTCATTCTTGCAAGACGGATCCAGAATTCAATATTTACAGAGTGGGGTCCCATCACGATGTATGTATGCATCGTGTGTCTCATTATTGTCATGGGAGGAGACTTTTAAACCGAGTAAAAACGTTGACACTTTTATACTTCTGGCACCGTTTCCGACGGGTCATTTGCATAGAATCAGATTATAATCTTGGAGTGGTGGAATACAATTTATAAACAAACCAAATATAACAATATATACAAAAATCTAATATAGGTTGGTTCCTTTCTCCATGTCGCTCCATGTAATAGAGAAACTTTTACACTTGGATCATATGGAATCTGGATCATTCCATTTCTTCGTAGACATGCAGAAAGACCTGTTTCTGAGAGGAAAGGAGGGGGTGGGGCATACTTCTCGATTTTGTTGGAACACAATGACATTTTTGTCACACGTTTTACTTTTTAAAATGTGTGCTAACAGGCTACTGTGTTAATATAATGTTTTATGACAATGAACTTGTTTTCTAGATCAAATCATCTATGCGTATTCCCTCATATTTTGGAATAAAATTGCCCCTTTAATGTAATATTCACATTCGGGTCTTTCAGAGCTTAACGTGTTTAAAACACCTAATAAATGTAACCTTCAACATTGTATTCGTAGCTATCAATATAATATGAGAAGACTATATAAAACAGGGATAAAATCTACACTTAATGACCACATTTTGATAATCCTCACGGTTTCCGCTGACAGTTAGTTGACCTTGAAAAGGAAAGTCATTGACACCAGAAAACACCGTTATTAACAAACACTGTTTCATGATATTGATTATAATAAACGCACCAAACACTGAAGTCTTAACATGCACGATTATTCTGTTCTGAAGTATCATTTTGAAATTCGTTTCACAAAATTCTCCAAAAATGGATATACTTCTCAATTTTCAAATTTTACCAGAAATTGAAAAGACTTAATCATTTATGTATTTGCAAATATGACGAAGTTTTGTGTGCTATGAATGGATTTTTATCAAAGTGTTAATGAATTATACACTTCTACTACTTCCGGTAGTGATATTCCAGACTAGACCCTGAAGCGATTTTAGTTATTTTATGCATACAAAGGTTGATTATTGAAAATGATTCACTTATAAAAGACTAAGCTGTACATGAGGGGGAAGGAGAAGTACAGGTAAAGTACATAGCAAACCGATATACAGATCGCCATATATCGGGTGATAATAAATAACAGAGAAATGATCACCAGCCCCTGGTCCACAGCTGTATCTTGCTCGAACTAGTCTTGTCGTCTGCTTCCCAATGGATGCAGACGACGTATCAGTGCGCACAAACCGGAATCAATATTCTAGTTGATTTCATTTACAATTCATTTCTAAAGCTGTGTTCAAACACTCTAAATGTGTCGTGCAAGAAATAGAGACAAACCCGAGCTTTTAATGACGTAATTGTTTCTTGGAAGTCATAATTTTCAGTTGAGGACCATTTTAATTCTTCGATCTTCGAATTATCAAGGTAAGAAACATATACATAGGACAAAAACCACAGACTGAATAATGAAAGTTACAGAAATACAATGTACATCTAGTATACAATTAGCTCGATGAAAGAAAGCAAATAATAGCACTGCATGGGTTCAATGTTAGGTGAGTTCTATAACAAAGTCATGGCCATTTATTGCTTTATGCATAAGCTGAATTAGGAGTAAAAGGTCATTGATATAAAATAGTTTGGTATTGGTTTAATTGAATGGTGTGTTAAGTTGAATAAAACGTTGGACTGGTTCTATAATTAATGCTGGTTTGGCATTTGGGGGGGGGGGGGGTTGAATATGACGTTATTTTGGTGTGATCAAATGTTTTTAGTTTAGATTAATAACAACTATGTTGTTGGTTATTTTCACAGTATTCATTTGGTAGTATATCATGTAATTTTATACATACAGATTGTAAACTCAATACCAGGAGGTATCAAACCCTAAAAATAATGGCGCGATCCAGAAGTCAAACTCGGAACTCCTCGTCAGACAACGTATTTGCCCACGATATAGAATACAGAATGCCAATTTAGGCATATATAACAGAATAACCAGGTGCCTTGACAATGTTCATGGTGAATGTGTTTGAATGATTATATACGGAAGTCTGTATATCTGTAGATCTAGGGGGTAGAGAATGGATTGACCGTCGACTCTCCAGCCTTGAAATTAAACTTGCTCGCTGAAGTCGGAACTGTACTCGCTCCTACTTTATTGCTTTACTTGGTTTAACGACGGTGTGTTGTAATTTTTCACCTGAAGACACAAAAGAGACAATAGCAACTTAATCAATATCGAAAAGATGTACAGTATTAAATATCCACAATGATCAATGTAAAAAAAAATTGTTCATAATGGTGCATACAGTACAGAAATGGACAATCAATCCTGGTCCCCGATCAAGATCAATGGACCTTAGGTACACATAACAGTCATCTATCTAATAAGAATGACAGACATATCCTGTCAGTTATCATAAGCATCGTATTGACGTGCATACGTCATTATAATCATACTTGAAAAAATCCACATATACAATACAATATAACCTCTTAATCTATTTAAAATTTTATAAAACTCTTTATGTGTGGGAGGACAGATAAATAATGCCTCTGTCTCTTTATCTGTAGGAGTACAGATATATCATGCTCCTGTCTCTTTACGTGTGGGAGAACAGATAAATAATGACTCTATCTTTTTACCTGTGGGAGTACAGATATACCATGCATCTGTCTCTTTAAGTGTGGGAGAACAGAAGAATAATTACTCTATCTCTTTATCTGTGGGAGAACAGATATATCATGCTCCTGTCTCTTTGCGAGTGCGAGATCAGATAAATAATGCCCCTGTCTCTTTACCTGTGGGAGTACAGATATATCATGCTCCTGTCTCTTTACGTGTGGAAGTACAGATATATCATGCTCCTGTCTCTTTACGTGTGGAAGTACAGATATATCATGCTCCTCTCTCTTTACCTGTAGGAGTACAGATATATCATGCTCCTATCTCTTTGCGGGTGGGAGTACAGATATATCATGCTCCTGTCTCTTTACATGTGGGAGTACAGATATATCATTCTCCTGTCTCTTTACGTGTGGAAGTACAGATATATCATGCTCCTGTCTCTTTGCGGGTGGGAGTACAGATATATCATGCTCCTGTCTCTTTGCGGGTGGGAGTACAGATATATCATGCTCCTGTCTCTTTGCGGGTGGGAGTACAGATATATCATGCTCCTGTCTCTTTGCGGGTGGGAGTACAGAGATTATGCTCCTTTCTCTTTGTTTGTGGAAGTACAGATATATCATGCTCCTGTCTCTTTACCTGTGGGAGTACAGATATATCATGCTCCTGTCTCTTTACCTGTGGGAGTACAGATATATCATGCTCCTGTCTCTTTACCTGTGGGAGTACAGAGATTATGCTCCTATCTCTTTGTTTGTGGAAGTACAGATATATCATGCTCCTGTCTCTTTACCTGTGGGAGTACAGATATATCATGCTCCTGTCTCTTTACCTGTGGGAGTACAGATATATCATGCTCCTGTCTCTTTGCGGGTGGGAGTACAGAGATTATGCTCCTATCTCTTTGTTTGTGGAAGTACAGATATATCATGCTCCTGTCTCTTTACCTTTGGGAGTACAGATATATCATGCTCCTGTCTCTTTACCTGTGGGAGTACAGAGATTATGCTCCTATCTCTTTGTTTGTGGAAGTACAGATATATCATACATCCTAGTCTCTTTACGCGTGGGGACTCTAGTACACAAATACAATTTTAAAAACATAGTTGAGAATGGTGGATTTAGGCCTTGAATTTTGAAGTTTGGCCAATGTAACGTAAGCTTGTGTCGCATTCATAAGCTTCACCATCTATTAGATAGTAATGATAGGTCTATTTATAGAAAATAATCCTTATTCTTGTATTTGTTACTTTCAAAATGTGCGATTTTTGCAATATTTCACAAAACCTCCACAGCAAATAGTACATGTAATACATCTATCTTACCGGCGGAAAAATATTTCCTTAACAATGCTATTTATTTGTATCAGGTTCAAGAAATACACCTACTTGTATGTCGATTTGGCGTCACCATATATTCTAAAATGGCTAAAACCTCACTAACTGATCATGACTTAGATTTATTTTTCAGTTCAGTTTCTGAAAATTTCCCACATCTTCGGTTATAAGGCGGAGATATTTTAGGTCGTAACATCCAAGATCATATATTGACGTCACTTCTTTGCCAGAACAATTTTTGTCGGACGGTATCTTATTATAAAACTAAATCTATATATTAGCGTTACAAACTTGCATTTGAAAAACAATTAGAATGAAATTAAACTTGTTAATAATTTAAATGATCTTGGTTTGAACCTATAAGCTATACAGAGAAATGCTTTAAACCTCAACTTATTTTATAGCTTCACGATCTGGTCTATATAACTGCACGAAATATATTCGGCTAAATATTGAAACTAAAATAATCTGTTTTAATACACATGTAATCAATCCTTTTTAATACCTATGTATAGATTGGGGACTCACAAAATATTTAATTTGCATTTTTATAAATCAATATAAAGCCAGTGTGACTCAGTGGATAAGGTGCTCGGCTCGTGACCGAGAGGTCCTGGTCCGACCCTCGCCATGGACGCACCGATGTGTTATTCGAATGAAACAGTAAGCACCGAGATCCCATGTCACTGTACGGGTTTCACTTCACATTGCTTTGGTTGGGTTCGTGCAAAAGTAAAAATTTCTATGCAAAGCGTCAGACAGATGCAGTCACCATATACATGTACGTTAAATAACAGTGTAGTGACGTAAAACAATAATCAACCAATCGATCGTGTAAATGAATATTTACAACAAAGATAATTGTATTGTCTGAGCATGTCCATAGGCACAAACAACCGTCTTGTTAAAATTTATAAAGATTAGTAACATTTTATTCCACTATATGCCCTATATGCTACTATATATAAGAAAAAAAAAACCGCTGTAAAAAGGCAAGGTCAGACTCAATGAGATTAATTAAACAAAATTAACATTTTTATTCTGAAAGAAAGAACACATAAATTAATTACAATAAACATAAATTAATAACAATAAAGTCTGAAAAAAGTTTGGGTGCGTGCGCCTCCCACGCCCCCTCCCTTTTCTCCATTAACTCTGCCATTGCTGATATATAGTTTTTTGCATTCTAGACTAAAGTACAGGATTATTAATGGTGACATCGCCAATGTACTAAATTATCCTATATGATATGTATTCCTGAAGACCACTTTGTTCAAGAGAAATAGATTCTTACAAACGTCATTAGCCAACATTAGAGCCCCATATGCAAAATAAGATCATGTCATCAAGAAACATTGCTGGCAAGTAATTGTCTAGCCGATCTCCATTAATATGAAGTAATTATCGTGCCGACCTCCATTAATATCAATAGCAAAACTTAATTTTACTGGGGTAAGGGAATTGACATATTTGGCATACTTTGGTCCATGTATTATAGGCATTGATGTATTTCGGGAAGGTTCGAGGATCTTTTCTACATAGTAAGCAGGCAGTATGCGTTTTGAAACATGAACACAATGTTAACATGTTCCTTTGATTTTATTCTAGTTGTATGTCACACCAAGATTGCTGCATTTAAATGGTGATGCCATCTGCCTGATATGTTTACCATTGCAAAGGACCCATCCGAAGTTGTGAGGAATCTTCTGCATTTCTTGTACGTGCCACGTCTACATTGACACGGGACCTCGGTTTTCACGTCTCATCCAAATTCAGAACACCTCGAGAGGTGGCTTTTCGGTATCCCACTTTCGGACGAGATAGTAAGACCGAGGCCCCATGTCACGGTAGACATGACACGTAGTCGACCCTGGATTGTACCTCTCTGTTCAAATGTTGCTTATCAATAGATTCCTTTTCTGGATGTGACTTAAATATTACTGAGAGTGACGTGAACCCATCGTTAGTATCTGTTGTGGTCCCTCTTGGGCTTCCGACGAAGCATAAAAGCTGAAGAATTTATACAAAACCAATAACGATTATGATTGTTCCGTCTCCCAATGCGAATGGTAAACATAACTCGTGATGATTCGCTGTGAAATGATCTTATATGTTCTGGTAGAATTACCCCCTAATGAAAATAAGACAAAAGGGTTACCAAGCTCGGACAGCGCTATCTGTGGCCTATTACAATAAAACACGAATCGACCTTTAATAATGGGTTCTCATAAGAACAACCAGGTACTAAATACGTATCACTGGTGCGGTATTTACGCCCTTGGATATCGATAAATCGCTATTTATAAATGACTCTTGTGCTTTTACTACTTATAAGCTAGCATCTGAGGTTTCCGAGAAAGGACCGACGTGTGAAGAGTTAAGACGCATGACCAGAAATGGTGAGACATGTTACCGATATCAGCAATCACGTCTGTATTCAGTGTCAGTCACACAATCACGTCTCTATTCAGTGCCAGTCATACAATCACGTCTGTATTCAGTGTCAGTCATACAATCAAGTCTGTATTTAGTATCAGTCATACAATCACGTCTCTATTCAGTATCAGTCATACAATCACGTATGTATACAGTGTCAGTCATACAATCACGCCTGTATTCAGTATCAGTCATACAATCACGTCTCTATTCAGTGCCAGTCATACAATCACGTCTGTATTCAGCGTCAGTCATACAATCACTTCTGTATTCAGTGTCAGTCATACAATCACGTCTGTATTCAGTGTCAGTCATACAATCACGTCTGTATTCAGTATCAGTCATACAATCACGTTTCTATTCAGTGCCAGTAATACAATCAAGTCTGTATTCAGTGTCAGTTATACAATCAAGTCTGTATTTAGTATCAGTCATACAATCACGTCTCTATTCAGTGTCAGTCATACAATCACGCATGTATTAAGTGTCAGTCATACAATCACGTCTGTATTCAGTGTCAGTCATACAATCACGTCTGTATTCAGTGTCAGTCATACAATCACGTCTGTAATCAGTGTCAGTCATACAATCACTTCTTTTTTCAGTGCCAGTCATACCATTACGTCTGTATTCAGTGTCAGTCATACAATCACTTCTGTATTCAGTGTCAGTCATACAATCACGTCTGTATTCAGTGTCAGTCATACAATCACGTCTTTTTTCAGTGTCAGTCATACAATCACTTCTGTATTCAGTGTCAGTCATACAATCACTTCTGTATTCAGTGTCAGTCTCACAATCACGTCTGTATTCAGTGTCAGTCACACAATCACTTCTGTATTCAGTGTCAGTCACACAACCACTTCTGTATTAAGTGTCGGTCATACAATCACGTCTGTATTCAGTGTCAGTCATACAATCACGTCTGTATTCAGTGTCAGTCACACAACCACTTATGTATTCAGTGTTGGTCATACAATCACGTCTGTATTCAGTGTCAGTCATACAATCACGTCTGTTTTCAGTGTCAGTCATACAACCACTTCTGTATTTAGTGTCAGTCATACCATCACGTCTGTATTCAGTGTCAGTCATACAATCACGTCTGTATTCAGTGTCAGTCACACAACCACTTCTGTATTCAGTGTTGGTCATACAATCACGTCTGTATTCAGTGTCAGTCATACAATCACGTCTGTTTTCAGTGTCAGTCATACAACCACTTCTGTATTTAGTGTCAGTCATACCATCACGTCTGTATTCAGTGTAAGTCATACCAATATGTCTGTATTCAGTGTCAGTCACACAGTCACTTCTGTGTTCAGTGTCAGTCATACAATCACTTCTTTTTCCAGTGTCAGTCACACAACCACTTCTGCATTCAGTGTCAGTCACACAATCACGTCTGTATTCAGTGTCAGTCATACAACCACTTCTGTATTCAGTGTCGGTCATACAATCATGTCTGTATTCAGTGTCAGTCATACAATCACGTCTGTATTCAGTGTCAATCATACCATCATGTCTGTATTCAATGTCAGTCATACCATCATGTCTGTATTCAGTGTCCGTCACACAGTCACTTCTGTATTCAGTGTCAGTCATACAATAACTTCTGTATTCAGTGTCAGTCATACAATCACTTCTGTATTCAGGTCAGTCATACAATCACGTCTGTATTCAGTGTCAGTCCCACAATCACGTCTGTATTTAGTGTCAGCCATGCAATCACGTCTGTATTCAGTGTCAGTCATACAATCATGTTTGTGTTCAGGGTCAGTCATACAATCACGTCTGTAATCAATGTCTGTCACACAATCACGTCTGTATATCAGTGTCAATAGCACAATCACGTCTGTATATCAGTGTCAGTCATACAATTTGTTTCATTCATATGTCACGTAAGAGACATACTTAAAGGTTACTTAGCCAGTCCCTTATTTATAGTAGTCGAATTCCCGCCTTTACTAATCTAAACATCTTTGCAGGGACATACGCAGACATACTTACACCCACATACACACAAAAGGGCTATGTGTAGGGTATAATAAACTTGCCAACAGTAAGTCAACCATAATACAACTTAAATTTGATCTGTAACTTACCATGGGAAAACTTCATACCATATTCAATTTTGTCACAAAGAAAGTTGGTCCGGAAACGGAATGTCATTCATCATTAATTAGTAAATGTGACATTGATGCTGACCTCAAAAACAAAAGCCGTTTTCATATCTTCATAACTAATTGGTTTGAAATCTGTTATATGGTACTCGAGTTATCATCACTCAGGGAACATGTACGTTCTACCATATTAGATGTTGTCATCGTGACCCTTGACCTTTTGAAGCATGTTCTTCTTGTCATAGATACCATAGATAAGAATATATCCAAATTTTGTCTGAATCGGATGTATAGATCATAAGTTATCATACGATAACTCGTTTGTGACTGAATGAGAGACATACGAACGAAGTGAAAACCCATAGTCCCCTTCGGCGAGCCCTGAGTGAATAAAAAGTAAAAGACAAATAAATAGATAGATAAATAAATAAATAAACAAAACAGCAGTATGGCGGTGCGTCATTGGTTTGGTCTGATACATGTAAGCAGCATGGCGAGGCGTCAATGGTTTGGTCTAATCAGCTGTATGATGATGCGTCACTGGTTTGGTGTGATCAGATATATGGCGATGTGTCTTTGGTTTGGTGTGATCAGCTATATGGCGAGGCGTCAATGGTTTGGTTTAATCACCTGTATGACGATGCGCCATTGGTTTGGTCTGATCAGATGTATGACGATGCATCTTTGGTTTGGTCTGATCAGCTGTATGGCGAGGTGTCGATGGTTTGGTCTAATCACCTGTATGGCAATGTGTCATTGGTTTGACCTGATCAGATGTATGGCGAGGCGACAATGGTTTGATCTGACCAGCTGTGTGGCGACAGTTGATAAAAAGGTTAACCAACATTTTAAGAAGCATATCGACGTATTGGGGAGATCAAATCAAGATGGTTTTGGGTTTTTTTTCAGAAATGATACTTATCATATCTGTATGTTATGGTACAGCAATCCAATTGGAGAATTCTGGTGTCAGCTATAGGCTAGGTCTCGTTCCCTTTGCACAAAACAATTACATTCAAGAAAATGTGTAATACAAATTCCTAGACAAAACTATCAAAATAATGTAAAGGGTGTCAAACTCTATTTCATAAATAATGTAAAGGGTGTCAAACTCTATTTCATTAAAAGGGTCAATGATTCTGTGGTAATTGTGCTTTGTAACATGGCCGGTTTTTGAATGAGATAATTGCAGTCTCTAATGACGTCACTATCGCGTTCTACTTCTCTACTCTGCTTCCATTCACTGTTGAATAAGTGCTTGGTTAAAGATTCATGATGGACAGAATCCAGCATTATAATTACTGGAAGCCGCTCTCCTGGTTTCTTAATTGAAAAAAACACTTTTTGCTTGACACAAAATCTATCTGGTAACCTGATCGGTGAAATACTGAGACATTAAGTCAGCAGCAGTTTTTAATGACACTCAAAAATCGCAAGACCTGTTATGACGCGAAAATCTCATTTTATGATGATGTAATTTTTCCCCACGTATGCATAATGTACAAAAACGACTTGTTGCGCATATAAAATGATTAGCGATAAATCAATTGGAATGAAATAATATGTACAGATTACTCGCCTAGGTCACTTCGAATAAGAAGTTTACTACACGTGGAATGGAATAAGAGTAGACTCTCGCGAGATGTGATATCGATCCATTTGCTTTTTGCTTCTTCATGGATGTTGGGTGAATGCATTTTGGATAGTATCGCAGAGAGGGATTAGATGCTTATCTTTTATGCTTCGTGAGGTAGTAGTGTTTGCCGGGCTATCCCATCCTAGTATTTGTATTGCTCTCTATACTGGAAAATGGCACCAATTTACGACCACTCCTCGTGGCATGTTGCGCACGTTTTCTGTACTTGTTTCAATACAAACTCGGAAGTGGAAAAACTTGCATACGGAATAGACGTTTCACACTTACGTCGTATGAACGACGATTATATATAAGGATATTATAAATATTATAAAAGGATATGAGCTTTGACTGTCTGGTTGTCTGCTCGACTGTTAACAATTGCTAGTGTATAACCTCCATCGTAAACTTTAATGCTGCATTGCAATAGGGTCTTTTTCGCAAGTTTTGTCAAATTGTAACAATAATAGGTGTTCAGATCCTTTACAAATGGCTTAAAACAATTGATTTCAAGAAAATAATAATAATAATAATAATAATAATAATAATAATAATAATAATAATATTAATAATAATAATAATGATAATAATAATAATAATAATAATAATAATAATAATAATAATAAGAAGAAGAAGAAGAAGAAGAAGAAGAAGAAGATGATGATGATGATGATGATGATGATGATGATGATGATGATGATGAAATAGAAGTCATGCAACAAACCAAAACAAAAAAAATAGATGAATAAGAAGAAGAAATACATATGAGACATCGCAAAAGTTGTATCACAATGTAGTGAAACAGACAAAGAACGGTCAATTGAAGTGACAACAGTCATTCATGTAATGTAGTAGCACCGACATAGAACGGTCAATTGAAGTGACAACAGTCACTCATATGAAGTAGAAACACCGATATAGAACGGTCAATTGAAGTGACAACAGTCCCTCATTTGTTGTGGTGAACTGGTTTACGGACCCATCTGTCCAGCTAACTACACATTTACAAACCCTTAAGTAACCTATCAGAACAAAGGGCAATAGGTAACTAAAAGTGAGAGTTCATAAAGACAATAAAACAAATACAATGTAATCTGATGGAATAAATTCTATCTTTCGAAAATATAATGACATCAAAAAGTGCAAACATTGCTAATTTTTTTTCATTTCTAGTACACCCATCAAATGGATCACTTCACATCACGTCATAACCTTGCTATAAACTTGTGGTGATTTCGAGGTATACAATATTTAGAATCGCTCTATATTGATTGTCGTATAAATCTTTTCTGCATATGGAGGATTATGTCATACATGTTTAATGTTCATCCTTGACATTTCTTTTGTGATAGGTAGGTAGGGTCTATATACAAGTTTACCACATTCACCGTAAGTGATCATCCGAAATCGCTTGCATGATTACTGTTGTCTAACTTGTTCGTAATGCTCTCTAAGTATCATCAAGTGAGCTCCGTGATCACTCCTCCTCCGACTGTTTGTCTGTTCATACGATGTAAACTTTTTATACTTTCATATTCTTCTTCAGACCTGCTGTTTTGATAAATCTTAGTAGAAATAAAGTACTGAGACCCCCTACCAGTGTTTTCATTGGGGGGGGGGGGGATCCGTCAACGGGTGAATCCAGGGAGGGTGACATATAAGCCTCTTTTGACAAACTTCAGACCGGCTGTTTCGGCAAACCGAGAATGATTTAAAAGGATGTCGCAAGAAGCGTAGTTGTTTTTAGTTTCATTCAAAGATCCTTTTAAGCGTTGTTTTTATTATTATTTATATAAATATAATTATTATTATTTTTTTTTTTGTCTTTTATTTTTTTTAATTCGGTCATTTTTGCGCATGTAGAAATGTGTTCATTAATTATATACGATGCAGTAAATCTATGTATTTAACCAAATGTAACAGAAATAATTGTTATTGTAAAATAAGAAACGAAGAAGGCTATGTTCACCTAACAATGTGTCCATTAGGAATGATAACCAGTATTCGTCTTCTTTGATTATTGATTACTCAGATAAACTTATAATCAATTAGAATATAAAATACTGTTTACATTTATCTGCAACCTATAAAACAATAAAGTGTCTACGCACCAGACACTGACGTCCCATCTCATATTAAATGTCAGCTTCAGAGCTCTGCGTCCAGTAACTTGCCAAACTCGGCCCAGGTTTGGCCTCTGGTAACCGACCAAACTCGGCCGAAGTTTGGCGATAGTTAAAGTATTAGTACTATACCTGGTGCTAGATTAAGCGTGTATGTATGACAAGACGTTCTAGCATCGACACTTCTGGACAAATCTGCATCGCCCAGGATAAAACCGGGTCGCACCCAGCCCAATAACAACAGTGCATATAGGATGATTGGGCGCTCTCATCCTTATGATGAAAAATATGATAAAATATGAAAAATATGATAAAATATGAAAAAATTATGATAAAATGTATGAGTTGCTGTGTAACCATGAATCAATTGACGTCATAACCTTTAATCAAAACGAGTAAGCAAGTGAAATTGAAGTACCTACGTAGACAGGGTTATTCTATGGCATAACTGTGGTTTCAAGTAGTCTATCGAGGCGCCGACGATCCGGGTTCGATTCCCGGGTTGCGCCGCTATGTTTAAGAGGATGGTTACCTCCTACTTCCATGTCGCGATATACCTGAAAAAATGTTGAAAGCGACGTAAAACACCAATTAACCAACCAAACAACCACGTAGTATAAATGATATATGTGACTTTATTTTGTGACAAACCAATAGAAATAGCACACTTAGAGAATCTCTTGCCCACGACATTCAAATATAATTATTTCTGTGGTAGATGACAGCTGCCACCTTGGAAACATACGTGCTGTTGACACATACATATTAAGAAGGATAAGAAAAATGGATATATATGAAATTTCTTAATTGCACAAATCACACTATTAAAAAAGGAAAATGGATTTGACTCCATTACTTGACATGCAAAGACATGTATAGCAAAAAGATGTATAGACTAACCAATTGTAACAGAAATATTGTATTATACAACTGATGGGTACCGCCTTTAGACGGTCCATTAAAATGGCAATAGTCTCTCAGTTAATGCGATCAAACGGTGTATGTATCAACAACTTATAAATATCACTAAGGGAATGAGGACTGTTTGTGGGCCAACAGCTGACATGAATCACTAGTCGGCAAATAGCTCATGTTTATTGTTATATTAGCAACACCGACTCTAAATAAAGATTATTTGATTTGATTTGGAACGAGGACGGTAAATGGTTCAACAGCTGACATGAATCACTTAAAGAATGTGGACGGTAAATGATTCAACAGCTGACATGGATCACTAAGAGAACGAGGACGGTAAATGGTTCAACAGCTGACATGAATCATTAACAGAACGAGGACGGTAAATGGTTCAACAGCTGACATGAATCACTAAGGGAATGTGGACGACAATTGGTTCAACTGCTGATATGAATCATTAGGGGAATGTGGACGGTAAATGGTTCAACCGCTGATATGAATCACTGAGGGAATGTGGACGGTAAATGGTTCAACAGCTGACATAAGTCACTAAGGGAATGAGGACGGTAAATGGTTCAACAGCTGACATGAATCACTAAGGGTTGGTTGGATGGTTGATTGGTGTTTTACGTCACTTTCAACAATTTTTCAGTTATATCGCAACATGGAAGTAGGAGGTTACCAACCTCTTAAACATAGTGGCGCAACCCGGGGATCGAACCCGGATCGTCGGCGCCGCAAGACAAGCGCTTAACTACCACACCAAGCCTGCCCCAATCACTAAGGGAATGAGGACGGTAAATGGCTCAGCAGCTGATATGAATCACTGAGAGAACATGGACGGTAAATGGTTCAACAGCTGACATGAGTCACTAAGGGAATTTGGACGGTAAATTGTTCAACAGCTGACATGAGTCACTAAGGGAATTTGGACGGTAAATGGTTCAACAGCTGACATGAGTCACTAAGGGAATTTGGACGGTAAATGGTTGAACTGCTGATATGAATCACTGAGGGAATGAGGGCGGTAAATGGTTGAACTGCTGATATGAATCACTGAGGGAATGAGGACGGTAAATGGTTGAACTGCTGATATGAATCACTTGGGGAATGTGGACGGTAAATGGTTCAACAGCTGACATGGATAACCAAGGGAACGAGAACGGTAAATGGTTCAACATCTGATATGAATCACTACGGAACCAGGACGGTTAAATTCTATGGAAACCGATCTAAAATTCAAGGAAATGATAATCCTCAAATGACGTTTTCGTAGGAAATTAATGACGTCATAATTATTTTACATCAGATACCGTCCCAAACGAGAAATAATACTGTTTAACAAAAAAAAAACCTCAATAGGAATTTATGATTTCCTATTTATTGCTCGTCAGTCCATCCCACTTTACGTATGTCCGTCCCTCCGCCTGTCTTTCTGTCCATCTCAAAATGGTTTCTGGATATTTATTCAAGAACCATGTATCAGGTTAAAACCTTTGGACAAATAACTTTCTCGAAGAAATAAGAATTTGGAGTCGGAAAGCTTCAAACGCCATGGTCACTACAGCTGAGCTTAAATTAAAATATGATGAAAGCTTTATTTCTGACATGTTCCCAGATACCATATCATATTCGAACAACTTATGGATATATAACCTACTTAGAAATGAAGAAACAAAAATGCGTATTAATTTTGTCAAATGTCGAGATCACTACCACAACAATAGAAGTGATGACTGAAAATACAGCAGAACATTGTTTCTCAAGTACCATACATCACATCCAAACCATAGTTATACACTTCTTTAATCATGAAAAGAAAATGGTGTCTATTGATTTTAATGTCAAAAGTTAATGCCATGTTTTTCATCCAAGCTTTAACAGGATATTAATGAATATTTGCTTATAGTATACATGTAGTTCAAAGTGAGCTCATGCCATAGCACACCGTTCATCGTGCGTCTTTCGTCTTCCTTAAATTTTTCACATTTTTTGGCTTCTTCAGAATGATGAAGTACTCAAGGTCACTTATAAGTGTTTTCCTTCGACCAGTTCCATAAAGGGACACATCAAGGACAGGGCGACATAGACCCAATCGAGGTATTCCTTTTGACAAAATTTCTTCAAACAGGCTTCATAAACTGACAAACTAAATGCATCAAAGTTATCAAGAAGTGTTTTTGTGTTTGGTTCAATTTTTGACGCGTTTTTGATATCTTTTCCGATTTTAAAATGTTGACATACTTTCAAGTAATTTCTTTGAATTTTTCATTTAACATTGCTAGTAATGCACTTACTTTGTGCAAGTTATTTGATTATAGAAATTAAATGGTTTTTTTTCTAAAGAAATGGAATGTAGATGTTGTTTTAGTTTTTCCGGTTTCGTTTTTATTTGTTTTTATATATTTTTTTAATTTAATTTTTCAAGATTAAAAGAGGAAATGATCTGTACTATTTCTATATTTTATTAAGCAGCGTTTTTTCCCAAACTAATGGATGGCTTTTATGAAAATTGGCAGAAGAAAAATGATAACATCCTTTACGTTTTGCTATATTGTGGTTAGATCTGCCCAAAGTAAATCCAGAGAAGGTTTGAGTTGGTCCATAAGGGTATCATACTTTGAAAGGAAAAACTGCAAATAAGCTATACAGAACAAATTACGAAGTGTATAATAGTGTTCTAGAAGGATGTGAAGTTGTATTGGGCACATTCCATAGGGAACGTTTTACTCGAGGAAATTCTGATACTTTCAAACTGTACCATGTGCCGAATGTACCTTTAAAATGTATACTACGTTATATACATGTACATGTATATATATTGTATCGATGAGATGTACGTCTCAAAATAAATGAACTGAACTGAACTGATGTGAGCGATATAGACACACATGGGTCCCTGTTTTGTGATACCGTTGAAATTGGTGTGTGGTTTATACGGTGAGTTTCAGACCATGCCCTTCATTTTCTTAGCCTCTTTTGAATTGACAGGCACGAGGATGGAAAATTTATTACTTCAAAATACTCTTGGACTCTTTAATATATTCTTGACTTTTTTCAGCACAACTTTATTTAAATACCTGTTCAAATATTAAAATCTATATTGAACGTGGTTTTTTCTCAAGTGACTTTTCTCAAAACTAGTTGTATTACCTTGCTACCGTATTTGTAGAGTAAATATTTACAATATGTATTGCTATGGTTACCGATGACTGCTGAGCAGATGTTGCAGGAATGATTGTAGATGTCATGCTTTTGTTAAGTCATATATTGATTAAATGTCGGACGGACAATGCTATTGATTTCTAAGCGTACGGTCAAAATTCAATTAATTTGCAAGTAATTGGCTCATAGTCCAGATTACCGGATTACTAATGACAGTCTATTTATGATTAAGAACAGGGTAAATGTGGTTCAGTCAGTCAGTAAACCTCCTCCCTGTAATATATATGGTTTAGCCAGTCAGTAAACCTCCTCTCTGTAATGTATACGCTTCAGTCAGTCAGTAAACCTCCTCCCTGTAATATATATGATTCAGTCAGTGAGTAAACCTCCTCCCTGTTATGTATATGGTTCAGTCAGTCAGTAAACCTCCTCCCTGTAATATATATGGTTCAGTCGGTCAGTAAACCTCCTCCCTGTAATGTACATGTAAACCTCCTCCCTACAATGCATATATTAACCTCCTCCCTGTAATGTATATGTAAACCTCCTCCCTATAATGTATATGTAAACCTCCTCCCTGTAATGTGTATGTAAACCTCCTCCCTATAATGTATATGTAAACCTCCTCCCTGTAATGTATATGTAAACCTCCTCCCTATAATGTATATGTAAACCTCCTCCCTGTAATGTATATGAAAAGCTCCTCCCTATAATGTATATGTAAACATCCTCCCTGTAATGTATATGTAAACTTCCTCCCTATAATGTATATGTAAACATCCTCCCTGTAACGTATATGTAAACCTCCTCCCTATAATATATATGTAAACCTCCTCCCTGTAATGTATATGTAAACCTCCTCCCTGTAATTTATATGTAAACCTCCTCCCTGTAATGTATATGTAAACTTCCTCCCTGTAATGTATATGTAAACCTCCTCCCTGTAATGTATATGTAAACCTCCTCCCTCTAATGTATATGTTGGATACCAAACATTTGCTTCTTTGAAAAACGTTTTATTTTCTGTATCTTTTCTTCTAAATATCTCTAGCCACTTACCTATATATAATGACGGCACCTGTCTGGTGCAGTGCTCGGAAATTTAGACCTATGCAACGGACTCCTACGAAGCTGTGAGGGATGTTTTACGTACCACATTTACCGTGACACAGAACCTCGGTTTTCATGAACGGAATCATTTTTCTTACATGTTGCCGCTTAAATAGATATGAAGACAAAATTATTGACCGCAGAATGACCACACGGCTATTACGAACTTACGGCTAATAACACCAAGATAATTATAATATAATATTTCCATTACTTTCTGTTCCATGATTATGTACATTAATCCACCTGTGGTAAAGTGCAATGCTATAAAATATGGCATTATTTATTTAATATTTTACCAACCCTCCCCCCCCCTCCCTTCTAGCTCTCCTGGTTCTTTCGAGCCTGATAATTACATTTCAAGTCTATGCTTTTCATTTCTTCTACACAAGAGCCTGTTCAGCGCATAATGACCTCTTACTACACTCTTTCTGTCACGTATGGGTAACCTCCATTCTTTTTATCGCTGTGATACCACTGTTATCCATTAGAGTGTTTGACCATCTACGTTGTTGACTTTTGACTTTTCTTACTGTGATAGAAGTGGTGTTTTATACTGAAATTCCACAAATTAATGCCTTAGATGACGGACTGCACGTGATCTGTCTCTAGATGATGTCTTTTTCTCTACAACACTTTTATCAATATCCATCATTCTCGATTACTGTAGACATCATCGATCTTAACATTGTATAACGTAGCGTTATAAATCCTGCAAGGTCCACCTCTTGATTATCGATCTAGAAGAAATAAGAAATCTTAAATAATTCAAACATGTTTGTGTTTAAAGTTAAAAGTCATAATGTTAGTGGATGCTCAATAATCTACTAGTACGTGCACTTTCATATACATGTATAATGAGTGGTGATGAAAATCGATTATATGATAGAAAAGAGTTGCAAAATATGTGATGTTAGATACTTAAAGCATTTCAAATTGCGACTGCACTTGTATAATGTTATTATATTGCAAATGGTATAAAGTAAGTTGGGGAAGTGTACTAGAGAGTATTCAGTACTTTGCAACTCTTTAAAATGAGCCGTCTTCTGAAAGTAGATCTTTAACATATAAGATATTACCATCAATCCATTCTTTATAATAAAGATTTTTGCCTTTACTCTCAAATAATACATGTTATTCCATATTGTTTATTTTCATTCCTCAGTTTAAGATTCTTATATTTCTTAAACACCAAAAACACATCTTTTTAAAACTGAAGTATTTTCTCAATCATAGCAAACTTTTCTATATTAGGTTCATTTATTTTCAAAAATTTTCGTGTACTTGTAATAATTCAAAACACGTATATAAACCTGCAAGTCATGTCATTACTGGTGATCTAAATTGTATTTCTGATAAATGCTTGCGTTTTTCTAAAAGGGCCTAAATATAGGTTACCATTCAGGATAGATTTCAATAAATGCCGTGATGAATTAAAAGTAGCGTTACAAACATACTGTAAACGTTGGTGTAAATAAGAGAAAGTAAAACTTAATGTTCTAAATAATTGGAAATACTGCTGATAAAGCAGACAATAATATTATATTTGTTTGAAAACTATACATGTATTATGTTAATATACTTCAAACTGAATTAATCTCTACCAAAAAAACGTTGAAACCGCTGCGTCGAAAGATAACACCTTGCATAACCACCTCATGACTATGTCTGATTTTAAACCTAACATTGATAAATATGATCTTCCATGTATTGGCTCCTTAAATTATTTAAAAATCAATATAAATTATGTGTAATATCTAATTCTAGTCACTGCTCCACCACTCTACTTTCTAAATATATTACCTCTGCTCTAACAGCAATCAAAAACAAAAATATAAGACATCTGACAAAGCTGTATGACACAAATGACCAAGGACATGATGATAGTAAAATATACACGGAAAACATTACAAAAATATTCGATTGTGCTGCGGTTACGATAACGACTTAAGACGGTCAATTGAAGTAACAAACATCACTCAATTGGTGTGGTTAACCGGTTTACATGCGCCAATTAAAGGACACACATTTAAAAATTTATTAATAATCATAATCCTCATAAAGAGAAGAAGGATCAACAGGTTTCTCAAGAAGGGAGGTCAAAAAACAATTACACACGAAGCGTTTATAGAATAATGTGTTGCAATCAAAAATATGTAATTAAGGCGATATCAACATAAGTAAACCGTCTTCTGTCAATCTGTAAGCGAGCTCAGATCCTAGACCAATAGGTGTCACGTCTAACAGTCAGAGTGGACGAAGATCAGGACCTTGTCTCCTCTGAAAAGGTTTGGACAATGTCCTTTATAGAGCAACATCGCCATGTTAGTCAGCGTGCAACCCTCAAGTATTGGGTTGTAGAGGGACCCAATACAAGACCTATGGTCTTAGCGATGATCTCAGGGTCATACTGTCGATGTCAAAGGCGTTTAATAATTTTCATATACATTTTTAAATACTGTAGTGTTGATTTTTATATCAGTAACATCAATAAATTCTCTAGTGAAAATATAGAAAAGCTTCTTTTACGTAATTTCCAAGCTACTAAAATCTCTATATTTGATTTTTCTACCTTATATACTTCTCTTCCGCATGAATTGATTAAAAGTAGGTTGTTGTCTCTCATACATTGGTGTTTTAACAGAGAATCTAAAACATATCCCTGTACTTCCAATAACTGTATTCTTTTCGAACAAACAATATACTTCATATAGGTACTGGATGCGCTGAAATATGTAAAGCCATAGTGTTTGATAGATAATATTTACGTGCAATTTTATGGCAAGATTTATCAGCAAATAGTTGGAATTCCTATGGGTACTAAATGCGCACCTCTTATAGCATATTTATTTCTATATTGCTATGAGAATGACTTTATGCACTCTATTAAAAAATCTAAACGTTTTGATCTGATTGATAAATTCGAAGATACATCTAAATATCTTGATGACGTCTTGGTTATCGATAACCCTGAGTTTGAAAGATATATACCTGAAATATACCAACTTGAACTTCAATTAAACAAAGCTAATATTTGTGATACAGAAACACCTTAAACATTAAGACAATTAATTGTAAATTTCCCGTATTTCGGTGGTGATGTCCCTAGACTCCCATCATACATCATATGGCATCTATATATCTCAGTTGGTTCGATTTGCCAGGGGCTGCACTGATGTTCTGGACTTTCATATAAAAAAATACATATTACTTTGAAACTTTTAATTCAGGGTTACAGATATCACAAACTTAGAAAAACATTTTGCAAAATCTTTAGATCGTATCCAGAACTTCTTTCTAAATTCGGAAATGTCATTTTTCAACAATATGTATCTAATGAATTTTTCTATCCCGATTTCTACGGTGATCTTGTATGCAAACTAAGGAGGATCAAAGGTTCCAACAATTTTATTTCATGGGGTTCGAAAATAATTAAACGCCTTTATCATAGACAATATGACCCGGAGATCATCAAAAAGACTATAAATCTAGTATTGGGCCCCTCTAATGCCTTATACTGACTTTTACTCGAACGTTGCACGCTGACTAACAGGGCGGTAGGGACTAAATGACGGTCCTTGTTAAAACATCCTTCAGAGGAGACATGATTCTGAACCTCGTCCACTTCTGACTGTTAGTGAGAACTCCTACAGATTAAGGGTCTGAGCTCGCTTCCAGACCTGTAGAGCACTGTTTCCCCATTTTGATATCGCTTTATATATTTTTGATACTATGGTGTTTTTCTACATTACCATACGTGTTTATATATTTCTATGACCTCTCAACTTACGACATTTGTTGACCCTTGATCTCTTTATGGAGGAATATGTGTATTTTTTTTATTGTTCTGCTGTTGCGGTGAGTGAGAAGGTGGGCCATAAACCGGTTAACCACAACAATTGATTGATTATTGTCATATCAAATGACCTCTTAAGTCGGCATGGCATCTGCACTGTAATTGATTATTTTTGTGATGTCCTTATGTGTGTTTTACATATCATTACACCAGTAACTTTTCGTTTTCCCTTTATTTAAAGTAAATTGATTTACACTTGTCTGTAACGTTTTTTAAATCATCTCTATAGCCCTCTGAATTTAGAGCATATATATTAACTAGAGTAATTATATTCTTCTTGTATTTCAAATTCACTAACAATTGTCTCCTATCTAGAGATCTATGGTCATCTTTCACTTCAACAGAAATATTGTTACTCCTACTACAAATCGAATCTGAAAAGCGTGAATCGATTGTCATCGTCAGAATTCATTATATTTGTTTTCAATATGTATATATGCAGGTATATACAGAAACTACATGTATATTTAAAGCATCCATATTACAATGTGTAGAATATCACCGAGATCTATTATACACACCCTATACACATATAAACATGTGCATACATATTCAAATCCATACATAAATGTGCATACATATTCACATCATTCATAAATCCATACATAAATCACTGGATTGTGTGTTGTCGTGGTAAATTATCATATAAAGCAAATATAAAGCATATATCAACATGTATATGTCAGATACATTAAATTTTATGGCGCATTCTATACACGTATACACATGTGCATACATATTCACATCCATACATAAATGTGCATACATATTCACATCCATTCATAAATCCATACATAAATCCCTGGATTGTGTGTTGTCATGGTAAATTATCATATAAAGCAAATATAAAGCATATATCAACATATGTATATGTCAGATACATTGAATTCTATGGCGTTTAATACTTAACATTTCGTTCTAGATACCATCACATCCACATAATCGACATCATCTCACAATGGGAATGTAGAGGATAAGTCATGGATTCCGTCACAAAGTTTGATCTCGAACTAGATAAAGAAGTTTATTACGCCGGAGAAACACTCACCGGGCGAGTCATTGTACAGAACTCAGAAAATATCAAAGTACAAGGTATCAACATTATCATTTATTGTAAGACGTGTTTTGATGATCAGCAACAATCCCTTAGGTTGCGTAAACTTGCATTTTGATAAACGAATCGTCTGGCACGATTCAGTGCATTCCAGCATCAAATTGAACAAATATCATATATAATTTATATAAACACACACGCACACACACACACACATATATATATAAAGCAAACGGTGTGTCACTAAAAGGCAATACACAGATTTTTCTGCGGCTGATGTCAAATTTGCTCGTTTCCTGATATGTAATCTGAATCATCGACACGTTTTTCATTTGCCGACGAGATGGAAATGACAAACGTAAAGACAAATTAGAGTGACAAATTTGACTTCTTGCGGTTACAGTATCATATGCTAAAATGGCGATTTTTCTTTTTCCTTTCCTTTGTTTGTTTTTAATTTCCCCACTATACACATACAGTGGCGGATTTAGAGGGGGGCCGCCCCCCCCATTTGGCCACATATTTTTTTTAGTAAAATTCCAGATTTTGCACCAAAACTGGTTGATAAGTTTGGTTAATACAAATGTGCCCTCCCCCCCTTTTTCGGAAATCCTGGATCCGCCACTGACATTATATGCGTTGCTGCAAAATATTAGCACTTTGACTGTAATCAATTTAGTTTACTTGTGAACTGTATGTGATTACAATAGTATGGTTATGTTTATTGGGTGCTTAGGCACTCACTAAGTGTCATTAAGCGTACATTCACTCTTAATATAACGCGGAGGTGCATATGTTAATGTAAAATACGAAAGTAACTGGTGTCACATGACTATGGCACTAACAACAATGTACCACCATGGGCATTCACGGACCCCTGAAATTCAGAGGTGAGATCAGGTGCCCGGGAGGAGTGAGCGTCCTCTGTTTGGCTAGCCACACCCGCCGGGAATGCCCTTACATACAGACGAACATATAATTCAGCACTGTATATATACAAGAATGTGAACAATCACTGTGTAGAAAGTGTCACAGCAACATAACACCAGGGAAAAGGGTATAATAACACTTCAGTCAAACCCTCCGCGGGGAACTTTTTACGAGTTCCACACTGCAAAGGGAATAATTGTGACGTTAAGAACAATAAAAAGAGAACTTATGGGACGTGTAGGGCAATATCACATACAGACAAGAGAATATAACAGATAAGTAGGGCAATATACAGACAAGAGAATATACTGGATAAATAGGGCAGTATCACATACAGACGAGAGAATATACTGGATAAGTAGGGCAATATCACATACAGATAAGATAATATACCGGATAAGTAGGGCAATATCATATACAGACAAGAGAATATACCGGATAAGAAGGGCAATATCGCATACAGACAAAAGAATATACCGGAGAAGTAGGGCAATATCACATACAGACAAGAGAATATACCGGATAAGAAGGGCAATATCACATACAGACAAGAGAATATACCGGATAAGTAGGGCAATATCACAAACAATTTTATAATCGTATATTGTTTTCAAATATTATTCTGGAAATGATGCATTCATGATTAATATTGAATGCAAACAAGATACACACTATTTGCATAGAAAAAATACCAGTAGATATTATTGGTACTATATAAAAAGGAAACATAAAAAGAAATATACCCAGATGTTGAGATGTTGTTTACATAACTTGACAATCAAAGATAGATATTAGGGAGATTTAAAGCAGAATTGGGAACCAAACTTGATATTGTGTCATAACAATCTATCGATAGAGCACGATAAATGTGATTGGAGTTAGGCGACTCTTCAATTTATGTAATGGATGACTTGTTATGAGGAGATAACAATCAGTAGACGTCATGTAGATAACGTCTATGATTAAATCAGATACAATAATAAAATTTCATATTTTAGTAATCGCATGAAAACATGATGCATATGATATGCATTTGTTTTTGTAAACAAACAATTTCATGATAAGTGTTATTTATGAATACAATACAGTCCTGTGCACAAATAAGGGTATGTATAAAATATAATGTATATACGTTATTGTAAAATATGTATGAGGCATTACAAAGGAAAGCAGAGCATACGTAGTCATTCAGCGATAAAGTCACACATCCGGGTTCTGTACAGCGATAAAGTCACACATTCGGGTTCTGTACAACAATAAAGTCACACATCCGGGTTCTGTGACCTTCAAAACAAACAATCGAATAGTTATACAATGAGGATACTGGGGTGCAATTATTCGACTGTATATAAAACCGTATTTAATGCTGATGCCTGGTTTTGATGAACCGGAAGCGGATTTCTGTACGGTTTCGGTTCGTGTTTTAATCTTATAAAAATCGTAAACAAAACATCCGATCTAATGACAATCAAAAGTAAATTTTAGAGATAGTAATTGTAGATTATATGTGAATTAGAGAATGTAAGGGGAAAAGTTAGCTGTGAATGTACAAGATTTTATTTCCGATATCATTATGAATGTCAACTTTTTAAATTTTGCATTTACCGATTTACTATTGTAAATAACTACATGTAATTTATTTTTAATGTAATGTTAATATATAGTAAAAGTATGTCAATTTTTGTTTCTTTTTCACACTCTTATTTAATGAAATTATTATGCTTGCAATATAATGAGAATTTCCATGAATTTCATGACTTGTTATAGCGATAAATGGATGTTATTAAGATTGATGTCTTATCATTATAAAATGGCCTATGACCCACTATTTTTCTGTGTTTACAAGAAAGAGAGGCCATTCATCAATGACCAGTTAGAAATGCAGAAACATGGGGTAAACACCATTTTGAACTAAATATAAGGACAGAATTTATGGGTATACCGATTATTGTTCAGAAATACTTATATTCATTGTTGATAGCATTAATTATGTGACTTTTTTATCAAACGAATACATCTGTCAAAATATCTAACATTTCCTGGTTATTCCGAACATCTGTCCAAATATCTCACATTTCCTGGTTAGTTGAAGGATGGGGGGAGGGATTTTGACAGAATACAATGATGTTTGAAAAAATGGAATTTTCCGCACCCCTGAATGATGGAAAGTTTACTGTTTCTTACAGTATTGAAAGGTTGTTCATTGAATTTTGGACCGAGATTTCGATAAATAAATTATTTACCTACCCAATCACGTCAATAATATTACAAGATAAACTCTATAACATACAAAAATAGTCAGTTTTATAGGACACCATGCAGATGACGTCACAATCTTTGCAGCATGCATTCCACAGTATCCAATTCTTCTCCTTGCGACAATCTAAAACAGAAATACTTCATCGTGGGAAGCGTATATAAACTGACTCCCTGTTAATATTACAGAGCTTATCTTAGAAAGTTATTAACATGATCAGGAGAGTTAAAAAACCTCGCACGAGTTAATATTTATTAGAAGCGGTTTGATGGATCGGAAAATTCCATATTATTATACAAATTTGTATTCTGAACAAAACTCCAACACCAACCGTCCAAATTTCTGTCAGCTATGAAGTATTTGACCAAATCGTTCGGACTACGTTCAGAGAAAAAGAGTGCATTCCGCGGGAACTGCAGAATGACATGTAGTGGATGTCCCTCAGCGATGAATTCTAACACACGGGTTCTATGACATCTAAAACAAACGTTTGCATTGTTTAATTATTGGGCTGTTCGTGTGTACAGCATCGATTCATTACATATAGTGATACACATACTCCCGTTATACTAAAGTTTATTGCACAACTGAGCATTTCTAAAAATAATAATCCTTCAGTACTGTATCGAAATATCTAAAAGGCAAAATATTGTCATATTGACCTGAAGTTTTAGGACAGAGGTATACGTGACGGAGATACTCTTTAATACTTACATAATATACTAAATTTTATCGCATTAATATTTTATGTATATATTTCGTATCGTATTGGAAACGGAGCTAGTAATAATCTTGGGAACTGTCCACCAGCAGCGCTATCAGTCATAAATACTACGCACTGACATACATACAATATATAGTGCGAATTTTCTATTACGAGATATACCTAATAAGAAGAGCTAAAATTGTTTTATCCGAAATAATAAAAATGAATATGTAGTAAAATGGAATTGTGGATTCCGTTTTGCTACAAATATAATATTTTTGGCATTTATACATCATCAAATACATGCTTTTCAGCTTTACCAGTTTCATTTGTTAGTTTGCCTCCTTTTGTATCAGATTTCGATGGATGAATTTATACTAAAATCACATCATTGTAGAACACTCTTTTCTTACAACTATCAATCAATCGGACCAATCTCTCTCTTTTTCTTTTAATAAACTGATTTAACGTTCTCTAGGGATACATCTTATTTATTTTCATGTCTTTTATTCCACTGGACATTTTCGTCTTGCCAATCTTACAATTTAGATTGATTTTCACAGCTAATTGTAACTGTAAATTGTTCCGTATAGTTGGTGCGACGTTCTTGTTAACTTTACTTTATACATGTCTAGGTGTCAAGTTATTGACAAAACCTTGCATTATGAAATCATATAAAGGAGTAAATTCTATAAATAACAATATGCAGACATCCCAGAGAGGGTGTCATGAGTTACAGGAGAGCATGAGCTTAGAATATGGTGGACATTATTATTATCGTGTTAGAGAACACGAGGCAAGAGTTTGAAAGACTACATCATCTACTAAATGACTGAGGTGAAATTAAATGAAAGGTGCTAGAATACATATGAAACACTTACACACTAAAATCAAAGCAGGAAAAGGTTTCTACCATTTATCTTTAGCCCATAGGACGACATCAATGATGGTGGGTATATAGCTGTTATCGATTTCACTTGTGTTGAATTAAATTACAATACAAAATCGGGAAAGTAAAATTAATGGTAAATCTTCTCGTTTATCAAAATTGGATTGCAATATGTACGACAAAGTTAAACACTTAATAACATGTGAACTTATAATACATTGAATTATTATATTAATTTACATAACACAACACGACTAGTATTTTCTCAACACGCCTATAGACAAAAAATAGAGCATTCAAGTTGATTTCAGTTTTGAATTACACTACCTCGTATTTCGTTATTTAAAATAATTGTTGTAATATGAAGATTCTTAATTTTTAATGCGATATTCACTATGTAAAAATAATAATATGAATATGCAGACGGTACTTAACGATTTACTTTTAACGTCTACATGTAATAGAAGTCAAAGTAATGAAAAATTATGGTAGTACACCTTTCAGCAAAAGAAAAAAAAAATAACCAGCGAAAAGTCTTTTTCTCCCATTTTCGTGAAAAATACCGTACGGCATATTGTATTGTATGAGTCCACGTGAAAGAATTTTCTCCAATTTCATGTCTTAAACTGTGCTGATAACTTTCAAAGAGATACTTACATGTTGCAACAATATGTTGTTTATAGGAATCCGTTTATTGCTGAGAGGAAAAGCACACGTAGAGTGGAAAGTCAACAAGGCAGGATACAGACGCACCGTTAAAGACGACGAATATTATATCGACGAGAAGAAAGTTATATGGGGCAAAGGTATGATTATTGTAAAATACACTATGAAATTACATTAGAATATCTTCAAAGATAAGTATGCAACATACTTATTCTCAAAAACAAATAAACTAAGAAACAATATTACATGTATTATCAAGCAAACATTTCATCCTCCTCTATTTATATATTCGATTCGATATTAGATATAGTTTCATTAATTTTATTCTAGACATTAATAGATTGTTGGTTATACAGTTATTTTAAGTGGTATTGAAACAGATACAAGAATGTATTTTCATAAATGGTTTTTATAAATCATTCTTTTTCATATATCTGTGTATGCATGGCACGTTAAAGATCCCTCATTGCTTCGGATGGGTTCGTTGCAAAGGTCAAAATTTGTATGCCCCGCATCAGGCAGATGCCGTCACCATGTACGTGAAATATTCGTAGTGTGACATTAAACAAAAATCAATCAATCATTAGTTTTTATACTTAACCATATACGGTAATGTCTTTCTTTTGTTTTAGAACTTAGAAATTGGATTAACCTTGGAGTACTATTTAATAAGACAGTAAACATGAAGTGCACTTGACTAGTGCATTATAATGTAATGTTAGGGCTGCACCCATCAAAATTAGCTAGACGATGAATCGATAAGTTTAATTTCATAAATTTTTCTTCAGATAAAAATGAAGATGGAGGGATACCAATTATGCCGCATGGAAATCATAAGTATAAATTTCAGTTCAAGCTGCCTGAGAGTGCTCTTCCTTGCTCATTCGAGAGTAAAATAGGAACGATTAGATATTACATCAGAATGACAATGGATATCCCATACTCCTCATCGCCCCAGGGCAAAAAATATTTCACCATCGTGGGACCGCATATTGACTGCATGGATGAGCGCTTCCTGGTGGGTCGATATGCTCACTTGTTTAGTCTGCAGCACTCTATATTTCAAGCAATATTAATCAATAATTCCTGATACATTTTACCTACTCATTGCCAGCATTGTTTGTACATAAATGTTTTATGGTTCTACATAGTGCAAGTTTAGTGGTTGCGACAAGAGATGTGTACGCTGTTTAGGATTCAATGATATTATGATGTTGGTTGACCGAGAGCCACCGTAGACATTCCATATCGATTCCGTCAGAACAATAAACAATAGTATATAGACAGACATCGATTCCGTATATTGATTGGCTAAGCCTTACACAAAATTAAAAAGATAGGCTACTTCTCAATTTCAATTTACAAATTGATCGACATTCAGCACAGAGATAATGGTTCGATTCCCGAACTGTTACACTATGTTCCAGGGATCTGTGATCTGCTTTAGAGCACTAAAGGGAAGTAGCTATCACTAATAACTACATTACACTTATTGTTACATCAAAAACAAAAAAGCCAAACCATATAAAGAAGTTTTAAAGGTTTAATAAGAAGATAAAATAACAATTATTTACAGTTTACGCTTATATAACATTCGTTCTCTTTACTGTGGCCTAGGTATTCTTCAGAAATCATTTTACAAGACCTATAGCGACTTGTCTATACTATGAAAACCAATCTGTTTACATAGAAACGATTTCCGTCGTGCGACATCACAGCCTGTAATATGCTCAATAGTATCCTTTGTATTGTGCTGTCTTTTGTTATAAATCAATTTACCAGTTTCAGGTGTCACATCTTATGTACTTGGATTATGGATGAATCCTTTATAGAAAAATCCATGTCTCATTTATATATTTAACCCACACAAATGGATAATAAGGTATTTTACGATGATTCGATAGCTTTGGATCGAGGTAGTTCAATCATTAAGGGATAGGATTTGAATATATCGTGTAATATATTTATAAAGTCTTCAGTAAACAAAACCAAGTTGATCATATGACTTTGGTACAGTACAAGTTGATCATATGACTTTGGTACAGTACAAGTTGATCATATGACTTTGGTACAGTACAAGTTGATCATATGACTTTGATGGTACATGTTACTAGTAATGAAGGATGAGGAAGTCAGCGTTAATGCTATGACGAACTTATCGCGATTAAGATGTATATCGTCATGCAGATTAATTGAGGGCTTTTACCAAGTGAAATTTAGGGATGAGAACCTTACTATATAATGAGATTCCCATAGTTAATGACAGAAATATTACAAATGGCTCTACAATCTTATTTATGTTTTGCGTTTCCCAGTATAAAATCATCCCCGATCACCATTTAAACTAAAGGAACAAGACTGACTGTATCTCTTTTTTTTTCATCTATCCATCAGTTATCTATCTATCAGTTCCAGGAAATGGTAGGTGTGGTCGCCATCAAATGGTGTATTTAACAAACCCCTTTTATCCGATGTTTCACAAAGCTTTTTTATTTATTGATCACTCACTCTACACGTTAAGGTCATCTCAGCTATACGGTTAATGTGTGCCAATATCAAAGTTACGGTATCGTGCCGTCTGTCGAAGATGGACATATGTCTAGGAAGGAATGGGTCTAGGGTGGACATTTACCACATGAGATAGGCCTGTGTTGGACATATGTCCCAGACTGTACCTCATCTAACAAACTGCAACAAACCGAATCCATCACAGCTATATATAATGGTGTTCGAAAAAAAATGTTATTTCCTTTTCAAAGCTATTTAGAATATTTGTATTTTGGTTCTTCATATTTTCAGATAATTCTTACTTTGAATTTATGTTTGATTTTAAGGATGTGTATCTCATTTTGATGAACAAAACATCCCTCACCCAACAACAACAACTAAATAACAAACAAAACAAACAAAAAAGTAAAAAGAAAAAAAAAACAAAGAAAAAAAGAAAGATAGAAAAACAAAGACATGAATGAATAACTTCCCTGCTAATTCTGTGTTAAGTCACCTACGCAAAAGTCTTGTGTTTGTTTGTTTGTTTTTAACTAATTTTGAAGCAATCAAGTTGTAGAGTAGTCATTTGCTATTAAGCATAAGAATTCTATGAAATTCTCGGGTAGTTTGAATTTTCTTTTCCCAATTGGTTTTCTTATTGCGTATGTTTTTTTCCCTAGTTTAAAGTTGATATATCAAAGTTTAAAGTCATATTTCAAGTGTCGAAAATATTATAAACAAGAGAGTTTTGTATCTGCAAAACTTTTCACGATGTCAATTTATTGTGAGTGAGCAAATTGTGTTCAGGTGAGCGATGTATATCCAATGGGGCCTCTGGTTCTAGAAGTTTTAAAACCATTCCGATGGAAACCTTTTGATGTGCTTTTTACGTTTTTAATGACTTTGTCTTCTTTACACATTTTTCACATTTAGAAATTTTCTTGTTATTGTTGGTTGTTTATAGTACTAATAATTCATGAATTTTTATCTGAAATTAGCGCGAAGGTCGTAAATCTTGTATTGTATATGTGTATTTCTCCTCGAGCGTTGCACTCTGGTTAATAGGGAGATAAGGATTCTATGACGGGCCTTGATATTCCTTCAGGTCAAAGAACAGTAATTAACGAGATCCGTGATTGGCTAATGTGATGTAGGGAGAGAGGGACTACTATTTCAATGTATCAGGAGCTGTGATTGGATGAAATTATTTGATCTATCTATAAATAAAGATTGATTCTGCTGTAAAATCATGAATTTTTATCTCATTTCGCTAATGTAAAAATTTTATGACCTATAAAGGGGTTGTTGTTTACATTTGAATTTTGACAAATTTGGGGTGACCCCTTTCCAGCATGATTTTCTCGAAATTAAGGTGGATAACCTATGGTAAACCGTTAAAATTCTGATAGAGGAGGGTCTGACAAACGTTTTGATATGTGGATTATATATAGCTAAAATGTGGGATGTTGTGTAAATCTTGCTGGAAGTTCGTTAATTTAAGATGGGACCCTATGGGAAATGGAATTACTATGCTTTTACCTTCAGTCTGTAAGTCAGGGTTCTGGTAGGCTATGGACATTAACTCGCTTGGTGACGTGCAGAATACTGCTGGCTCTGGATTATGTCATTCATCATATTTGATAATTGGATTTATTCCTTCATGCTCTCCGTGTTTATATTTGATTATTGGATTTATTCCTTCATGCTATCCGTGTTTCTATTTGATTATTGGATGTATTCCTTCATGCTATCCGTGTTTATATTTGATTATTGGATTTATTCCTTCATGCTATCCGTGTTCATATTTTCATGACCTCTCAACATCAGTCACTTGTAGGTTTTTATTTTGTTCTTTATATGGAGGGTTATACATGTACCATATTTAAGTCCAGGTAAGGGATGGGAATGCAAAATTAATGTTTTAAGATTTGAAACAGTATAGCACAGTGTTGCATGTTTTATTAAAACTTGAGGGACTTTTCATCTTAAGTGCTATAGAAAGATCATTTTTATACTTGAAGCACTCAGTGTCCCTGACAAGTCTAGGTCTTTATGCTCCCCGAAAATTAAGAAACCATGTGTTTGTCTGTCCGTCCGTCCGAACTCATATCACCTAAACCGTTCATCCAAATCTGATCGTACTTCATACATTTGTCAATCGGGATACGGGCTTCCGGACTAAGGTCACTAAAGGTCATTTCTGAAAGGTAGAGGTAAAAAATGTTTATAATTTGGTAAATTTACAACACGCAATGATTATATTTCATACACATGCTGATTGTTATTCAGGATATATCAGGTGATTTCTCAAAGGTCGAGGTCATGCACTCATCAATTAGAATTTAAAATAATTAAAGAAGCCTATGATATATTGGCAAATGTTCATCAGCGTAAGTTCATAGTAATACTAAGGATGCAAGCAGCCCCAACGTTTTACACTTCCTTGGTTTGTCCGTCCGATTCTATATCTCCTACGTTCATCAGAATATTACTGTACTTCACATTATTTGTCAATCGGAATAAAGGTTTTTGGACAAAGGTCACTCAAGATCCTTTATGTATGCATGCAGCATCCAAACTTTTATGCTCTTTGCTAACTTTCGGAGCATTAAATGTTTCCTATCTGATAAAGTCATCCATTCGTTTGATGCAGTTCGAGGATCATCCATCAGTTTTAAAGATTTCTTTCGTTTTTCTCAGTCCAATGTTTGTTCGCGGTTGGCAAAACATATTCAGTTTGATACCATCTCTTGCAAAACGGAAAATTCAATGAGCGAAAAACAATAAAAACCGATATGTATCAAAGTGTTTTAGAAGGACGTGTTGTTGTTGGTTTTATTTTGAAATAAAATTCCGATAAAATTGATCTTATTCAGAATGTTTTCTTATTTTGGTGAGCAATATAATTTCTTGGGAGACATTTGTATCTCAAGAATTATTTATGTAAATCAATCCTGTCGTATTATATATCGACTCATGCACATCAAAATAAGTTGATTTCATCATTTCAATAGGTTGTCCCTTCTTATGACCTTTCTCTCTTTCCACAGTCTCCAAGTCGTGCCACTGACAAAACGAATTCATGTTGCTTTTGCTGTACGAAAGGACCTGTTATTATGGATGCAGTTTTAGAACGTAGTGCCTATTGCTGCGGAGAGAACATCCGTCTAAAGACGGAAATCCAGAACGGAAGCGATCAGGAAGTCTGGGTGGTTTACAAGCTAATACAGGTAATTTTGTAGCTCATGAAGTCATTCGATGGATTTTCGCAAGAAAGCTTACCATGAACAATGTATATTAATTCAGTAATTAATTCATTTTGTGTTTAGTCTATATTCATAATTAAAGCATTATTCAAATACCATTTTATACATACTTCTAATGTCTTCTAAAACTAATCAAGTTTGGCAGAGAGAATTAATACTGCATTACCTTTTCTCCCTGACATTCCCGTCCCGAAAGAAATGCTCTCGTTTACTGTGTAGCAGGCGTTTTGAATCGCGGCATGAAAACACGTGATTTACGGGCCTGTAAACGATTTATATTTGCCTTCTATTACTTTAATGCATTGACTGTTTGTTTACATGTATAATACTTTGATATTTTATATTAATTTATAAATACTGTTTTATACATTCATTGATAGTTAAAAAAGAATGTTTGATGTTATCTGAGGATGTGTGTTTATAACTTTATGCGATTCCGGAATTATGACAATTTCAGTAGATGCCTTATTTCTAGATATTAAAATAAGATTTTGAAATATTTATTAAATGCCTATAAAATAAACTAAACAAATAACATCTACAAAAATTGCCTGCTGGTGTACACGAAGAACATTTAAATTGAAATGCACTTTGTTATAAACGTGGTTTGCTTTAGAATGTGCTTTACTTACCGATAACTTCTTTCCGTAACAGAGCGGTGGAAAAATGTCTGATAAATTCAGAGATGAGCTGAAAATACACTTAGATGTGTTCTTGTCTCTCTTTTAATTTTAATATAATTTTATATTTGTAAGGAAATTACATATAATGACTGACACCTCTATATATATATTGATGATATTTTAGTAATCAATAACCCTGAGTTTGAAAAATACATTATCGACATTTATCCACCTGAACTTTAATTAAACAAAGCTAATACTTCTAATCAGGAAACACCTTTCTTGGACTTAAATATCAACATTATTAACAACAATATCCGTACTAACATATATGATAAACGTGGCGTCTTTGGATTTCCTATTGTTAATTTCCCTCATTTAGATGGCGATGTCCCTAGACTCCCATTATATGGTATCTATATTAGTCAGCTGACTTGGTTTGCTAGAGCCTGCACTAACGTTTTTAATTTTCAGGCAAAAAAATGTTAAATCGCTTTCAAACTTCTAACTCAGGATTATAGATATCATAAATTTGGAAAAACTTTTGGTAAATTTGTTTGTTTGGTGGTTTTTTGGGGGGGGGGGGGGTTGTTTGTTTGTTTTGTTATTGTTTTGAGGTTTTTTTGGGGGGGATGTTTTTATCATGTTTATATATGTTTATGTGCATATCCTTGGTGATCTGTGTCATATAGCATTGTCAGATGTTTTCTGTTTTTTCTTCAAAAATGATTATTGAATGTATTTTCAGAATGTGGAATTTTTCATCAACAAAGGAGTATTAGGGCTGTGTAAAGAAGTGAGTCACAGGGTATGGGAGTATCGAGGGGACACTGTACCTGCCTGTACTACCGAGAAGTTTGATAACCTTCAGCAGTACCTACAGGTGCCTGTCATGCCTCCTAGTCTGGTGGATGTTTGTGCTCTAATTCAGATATACTACACCCTCAAAGTAAGTACAATGGGACTCGAAAGCGGACAGTCCACAAAAATAATCATACATTCCAAACGTTGGATCCAATAGTTTAGTGAACTTGGAAATATATGGGCATGTAACCCCTAAATACAGGTCCTTTTGCATCATACTAGCATATAATTTTACTATAATTCAAGACTATTTTGGGCCTAATTTCTTTAAAGGCTGATTGACTGATAGTTATATTGGAAAATTTGAAAGCAAAATATTTCAGGGGAAATGAATCTTTTCCTCTTTTATATACTTTAACATGCAACAAATGATAATAAAGCTCTGTCTAGTGTATACTGGGTTAGTTCTTGCTTTATAAGTATATGTAATAGTAATAACTAAATATGTCTACTAAACATATCTATAAGCGCTTTAGGTTGTAAAATTATATATTTCCCAAACAGTTTTGAGCGTTATAATACTTTCACCAAAATATCATACGTTTTAATATTTTTCATTTATGATCAGGAATAAATTTTATAATGAAACCTAAATCTAACATTAAACACTCATCTGTACAATTGTAAAACTTCATGGATATTATGTCATTTATAAACGTGAAAACAAAAGACGTACTCTGACTGAATAAACAACGTGATACTTCAGTTCAAAGATGGCTAACAATTGCTTTTTTCATCGAAGGTGTGTGTATGTACGGAGAAGTCTGGAGATGCCCTTGAGTTACAGTTTCCTATAACAGTGGCAACCACTCCTTTTAGGATCCCTAATGCGCCATACCCCATCCTCCAATATGGTATGTGTATAGTATACAAGCGTTTCTAAATACATTTACAATTAAATAGACATAAGATTGACACTGTTGCTGGTGGATTTTCAATTCCCGAGTTTATCATCAGTAGTTCTCGATGTATGATATATATATATATATATATATATATATATATATATATATATATATATATATATATATATATATATATATATATATATATATATATATATAACAGGTCATAAAGATTTCGTAGATTATTTGTAGATTTATATTTCCCTTGTGCACAAAGTCCGTCCTGATATGGGTTGGCTCTTTTCGTTCTGTATTAGTTTGCTCTGCAGGTATTTGTAGACTTAGGGAGTTTCTGCCTTGAGCATCACAGAAGTGACATTATATTGTACAAATCCTCATGTGGTGTAAGAAATAAGTATTAGTGTATTTGTTTATAGTTATCTTATTTCTTTTGTGTCATTTTTTCAAAAATACTTAACATTTTCAGATGCTGCGGTGGGTTACGTGGAAGGAGGAATGTATGTCAGTTCAGAATTCCAGCTGGGACAGGTATACATGGGTAACAATGACGACGACAATGATGATATCGTTCTTTATAGGCCAGTGTATGTATGTGTTCCACATGAGAGGTTACAAGTCACGAACATTGAGAAAGAAGGCATGGTCAGCCGAACAGCTTCTAGATTATCTATGACCAGATTAAATGATAAACTCAAATTCAAAGAACCTAAAGTGGAAATGTCATCGTTCGATTCACCAGCAGATTCACCACAAATTTTACATAAAGAAGTTGAACCTTTCTCTGTGGGTGCTCAGAATACATTGTCACCCCTGTTCTCTCACGTGAACCTTAAAGACCAAGTTACAGATCGTCTGAAAGTGGAAGTGTGTAACAAAAATGGAGTTATTGATGAACTTGCAGAAGAGGATGTCGAATCTATTAATGACGTGTCGACCTCGATATCTAATTGTCGCGAATCGACCACTCTTGTTGTCCCGGAACCTACAGTGGGTGTAGTTGAACTATCAAACATTGATGGTCAGAAAGACGCCGTATGATTCTTCGAAAACCAAACTGTATGAAGCAGTATGAACTGGGTTAACTCTTATGAGACTACATTCGTGTAACAATAATTGATCAATGGTTCACATTGCAGTTTCATTGGATTTGCTGTAAAATGGTCGCAATCGCTTAGGCGCTTTGTAAATATGCCATCAGCAGACACGTGGATGCGGCCTCCTCGAGAGTTTTTCGTCGAAATGCGGTCCAAAGTGCCGAAAGCCTTGCTACTTCGTACGTGTTTTGTAATAGCTTAGCATGTCTTACATAGTGTTTGGTCTTTGCTTGCAATGAAAAGTAAATGACAAACAAAAATGAAAGGACAATATATTTGTATATTTGAAATTATTGTCGCTATTTTTGTCATAATTCTCAGGAATTCTTTAGCACATTTTCACTTATCTTCTTTGACACGTTTTATTGAATACAATTCGAACTAGCATCATCCATTTTAATATACAGTATCTGTTTACCTCTAAAATCTGTGTTGTAGTGGGTATTATGCTCTCGTATGTATAATGCTACCCTAAGTGATCATACTACTTTTACACAGCAAATGTCGGAAAAGTAACTTTTACGAGATTATTTATTATATACAAATATAAGATCCCCGTCAAAGAAATATTAAATGGGGAATTCACTCCCAGGAATAGCAATGTAAGTAATGAAATCCAATTAAAATATAGTAGTAATTGTTTAAAACACCCATATCAAACTTTACAATTACGTGAATTACACGCCTGTAAATGAAAGAATCAAGTTTATAATTACAGGAGTTATAACCTGTATATTATTGATACAAGCTTAATAGTAACAGGAGTTTCATACCAGTAAAATATTGATACAAACTGTATTTTAACGGCAGTTATATACCTGTAAATTATTGATACAAATTGCATTTTAGTCCGAACAAGGCACAGTTTTTTACCTCTATACTCCTATTATTTACGCCGTGACCATATACTTGAAATAATCGTGGAGTGACGTAAAACAATAATCAATCAACCTATTATTTACAAATAGATCGTTTTGTTTTGACAAGACCGAATGTGCCACTTTGTCTTTGTTGCGAAGTAGTATTTCTTCGCTTAATCTCCTTTACAGTATAGTTACAGTTTTTTATATCAATTAGTGGAGAAATTCTCTACTATGTGCGTATATCATGGAAACTTCATTTATTGCTGTCAATGCCACGACACTATGTCGGTTCCATGGGTAGGAAGAAGAACCTTCTAAACTTTTAAGTATTTATCTAAGGGGGAAATGATTCACGACGGAAGTTCTATTTCATGCTATCGGTCGATATCAGTGGTTTATTATTTTATGCACTTATACACGACCAAACTGATCACTTTACAATACATTAAAACCTTAGTTTGCAACTGCGTTCCATAGTCAATAGGCATAGATAAATAAATTAACACACACACACACACACACACACACACACACACACACACATATATATATATATATATATATATATATATATATATATATATATATATATATATATATATATATATATATATATATATATATATATATATATATACACACCTTATTTGCACCTTTGTATTGTCCCTGCAAATGATAAACTACTTAATTAAATTACATTTCGTATTTCTTTATACAAAAAAATATGTATGTTTAATCGATTAAAGCACGAATTCACTACTTCTGTGTGTTACATGTTTATTGCTCTTAAAGATCTAGTATGTAAATGATAGTAAGGATCCAGTAAGTAGATGGCTGTAAAGATCCAGTAAGTAGACGACTGTAAGAATCCAGTAAGCAGATGATAGAAAGGATCCAGTAAGGAAATGATAGTAAGGATCCAGTAGGTATAGATGACTAAAGATACAGTAAGAAGATGACTATGAGAATTCAGTAAGTAGATGGCTATAAGGATCCAGTACGTGGGTGACTGTAAGGATTCAGTAAGTAGATGACTGTGAAGATCTAGTGAGTAGCTGAATGTAAGGATCCAGTAGGTAGACTATAAGGATCCAGTAAGTAGATGACTGTAAGGATCAAGTAGGTAGATGGCTGTAAGGATCCAGTAGGTAAATGAATGTAAAGATCCAGTAAGTAAATGATAGTAAGGATCCAATAAGGAAATGAAAGTAAGGATCCAGTAAGGAAATGACAGTAAGGATCCAGTAAGGAAGTGATAGTAAGGATCCACTAAGGAAATGAAAGTGAGGATCCAGTAAGGAAATGAATTTATTGTACTAGTCTACTAGTAGATAACTGTAAGGATCCAGTAAGTAGATGACTGTAAAGATCCAGTCAGTAAATGATAGTAAGGATCCAGTAAGTAGATGACTGCAAGGATCCAGTAAGTAGATGACTATAAGGATTCAGTAAATAGATGACGGTAAGGTTTCATTCAGTAGATGACTATAAGGATTCAGTCAGTAGATGACTGTACGGATCCAGTAAGTAGATGACTGTAAGGATCCAGTAAGTAGATGACTATAAGGATTCAGTAATTAGATGACTGTAAGGATCCAGTAATTAGATGACTGTAAGGATCCAGTACATAGGTGACTCTAAGGATTCAGTAAGTAGATGACTGTAAGGATCCAGTAAGTAGATGGCTATAAGGATCCAGTGGGTAGACTGTAAGGATCCAGTAAGTAGATGACTGTAAGGATCCAGTAGGTGGATGACTGTAAAGGTCCAGTAGGTAGGGGACTGTAAAGATCCAGTATATAGATGACTGTAAGAATACAGTAGATAGATGATGGTGATGTAAAATAGATGATGGTAAAGATCCAGTAAGGATACAGTAGGTAGTATATCCAGTAAGTAGATGACTATGGATCCATTAGGTAGATGACTGTAAGGATCCAGTAGGTAGATGACTATAAGTATCCAGTAAGTAGATGACTGTAAGGGTCCAGTAAGTCGATTACTTTAATGATCAAGTAACTAAATGACTGTAAGGATCCAATAGCTAGATGACTGTAAGGATCCAGTAGGTAGGTGACTGTAAGGATCCAGTGAAAAGATGACTGTAAGGATCCAGTGAGTAGTTGACTGTAAGAACCCAGTAAGTAGATGCCTATAAGGATCCAGTTGGTGGATGACTGTAGGGATACAGTAGGCAGTAGATCCAGTTATTAGATGACTAAGGATCAATTAGGTGGATGACTGTAAGGATCCAGTAAGTAGATGCCTGTAAGGATCTAGTTGGTAGATGATTGTAAGGATGCAGTAGGTATAGATGACTGTAAAGATCCAGTACGTAGATGACTGTATGGATCCATTAAGTAGAGGACTGTAAGGATATAGTGAGTAGATGACTGTAAGGATCCAATAGGTAGCTGACTGTAAGAATCCAGGAGGTAGGTAACTGTAAGGATCCAGTAATAAGATGAATGTAAGGATCCAGTAAGCAGTTGACTGTAAGGATCCAGCACGTAGATGACTATAAGGATCCAGTAGGTAGATGACTGTAAGGATCCAGTGAGAAAATGACTAAGGATCCAGTAAGAAGATGACTCTATGAAACCAGTAAGTAAATGATTGTAAGGTTCCAGTAGGTAGATGACTGTAAGAATCCAGTAAGTAGATGACTGTAATGTTCCAGTAGGTAGATGACTGTATTATAAATATGAAAGATAAATAAATGTTAATGATGGAAAATCATCGAGAGGTATGATAATGAACCATGGAGAAGTGAGCATCTCTTGTGTATGCATCACCCTGGCCGTTTACCTTGTATGTATAACACTGGCCGTTTACTTTGTGTATGCATCACATTGGCTGTTTACCTTTTGTATGTATTACACTGACCGTTTACCTTGTGTAGGTATCATACTGCTGTTTACCTTGTGTAGGTATCATACTGCTGTTTACCTTGTGTAGGTATCACACTGCTGTTTACCTTGTGTAGGTATCATACTGCTGTTTACCTTGTGTAGGTATCACACTGCTGTTTACCTTGTGTAGGTATCATACTGCTGCTTACCTTGTGTAGGTATCATACTGCTGTTTACCTTGTGTAGGTATCACACTGCTGTTTACCTTGTGTAGGTATCATACTGCTGTTTACCTTGTGTAGGTATCATACTGCTGTTTACCTTGTGTAGGTATCACACTGCTGTTTACCTTGTGTATGTATCACACTGCTGTTTACCTTGTGTAGGTATCACACTGCTGTTTACCTTGTGTAGGTATCACACTGCTGTTTACCTTGTGTAGGTATCACACTGCTGTTTACCTTGTGTAGGTATCATACTGCTGTTTACCTTGTGTAGGTATCACACTGCTGTTTACCTTGTGTAGGTATCACACTGCTGTTTACCTTGTGTAGGTATCACACTGCTGTTTACCTTGTGTAGGTATCACACTGACCGTTTACCTTGTGTAGGTATCATACTGCTGTTTACCTTGTGTAGGTATCACACTGCTGTTTACCTTGTGTAGGTATCACACTGCTGTTTACCTTGTGTAGGTATCATACTGCTGTTTACCTTGTGTAGGTATCATACTGCTGTTTACCTTGTGTAGGTATCATACTGCTGTTTACCTTGTGTAGGTATCACACTGCTGTTTACCTTGTGTAGGTATCACACTGACCGTTTACCTTGTGTAGGTATCATACTGCTGTTTACCTTGTGTAGGTATCACACTGCTGTTTACCTTGTGTAGGTATCACACTGCTGTTTACCTTGTGTAGGTATCATACTGCTGTTTACCTTGTGTAGGTATCATACTGCTGTTTACCTTGTGTAGGTATCACACTGCTGTTTACCTTGTGTAGGTATCACACTGCTGTTTACCTTGTGTAGGTATCATACTGCTGTTTACCTTGTGTAGGTATCACACTGCTGTTTACCTTGTGTAGGTATCATACTGCTGTTTACCTTGTGTAGGTATCATACTGTTGTTTACCTTGTGTAGGTATCATACTGCTGTTTACCTTGTGTAGGTATCACACTGCTGTTTACCTTGTGTAGGTATCATACTGCTGTTTACCTTGTGTAGGTATCATACTGCTGTTTGCCATATGTAGGTATCACACTGCTGTTTACCTTGTGTAGGTATCACACTGCCGTTTACCTTGTGTAGGTATCATACTGCTGTTTACCTTGTGTAGGTATCACACTGCTGTTTACCTTGTGTAGGTATCATACTGCTGTTTGCCATATGTAGGTATCACACTGCTGTTTACCTTGTGTAGGTATCATACTGCTGTTTACCTTGTGTAGGTATCACACTGCTGTTTACCTTGTGTAGGTATCACACTGCTGTTTACCTTGTGTAGGTATCATACTGCTGTTTGCCATATGTAGGTATCACACTGGCCGTTTAATTTGTTGTATGTATCACACTGTTTATTAACTGTATGTATGTATCACACTGGCCGTTTACTTTGTGCATGTATCACACTGGCCGTTTACCTTGTGTATCTTGTGTATGTATCACACTGGCCGTTACCTTGTATATGTATCACACTGGCCGTTTACCTTCGGTACGTATCACACTGCCCGTTTACCTTGTGTATGTATCACACTGGTCGTTTACCTTGTGTATATATCACACAGCTCGTTTACCTTGTGTACGTATCACACTGCCCGTTTACCTTGTGTATGTATCACACTGGTCGTTTACCTTGTGTATGTATCACACTGCCCGTTTACCTTGTGTATGTATCACACTGGTCGTTTACCTTGTGTATATATCACACAGCTCGTTTACCTTGTGTACGTATCACACTGCCCGTTTACCTTGTGTATGTATCACACTGGTCGTTTACCTTGTGTATATATCACACAGCTCGTTTACCTTGTGTACGTATCACACTGCCCGTTTACCTTGTGTATGTATCACACTGGTCGTTTACCTTGTGTATATATCACACAGCTCGTTTACCTTGTGTATGTATCACACTGGCCTTTTACCTTGTGTATGTATCACACTGGCCTTTTACCTTGTGTATGCATTACACTGGCCGTTTACCTTGTGTATGTATCACACTGGCCTTTTACCTTGTGTATGCATTACACTGGCCGTTTACCTCATTATTTTCTCGTTACGGTAATACTACTGAATGATTTTCTTTGTGAAGTAGTCTAACTAAAACCATACTTAACTGATTTTCGTGTATATGTCTGTATATCTGTCAGAGGTTGGGGTATTTAGTTAGATCTTTAATACTATATAAAATGATTATGGATGGAGGAGAACATATTCTATTCTGAAACAGGTCAATTTCATTCTGGGCGTAGTCTGCAAACAGGTCAATATTATTCTGGTCGTAGTCTGCAGACAGGTCAATATCATTCTGGCCTAACGATGCGTTTGAATCACACGTTCTATACAGAACAGTCAGTCGGTACATAAGTGTACTTTACGGGTTATGGACCCTGTCTTTCCTACTTGCTGCAGATACCATGTAAAGGGGCATGTCTTTCCCCGGTGAAACAGAATATAAAAATTGCAGTACACAATTTTGATACAAAATATATATCATTAAACGTCCAATATTTGATGTTTTGTCGCTTATTTTCTTGTGACCTAACTATCCAACATTTATAACATAAAGAATATTCTGGCAAAAAGAAATGCAATACCTGGAGTATTACTGTTATTGCCCCATGCAATCTTTGCTTAGTGTTTTATAATTATTGAATCTAATCCTTCATAAGACGTAATTTTATGCCCCCGAACTGATAGATCGGGAGCATATTATTGTTTTGTCCTGCCTGTCTGTCTGTTTGTCTGTTGTCAACTTTAACCTTGGCCATAACTTTTGAACCGTGAGGGATAGAGACTTTATATTTCACATGCGTATTCAACTAATGAAACCCTTTTAAATGACACCACAGGCACTGTGTTGCATGAAGAGTAACTTTTTAAAACTATCCCCCCCCCTCTTTTATATATCGTCCAACCACAGGCACTGTGTTACTAGTGGAGGGGAAAGTGAAGCGAGACGATATATAAAAGAAGGCGGGGGGGGGGGGTTTAGTTTTAAATAGTCACTCTTCATGTAACACAATGCCTGTGTTTCAACCAGTATTTCCTACAAGTTCCGATGATAATCAGAGGAAAGTAAAGTACCAACATGTAAAATAATGTCTATCCTTTTGATATCTGTCCTCAAAATTTTATTCAATCATTTTTAAATGCATCAACAAACGCAAATTCGAACGTCACAACTCGCGGACAGTTTGCTCGCCAGTCGCCATGTTGATACAACATCGGCAGGGTATAAAAGACAAGATCGGTATAATGACAAGATTGCCAAGATCGTGAGAAAAGGGAATATTAAAGCCATAAAAATGGAATAAAGATTTAATGATAATTTTGTTTTAGCGAGGAAACTGTCCGCGAGTTGTGTCGTTCAAATTTTTTAAACATGCTTAAATGAAATTTTGAGGACAGATATCAAAAGGTTAGACATTATTTTGGCATTTTATTTTCCTCTGATTATCATCGGAACTTGTAGGAAATACTGATAGAAGTGGCTGCATTCTGACCATCGTTTCTTACCTTAGGGGAAAGGGGAACGAGATATATGGGAGGGGGTTAGTTTAAAAAAAGGCACTCTTCATGTAACACAGTGCTTGTGATGACACCAAGGTCGATGACTTTTTGACTTTCACAACGACCTTCACGCTAAACCCCCCCCCCAAATTTTGACTTGTTGCCGCCGAGGGCATAGTTTTTCATAAACACATCATGTTCAATGTGTTGCCGTCACTTCGAGGTTTGAAAAGCCTCCGATAAATGACGTATTTGATAACGACGTCATAAATGTAACAAATGAAATTCCTTTGAATCATGAAAGGGTTCAGAACTTGAAAATAAAGTTTTGCCGAGTGGGTTTCTTTATACTGATGAATACGGAGCATTACGTTTCAATGAAAGCACCAACAAAATAAAAAGATATAGAATGAATGAATAAATAAATAAATACAACTAAAATGGACTGTAACTTTCTGACGTTATAATTTCATTTGGCGACAACGTCCTCAAGAGTCTCTGATTCAAGGTTATTTTCAGTGGAACGCATATATGTTTGATAAAATCTTTCAAAACAAACCCCCTTTTGAATAGCAGTGTTCAAACAATCGACTCCATTCTTTTGCTAGGTATGCCTATATAATCTTTATTTCAGATCGATGCAGTCCTATCATAACATTCACGTTAACGTGAATAAGAGTCACAAGAGGACTAACTTATCTAGATTGTTAATGTTACTTACACTTCTTTTTAATTATAACTTACTTCATCTAATTATTCTCAATTTTTGCATTTTTAGAGTAACTCCTATCAATCGTTCATAATTCAATTACGTGTACTATCCTGGCCATTGCTTTAATGTAAAACTTAATCTGTACAGAGACATATATACATGTATGTCTCCGATTTGTACAAAGGAGAGAGCTTTATACAAGAATTATTCTTGTCGTTCAATCCTTAAATAATATGTACGCTTGTATTATATATGCTTAAATCAACAAATAAATACTGTTTAAACCCAAAGGACTGAGATGCGAGGTCATATATCCTATATCCCCCCTCCCCATAAGTGTTATTATCGCCTTCTCGTGCTTGTTCATGTGCATTGTATCGAGATGGAACCTATTTTTAGATGTTCACACATGCTCCTTCAGGATATGTTCTTTAGTTTGCTTTGTTCTTGTTTTTCCTTCATACTAATTTTGTATGCCTTTCAATGATTTTGTATGCCTTTTTACTGTTTTTTTTTTGGCCTTTTTATTAATTCTGTATGCCATCAATGTCATATTTCTAAACTACTCATATGGATTTACCCATCATCTTATCATTTGATCCTCTGTGACTTTTGTTCTCTGTAACCCTTATTCTCTGTGACTCGTGACTCTTTTCTCTGTGACTCTTATTCCATGTATCTCTTAGTCTCCTGTTCTGAACAATCAAAACCTTACATTTGTCTGCATAACATCTGATAATCTTTTGTGCCCCGGTCAAACAACTTGTGTAGATTATTCTGTAATACATCTCTATCGCAATAATCTTTTGTGATATAATATAGTTTATTATTTTCAGCGAACATACATACGGTTGACGTCACACGTTCCGATAGCTCGTCTATTCGGTCTTTTCGTTATACAGAGTTACTTCACATTTGAGAAGGTATCTGACGCAAAACACTTATGACGTCATCAAATGCTATGGAAACTGAGTTAAAATCAGGGAAATGATAGTCCGCAAATGACGTTTTCAAAGGAAATTGATGACGTCATAATTGTTTTACGTAAGATACCGTCTCAAATGAGAAGTAACTTTGTTTAACGAAAAGACTCAATAAATAAAACAAAAAGGATATTTCCAAGGGTTAAACTTGTATCATTTTAACTGTGGCAAATGTCATCGTGAAATGTTTCCATCGATGTGGACATTATACAGTCATTAAGAAAGTGTCTTACCCACTTGCATATTTATTTTCTGCACACCATTTCACAAAATTGTCAAAAAAATTTAAAGGTTTTTTTTCGTAACTTTATTGAAACAGCATATGACTTTAAACTTCAGTATGAACAATCTGATTCTTTTTTTTTTTTGTATACTAATATGAAATATATCATCATGAATTTAATCATTTCTAATTCAGGTTCCCCTTATATTTGCAAAATCCGAGGTTGAAAATTACAAAAAAATTCACAAAAATTTTGTAAGATCTTTTGCCATATAACCTGCTTTATTCCATTTTATGACAAACGATCAGTACGGTGCTTTATGGAAAGTTTTCATAGAATCCACGTACATGATATTAATAACTTCGATATCGTCTTAGCTTCCGTTTATTGACTTTCCTCTGATAAAACCATACTGTTACTTAATACTAGCAGGGACGTATATAACGTCCCTGATACTAGTATGTTATTACTGATAAGAAATTACTTTTTTTTAAATAGTTGACTCTTTGTCCGTCGTTTTACAAATAACGCATATTGGCCGCATAGACTTTCCTCTGAATATCGCCCAAGACGGTAACCTTACTATCCCACATCCGTCAAAGACTCAAGTGCCTCAACTTCCACTATGTGGACATGGTTTAAACAGTTCCTCCTTTTGAGGATCAGAATCGATGTGTATCGCTCAAATTATGCACTTCGACGTCTTCCTCAACGGCTCAAGTTGAGACTGCGTGGATCCGCCTTGATATTTCTTCGCCAAAACGCTTTTGTGAAGTTGAATGGGTCACTGATGAACTCTGTCTTGTCAGTTCTCTCTGTGCTTCCTCTTCTGTCGGAGTAATTAATTTTGCCCTCTGTAACTTTGAGAAATTTAGAACTGCCCTGATGTCATCAGTCAAGAATGCTGTTTCTCGGTGTTTTCTCCCAGTTGTTTGCCCTTTGGATTGCGTCCTTAGCTCCTTCACGCTCTGTGACACTCTCTGATTCTCCTCTTACGACTGTTAGTGGTTTGATCTTCGAGCCCCTTCATAGTTTTCTGTTCCTCTAATTCAAAACGCCCACACCCGGTGATATGCGCTAGTGCCTCAATTTTCTCTACCTTCCCCGTGCAGTGTTGTTGCCTCAAGGATCTTGCTGACATCTGGCCGGTTTCGTTTCGTTTTGTAATGTGAAAAAGAGGTCCATGATCAACCAAAAACTGAGTGTGCCGGGGGGGGGGGGGTTCCTCCATGTACGGCCAGTTCGGGCCTGAATTAGGTCACAACATACTAAAAGACGCTATTTCTGTCTTTAATGTAACAACTTAACAAATACTATGATTCTGACAAATTTTACCAAGTTAAAACTGACTGAATAAAGTAGAAACAAATCGACAGGTAAAAAAAAATTTGTCCCCGATCTATCGATCTGGGGCCATAAAAAAAGAGATGAAAAGAAATAATAAAAAGAAAAACTCCTAAGCATGGTGTTATGTTCTATGGACGTGTTCCTGGTGAATATCTTTTCTCAGCAGTAAAGCGAGGTAACTGGAAGTCATGTGACGTCATTATTTCTTCCTGCATCATGGCGGTATGCTTGTCAACATTTCCTATTTGAATTGGAGGTTTGATGACAACTGCTATTCAGGACGAGTAAGATTATTTCTTTACATATTACTTTGTCTGAAAAACAACATAATAAGCTTTGAATTCTGCATATCACAGTACAAGACATATGAGTAATGTAGTTTAACTTTCATTTGCAACTGATTAAGTGATTTAGAAATCAGATTAAACAAATCGAAACAGTGCAACAGGGAAGTTGTAATAGTTTTGAAGTGTATTGTTATTTGCTGTCGAATTTTATAGTTTTCATATCAAACTGCAAACAATTAAAGCTTATATAAGTCGTGTCCATTGATATTTTTAGATATTAAACTAAAAAATTTTAACAGAGGAAATGTTGGCTAAGATCACAGGTGTTTGACACATTCCCTCAATAGTCCAGTACAGTATAAAAACAACAAGGTATCCGACAGAACACACTCAAATTGACCGAGTTCATGCTACAATTTTGTCACTGAAAATAATTGCTTTGTGGAAATTGCGCTAAATATCATACAGTACTTTACACTTTGCATTTCACCATTCGAATCGAGGAAGATGTATTTCCGAGCACTTTTCTCACAGCTACTTCGCCTAAGTTGTTGGATACTCCATTACATTTGAGGCATGTGCTGTAGATCAACTCAGCAGAAAAGTGTTTCAACTTGGACTTTGGATATTTAGTATCTAATACCTAAACATTTAATTTCATGTACAGTACAGTCGGGGTGGAACTTAATTTGCCCACTGGTCACAGTGGGCATTTTTAGATCGGGCATTAAAAATGTCCACTGGACACAGTTCACATTCTTGTAAGAGCCAGTTGGAATTAACATACAGGTGAGTGGACAGCTTGATAGCTCAGGTAAATGTCCACTCCTGATGTCCACTGAAATTTTAGGTGGACTGCCCACTGTGGAAAGTGGGCATTCAAAGTTCCACCTGGACTGTAGTGTAGATGTATATACATCTGTTATAATACTGATAATATTGTGAAAATATTATTATGAAATAATTGATAAGAGCATTTCTTCATTTAAGTATAGTTTTATTCTTTGTCGAAAGGGAGGAGAGAAGGAGTTTATGGTTATGTTACTTTGGAACCCTAATTGTATCGATAAACTTTGTTTGCAGGGGTATATAGGAGTCACCCTGTCTATCCATCTTTCCAATTAAAAGCAAATTTTTCAAAATGTGCAAGTGTGACATCCATTACACTTAGACCAGTGATGTATATTTGGATGAATTATTGCAGGTTTCAGTTTTGCTGGGGGGGGGGGGGGGGGGGGTGGTATTTGTCCGTTAAGAAAGCTCTAGATTCCTGAATAATTTCATTTTTTAGGTCGCCAGGACAAGTGTCCAGAGAGCTGTTGTTATGCCTACGGGATCATCGTTGTTGTTATCATTGTCGTTCGTAGACAAAACTTTAACCTGGATCTTTACTTTAGAACCATAAGAGACAGGGATTTAATATTTCACATTTGTATTCCTTGTGTTAAGACCTTTCATTGGGTACCAGAATTTTGACCTTGTGGCATTGACCTTGAAGTTTGTCATACATGTACTATTAGCTAGCTATTATCATACCCTGGGCTTTGTTGTTGTTGTCATTGTCTGTAGACAAAAACTTTAATCTTGGTCTTAACTAATGAACAGTGAGAGATACCGGTAATGTGTATTCCTTGTGACAAAACCTTTTTTCTTTACAAATCAAAATTTTTTATGTTTTGACCTTGACCTTGAAGATTGACCTACTTACATGTACAAGAAATTTACTATTTAAATTTGGTTGACATCAGCCAGCTCTGTTGTCTTCTGAAAACTCTTGTTTGTTTATTTGTTTTATTATTATTATATGCTCGTCTTTATACGGGACGTATTATGGTATGGCGGTGTCTCTCTGTCTGTCCGCTATGGCACGCAATAACTTGAGTTTGCGTCAAATGATTTCGTGATATTTTTACCTGATGCAAAGACTATGGAGAGGAAGCCACCTTTTGATGTTAAGATTCATCCAATTTGAACTTGCATGTACACAGTTACAGGACTTAGATTATTTTTTGATATGGTAATATAGCATGACTTCCTATAGCATGCGATAACTTGAGTTTACTTCAAAGGCTTTTCGTGATATTTTTACATGATGCTAAGACTACAGAGAGGAAGCTGCCATTTGATTTTCAGATTCATCTGATTTGGACTTAAGAGTTATGGGACTTATTTTTTTAACATGGTAATGTGGCATGACTTCCTATGGCACGCGATAACTTGAGTTTATGTCAAAGAATTTCATGATAGTTTTACCTGATGCTAAGATGATGGAGAGGAAGCCACTTTTTTTTCTTCTGCATTTTTGATGTAGGAAAAAAAGGGGTGGGGGGGGGGGTTTAAATTCTTCTTTTGGCCATAACTTATTTATGCCTTTATGGATTTTAAAAATATTACACAGGGCTGTTGCTCTGGGCCAAAACATGTGTTATCTTGAGTTCTGAATAATTGCGGGGGAGGGAGTCTCCACACTTTAATTTTTTTTCTGTCAAATTAAGCAATGGGCATATTTTGCCACACTAGGCGTTGCTCTTGTTGTTTGTTTTCTTGATTAAATAACTATTGTTGTAAATTTGTCAAGAATAAAAAAACATTTTATTACATTACAGATGATAACAAACAAAAAGTCAAAAAATGAAATTAAATAAAGTAAAATAAAAACAAGCAAATTCAGAAAATTGTGGTACCCTGCTTTCAGGGTTGTATCAGTAAGGGTGCAGTTATCTGTGACATATTGTCATGGGTGTGCATGTTTACAGACACACATGCCAAATATGAAGGCCCTACGTCTTATGGTGAAAAAGTAACATTGAAGTAGGTCAAAGGTCAAGGTCAAGATCACGTGATAAAAAATTTTGGTACCAATGGAAAGGTATTGCAATTAGGGACACGCTTGCCAAATATGAAGGCCCTATGTCTTATGGTCAAAAAGTTACATTGAAGTAGGTCAAAGGTCACTGTCAAAACCATATAATAAAAATTTCAGTACCAACGAAAAGGTATTGCTATTAGGGACACACATACCAAATATGAAGGCCCTACATCTTACAGTTAAAAAGTTATGACCAAGGTTAAAGTTTTTGTTACAGACTGACGGACAGACAGGTGGACAGACGAATGAGATTTAATGTCCCTCACACTTTTGCGAAAAGCGGGAGACAATAAGAACATTACAGGAGGACAATTTCAAAATATGGATTTGGGATAAAATTATGGGTAAGAGAGAGATGGAAAACCTCCTCCTACTCCATTTAGAAAATTTGAGTACCAGTAGTTTAATAACTTGTACCACAATCTTGATCTTATCTAGAGTGGCATGTAGGATCCTTATATACATACACACTCATACCTTTGATGAGATACACATTCTGTTTAATCAAGAATGTGCATAATATTACTAACTTTAACCCACTGGCATAATATTTAGTTGTTGGAAAATTACTTATGTTAGTGAAACAGACTCCAGTTCACTTCGTGTTTCTTCTTATGATTTACCCTTCAAGTTTACAGAAAAGAACACAAAATTGAAAAGATTTTTGATTGTTACATCTGTGATGTCATAAAGTGATGCCTCATTTATCTGATGTCGTCACAATGAAAAATTGTGCCATATGTAAAGGCAATTTGATTAAGACCATATCTTTATTCCACTTCTCTATTTGTCCTATTGCAGATGAAGATCTGGCGAAACCCCGTAAGAGGTCATGTTCTGGTGAACTCTGATTTTCTGCCAATCAGTTGATCAGCTACAAATTGAAATTTACGGAATGAATTAAACGTTCCCAGCGTGTGTGACCTACAAGGTAGTTTTTGAACAGTTGTTGTTACATATGCTTGCATGTATCACTTGCACGTATCTACATGAGTCATTGATTGGCTATGGGAAATGGTTTCAGTGACTGAAACATCATCAGAGTTCACCAGAACATGACCCCTTACAGGGTTCGCCAGATCTTCATCTGCAATAGGACAAAAAGAGAAGTGGAATAAAGATATGGTCTTAATCAGATTGATGTAAAGGTACCAGTACAGGTATACATTTTTATATTAAGGCATGATGTCTAATTTTACATAAACCATACTGGTCACATAATTTCTGTGTTATAGTTAAATACATTTTAAATGAAATTTCCAGGTGTTTTGTGAAACTTTTATTACTTTCCAATCGGCACTTCTGGAGGGAACTTCAAGTTTCCTTTCCTTTCATTTGTCTGTAAACCAGTCTGTGTCCATATATCTGTCCATATGTTAATATACATGTATGTCACAAATTGGTTTCCAGATGATAACTCAAATACCATATGTCAGATTTAAATCAAATTAAAATGTAGTGAAGATGACAAGAAAATTATACCGATTCTGCAAGTACAAGGTCACAGTACCTGTTTTGGAAACTTCCAAAAGTAACTCTGACATAATACATTCTGTGCAGTCCATATCTGGATATATAGTTAGTAATGAAGAGAATAAGATGCCTGTAGATTTTCAAGTGTAACTTCAAGATCACAGCATCGAAATGTAACATAAAAAAAAATAATGAAAAAGTCCACTAAGTTATATTTAGCATGAAGATCATTGTCAAGATCAGAAGGTCATTGACCTTATTGCCATTTGAAAGGGTTTCATTAGTTGATTATGCATATCAAATATAAAGTCTCAAACCCTCACGGTTCAAAAATTATGACCAAGGTTAAAGTTGACAACAGACGAACAAACAGACGGACAAACAGACCGACTAACATCTGTCGATCCTGGGGAATAATAGATATGGATTAATACATCTACCGGGTACATGTAATTGAGGTATAATTTATTACATTCACAGGGTTCGAAAGTGGCAGTCATCCGGTCATCAAAAACAAGCTAAAATCTCTGTACAACCTAAAATTTCAGTAAATATGATGGAGGTTGTCCAAATTTTCTTTAAATTGCCAATTTGACAACCCAAAATTTTTGCCTATTTCGAGCTCTGCATTCAAACAAAATTTAGATAAAAACTTTAAAATTGCAAAGAGGAGAAAATGTCTATTGAGTTTTGTATCAAAATGTGAAGGTCACACACACACATGTAACATCTAACAGTGAAAAAATGTAAAACATACACAGACTTCAGAAATTATGAAAATACCTTGGCGTGGGTATATGTTTTGCATACATTCTCTTGTTATAGTAAGTTACAGATCATTTTTGAATTTGGTCACATTTGACATACTTATACTGGAGTTATATTCTTTAATGATGCACATATTCAAGTTTTCCTGACTATTTTTCTGTGACAAAATAAGATAATTAAATAAAAATTGTTAGTGACTTTGTAATAGTTAGAAAAACGTCAAGTTTCAGTTGTGTCACTGTTACTTCAAAATTTGCCATGACTGATAGGTGACATGTATTAGTTTAGCAACACTTTCAGTGTGCTTGTTTTAATTTTATTTTTGTCCCGCATACAAAAAATGATATCATGATATGTATTGTATTGTAAATGGTATATGTTCAAATAAAACTATGTATTAGGAGTAATGGATAAGAATGACATTTAAGACTACATGTTTCGCTTAGAAAATAATGTGAAAACAGTGTTGATATGAGCAAAATGAGGATATCACTACTGGATATACATGTATAAGCACTCTCCTCGTATAATTCAGAAGTTTGTAACAGTTTGTATATTGAGATGCCAGTATTTGTAACTGAAGTTTTATGAATGAAGATTTGATTCAAGGACAGCTTACGTTAAGTGTTTCCTTCTTTGTCAAGGACCAAATAAACAGGAAATGTCTGTACTAACACTATCTATCATATTCCAGGAAGTTTAGGTGTATTTGCAAGCTGTATGGTACAGTGTAATTAAAGAGGCTGGAAAACATTTTGGGATTTACCATATTCAATTAAATATATTTTATATATTTATAGTATATATATATATATATATATATATATATATACTTTTTTCTTAATAATATTGTCACATGCATTTGAATTTTGCACATTTTAGTGTTTCATTTATTACAGACATATTGGTTGCAATACATGTAAATTATTGATGACTGAGATAAATTAAAAATTTGTTTCTTTGACTTTATTGTTTAACTAGATATTAGATTTCTTTGGAAGTAAGTTGTTTCAAAAACTCTGAAGTGTCAGTGTGACATTTTGTGTAATTTAAAATCACTGATTATAAATGTCGATATGATACTTGGTCTGAATACATGTGTTTGATATACTATAATGTGAATGTGATAAAATGTACATTTTATCTCGTTGGAAAACATAGTATGAAGTGGCTTACATACCTTCAAAGTTAAAAGTCTTTTCTTTGATGAATTCTGTGCAAAATCATGACAGTAAAGAAAGCCGGCATGGCCTAGTGGTATCGCATTGGACTCCTGATCGGAAGGCCGGGGTTTGATTCCCCCTCTGGTCATGCCGGTATCCTGTCTTTCGGATGAGACCGTAAAAACCGAGGTCTTTAGTCGTGGTATGGGTGGGTCCATTGCAAAGGTCAAAATTTGTATGCCCCGCATCAGGCAGATGCCGTCACCATATATGTGAAATATTCGTGGTGTGATGTTAAACAAAAATCATTCAATGACAGTAAAGAATTTCGGAACTTAATTTTAAACTGAAAAGATTAATGTCTCATCAGAACCAATAGATTGATTGATTGATTGATTATTGTTTTACGTCACTCCACAATTATTTCACATATATGGTGACGGCATCTGCCTGATGCATTGCATACAAATTTAGACCTTTGCAATGAACCCATCCAAAGCAGTGAGGGATCTTTTACGTGCCACGTCTATTGTGACACGGGACCTTAGTTTTTACTGTCTCATCTGAAAGACAGAACACCGGTGTGCCTAGGGCGGGCGTCGAACCCGGTACCTCTCAGTCACGAGCCGAGCACCTTATCCACTAGGCCACACTGGCTTCAAAACCAAAGGAAAATCCAATTTATAAAAATAGTAAGTTATGAATTCTTACAGTTTGAAAACCAAAGGTACTAAATAATACATCTCAGACAATTAACTCATACTTTTTCTCACAGTTTTCCCAGATAGCAGTGGCATATTCTAAGAAATAAAATATTGGCCAAGACACCGAAAGGTATGTTCATGTATAATATGGCTATGGCATAGCTTTGTACTTGTACATGTAGGTATAGATGAAGTGTTGGAAAGAAATGACACTCCTTTGATTTCAGTGTGAATTTATTTCCTCATTTCCACCTCGTGTAAAGCATTAATATGGCACTCATCTTTATAAATGCATTGCAAGTGGAACTCATTCTCAGATAACAAAGATGGAGACTAGTTGAAGTAGTATTTGAATAGATTGTTATTGAAATAGTTTGTTATACAAGATTGATTCATAACATTTATTATATATTTGCAGGAAAGCTCTCTTCTTGAGTGGATGATTTTAATTTATGTACGAAAATGTCAACAAAGGGTAACAAACTTTATTACCGAGCATTACATGCATATACACCATCAAACTCAGAAGAATATGAAGCGGAGATCCCTGATATTCCCATGGAAGTTGGTGACATCATGGAGGTAACACCCCCTTTAGATAGTGATGAGGACCCCGAAAATCCTCAGGGTTGGCTCAAAGGCTATAACAAAACTCAGGAAGTTTATGGAGTGTTTCCTGGCAACCATGTGGAAGCTATCAAACCAGAAGAAGTCAAAGTCATCTCTGGTCCTGGTAAGTCATTGGAAAATATATAATGATACATTTGATATTATTTTTTTCATCATCTGTAGATAATAAGAATAATTAGGAATTACTTAATCCATTGTCTGTCTGCCCCACCTCTGTTTAAAGTACAGGTCCATATATCAGGCAAAGGGTGATGCATTGATTAAAGAAGAACTTTTTAATGTCTTTTTAGCTTAACCTTGGCCATACCTTCAAAACTTTTAAACATAGGGCTTTCATGTTTCACACGTTTATTGCTTGTGACAAGACCTTGCCATTGGTACCATCATTGTTGACCTTACAACCTTGACTTTTAAGTTTGACCCACTTTTCAAAAACTTAAATCTTGCCCTAAACTCATCAACTACCAGGGGTAGGGCTTTCATATTTCACATTTGTGTTTGTTAAGGCAAGACTTTTCTGTCTGTATGAAAAAGTTTTTACCCCGTGACCTTGGTTTTAAGTTTGACCCACTTTACAAAAATTCTGACCTTGGCCATACCTTCTAAACTACTGGTATTATACATAGGGTTTTCATATTTCACATGTACTGTTCTTGTGACAAGACCTTGCTATACCATCATTTTTTACCCTGTTATCTTGACATTTATGTTTAGCCTACTTTCCAAAAACTTTAATCCAACCCAAAACTCGGAAATTAGTGGACTTGAACTTGAATTAAGACAACATTGAAAATATATGCTTTCTTCTGACAATGCCCCATCAGCGAGCTATATTTTCCTTTACAACTCTTGTTGGAATACTTATATGTGTGTATTTAGGAATACAAACATCTGTTGTTAAAGATAGAGAGCTAATTTTTTTTCAAATCATTTTATGTACAAAATATAATTGAACAGAAAAAATGGCAAAAAATTTCTTTTACATTTCAATCAACGTAACATCTAAAAGTCTTTTACAGCATTCATATTATCACAAATGTTGGATTTTTTTAAAATGATATGTTACATCATAAAATATAAATACAAGGTGCAACAAACTTCTTTTGAAAATATCACTAAATTTGAAAAGGCTTTGTCTGATTCTTATATGGATCTGTCTTTAAATTAAAATGTTTTGGAACAGTAGACACTTTTGTTACAAACATGTAATAGTAATAAATAAGTTGAGAAGAATTATGTTCTGATAATGGTAGGTTTGAGTCTTCTCATTGGATTAAAAACAAATAAGTACACACCAGGAAGAAGGAAATCTCTTGCTTTTCAGTGAGTAGGTTCAGCCAGTGTGGCCTAGTGGATAGGTGCTTGGCTCATGATCGTGAGGTCCCGGGTTCGTCTCCCACTGTGGGCACACAGGTTTTCAGTTTTTTGGATGAGACAGTAGTAAAAACCGAGGTCGCATGTCATGGTAGGTTTGGCACGTAAAAAATCCCTCAATGTTTTGGGTGGGTCCGTTGCAAAGGTCTAAATTTGTATGCAGTGCATCAGGCAGATGTCGTCACCATATACGTGAAAATAATCGTGGAGTGGCGTAAAACAATAATCAATCAATCAATGAGTAGATCTAGGTTTCGTTTGTTTCACAGTCTAACTACTGTGGTATCACTAATGGCATTAAGGTGGTATTAAAACTTTCAAGCTTTTGAAAAATAAGTATTTTTATACTTCAATCCATGATTATTTCATGTACCAATATATGTTGATGGCACCTGCCTGAGGCATTGCATAGAAATTTATACCTTTGCAATGGACCCACTGAAGCAGTGAGGGATCATCTGCCATGATGACTGTGACATGGGACCTCAGTTTTTACTGTCTCACCAAAAAAACAGAATACTGGTGTGCCCGGGGCGGGAATCAAACCAGGAACTTCTCGGTCACAAGTTGAGCACCTCATTCTAGGCCACACCAGCTTTTGAAAAATAAGAGAAAGTAATGAACAGACATAAAAAAGATGAATAATTCAAACAGTCTACCCTACAGACTCCCAGCATGTCTCATATTGACTGATAAATAGATATTGGTTGATTTATATATCTATATGGCGCCTGGATGCTCATAATTTTATGTACTGATATGTGCAAAAAAAGTTTAATATAGAAAAGTGTGTATATATATAATCTTCAATGTATTGCACCATTGTGGCTTATTTCTATCAATGTATAATGGTGTGCTCGAGACAGTTGTTTTCCTTACTCTTCTAGACTAACATAACCAGATACTACAGTTATATTAGAGTTGTCTTTCTTTTAGCTTTTAGCGGACTCAATATGTATTAACCAGTTATTCTTTTGAAAATGAATTAAATCCAAACCTTGATAAGTGATGAACTATTGTTTTCATTGATAAACAAGAAGACTTAGAGATAATCAAGATTAGTATAACACAAAAAGCTTTTAATTGTTTTAATACTTCAGTTATAGTGTATTTGAGCTGTAATAATAATAATATTTACCTCTGGAATGTATCTAAAAAATTAATATGTGGACAAAGGTGTCTTTTCTTACAAAGAATGTGACATCCATTATGAAGTTAAGAGACTTCTGACATCTTCTGCATTATGTAATGATCATTCTAGACTATTTTCAAAAACCTAAATTTTTTTAATTAATTAATGTATAAGTCAGATATAAATAGAATCTCTATTTCCTGTACCAGACAGGACAACAAGAGTTCCAAGAATTTCTTTGTTCAGCTTAATTGTGTCATGATTCAGTAAGGATGAAAGAATCAGAGAGGTGTCAATCAAATAAGAAGTTAATGAATCAGAAATTATCGGCTGCTTTCTATTAATAGACTGATATTATCATGAATTTGGAACAATATTGTTGAAAAAAATCAGTAGCATTTGAAAGGGTGGCTGTATCCGATATGCATAGATTAACTGACAGATTTTACTCTCTGAAGGCGCAATTCATTCAGTGCAAAGTAATGGCGAGAGATGAAATCCTTTCACAAGACCTGTCAGCCCATATTGAGTGTTCTAGCAGTATAAACTTAATTATAGCCCACTCACTACCTTACATGGTGAAGCTTAGGGCAGGCGTTATTGATCTTCAAGACCTCTACATAGAAGGAGAGGCATTATTAGATATCTTTTATTCTATTTAGCATTGGTAAATGAATCAGGTCATAAGAGGCAGTGCAACAGTGGGTTGGTGAAAGCTTAATCATGAAAATGGGAAGATGTCAAATGTCAGTGGAACTAGAGTCTTGTGTTATCACTTCCATTTTTGATTTGATACCATGTTAAATAGGAGGAGGCTATCTGCAGTATCTAGTCCAAATTTCTTCTTCTCACATAAATCATATCCTAAAGTACTTTGAACTGAGTTGCTTGGCTAATATATTATGTAGGTGTATTACATAAACAATATTGAATTCTACAATGCCATGTTATCCACGTGAGTGATGTGTCATGAGTACGGACACTAGTGAGTATTTAGTGATAATACCTATACATACAGACACTTCTCTAGTGAGTATTCAGTGATAATACCTATACATACAGACACTTCTCTAGTGAGTATTCAGTGATAATACCTATACATACAGACACTTCTCTAGAGAGTATTGAGTGATAATATCTATACATACAGACACTTCTCTAGTGAGTATTCACTGATGATACCTATACATACAGGCACTTCTCTAGTGAGTATTCACTGATGATACCTATACATACAGGCACTTCTCTAGTGAGTATTCACTGATGATACCTATACATACAGACACTTCTCTAGAGAGTATTGAGTGATAATACCTATACATACAGGCACTTCTCTAGTGAGTATTCAGTGATGATACCTATACATACAGACACTTCTCTAGAGAGTATTGAGTGATGATACCTATACATACAGACACTTCTCTAGTGAGTATTGAGTGATGATACCTATACATACAGACACTTCTCTAGTGAGTATTGAGTGATGATACCTATACATACAGACACTTCTCTAGTGAGTATTGAGTGATGATACCTATACATACAGACACTTCTCTAGTGAGTATTGAGTGATGATACCCATACATACAGACACTTCTCTAGTGAGTATTGAGTGATGATACCCATACATACAGACACTTCTGTAGTGAGTATTGAGTGATAATACCCGTACATACAGACACTTCTGTAGTGAGTATTGAGTGATAATACCCGTACATACAGACACTCCTCTAGTGAGTATTCAGTGATAATACCCGTACATACAGACACTCCTCTAGTGAGTATTCAGTGATAATACCTATACATACAGACACTCCTCTAATGAGTATTCAGTGATAATACCTATACATACAGACACTTCTCTATTGAGTACATACAATCTCCTCAACTCAGTATTCAGTGATAATACATGTACATATTGACAATCTCCTCAACTCAGTATTCACTGATAATACATGTACATACTGACACATCTGATCTCAGTATTCAGTGATAATACATGTACATATTGACAATTCTGATCTCAGTATTCACTGATAATACATGTACATATTGACAATTCTTATCTCAGTATTCAGTGATAATACATGTACATACTGACAAATCTGATCTCAGTATTCAGTGATAATACATGTACATACTGACAAATCTGATCCCAGTATTCATTGATAATACATCTACATACTGACAAATCTGAACTCGGTATTCTTTGGTAATACATATTGAAGGTAATCATAGATTATACGTATGTGTACAACAATTTCCTTGGTACTTTAGTTGAAAGAAATCAAGATTGTTCATAGGTCCTTTACGATTGAATTAGAGTTAGTCCATTCAAAGTTTACAAACGTACTGTTAATAAAATTATCAGTATTTCATATATTTACTAGTGTTCATATCTAGAAATTGAGTGCAGAAATGCTGTACCATATTAAATGGCATTGTAGGTCACTAATTCGATGAAAAATTCTAATTATATTAAAATAATATTGACCCTTTGTAATAAGCTTTGATAGATGCATGGCTTAACCGCGTTCGTTAATTAAGTTTCGCCTAGATTACTCTATATCTGACATTCTTATTTTCTCTAAAAGAACAAAGGTTCATGCATTCGGACATCCTCGACCTTTTCCTGCATAAAAACGTAAGTACGAGTAAAGGGCGAGGTTGTTCCGAAAGAGGTTCATGGGGTTCAACGCAAATAAAGAAGACATTGAACATTCGTTCTTGCAGCTAAATTTAGATAAAAGGTGTTTGATTAGCAATTGATTTGCAGAGGGTGGCAATATATAATAATGCCCTTGTATCCTGTATTGCTTTTGTGTAGCCTCCTCGATTATATTCCATTGAGCATGACAATGGTCAAGTGTTGGTCCCGGCACTGCAAATTTAACAGTGTCAATATTTGAGAACTATTTCAGAAACATTTTTTCAATGCTCTATATTCACGTGTACTCTTCTACCCGTTCTAGCATGCGCTTTTATTACTTGACATTATGTACTGTAAGGGAAGTGACCTACTGGCATACTTTTTTCTTCAGTTTAAATCGTAATGACCACTTGTTGACATAGCCCGTCTTTATTTGTATTTTGATAAAAGTCACTCGGTAATGGATTCACCTCCTGAAATTGCCCTCTCCTCTGAGGTTTAAGGAGACAGAGAACCTATCCCATTGTGTCGTAATATAAATTTGAAACCCATTACTGAAACACAGGTTTATCAAGGACATGTATCTATGGATTTTCCTACGGAAAACAATTCTTAGTACCCCGGTACCGTCAGAAATTCATTGTGCAGTGCGCATTTAAATTCAGATAACCGATTTCTGACCGAGAAACACATTACATGAAATGGGTTAGCCTCTGACCTCTTCTTTCGAATGCGAAATATTGACCCAGATGTGAACAAAGGATTCGAGGATATGATCAATACAAGGCAATAGAATATTGTGTCATATATCACATAAGACGTTGGCGTTATCACTAGCGACATATCCGAACAAAAGACGTGGGAAATAGGAGCTATTTTAACTTTGGTGGTCTAAAATACAGTACTATTATACCATGTTGATTATATCATTTTGTAGCCACCTTAGGCGAGGTATTTGTGTATTGGGTCAAAACAAATACCGCTTAAAAATCATATAAACTAGGCTACGTTAGATTTATAAAGGTACTGTTCTATTCTGACCAATAAAATATTGGCATTAATTGTGAAGGTTTGAAGAACATGCACGAGGACAATGAAACATCTATTGAATTTTACCGGAGAGTTAGAATTATTGTTTTTTCATGTCTGTCTCTGTGTGTGTTTTGTGAAAATGTTCTCAGTGCTCGAGTTCTATTTTGAAAATGTTTTTATTTAAAATCGATGCAGATTTGGCATGTGCTTACAGAGGTCGGTGAACATAGTTTGATAACATGAATTCATGTGTGTTAATGCATTATTGGAAAAAGCAAGTTGCAGACGTCAGTTTTACAATGAATAAAAAAGTAACACATCTTGGTTTGACGTCACAAGTAGCTATAGTTTATGAACATGCCCTATAAATTGCAAGGAAAGGGGATTGGGGTTAATCAGTTTTGTGTGTAGCATCGATGCTCCTTAGGGGGATTTCATGCTTTGAAATGAGATTTTGTAGATATTGATTTTTACTTGTAAGTTACTATTTCCGAGAGGTTGGCTTGGTATAAACTTGGTTTGCAGTGGTAGCGATCATGGTTCGATTCCCAAAGTGTGTCTTTGTTTAAGAGGTTAAGTTGTTAACTTGCTTTCATGTCGCGCTTTCACTTGAATAATTGTTGAAAGCTACGTAGCAGTCCGACAATCCAGCTTAAAACTAGTTTTTATTCTTGTACATAGGTTAAAAATGGTACAACATTAACTTATTACTAATATGTAGGTGGATTTAGATATTAGAACACTGTGTCAATTTCTTGTTCCCGTTCCGTGAGTTTGATCTCAAGTTCTCATCTTGTTTTACGTCATATTTGTTTTTTTTTATTTGATGAAGGCATTATGCATGGCGCAGCAATGTGGACCTAATTTGATCCATCCCCGAAATATCTCTCCCTTTCTATATGTATGTATGTATGTATGTATGTATGTTGCAACAAGGTTCGCTTTTCAAGTGTGTCGGATCAATCGAAAATTAATAAAGTCACTTTAGAATATAATGGTAAATTGTATAAAAGCATTTATAAGAAGGTGACGCCGACACACAAAATTAATTGAATTATCAAATTTTCGAGTGGACCTGTGATAAATAAATAAATAAGAGCTTTCTTTTAAACCTAAGTAATAACTTGTAGTAGTCTGGACAGTATATTCGATCATCAGCTTTCTAATATCGGTAACTCGGTCATTGAATATGTATGGTTACATGTGCGGAAGTAAGTCAGTCGGACTACATGTATACCAACGCTATGTTACAATGCGGAGAATCAACACTAACAATTACACACACACACACACACACACACACACACACACACACACACACACACACACACACACACATATATATATATATATATATATATATATATATATATATATATATATATATATATATATATATATATAAGAAAACAGGGCCTTAATTACTTAATGTATATACTTGATTATAGGATAGGATATTTCTTCTACAACATCTAAGGCCTCTCATGTGCTTTACAATATTGTTATCTTATTCATCCCTTGTTTGTGATAGTGTGTAGAGATTTCCCCATCCTTTCACAAATATTTACTGATGACCTCAGTCTTTTTACATTCGATGTTCGAGTTCACCTATCTCAGGTGTGGGTTCGAGCCCCTGTTAGGCTCTGTCATTGTATGTGGGGAAGGTCAGTGGGATTTGACCTGGATCTCAGGATTTCTCAATCACTGAATGCTCGGTGACATAATGCCAATCAATATGTATCGATCACTTAATCAATTCCCTAGAATTAGAACTTCAATATCGTTAACTGTTTTGGGATTATGTTGTGACATGTGACCAATGTTGCATTTGGTTTTAAAACTTCGCGAGCGAATCGGTAGAGTTATCAGCAATACTCTAAATGCTTGTCATGTCGGGTACCTTCTATTGTTATCTCATACGCTGTTGATTACATGAGAAGTAGGTTTGTAGGTTAATGGTACAGGATCAGTGACATAGATCTGCCTGCTGTGATACTAGTTTTATTACCTCAGTATTTGACAAGCTATTACGATGATGTAATATGCTCCCCTGACATTTACTTATCAAACAAACTCAGATAATGTGATATAAACGAAATACTGCATATGCTATGGCGAAGGGACCCAGATACGATATCCGAGATAAGAACACAACGAGAGCGGCGATACTATCAAATATTGTGGTTGCTCAGCAATGGCTTGTTAAGTATACTCGACATAGAGTGGTAGGTTGTGTGTTCGAGTTCTAACAGCATTTCACCTAGTAGTGATATGCTTTTATTTTATGTCACGCTAAAGTTATGTTACGTATACAGTGGCGTCGTGTTTGATGCTTTTTCTCAGACTTACAACATAGCTGCCCAAAGCAGTGATCTATTATTTTTAACGTTTCAGCATCTGTTGTGACATGGGATATAAGTTTCTGTCGTCCTATGTGAAGGGCGAGAAAACGGGTGGTTGCTGGAATGTCATGACGATGTGTAGAATTTTGACAGTAATAAACATGGCGGTCGGTTGGTTATTGACGTCCAGTGTTTGAATCGCTGAAGCACTGATAGCGTCGGCTAATGTCTTCCTGACTCCCAGGAGTTACTTCAGCACTGATAGCGTCGGCTAATGTCCCCTTGACTCCCTGGAGTTACTCAGCACTGATAGCGTCGGCTAATGTCCCCTTGATTCCCCGGAGTTACTCAGCACTGATAGCGTCGGCTAATGTCCCCTTGATTCCCCGGAGTTACTTCAGCACTGATGTACTGTGGACTACCATGAGTTGCTTCAGTACTGATAGCGTCGGGTGATGTCCTCTTGACTCCCTGGACTTACTTCAGCATTGATAGCGTCGGCTGATGTACTCTGGACTACCATGAGTTACTTCAGCACTGATAGCGTCGGCTGGTGTCCTCCTGACTCCCTGGAGTTACTTCAGCACTGATAGCGTCGGCTGATGTCCCCTTGACTCCCTGGAGTTACTTCAGCACTGATAGCGTCGGCTGATGTCCCGTTGACTCCCTGGGGTGTCTTCAGTACTGATAGCGTCGGCTGATGTACTCTGGAATACCATGATTTACTTCAGTACTGATAGCGTCGGCTGATGTCCCCTTGACTCCCTGGAGTTACTTCAGCACTGATAGCGTGGGCTAATGTCCAATTGATCACCAGGAGTTACTTCAGCATTGATAGCCTCGGCTGATGTCTCCTTGACTCCCAGGAGTTACTTTAGCATTGATAGCGTCAGCTGGTGTCCCCTTGATTCCCTGGAGTTACTTAAGCAGTGATAGCGTCGGCTGATGTCCCATTGACTCCCTGGACTTACTTCAGCACTGATAGCATCGGCTGATGTCCCCTTGTTTCCCTGGAGTTACTTAAGCAGTGATAGCGTCGGCTGATGTCCCATTGACTCCCTGGACTTACTTCAGCACTGATAGCGTCGGCTGATGTACCCTGGACTACCATGAGTTACTTCAGCACTGATAGCATCGGCTAGTGTCCTCCTGACTCCCTGGAGTTACTTCAGTACTGATAGCGTCGGCTGATGTCCCCTTGACTCCCTGGAGTTACTTCAGCACTGATAGCGTCGGCTGATGTCCCCTTGACTCCCTGGAGTTACTTCAGCACTGATATCGTCGGTTGATGTCCCCTTGATTCTCTGGAGTTACTTCAGCACTGATAGCGTCGGCTGATGTCCCCTTGACTCCCTGGAGTTACTTCAGCACTGATAGCGTCGGCTGATGTCCCCTTGACTCCCTGGAGTTACTTCAGCACTGATAGCGTCGGTTGATGTCCCCTTGATTCCCTGGAGTTACTTCAGCACTGATAGCGTCGGTTGATGTCCCATTGATTCCCTGGAGTTACTTCAGCACTGATAGCGTCGGCTGATGCCCCCTTGACTCCCTGGAGTTACTTCAGCACTGATAGCGTCGGCTGATGTCCCCTTGACTCCCTGGAGTTACTTCAGCACTGATAGCGTCGGCTGATGTCCCCTTGACTCCCTGGAGTTACTTCAGCACTGATAGCGTCGGTTGATGTCCCCTTGATTCCCTGGAGTTACTTCAGCACTGATAGCGTCGGCTGATGTCCCATTGATTCCCTGGAGTTACTTCAGCACTGATAGCGTCGGCTGATGCCCCCTTGACTCCCTGGAGTTACTTCAGCACTGATAGCGTCGGCTGGTGTACTCTAGACTTCCAGGAATTACTTTAAAAACCATAACTATTGGTGATAATCATATGTCTATGATAGCCACAAGAATGAATGAAGTAAAGGGAACTGAGGTAACGCACGGTAAAGACAACACTGGTATTTTTTTAAAATGTGGAATCTTGCACAAAGTTAGGTGAAAAGTCCCCGTTTCACTTTATGAGTACCTATAGAATACTTGCCCAAAAGTCGTTGGTTTTAGGACCCCAGGGTTTCTTGTTTTCTTCTCTAAGAGGTTACTAACGTACATTTTTATGAAAATTCACTTGAATGCAAAAGCATGTTTATTTTCATACAAATGTACATGACCTCATAATCAAAACCTACTGAACACGTTGTCGCTATTCTGCATGTGAAATCGCCTTGAATTGGAAATAGAACAATTAATAACTGAAAACAAAGACACAAATGCTTAAAAACAACACACACACACACACACACACACACACACACACACACTTTCTTCCTAAAATTTAAAAATATGCTACCAATGTAAAGTGAATATGATTAATAAAAGAATTAAGTTGCTGTTGTAGAGGGTTTTTGTACACAAAAGAACGACACACTAACATTCATAGCTTCATCATTGAACATCTTAACAATTTCAGTTTCAAACATCTGAAATGCATACAGAAGTTGTGATACTCCACTTTTCATCCAACCTCTTCTGGATTTACTGAAGTAACTTCTGTTACTTTACATATATTTATGTGATCCCCTGTGACCATTTGCTGATTTGTATTTGTTTTACTTTTGTCTGTGAAACGAATTTCAGTGTAATTATGATAACAGCAACAGCAGAACATCATTATCAAGTATCATTCATTATAAACTTGGGATATTGTATATACATTTTATTCACCAGAATTAGACAGTGTTTTTGAATGCTAAACAGACAGAATACGGACGACTGTACCGTTTGTGTTTGAAGTATTTTGAGGCACTTATAATTTCACTAATTAGGAAGTTGTTGAGCGTCTATTCAGACAAATTGTCTTTGATTTGTGGCAATAATTCACGGTTTAATCATATCCCACTACATAGTTTGGCGATTTCACTAAGTGTCGCACTTGCACCTTTAATTCTTACTACTGCGCTTTATGTAGTCCCGATGTCTACATCGAACAAGTGTCGTGGTTGGCAGTATTGGCCCTTCTCCAAGCATGTTAGAAGCAGATTTTGATAAATATCACGATAAATTAAGGAAAAGTACTGCCAATCTTTCCTCTATCGCTATAAAGCGCCAAGTTGTATCTTTTGACTCAGCAGTGCAAATTGTGCGCCAAAATTTACACTTAACGCACGAGCATGGAATTCGGTCTCGTCGGTCAGCAGTAAGGATCTCTTACACACAAATGTCAAATCCGAGTTTATCACGCGAATTTACAATTACGTAAAATATGCAATATCGTTGCCATGCGATAAAAGTGCTGGAGTTTCCCAAATAGAATTTGCGTCAAGATTTTGTATATCATTGCCAATTACCGAAATAATTTTGTCAGTGTTCTCATTGTTGCGTCATCATATGCAGTCACGTGACACCTCATGTCAAGAAGAGGGTGGTAGTTGTCAGAAACAGAGGGAAAAGAGAAATACGCGATTACTAGAATTCTAGGTTAATAGAACCATGGAAAAAATATGTTGTTTTGTTTTTCTGTACTGTCACATATGACTGCTGTTGGTAATTGGTTTTCAATACTTCAGCATACTGTGTCACAGTTGGAGTGCAGGCCTAGTGATTCCTCGAGAAGTTAATTAGTTCCAAGTCATATATCATACACAATATTCTGACGAATTTTTAATGTTAAATTTCTAATTTCTAGATGTAAATATACTTTACAGAGCTTTGCTTTTCTTCCCTCCACCCCCTCCCATCTCTCTCTCTCTCTCTCTGGTAACGTTTGGGAAGTATGCCTTTAAGCTGTTTAAGCTTTATAAGCACAGACATCTCTCTACATTCGAATTGCGAATTCATTTTATTTTAGGAAACAAAGTTGATAATATAGAAATTTATACAGTATAAGGGCGCACTAAATCGGAAATTCGAAAAAAATCGAATCTTAAATCAATAATTTGTTTTGTTTTGTGTTTTTTTTTTAATTCTTTTTATAATCTTTTTATATAAAACTTTTAAAGTGATTTTTATCTTTTAAATTGTAAAAATATGTCGGCAGTTTCCTTAGATTTCATCTTTAATTCCTACCTGTTGTTGAAAACCTTTTACGTATAATTATCATTGATTAGCAAAATTTTCTCGTTTGGAAAACTCTCCACTCACTGGCGAGCTTTCATTGGCAACTTGCAAATCACGTTTAAATAAGTTTTGCCTAATCATTAATTAAGATACTCTGGTTTATAAATGGAGATACATGTACAAATTGAAAACTGATGTTAATTCATTTATTGTGAAATTTTCATCAAAGTCTCATGAAAAAAGCAGAAGTTTTACTTAGCACGTTCTTCTTTAAAGGGTCGCCGTCTTTCATTTAATAATCGATAGCTCATTCATAGCTTTCTGGAAAGAAATCCCGAAGATCCAGTAAGAAATTGGTGTGGCCTTAAGTAATAATAAAGTTTTGCAGGAGGGTATGGCATTAATCATTGTTAGATAATATTTTAGATAATAATGCAAAGACTTGTTCAGTTCTCAGAAGGGAAGTATGAAATAAAAAAGGACAAATGATCGAAAATTTGTAGAAATGAGGGTTTCTTGTTCATTATTTATTGATAATTTTTCAGATATATCGAGATGATATTGACACATAGGTATATGTTTATACATACATGATAAAAAAACCCGTTCATTATACGTTAAGTGGCAAAATATATTTATTCTGTTAAGTAGACATTTGAGAGCGACAAAACCTTTTATTTATCAATTTTTTGCTTAAGGTCTGCAGTATTGCTTGATTAACTGACATTATGTTGAATCTGTATTTTCTTTCAGTATTGTAATTTGTACCATCTTCCAATTCCCTGAAATTTTAATATGGCATTATTTCGAAATACAGAATTCAAGTAGTTTTGCTATTTTATTATTATTATTATTATTATCATTATTAGTTTTTTCTTTTCATCAACTGATTAGCAAAGTCGGAATCCCAATCTGAAGATCTTTGGGTCGGATTTATTATGATAATTTCCTGTTCAGTTGATTTAAAATATTCCTGTTCTTTTCTGGCTCGTTTCTAGTTTAGAAATTGTTCTATTTCTGTTCTTTTGATTGTTCCTTCTGCCTGTAATGATACTCTTTTGATTTCCGGGCTTATAACACATTCAGAAACAAAGATTCCAATGTGGGATACACCATAATTAATTCGGTATTTTACTGCGATCGTGTAAAGGCTGGAATCACTATTGATGTATTTTCAACCCCATCAATAAAAGTGTCTTTGTAGCTCAGATTAACACTTTGAAATCAATCGTGACTGGCTACCACCCACTAATCCCCATTTCTGAGAAGGTTCCTTGTAAGGACACTACTTTGCATAAAAATATCTTCAGATATAGCGATATGTATGTTCACTAGCACGTTGCTGTCATGTTAGTCTTTTGGTACGGAGAGGGTGGGATAGTTATGCTATTTTGTAGGTGGCATATCTTAAAGGTCACAGTATACGGTCGAACTCTCTGATCTAAATGTACAGATCTCTAACATGGATAATCAATCTTAGAATGAAAGGGTACACATGAAGTTGTCGAAGAGGGGTTAATAAGTTTTAAGGTAGAATAAACAATGTTATATTTTAGAGTGTACTTTATCTTAATCCAAAATAAATAATATAAGAAAAATAAATTGAATGTTTTCACAAGAAAATGTCAAAATATGTTTAACATCTGGAAATATAAAATGTAAATAAAGTTCATGCGTGAACACCGTTATGATCAAGGTTGTTCAAGAAAAACATAAAAATGTGGAGATTGGACATGATGTATGGAATGCTTATCACACGATGCCGTATTACCTTTATTTATGTATATAGTATCTTACATGATCGCTGAATCTCAAGGTCGTTATCCGACCATAAGGTCAATCATCTGTCTTCACTCGCCAAGCAAATCATTGGGTGAACATTGCCATTAGAATGCTCTGTCTGTACAAAACCTCTTAATTCTGTATTATACTTCAGATGCCATTAGCTTCTTTGATTTTGGTGTTCACTTATGCAAACTATTATTACACGCATACGCAGTAAACATTCAAAACTGAAAGATGGGAGAATATACACATTGTGCACTTTTATCTAATAAATAGTCTTGTGAGTTGGCATGGGATCGGAATGCATTTACATTTCTGATGCCTTTTATAGGCACTTTTCACTTAATTTATGAAATGAATATGAAATAAGAGTTACGTAACACTAGGACCAATGTTGACATCTGCTCGAGCTCAGGCTATATGCAATTTAAAATATTAGTAAAACCTTTATAACCTTAAGAACGAATAGATCATTGATAATCACATGAGAATAAACCATTGATGATCGCATGTTTCTCAGAACGGTGGTGCTCGACAGTAGATCAAAAGATACAGTACTACATCTGTCGCCGCCACTGTTGAATTGAGCATAGCATATGTGCATATTTAAATTAAAACCACATTGAGATATTTTATATATATATATATATATATATATATATATATATATATATATATATATATATATATATATATATATATATATATATATATATATATATGATGATGAACGTGTTTAATTGAAACAAGATAGTGGGCGTTTCTAGCACATGCTTATAATTCCTCTACTAGCGGCATGACGTCATAAAACATTTATTATTTAAAACTATTCAGTGAATTGGAAATATGTCCATAAACATGTACATAAAATGTTTAAGAGGAATTAATTTGAGTTGTAATCAGATTGCTAATATTTTATCCTCTACCTGCATTATCAGCTGGCAACTGAATTAAGCGATTAAGGAACACACAGTACAGTACGGGTGATCAGGTGTGCACGGGGAAACAGGTACGCAATGTAAGGTACGCCAACTCATAAATCAGCCTCACTTCAAACACTGAGGTGTGATAGAAATATAAATTCTGATCTTTTATGCCGACACTTTGTACCAGATGTCTTCAGTAAGATATGTATCAGAATGCATTTGACTGTCGAATAAACGATCCATTTTCAAGTGGAAAATTGTCTGTTGGGGTTTTCATGTCTTCAATCGAAGACATTTGATTTTTTCCATATTATCCTTTTATTTATGTTTTTTTTTTCTGAAGTGCAGGTATGTTTAAATGTTTCTGTCGTAGATTTTGTACGTTGTCTCTCGACATTCAAATTACTGTCAATGATTTGACTGAAAAATAATGAATATCTATCAAGAAGATAGGGGCTATACTGTGCGTATTGAATCAAAAATGATGGAGTGTCACAAAGCTACAATACAAAATAAATATCTTACCGTCCCCTTTTGATACCTTTTCAAGCAAAATTCTCTCAAAAAAATTTTAAAAGTAAAATATTTGAAAGTTAGAAAATGATAAAACTTTCATTTCGATTTATTCTTAGCAGATTTTCCCTCGAGGATATTTGATTGTATATAATATGAAGAAAACATCCTAGTTTAACCAGTGTTTGATATTGTGTTTCAGGATATTGCATTATGCATCCAAATGAAGTATGTAAAAAGAGCGTGTATTCACGCGAAAACATGCGGGGTTTCACGAGTATTTTAGTATATCACATATGTAATGAAATTATTTTCAAATTTGGAACATTGGTTTTATATTCTGTTTTTTTATATATTATCAAGTGATGTCAGTACATTAATTGTGCGATGACGTAGATCAACAAATCATTCAAGTTGCGCACGTGACAGATATATTGTTGATCTCGGGTTGCGTTACATCATTTTGTTCTTGAAAGTGAAGTGATTACTCCGCACTAAATCTCATAAAACTTGTAGAGTTGTCGGTAACGTGTAGGCAGCGCGCACTCCCTGACTCTGACGGCTACCCAAATAGTCAGTCTGATTTTCTCGATTATACTTGATATCAAGGTCTATAGATAACGTCCGAGAAGACGGATGTCGATCTTGAAGATATGACTTTCGCGCCGCATATGAACCGAGCGAGTAAATCTCGCGACATGTTGAAGTGAGTACAAGACGTCGGAAATATTTGTGATTGTGTGATAATTGTATGCTATTGAAAATTGATTGAGCATAGTTACATTGTACTTTGATAAAACTTGTCGTAAAATCTTTAAAATAATGCTTTTGTCGTAGAGATTTACCGTAGAGATGTAGAGTGACCACAGGATAAGTGATTATTATTGTTATAATAATGATATAAATTAAAGTGATTTCTCAATGTATTTTGACCACAACATGTTGCGTTTTGTTTTCTTATATTTGCGATACATATTTGAACACAGAAATGATGTATTTTCTGTTTTTCTATATTTGCGATACATATTTAAACAGAAATGATATATTTTGACGATGGCATTGAATTGCATTGAATCTAAAGTGATATCTTTGCTAACTATGTAGTAATGTGGACAGATCGATCGGAATTTGGCGATGAGCTAATACATAATATAGTTAAATTTCATATACTTAGGACATTGGATATTTCTTGAAATGATTGAATCAGGGGCGAATCAAGAAATTTAAAAAAGGGGATGTGACCATTTAGTGATAATATTTTTCTAAGAAAGGTGTCGAGTCTTTAAAACAGTAAAAAACGAACTTTTAGACAATTTTCCATCGTTTGAAAAAAGGAGGTTATGTAATCCAAGTAACCTTTTATGGAGCCGCCAGTGTTAGTTCTAGCTAATCATGTGGTTTCCCTACAACCTGGTTAATTATTCCAAAGTGTATACTCTTTTAATCCATGTCAAGTACTTAGACGTGCATGAAGTCTTTCCTGATTCTTTTCTGTGGTGCATGCTTGGTCGTAATTGTTTACTCTATTAGAGATAGAACTATGAAGTCTTAACCACATAGTTGCTTTCAAATTCAACCACAAATGTAAAAATGTGTACTTTCCCTCGCGACTTATGCATAGTACTTCTCTTAATTGTGAGAAACGCCATCATTATGCCTTGACCAAATGCTGAGTGTGAGAAACGTCATCAGTATGCCTTGACCAAATGTTAATTGTGAGAAACGTCATCAGCATGCCTTGACCAAATGTTTATTGTGAGAAACGTCATCATTATGCCGTGACCAAATGTTTATTGTGAGAAACGTCATCATTATGCTGTGACCAAATATTGATTGTGAGAAACGTCATCATTATGCCTTGACCAAATATTAATTGTGAGTAACGTCATCATTATGCCTTGATCAAATGTTTATTGTGAGAAACGTCATCATTATGCCTTGACCAAATATTAATTGTGAGTAACGTCATCATTATGCCGTGACCAAATATTTTTTGATTGTGAGGAACGTCATCAGCATGGCTTGACCAAATGTTTATTATTGTGAGATACGCCATCATTATGGCTTGACCGAATTTTATTGTGAGAAACATCATCAGCATGGCTTGGCCAAATGTTAATTGTGAGAAACGTCATCATTATACCGTGACCAAATATTTTTTGATTGTGAGAAACGTCATCAGCATGGCTTGACCAAATGTTTATTATTGTAAGATACGCCATCATTATGCCTTGACCAAATGTTTATTGTGAGAAAAGCAATCAGTATGCCTTGACCAAATGTTTATTGTGAGAAATGTCATCAGCATGTCTTGACCAAATGTTAATTTTGAGAAACGTCATGAGTATGCCTTGACCAAATGTAAATTGTGAGAAACGTCATGAGTATGCCTTGACCAAATGTTTGTTGTGAGAAAAGCCATCAGTATGCCTTGACCAAATGTCTATCGTGAGTAACGTCATTAGTATGCCTTGACCAAATGCTTAGTGTGAGAAACGTCATCAGTATGCCTTTACCAAATGCTTAGTGTGAGTAACGATGCCTTGACGAAATGTTTATTGTGAGAAACGCCATCAGCATGCCGTGACCAAATGTTGACTAATATTCTTTTAATTCATTCACACCTACTTTTTGATATCAAATATTTTACATTCATAATACCATATAGTGTATAATAAAAATGAAGAAATAGAAAAATTAGATTTTAAAGCTCAAAATGAAATCAGCAACAAACTTAAGAATTAATCATAATCATATAAAGTGACTCCGTTTTGGGTAGAGAAATATAATATAATATTATAACTTGCAGCTGCAGACTTTACCCAAATACATTACACCACTTTACACCTTTTTACAATGAATTACTTACACATCAAGTGTTTCGGTTTACTGTGGTCGAAATTGCTGACGCTGACCTATAGGCTCCATAAGACAAAAGAAATTTTTTAAATTTCATTGGAAAAACGAAATTTTCAGCACAACTCCTGTCTTACCTCGTGTGAGAGTATTGCACGAGTTTAAATTAAAACAACATATTTTTGTTCATTATAAGCAAAACTAATTGTAACTTAGTTGATTCAGATTAAATATGGTCAGATAACAAAAAGATATTTTGAAAAGTTACAACATTTTTTAATTATATAAACACACGACTTTTGTGCAATAACTTTGTCTACGTATGCAGAGGTGTTTATTAATAGCTCTCTATTTATGATGAAAGCCGGCGTGGCCTAGTGGTGCGGCGCTCGCTTCCTGATCGGGAAGCCGGGGTTCGAGTCCCGCTCTTGTAATGCCGGTGTCCTGTCTTTCGGATGAGACCGTAAAAATCGAGGCCCCGTGTCGTGGTATGCATGGCACGTTAAAGATCCCTCATTGCTTCGGGTGGGTCCGTTGCAAAGGTCAAAATTTATATGCCCCGCATCAGGCAGATGCCGTCACCATATACGCGGAATATTCGTGGTGTGACGTTAAAGAAAAATCAGTCAATCAATCTATTTATGATGAGTGCTCTTTTTAACTTAAATTGCAGGAGCTCTTCGAAATAGTGTTCGATTTAGCTCTGGGTTATATTATTGCCTCAATGATTTAAAAAGCAGTTTGGTAATGTGTACAACTAGGGAGGAATATGGAGATAAAAGTTAAAATATACAGAAGTTTCTGGCACTTTCCTAGTATGTATTTTCTCATTTATTACATTATGGCTATAAACATGTACACTGATCGATGCCAAATATAGTTCAGTTCAGTTAACTTTAAAAGTACTTGCAATTCTGACTCCCAGGACTGTCAGTCCTTTCTTCTTTCAGTATTGGATTATCGGAACTGTTGGTGTAGTTTATCACTGTATTTGTATAATTTCACCTATGGAGATGAAGATTGTGTTTAGAAGTTGAAAGTAGGAGCATATGGCGAAAACCGTCTGTCTCCCGTAAAACATTAGCACATTATACATACACTAGCACTCCATCTCTCCTATATCAATCATTCGCCCATACATATTACTAGCAAACCATCTTGCCTATCTCTGTCATTCTCCTGTAACCCTAGCAGATCATCTCATCTACCTCTTTCCTTTTCCCATACATACACTAGCAGACCATCTCGTCTACCTCTATTGCTCGCTCGTACATACATTAGCAGACCATCTCGTCTACCTCTATTGCTGGCCTGTACATACACTAGTCGACCATCTCGTCTACCTCTATTGCTCGCCCGTACATACACTAGCAGACCATCCCGTCTACCTCTATTGCTCGACCGTACATACTCTAGCAGACCATCTCGTCTACCTCTATTGCTCGCCCGTACATACACTAGCAGACCATCTCGTCTACCTCTATTGCTCGCCCGTACATACGCTAGCAGACCATCTCGTCTACCTCTGTTGTGGCCTGTACATACACTAGTCGACCATCTCGTCTACCTCTATTGCTCGCCCGTACATACACTAGCAGACCATCTCGTCTACCTCTATTGTGGCCTGTACATACACTAGTCGACCATCTCGTCTACCTCTATTGCTCGCCCGTACATACACTAGCAGACCATCTTGTCTACCTCTATTGCTGGCCTGTACATACACTAATCGACCATCTCGTCTACCTCTATTGCTCGCCCGTACATACACTAGCAGACCATCTCGTCTACCTCTATTGCTCGCCCGTACTAGCAGGCCATCTCGTCTACCTACTTCTATCGTTCTACACTAACGGACCTCGACTACGACTTTCGTTCGCCTGTATCAAACACCAAGCTGACTGACAGGTCATCTCGACCACCATTGTCGTTCGCCCGTTTGTGTAGATTTAGTACATTATAGACTTACGTAAACAGATACATAGAGGGTTCGCACAAATATTACATTATTTGTTTCCAATACAATATCGGGTAATTAACAATACAATAGTACATCCAGGGTCAATGTTTAAGATGCGTAATGTTGTACTTTAAAAGTGCGTTAGTAAGCGGCTGTATCACGTTCTGGGGCACGATTGAGGTTATAATGTTGTGTGATTATGATATTTAAAAGTTCTTGATGAATATATCAATATATGCAAGCCTGACATCAGCAACAGACGTGATAAGTCGTGCCGTCTAGCACAATCACGTCGGCATCTCGTCAAAGTACAGGATCAATTTTACTGTTAACATTTAAGTAAATGCTAAGTATGACCGTTTCTGTTTGCTTAGCCCGTCCCTCTGTCAATTCCGTCTCACCATAGCATCTCTTAACCTATTAATTCTGGTTAGACAAGTCGTACACAAGTCATAACCTTTGACATTTGAAAAATCAACAGTTTGTCATTGCAACTTTATTACACTATCGCATGCCATTGAACCAAATTCGCTGAATGTGTAATACATGTGTAGGTATGAAGAAAGGTACTTTTGCTTCGAGTTTTACGTGAATTACGGTCTTTGACATTTAGAATTATTTTAATTACTTTACATCTATATAGGTGTGGGAATGTGATTTGATGAGAAAACATTGATGTTCTGTGAAGTGAAAATATTGTCTTTTGAAAAAAAAAATGATCGTTTACTTTGACGAGACGAAGAATTTGTAAATGAAGAGCTTTATGACGTTAGAGTGGTAGAGAAGATACAGAGGTCTGTAGTCTGGTGCTTGTCGTCTGGGATTTGTATTCTGGTGCTTGTCGTCTGGAGTTTGTAGTATAGAGATTGTCGTCTGGAGTTTGTGTTCTTCAGCTTGTCGTAGGGGTTTGTAGCCTGGAGTTTGTAGTCTGGTATTTGTCGTTTGGGATTTATATTCTGGTGCTTTGTCGTCTGAAGTTTGTAGTCTGGTGCTTGTTGTATCTGGTTTGTCGTCTGGAGTTTTGGAGTTTGTATTCTTTAGCTTGCAAGGATTGGGATAACCACGCGCCCTGCGCCATAGTCGCATCAGTCATAAAAATGGCGCATTCCCCGCTGTCTAGCTGCTCCTCAAGCGCGCATTAATTTTTGAGCGAAATAACGGCTCCGTTTTTGCAAACCCCGTCGGGGGTTTGCATATTACGTTGTTGTCTAATCTGGAAATACGCATGTGCGACATGATTATACCGCATGCTGGGAAAACATAGCCCCTAAAAAGTAGTTGCTTTACTTTACGAGGTCAGACAGTATAAGTTTTGTATTGTCCATGACATCGATATTTCTAATGCGCCTAAAAGGAAAGGGAATGAATAAGAATACCCTTGCTTTCAAAGGAAATGCTCATTCCTAAATCAATGTTACAGTTGAGCTTTCCAAACGAATAGTATTTACCGTACTTTCAAACGCAGAGAGGAGTATATGAGGATAGAGCTTTTAATAGGATAGACATTATGACTTGGGGTGATTTTCTTTAGTGAATGCATAAAAATGATAAATAAATCTTACATGCAATGTATTCTAAAAATAAATTAATACTTTAAAATATTTATTTTTAGATAAATTAGTGGATGCCACATAAACATGTATAAATATGAAGGATATTCATATTTTGGAAATCAACATTCGTGTAACCTTTCCCACGGCAGCAGTGGTATAATCCAACAGAATTTTCCCGCGTAATACTAATTAGATGTTCGTACCTTTTAGCGTATGTACATTATCTGGCTATAGAAAATCCCGGAAAAGTTCCGAGTAAATGAAGGCGGAGTATCAAGGATTTCTAGCAGTTTAATTGGTGGAGCAATTACTGCGCAGTTTGTAGCATTCTTTGTACTTATTCAAACTTCCCCAGCGATTATTTGGGCACAAGAGGCCCTGACGGGGAGTTTGTTTTCTTCAGGTGGAGCAAGTACTGCGTAGTTTGTATGATTTCTTCGATGTCTAATTGTACTTAGGGTGTTCGAAATCCCGACGAATATGGTCAGCTTTCCCAACCCAAGTCTAAACATAAATAAACATTAGAAAGGAGGTATTAACTATTATTTAGACAACAACCTAGCTAACATCATACAAATGGGTCTTCATTTTAAACTGACCCACAAGTACCATTTTCCTCGCAATTAAAAATGCTGCAGGGTTTGCATTCTAAGCTTTTTTAAAAGCTAAGCTTGTAATCAGTATCGATATTTTTCTAGTTTCTGTTCCGTGTCTGTCTGCGTCATTGTGTAGCTTGAAATCGCCTGTCGAATGCACGTTTGAGTAAGCGTTCTTTGGTTGCTTTGGTGGTAACAATACTTGTAAGGATTCTTTAAAATATAAATAGTCTATCTTTGAGCAGAGCTTGATACATTTGTCTCCTGTCAGTGACGGAGCGTGCGGTGCTGCATGTGGAGATGCTGCCGAAGAAGGTTTTAAAGCCCGATAAAGGGCAACAGAAACTATATTTCGGTCGTCTAGCTAGCATTGATGATCCTCATCATGAAACAGTTACACAAACTAAATCAGAATTGCATGTTGACAAATCAGCGGCGTCAACTGATCCGCTCGGGACCTTGATCGATCAACTTGATCAACTGGATGGCAGTAACAACACACCTATTTCTACTTTTCAACGTATATTTCAAGAGAACTGGTTAAAAATTTGGCCCTTGCTTTTCATATATGAGGGCAAAATATACTACAGCTTATGCAAGCAAGGTGGTAAAAATACAAAGATAACTGTTATTTGTCTGTGTCTAGAAATGCCTTTTTTCCCTTGGCACATTGAAATTTACAAATGGCCCACTGAAATTTGAAATGACCCATTTAAATGAAATTCAAGGGGCCATTTGACTTATTAAGAAAAAAGTTATCCCAATCCCTGGCTTGTCGTATGGGGTTTGTAGTCTCCTGCTTGTCATCTGGAATTTGCGGTCTAGAGCTTGTCGTCTGGAGTTTATAGTCTAGAGGTTGTGTCTGGTGTTTGTAGACTGGAACTTATCGTATGGGGTTTGTAGGCTGGTCTTTGTCGTCTGGAGATTGTAGTATGGAGCTTTGTCGTCTAGAGTGTAGTCTGGAGCTTGTTGTCTGGAGTTTGTAGTCTGGAGCTTGTCATATTGGGTTTGTAGTCTAGAACCTGTCGTATGGGGTTTGTAGTCTAGAACCTGTCCTTTGGGGTTTGTAGTCTGGAGCTTGTCGTATGGGGTTTATAGTCTGGAGCTTGTCGTATGGGGTTTATAGTCTGGAGCTTGTCGTATAGGGTTTGTAGTCAAGAACCTGTCCTATGGGGTTCATAGTCTGGAGCTTGTCCTATGGGGTTTATAGTCTGGAGCTTATCGTATGGGGTTTATAGTCTGGAACTTGTCCTATGGGGTTTATAGTCTGGAGCTTGTCGTATGGGGTTTATAGTCTGGAGCTTGTCGCATGGGGTTTATAGTCTGGAGCTTGTCGTATGGGGTTTGTAGTCTGGAGCTTGTCGTATGGGGTTTATAGTCTGGAGCTTGTCATATGGGGTTTATAGTCTGGAGCTTGTCGTATGGGGTTTATAGTCTGGAGCTTGTCCTGTGGGGTTTATAGTCTGGAGCTTGTCGTATGGGGTTTGTAGTCTGGAGCTTGTCGTATGGGGTTTGTAGTCTGGAGCTTGTCGTATGGAGTTTGTAGTCTGGAGCTTGTCGTATGGGGTTTATAGTCTGGAGCTTGTCGTATGGGGTTTATAGTCTGGAGCTTGTCGTATGGGGTTTATAGTCTGGAGCTTGTCGTATGGGGTTTATAGTCTGGAGCTTGTCGTCTGGACTGTAATCTGGAGCTTGTCGTCTGGAGTGTAATCTGGAGCTTGTCCTATGGGGGTTTGTAGTCAAGAACCTGTCCTATGGGGTTTGTAGTCTGGAGCTTGTCGTATGGGGTTTATAGTCTGGAGCTTGTCGTATGGGGTTTGTAGTCTGGAGCTTGTCGTATGGGGTTTATAGTCTAGAGCTTGTCCTATGGGGTTTATAGTCTGGAGCTTGTCGTATGGGGTTTATAGTCTGGAGCTTGTCCTATGGGGTTCATAGTCTGGAGCTTGTCCTATGGGGTTTATAGTCTGGAGCTTGTCGTATGGGGTTTGTAGTCTGGAGCTTGTCGTATGGGGTTTATAGTCTGGAGCTTGTCGTATGGGGTTTATAGTCTGGAGCTTGTCATATGGGGTTTATAGTCTGGACTGTAGTCTTAAGCTTGTCGTATGGGGTATGTAGTCCATAACCTGTCGCATGGGGTTTGTAGCCCGGAGGTTGTCGTCTGGAGTGTAGTCTGGAGCTTGTCGTCTGGAGTGTAGTCTGGGGCTTGTCGTCTGGAGTGTAGCCTGGAGCTTGTCGTCTGGAGTGTAGTCTGGGGCTTGTCGTCTGGAGTGTAGTCTGGAGCTTGTCGTCTGGAGTGTAGTCTGGAGTGTAGTCTGGAGCTTGTCGTCTGGAGTGTAGTCTGGGGCTTGACGTCTGGAGTGTAGTCTGGGGCTTGTCGTCTGGAGTGTAGCCTGGAGCTTGTCGTCTGGAGTGTAGTCTGGGGCTTGTCGTCTGGAGTGTAGTCTGGAGCTTGTCGTCTGGAGTGTAGTCTGGGGCTTGTCGTCTGGAGTGTAGCCTGGAGCTTGTCGTCTGGAGTGTAGTCTGGAGCTTGTCGTCTGGAGCTTGTCGTATGGGGTTTGTTTATTTAGCAGGTATTGCTATTGCTATTTTGTGTTATAAGGCATAATTGTTCGCATTCTAGGTAGAATATAAATGAAACTTAGACCTTCAATGTTAATTCGATTCCCTGTTACTGTAACAGTGATTGAACGTTTAGTCATAATGATAGGAGATTGGAGTGGATTATACAATATTCACCTGTACTTGATCCTGAATCATTTGGATCAGCCCTGTACTCAAATTGATCAAAAAGGTTGCCTTCAACATGAATTTCTTATAATACATCCGCCTTACATATCTGCGTCTGTCCCTCTGCTCATGCATCCGTCACTAACAAGAACTGTTACTTGGTGATAAAAGAGGAACGGTCCGGTCGGAGTTAATGCTTCTGTCCGGTGCACTAACTTGCAAACTATGATATACAGGTTCGATTTGCACTAATTTCACTTTCATCATTCCAGAATTATATGGGGAATGTAGACAGAGTATTCTTGATCGTTCGATGAACTTTTTCTAGCTTTTATACTTCTGAACAATAGTTCCTGATGACAGTGCGTCCTAAACTGGTTTTGAGTCGTGGTAGCTCACTCGGTAAGGTGCTTGGCTTGTGACTGTGAGTTTCCGTGTTCGAACCACGCCGGTGCCTAGTCGAAGTTCTGTCTTTCGGGGGAGACAGTAAAAACACAGGTCCCACATGTGAATAGACGTGTAGGTCTGTTGCATATGTCTAAATTTCTATGCATTGCATCAGGCAGATGCCGTCGCCACAAAAGTGCAATAATCTTGGTCCGTCTGACATGAGTAGTCAACAGTCATGGCAGCTGTTTTAAATGGTCGTGTGACGTACGTTTCCTGTATGTGACCAATAGAGAATCCTCTTTCGATGTAATGAATTTCGAAAGTACATTGCTCGATAGATACACGGTTACCAGATAGAATGTACAATATGGACCGGACATGTGTTCAGTACGGACTGGACATCTGTTCAGTATGGACCAACTACCGGTATGTGTGTTTCAGGGAACGAACCCACGTGATGATTCAGAGATTTGTAGTGTATGTCTGGTTATAATGGAGATTGTAGGTGATGAGGTACATAAGGATGCCGCTCAAGTTTGTGCTGTCAGAAGTCTGTTAGCGGTCCCCCGTCAACATTTCCTCGTTAGAAATAATATTTAGATAACTTTTCAAGTAAATGTTTGTCCAATCATTTGATTTTAATTCTTTTAGCTGTTTCTTTAAAAAGTTCAGAAAAGTCGCCTAAATTTCGAAAAAGAGAAGAAATTTAGATAGGGACATTTCAGTGTAAACATATTGAGCTATAATTGGCAATTAATGTTGTTCAGGAAATTGTGTTTAGGGTTTGATTGTGAAGGAAAATATTTAGCATAGAGGTAATGGCCATCTATCGGCAGGAACACTCACAGAGCTCGCAGGAAAGTTTTGCTTATAGAATTCGTAAGTGATGCTATACTTAATGCCATGTTTTGATCATTTTACATACTTCATGGCGGTCAGTTCTTAGTATTGAATGAAAGCAGAGCAGCTGAAGACCCCCTTTACACCCCCCCCCCCTAAAGAAACCAACAATTACAACAACAACAACAACAACAACCAAAACAAAAAAAAAAAATACAAACAAACAAACTAGAATACAAGGAGAAAACCGAAATACCCAAGAGAACCAACGATGGGCAGGTACACTGTCAGCCTTTGTAAATTGTAGTTTGTAATGATGAAATGTGCAAATAATAGAATTTGAAGTACTTAAGGATGCTTCCTTGTACATTCCCAAGACTATTTATCCCTACATCTCATTCCAATAGCCAAGTCGATTTTGAGTTTTCATTTTTTCAATTACAGTTTGTTAGTATTAGTTTTCTTGCCAGTATACATCTGTAAGTATGTTAATCCGACGAACACGTTCCAAAAAGTGTTAAAGCTTAGCTACAAGGTAGGGCGCCAATCTATAAGTATTAATATTTAATATTTACATTTGTTTAGTACATTTGCACTAAGCGACGATACACACGCTTGGAATTGACTGACCAGGGAAATAAACCTCATTAAAATATATACATAAACCTCATTTAGGAATAGGATTATAAAGTAATTGGTTATTTATGAAAATTTTCCCTTTGGAGAGATGTGTCGTGCCCTTGTCTTATTAAGCAGCACATACATATTGCAGAACAGTATTACACTTTTTCCCCTTTATAACAATCACTCCCACTCTACTTTCATCTCAAAAGTTAATAGACGAATGTTTCCGCTTTGTTTAAAAATTTATGACTATTTCTTTTGTCTCCTTGATCAATACTTCCTGTCCATTAAAGAGAGGTTTCCTAATGCATACAGAACTGCCCACCTTTGAGGGCAAATAATAAGCATATTTTTTTCTAGATCAATACTGTATTAATATAACTAAAACATATTAGTTTTTTTTTTTATTTTTAATTGATTTGATAGAGCGTCATTGAGTATCGCAGAGTATAAGTATGCCGCTGGAATGTTATTTGTAGAGATTTCTGTGCTCATTTGGCAGATTATTGCTGAATATAACATCTTCCTGATCTTCAGTGCTTCCGCCATGTTAATTTCGAATAAAACATGAACATGCTGAATGAACAAATAGCCGAATAATCAATGACATAGATGACGTCACATCGTCGTTGGCTTTGAATACTGTTTGATCATGGATTGTTGTTCGGAGAGCTATGATTTCATGCCGAATAATGGCCAGTTGTAAGCTTCATTTCATTGATAGATCATTTACCGAATTCTTTTTGTGCAAGCTGCTACTAGAATTTGGTAAAATGAGTGCGTACTCAGTAACCCGTATGAACAGCAAACGTTTGATTTGCCCAATCCAGTAAGAATTGATGTTTGCAAGCTTTACTCATACTGAAAAAATAAAAATAAGAAAAAGAAATATAAACCAAATCAGGCACCGATGGGAATCTTAGTCTGTACACATATGATGTCTTTTTGATACGAAAAAAAAAAAAAAGAATAAACACTCATTTATCTTGCTAATGAAAAATTAATTATAAATTACATGTTAAGAAATCCCTCCGATTTATGCAAGGACAGTTTTCAGTCAATTTAAGAAAAACCTCCTCAGTTAATGGCTAAATGGTAATTTTTGAGAAACTCAGTTTGTTTTCCTGTAATGAAGAAAGTATTCAGAGTTAATTGAAGAAGACATTTCTACTTTTTAGGAAGTCGAAATACAAGAATTTCACAATAGTGTAATAACAGTGAAATGCGTAATTCTATCTTACGGCTCGGTATGTGATGCAGTAAAACTTTAGTTACACGTAATGATCTCTCAGTGCGTGTGTACTTCGATATATTAGATTTAGTGTGTAGACGTTTTCTAGTCAAATTTCACACGGAAAAGGATGTGTATGGTACGTAAAGCAAAGTTTTATATTAAGTAAAAGTTGTTTCATGCGTCCTGGAGTAAATAACTTATCATCACCATTGAATGGGTCTGAAATTTTCACTCGAAGGAAAAACTGCATTTTCTAAGTTCGAAGCTGAAGAACTTTCTGTTGTGACTTCAGTAGTGTATTATGGAGGTGTCTCTGGCTGTTGTATGGATTATGGTCTGTATTTTATCGTAATCTTTGAATCGCATAATTTTATGCTATGCTCCTGCCAAGTATGACCTTGGATATGTCATGTTTTAATTGTTTAATATACTTGGAGGAAAGATGGGGGTGGTAAATACAAAAATTAAAACATGACAAGTTTTACCACCCCAAGTAAATTCAAAAATCAAAACGTGACAGATATTAAGTTTTTGCTTTGTCCGTCTATCCGTCATTACGTCTTTCTGTCCTTCCGTCATGATAATTGAGGCAAAAATATTCCTGTTTCATAAGAACCCCCCCCCCCCCTTCCGCATATATATATATTTCTTTTGTTTTCGCCCTTCAATCCGATCTACCAGCAACTCCGCTCCGCAAAAACTGCTACTCATTTGCATTCTTCTCTATCAAAAACACCAGCAAATGTAGAAAAAATAGACCTTTTTCCTTTAACTGCGGAGCTGTAACATTGGACGGCAAATTGATTAACGTTCCCTTCAATTTTATTACGTCATAATGTATTTTGACGTCATTCTGATCGATTTCGAGGGAACGTTTTTGGTTTTGCCGTCCAATGTTTCAGCTCCGCAGTTAAAGGAAAAAGGTCTATTACAGAACCTACCTGTCATCTATCCTCAAATTCCGAGCAGAATTTCTCCTGGAACGCACATTCAAATAATTAAATTCACTCTATATTTCACGGAGCGTCAGTCCATGGAGGCACTTTTAATATAGACCCTTTCACATTAAGCTTCATTCGGTTCACTTTTGACTTTTCATGCCCACCAGAACAATCAAATTACGTCATTGCATAATAGTGCATGCTACGATTTGGCGTAATATGACGTCATTTCATTATGTTGGTGGGCGGAATTGGCGTTATTTCTTAGGAAAATGTTCCGAATGAAACTAAACGTGAAAGGGTCTATTAATATATCATTTTGCTCACATTCAAATCATAACACTAGCAATTGTTAAATGTTGTGCAGTCTTACACTCGTGCACATCTCTACAGACATACAGTACAGTGGGCTATGACATCATGTGTGCGCGCTTGATGACGTCAAATACGGAGTTGGAAAAGACAGGACATTTTGAATCAAATATGACGTCATTTCATTATGTTGGTGGGCGGAATTGGCGTTATTTCTTAGGAAAATGTTCCGAATGAAACTAAACGTGAAAGGGTCTATTAATATATCATTTTGCTCACATTCAAATCATAACACTAGCAATTGTTAAATGTTGTGCAGTCTTACACTCGTGCACATCTCTACAGACATACAGTACAGTGGGCTATGACATCATGTGTGCGCGCTTGATGACGTCAAATACGGAGTTGGAAAAGACAGGACATTTTGAATCAAATATATTGTGTAAAGTTTGATTATCGATTTATCATATTGATTTCATTCATATAATTGTCTAATTGTTCAATATATTTTTAAAACTTATTTCGCCTTACGGTTTATTTCCAATGGCGGCAAATGGAATGTGAGGCGGTGATGGAGTGAGTAAATCGGCTTCATTCATAATCACTCGATATTTTCATCCGCTACTATAACGTTTACTACGATGATGTTACAAGCGTTGCAGGATTCGTAAACTAACGTGGGAGAAAAAGAATCAATCACCACCATCATTGATGAACAGAGATATCCTAACCCTTGTGTCAAAAATCTCGGTCCTCCACAACTCGGCAAGCCTCGTTGCGGAGGACCGAGATTTTTGACACTCGGGTTAGGATATCTCTGTCCATCACTGATGGTGATAATAGACTCTATTAATCTCACCCCGCCCATTTCCCCCACCCCAGGGGCCTGACCCCCAACTTTGAAACCACATGCACAGCTACAAGCCACACCCTTTCATATGACACCATCGAAAGTTTTGTTCCCCCTTTAGTAAGGAGTAGAAGCCCGGAAAACATTTCCAACCCTGCCCATTTTCCCCCACCCCAGGGGTCTGATCCCAACTTTGAAACCCACATGCACAACTACAAGCCACACTCTTTCATATGACACCATCAAAAGTTTGTTCCCCCTTTAGTTAAGAAGGAGAAGCCCGGACAAGCTTTTCTGACCCCGCCCATTTTCCCCCATCCCAGGGGCCTGACCCCAACTTTGAAACCACATGCACAACTACAAGCCACACCCTTTCATATGACACCATCAAAAGTTTTGTTCCCCCTTTAGTAAAGGAGGAGAAGCCCGGACAAGGATGGATGGACGGACGGACGACATCGATATAGCATAATACGCCCACATTTTTAAATGCGGGCGTATAAAAAAGTCATATGTAAGAAATTTTATCAATTTTGGAGGATTCCTATTGATTTTAGGGTCAATAGGTCAATGGTCAAGGTTTTTGTTTTGACTCGGTACTGGATCAACTAATTTCGTAGCTATTTCCATTTTCCTTAATCTTGATCTTTTCGTCGATATAAAACTTTTTGATCGTGGCCTTTGACCTACATATAAAGAGCTTTAACATCGGTTATATCTTTTGAATGGTAAGTGTTGTGGCTTTAATATTTCACCTGTGTATTCTTTGTCACAACACCTTTCCGTTGGTACCAGATTTTGACCTTGTGACATTGACTTCGGAGTTCGACAAAGTTTCAGGATTACGGCTTATACTGACAAAGTTCGTATTTCACAAATTCAGCTTTTTTTTCAAGAACCACTAGGAGCAATATATTAATATTTAGTATGCAGCATCCTCATGATATATAGTATCAGTTTTGGTCAAGGGAAAGAAGTGAGGCTTATTATATAGAATTGTCTTTAAAAAAAAAATACTCATCTCAAGAACCACAATTCACAATGACTTCATGTTTAGTTTACAACATCAATATACCTGTCATGTTTTTATTTGTGAATTTACTTGGGGATGGCAAATCCAATCTTCAAACCTGACAATTGTCATGACATATTTTAATTTTTGCCATGTGGCAATATTTGGCTTTAGCACAGTGACCAATTGTTTTTGCATAGGCTTGTATAGGGAAAATCTTGAATATCATGAACTACTAACTTCATATCTGTACACAGAATTTCAAGAACATGCAGTTTCAAATATATGACAAAGGCTTTTGTTGAAGTCTTTTGTTCCATACAAGGGCAGACTTCTAATTTTTCCCCTTACTTTCTGTTTATTGTACTCCCAGGAATTTTAGATATGTAGTGTTATATATAGATGATTAGAAATAGACAAACAACGCATACTGGCTCTAGGCCTCTTGTTTTGGGTCCAGTAGCAATGAAGATTTTTTCCTGTTTAAGTGGGTTTTGTGGAGAATTCTATTTTCAATAGCTTATATAAAATGTCATACATGACACTCATTGTTAGCGACAATTAACAGTATTATCCAGCGGTTAAGTCTTGAGAGATAATGCCCATAGGAATAATTAAAGATTGAAAGCGCGTTCCATGCACCTATGTAAGTCATTGTAATGATTTGACAACGAAGTTAACAAGAGAATTGTTACACATGAGACGTGTTTGAACGAGTTCATGTAGAGTTGAAGCGACTTTTGATCGACTGTATCCAGTCCTTATCGTTAGGATCGTGGTGCGTGGCTTTTTTATTTCGATGGAAATTGATTTGCCTATATCCATGAAAAAAAAAAAAGAATTAAACCGGTTCATTCGTAGGTCACTGTTGTGTTAGTATAAAAATTGATGATTATTAGTGCTAGATATTTTCTTTATCAACGACAAACTGTCTAATTTCAACTTCAGACATGACGTATTGTATTTGACCGTTATAGGTTTTGATTGAGGGCGTTTTTCGTTATGTATAGGTGCAACCTTCACCAGTGATGCATTTAAAAACTGTTGCAAATAGAATGTATAACATTCATAAAGTTTTATTTTCATCTAAATTTTGTTGGTTAGAATATTTGTTTCATAGCCAAAATGTGTACACAGAGAGTCAAAATCAGTATTTATTCCTAATTTGCTGAATTCATTTATATATACACTGTATAATATTTTAAAACAACAATAAAATGAGCATAAAAACATAGAACCCAATAACTAAAACCATGCAGTTCTAAAATATTTCATACCATATTTTCATTTTTCTTGTGGGTTTATATATCCCCTCTTTCGTTGTTTTAGTTAGCTTTGCTGTTCTGTTAATCATAGACTCGATTAATTCCGCTGTGATGCAGATAATGCATTTTTCTAAATTACAATATTAAAGAGGGTGAATCACTTGTCAATACATGAAGAAGTTATGTAACAACGTCTGAGTCACGGGTGAAGTCATAAAGACAAAATTAAACCACTGTGATCACTTTGTGAAAGATCATCTTGCTGATAAATGAAAGACATTTTATTTTTAAATGCTACGATTATATTTGTTATCTCGATTACGCATAGGAGCTGACGAGGATTTGGCCATTTCTGAATAAGATGAAGATACAACCCAAATTTTACCGGCGGGCGCTTGGCTATAGCAGTAGGATTTAATTAACTGTGAGTCCTCTCGGTCCAGTGGCATTACACTGGATTTCTAGACGACACGGGTTCTGTTCGAACTGTCGATTCGGCATTTTCTACGATGATTTAACATCTTTTATCATCAGTCCTTTGGATGAGACGGAAAGATGCGAATTGTCGTGTCACTTTTATGACGTAAATGACGCGGCACTGTTTCGGATGGGTCCGTTGTATAGGAAAAGAATTATGAAACCGCGTATCAGACAGTCGCTGCCTTAATATAAGTGTGAAAGTCTGGGAGTGGCTAAAACGATGAATAAACAAACTGTTTGCTGCATTAATGATTAAGGACTGACGATTTAAATATTTCTAAGTTTCAAGAACGAGCGGCTGGCATCCAGCTCGCTTTTATGCCGATTCCGCCATCACGAAAGTAGTATGTAGAAGGGACGCAAAATACTTGCACGATAACATCTTCCTCTTTTGTACACTCACGCATACACATACGAGAAAGAGTGAAAGGAAAACCATATAAACATTTTTCATGCTAACGATGGGTCTGCTGCTTCAGAATTACTGAGTTTGTTACATATATCACAAATTTGACACCCTTATATGAATTTTAACATTTGTATTTTTTCTAATGGTTTTTATCGCCCTGCATACACTAAGACCTTTTGATCCTCCGTCGTAGAAAGGCTTTTCAGTCCAAGATATCGCCTCATGGGTGTGTCCTTGTGTACAGAACATGCTGAAAGACTTTCTGCCATTATCAACAGTTTTTGCGTCAAGGTAATAAATGTTTAATGAGAACCAGTTTACCTGGTTTCTTTGATGTAATCAGAGCACATTAAAGGGAATGATGTATGTGTAAATCATACTGTTGCACAGACGTCAAAAATCTAGGTTCATGGTGACCTCTTGGCATTGTTGTCAACACTTTGCATTGGGACATGTTCCCCTCAAAGGATACATCATCGTTGAAATTCAAGTATCATGTCACTAACGTCATACTTAATTACTTCGAGTTGAATCAACTGATGTTTCGTGTAGTATTGACAGATTCTTACATTTTACGTCAAAGAAGTCAGTTCAGTACAAGTTAAGATCCTTAAGTTCGGAAAACGTCGACGTCTTTGGTCATGATCAAGTTGTTTTCAGCAGAGCACCTGGCCCATGTAATCTCACACCATTAGGCCTCTCAGTACAATGCCAGGTCCATATTGATTTTGAATTTTGTTGATTTTTTAACCTGCCAGAAGATGTTCATTTGTTTATCTGCCAACAAACGAAGACATGATGTCTCCCTACGCATGCCCTTGGACACCTACTAAAACCAACATGCACCGTCTCAATTTGGCAGTCTTGATGCAGTAATCATGTAAGCTATTCTTAAATACCTTCAAAGTGTGCGGGGCACCGCTAATTTGAATGTAATTCTGGTTAGATAGAGATAAATAGCCCTGGCTCCAGAGTAGCTATGGAGGAGGCGTATGGAGCCCCCTGTCTCCTCTGCCATTATACACCATCAACCTTTACAATGTGTTAGATCCTGTACTATCACCTTATCTTATCAGCCATGTAACCGTGATTATTTGTGGTTTACCTAGAACACACTTTGCCGATGTAACGAGATCTGTGGTGTTTTCACTAGACATAGCTTAGTAAATGAGAGTTTGGATTTTCCCTATGAAGCCCAGAATTAGTTTTGATAATTAGAAAGTAACACTTTAGAAATTATGGGATATCATGGTCTTTGATGAAAATAATGTTTTGTCAGAAATACATCACACAGTATGACTTTTGAGTTACATTCTTTGTCAATATGTTTGAATGGTAAGAGATGGATGTTTTATATATTTTATGTGTGTATTCCTCATAACAAGACGTTTTCATTGTAACCAAAGAGCCGTAAGTCTGACCATTGACCTGACTTAAAATTTCTGGATAATGCTACGTCCTAGGGTATCCACGTATCGCACACACATTTTGTTTATTTTATTCATTGTCTTATAATTATTATTGTGTGAATAGCGGAAGTATTCCGGTTTGATATTGTATGTTGTTTATCAGTCAAGTCAGGACGATATAAGTAGAGAGAGGTTACTGTCCTCTCTGTGATATAGATTTAGAAGACGAGTTACTCTTTATTTTGGTTTGTCCACATTATCACAGTCTTAGAGCTACATTTAAAAAAGAACCCCGATTTTATCAACAAGCCTTTAGCCTATTAATCTCTACAATTACTTTCAACTCATAATGACAAAGAATTATGCAAACCAGGGAAATTCATTTATCAGTAATTTTATTTTTCGAAAACTTCGTGTTTACTTGTACTTACTCAAATGATGCTGATTAATCGCTAATGATCTTGATTTATATATTCTATGTGCTAACTTAGGGATATATTTATTATCTGTCACATTACTATATGATATCCATGAATTGTATCCCGGAAGCGATATTAGTCATGGAATTGTTGCTTAATGTATATTCCCACTTCAGTTGTCTGTGGAATACTGTTATTTTAGAAGGCGTCATTGTCAGGCACATTGTCTGAATGAATGGGAGGTTCTTTTTGAAGGATTCTAGCGTACATGACAAATAAGGTTATTTTAAAGTAATGCATATAGGAGAAGGATTACATCTCCGTTTTAACAGAAAGAAAGGTTTATTATCCATCAGCCATTGATGGATTGTCAAGCTTGCCAATAAGGAAGTCGCCAGCAAACTAATGAAGTTTATTTTTATGTAACGATATTATTACAGTTTCTCCTACTCTTGCTTCGACTGTTCATCATTTATTTGATAGCGAATGCTGAAGACGCCGATTAGGATTCTATCATTCAAATTCACGTTTTACAGTTTCATGATGTACATACTATAAAAGGCAGATTATTTGAACAAATACTATGTGATACCTATGTTAGACACGATCAGGATTCCATGTTCGATCATCTGAGCCGAAGGCTCAAGTGGGCTATTGTGACTGTCGTCTGTCATGTGTCCGTCATTCGTAAAATTTTCACATTTTCGACATCTTCACCTAATCTGCACAACGAATTTTGATCAAACTTCGTATATTTTTAGTACCAGTGGGCGTTTACAAAATTTAGAGATTTCATTTTGATCTGTTTATAAGTGGCGTCACATAGACAGAAGTATGCTTAAGAGGTTATCCTTAATCCTTATCCTTGATCCTCATAGGGGATGAAGCCGGCGTGGCCTAGTGGTATCGCGCTCCTGATCGGGAGGCCGGGGTTCGAGTCCCGCTATGGTCATGCCAGCGTCCGGTCTTTCGGATGAGACAGTAAAATTCGAGGCCCCGTGTCGTGGTATGCATGGCACATTAAAGATTCCTCACTGCTTCGGATGGGTCCGTTGCAAAGGTCAAATTTTGTATGCCCCGCATCAGGCAGATGCCGTCACCATATACGTGAAATATTCGTGGTGTGACGTTAAACAAAAATCAATCAATCAATCAGAGGGGATGCATGGATTTAAAGACTACTGCATATCCGAGTTTTATAGATGCCAGATTCAAGTTTGTTATTTTTCACGTTTTTGACGTAATTTTAAAATTTTCCGGTAAGTTCTGAGATTTTCTCATTGTCGGTTGTTTATGATACATTAATATTGCGTATTTTGACTGATTTTATTGTAATTATCCAATGTTGTTGGAAAGAAATTTAAAACAGAAATTATTTTTATGGTTTTTTACAGGTTTTTCTTTAAAAAAGAAAAGGCGTAAATGCCATATATAAGTTTTCGTGGAATACTCTTTCAGTACTAATTAAAGGATTTTGATGAAACTTGGTGGTTTTATATTTTTGGCAAGATCTAGCCCTTCGGATAGAGAAAAATGGAATGGATAAAAAAAACCTGCCCATGCTTCTTTAGAAAATAGAAAAAAAACATGACCGCGTTTCTTCTCCTTAACCAAGGCAGATGCAAATGAGTTGGTGATGGTATGTAAGAGGGTCTGGCTTGAAGGTGTGCACATGACGTTTAAACTTTGATTTGACCCGGGGGCAGGCGTGATGTAGTGGTTAAGCGCTAGGCTTGCGGCGCCGACGATCCGGGTTCGATTCCCGGGTTGCGCCACTATGTTTAAGAGGTTGGTAACCTCCTGCTTCCATGTCGCGATATAACTGAAATATTGTTAAAAGTGACATAAAACACCAATCAACCAACCAACCAATTGATTTGACCCCAGGAGTAAGGAAAAATAAGCATGGTAAGAAAAAAATTGTGTTATCAAAACAAATGCGAATGATTTCATTATGGCATATGAAGAGTCTAACTTGAAGTTATGCATCTGGGTTTCAAACTAGGGGTCTGGTCCCTGGTTTAAAAAAAAAACCTTGTCAGCTTATTGTCTTTATCAGTGTAAGGCATGAACATAACTACAGTACACAGTTTGCTCGTGGTATATGAAAGGGTCTAACTTAAAGTTGTGCAACAGGGAGGGGGGGTGGGTCTTGTCAATATGTGAACGTATCATGCACCTGTTTAGCAGGTATACTGTTTTTCAGAATTCATATACCGGTATAAATGTATAAGGACTGTACGCAAAAATTTTGTCCGATTACCATGATCAAGACGCATAGTAAGGAAGTCACCATCATAATATCGCAGGAAAAGAAACCCAGTGTTGCATGACAGTATCTCTATTTCTCATTTACAGTTTTTACAATGTATACATAATTATGTGAATTTTAAGAATGCCGATAAATGCACTCAATTTACTGTCACTGTCAAAATATTGTCATATTCATGTTAATAATTTTCTTCATCCTAACATTCGGATGAGAAACATAGTGTTAATGCTTACTCGGTAGACCTCTAATCCTATCACTCCCTCAGTCGGGTGAGAAACAGTAGTCCTCTAATCCTATCATTTCCTCAGTCGGATGAGAAACAGTAGTCCTCTAATCCTATCATTTCCTAAGTCGGATGAGAAACAGTAGTCCTCTAATCCTATCATTTCCTCAGTCGGGTGAGAAACAGTAGTCCTCTGATCCTAGCATTTCCTAAGTCGGATGAGAAACAGTAGTCCTCTAATCCTATCATTTCCTAAGTCGGGTGAGAAACAGTAGTCCTCTGATCCTATCATTTCCTCAGTCGGGTGAGAAATAGTAGTCCTCTTATCCTATCATTCCCTCCTTCCGATGAGAAACATAGTGCTAAGGATTGCTCGATAGTCCTCTGATCCTATCATTCTCTCGGTCGGATGAGAAACATAGTGCTAAGGATTACTCGGTAGTCCTCTAATCCTATCACTCCCTTAGTCAGATGAGAAACATAGTGCTAAGGATTACTCGGTAGACCTGTAATCCTATCATTTCCTCTGTCAGATGAGAAACATAGTGCTGAGGATCACTCGGTAGTTCTCTAATCCTATCACTCCCTCAGTCGGATGAGAAACATAGTGCTAATGATTACTCGGTAGTACTCTGATCCTATCATTCCCTCAGTCGGATGAGAAACATGGTGCTAAGGAATACTCGGTAGTCCTCTAATCCTATCATTCCCTCAGTCGGATCAAAAACATAGTGCTAAGGATTACTTGGTAGTCCTCTGATCCTATCATTCCCTCCTTCCGATGTGAAACATAGTGCTAAGGATTGCTCGATAGTCCTCTGATCCTGTCATTCTCTCGGTCGGATGAGAAACATGGTGCTAAGGATTACTCGGTAGTCCTCTGATCTTATTATTCTCTCAGTCACACGAGAAACATAGTGCTAAGGATTACTCGATAGTCCTCTAATCCTATCATTCCCTCAATCACATGAGAAGCATAGTGCTATGGATTACTCGGTAGTCATCTGATCTTACTATTTCCTCAGTCGGATGAGAAACATTGTGCCAAAGATTACTAAGTAGTCCTCTAGCCCTATCATTCCCTCAGTCGGATGAAAAACACAGTACAATATTTGAAGAAATAGTACAATGTCTGTGTCAATGTTTGTCTATTTTAACGAGTACAGCTGTGATGATTTAATCGATTCAGTGTAAGAGTCTTTCTTAAAGATAAGTTTTGACCACAATCGTTTGAATTTTTAGAAAACGTCCCCTCCATCGCCAAGGCGAAAGCGACGGTGTATGAATTTATGTTCATCAGTCTATTATCACGATCAACATTCGTGGTGACAAACATTCGTTTATGTAATCTTCGATATCCTCGTCTCTTCTTTTCTCTCTTAATTTTCATACTTTGAAAATGAAATGGTTTTTTTCAGAACATTTCATATAATAATAAAGATAAAGCATTTCAAACTACAAATGTATTACGATGTGTTTTATAAACTGATTCTTTTGTTTTATTCCTACTTTCTTTTACCCGAACTACAGTCAAATCGAGTTGTCCAGGGACTACTTTACAGTTTTCATTGTAGTCCGAGATTCTCTGCCCTTCTCCCACTTTTGACATCGGCGGTCTGTGGGAGAGGGTTAGAGAGACTTTTTTCATCAAAAGTTGGATTTTCCACAACCCGTTGATATCAAAAGTGGGAGAAGGGCAGAGAATCTCGGACTGTTTTCATTGCAATAAACAGTCGTTTCTGAGAATTAAGGAAGAATGTGGAAAACATAACCCAGCATGTAGCCTTCACTAAAGGAATAATGTGTTGCCTGGAGCACTGTTGCTTTTAGTTCATCAATCTCATCGCATTATTTGAATAACCAATCTATCCTTTAAATATACAAATCAGTATAATAAAATTAAAAACACCTAACTGGAAAAAATGGACACTACATGCAGTGGTGAATCCAGGATTTCCGAAAAGGGTGCCCACGTGTGTATTAGCCAACTACTTGGCGATTTTTGGTGCCAAATCTGGATTTTTACTTGTAAATATATGGCGGAAGGGGGCGCCCCCACCCTCTGAACCCACCACTGCCATTGAATTACATGATGTGATAACCTTATGAGCAGGTTTCTCTGTGCACTACTTTATTTTCATTCATTTGTAATAACATCACTCATTTCAATCAACTTCATACAAAATAAGGTCGAGGTTCCTTCAGTGTGATACGTATAGATCTTTACTCACAACAAGATGCAGGCATGATTCTGATCAGCTATACAGCTGGTTTCAACCAGAAAGTGTTCTGAATTTAGTTGGAGTTTTAAAAAATTTAAGGGGTTTATATATAATCAGCTATTCTGATAGCATTGTCAGCTTTTTCATTGTTGATCAAATCATGTCTGAAGATGTGAGTAGGGGGTATCTTTCAGGACTTCAGGTCCTTTGATTTTTCACTTGTAAACTTGCTAGAGTAATGATAACAATTGAATACAGATGTAGATTGAAATGCACTTTGATTAGGAAATCAAATTCATTACATAATTTCATTTAAGTGTCGATTAGTGTTACATATGGAATGTCGATTATTGGTACATATGGTATGAATACACGAATATAGGTGTCCGTGTAACGATTCAGGTTTGATTCGTCGGGATTGTGCCATTATGCTCGTTGGTAACTCCAAGATGGCAAACCCCAACCAATCTACAAAAATCAATTAAATGTAGGAAAGCTTTATCGTCACAAATGACGCTGATATAAGGACTAGAGTTAGATAAAGCTAAAATCGACGATGAGAGGTATCAGATTTCAACATTTCGTCTACAGTAAAAGAAGGAACGCCCAAACGCTTCTCATTGCAATCCCACGACCTCTTGTGGCAACAGCTGGAAATTCTCCTTCTTGACGCAATGTCGCTGCCGTAATGCATGTGAAAAGAGAATAATGATACATTGCATTTGTATCGTCACAACACAGCACCGAATAAATTATACAAAACGATTATATTAATAGTTCTAGTTTACACCCAGTTTTATGAGGAAGCAATTTGGATATAATTGGTTGCGCTATCTTGGTCAGTATTCAGGGTGGGGATGATTTGTATTCGAATATGACGTAAAATGGGACTATATATACAGTAAACCATGACATCCACCCCTAAGGCACAGAACAAAACTGAGAATCTCGCTCCAATTGAAAGTGAAAAAAATCTCGTGGGTAATCAATTTCTGGAGTTACTATGATAAAGTTGCACATATTGAAGAATCCCTACCTTCCCTAAAATGTCGCCTCGGTAAGAACTCTGCTGCTTCGGTTTACCCATACAGAGTTAAATTTTCATGTAATACTGTATCATTCAAAGCAAAAGCATTTAAAAGAAAGATGTCCTAGATCCCTGGCTACCAATAAGAGAGTGTCTCTTGAATACTCGCTTATTAGTCATCAGAAAAACAGAGGTCAGGATGATATCATCGTGCATATATTACCTACCTTATGGAGAAAGCATGTATTACACCCATAATGCCTGATTGACCTATATGTTATCGTTAATATTTATTAGATTATGCATGCGCCACAGTTGACCTTCCGACAACGATCTATCGGCCATCACATTACGGTAGGTCATTCTTGCCTGGATCAGTTTAGGTGAATGCGTGGGCTCGTATCCTTTCGATGTTGACGAGGGTATTATGATAGGTGAAGAGTGATCATGCGGCATCCCCAACCAGTGTCCACCTTATAGACGTGTCCGCATTGTCTATCGTCTATTCGTCGTCTGTAAACTTTTCACGTTCAACTTCTAAGTTGTTTGACAGATTTTTATCAAACTTGGTATATTTGTAACATTAGTGGACCTTTACAAAGTTTATCTTTTCATTCAGATCTCCATCAGATGGTGTTCCTACAGACAAAAGTATACCCAACAGTGTATCCTTCTTTGAAAATATTGTTCATCCGAAGGGATAAACTGATTTAAAAACTAATGGTATGTTAGTGTTCTAGTGGGATGTAACATACAAGTTCGTTGTTTTTGTTCAATTCGGAGAAAGAATTTTGACGATTCTCTCTCTCTCTCTCTCTCTCTACTTGCACAAAAAAGTATCAAATGAAGGTTACAATTCTATACAAACTACACTGCGACAAGATGGTGCCCCCTACTTGCTTTTTGAATTCTTGTCTTTTTATTTCCATGCATTCAAGCAAAAATATACCACACACGGTACATAGAAAGAAAACTGATAATATGCTGATCAGAAACAGGTTGACATTGAAAAGAAAATAATAAGCACTGAACAAATGTGTACATGAACAGAAAGGATATATTTTTTGTAGTAATTGCCGTCTTTTGAATATAAAATTGCCATCATTAGCTGAACTTTGATTGGTTTTTATGTTTAGGACGAATTATCTCGGTGTTAGGAACAAATTATTTCGAGGATGAACTTGTTTGACGTAAATCCTATTAGGGCCACAAGACGAGGCGGAAATCGGAGGGTTTGTACAGGTCCTCTGCTCATACTAAATATAAGTATAGATTGTTTAAAATTAACACGTTGCATGGCAGTGCTAAATAGCACTTGCCAGCATTGATCGCTCATCAGTGACAGTAATGAAGAAACGTTATTAACATTTTTATCATGACGAAGTGAATATATATGGGATCAAAAGAGTTAACACATCTTCATTAATATTAAGTTACCGGTAAATATCAGGTATTTGTATTAAAACTAGTAAATATACAAAATTTTGGGATAAAAACTAATAATCATTATTCGATCGGAAATTTACTTTAACAGATCGATGTATTTTTAATTATGAAAAGTACAAAACGTATGGTAGAGTAAAAGCTTGTAATGCCCAAGGGTCTATAGCTCGTTAATGATGATTGATGAGCGCAGACAAAATAAAAGTGCAAATTCGAGACAACCTGTTTTATCTGGATTTCAGATCAATAGATTCTATTAAAGTGTTAGAAAGCATCGTTTATGCATGGTTAGGTCATAGACTTGTTATATATAACGTAACTGCATTCACCTTAACATCAAGTGAAATCGTGTCCGTAATATGGGAGAAATCGATAGATTTTTCAAGCGCACGAATTGCATATTTTATTGACAGGACTTATGATTCAATAATGCATAAGGCAGTGTGACTTGTTGGTGAAACAGTCTGCACGATTTCGTTTTTCTTACCTTATTGTTAGTGCAATAAAGTAAATCTGTGTCATTTCGCAACTTTGAAAAGAAGCCAAATTATCAGAATCAGCACATAATTGTGCTCGCTTTTAAAGTCAGTCTAGATTTGAAAGTTTGGAAATTACTTCTGGAATAATTAGAACTACTTGTAGTTTTGTCGTTCCTGATTCAAATACTGTTAGTTTTATTACATCCAATTGGAATGGTCCCATTTTACTAAAATGCACCTGGCAGAATTAATTTTTGTTCGGCATCTCCTAATAAAATAAGTGCTAGTCACCTTTAGTATATATGGTACTACTTTAATGCCATCTGGAACAATCGGTATTAAAATGATAAAGATGGTAGTCTACTTTGATTAATGATCCCTCGTTAACTTCTCTTGTAAAAGGTATAGCATGCACATTTTCTGAAAAAAAAAATTGGAGGGAGATTTGAGAGGTATTCCAAGTATGGAAGAATGAATTTAAAAAACACCACCTCCACCACCACCGACAACAACAAAAGGAAAGCTTTGTTGCTGCTATGAAATAAACCCACAGTGTTTACAAACATGCTCTAGTTCGGGATTGAATCTGCATGCCCAGTTATTGGAGGACTTTGAAATCTGAAGGAAGTCAGTGTGTTATATCTATCATATAGGTATCTAATGGCTTCTCCGAAGAAATCCTGGGTCGCAAATACGTCAGTATCTGACATCTTCTTTGAAAAGTATTATCACTGCGGTGTGCTGTGTGTACAGGACACTTCTTCCGTTCTCTGAATTTTAACCATGGTATAATGTCAGTAATATTTTCAGATAGAAAATAGCATCATATGTCAGATACAGGGGAATGAACTCCGAAAAAATTATATCAAAAATAAATTATTGTAAAACAGGACCTAATTCTTAGTTCAGTTCAACTACACGACCAATATTGACACTTCTGATTTCTCGGACTTTGAATTCTCTTTTTACATGTAATGGAGGTGATTTGCGTTGTCGTAGACATTTGCTTGTTTAATGGTGCCAGTGTGGATAAAGTATAAACTGATTTCAGTGGTCGTCGTATTGGTACCTAGTATACCCTCATATTGTCACTTCAACGTTAATACTGTGTGAAAAGAAGGCAAAATATAATAACGAAACCTTTACTACGACTGTTGGCAATTTGGGACTATGTCAAGTAGCAAACCAATACAAACAAGCAAGATTTATTCGACCGACTACAAGGATCTCTTTAATCCCATAGTGGTGCTAATGATTTTGTGTGTTAGGAGAGAAAGGATTGGGTATTGGCATACATGTTTTAATATATTGAATTATAAAAACTATTATCCGTATGCAATATTTTATTTAATTGGTCTTAAGGGATTTAGTGTTGATTTTAAACTTACATGAAAGCATAATTCACAAATAAGTTAAAGATTTGATTTGATTGATGTACTATAATCCCAACAATCAAATCGAGTGCAATATGTAATGAAACCCAATCCAATCATGGAAACCATTTTCTACATGTATCACTGTCTATACATGTTGTAGGCAGTTTGACGTACAATGTCAGGGGATCTAACTTAAATGCCTACGCATCTGTACAGCTAACTATACCATTCAACAACCATCTCCACTATATCTACAGCCAGTTATAGCATCATTTCTTCACTTTGCCAGTTTATTCAGTCCTATCTTTTGAAATAAACTAGGTCTTTTGTTTAACCCAGAAGGAAAACACACACTAAGCAAACCTAATTTGAATCATATTTCTGTAGTTCATATGAATTAAATGTCAAAGTTTAAAAAAAAAAAACCTTTTTGCCATGCGGACGGTTATCTTCAGAGGATTGAATGCAAGATACACATGAAGTATAGGGGAGAGGTGAACAACCTGTTTGAAGAAACTTTCAGCACACAAAGTGCAATCGGTTTTCCGTCAAAAGTGCATATAATACATGTTTTCTTTGTGTTCTATGCTTAATTTCCCTGTATGATCGATCGTATAGGAGTCCCTTTCCTTTGCGAGGTCGAAGACCCCTCTATAGGTAGGTTATCTATATAGGGTATATTCCTTATAACTTACGGGACCCTTTTGTGTAAACTGTGTAGTGAATGCTGGATAATATGGTCATCGCTCGATAAAATTTAACCTCGAATAGATGGGATATCCTGCTAACCTCTGACATAGCGTTGTCTTTGGTATGAATAAAAGGGGAATGTAATGTATGTCGAGTTAAGATGTAAAATATGAGTTCGATTTCCGCCCGGGCACTTTTTTGTGTGGTCTAATCGCCTATCACGAGTAAATTTGCACGATCAGTGGACGATTGGGGAAGTAACAGGAATAGAATTGCTCATAGTAGTTGATTTGCTAAATTGTTTCTAGAATATGTATTTGGCTAAATAATTTCTAGAATATGTATTTCAGGAAAGAACTGAAATAGAGTATCAGATTATGGTCCTGTGCAAAACATTTGGGTCATAAAGTGTGACAAAAAGCTTCAGCGTTATGGTCTTAGGATTGTGTACGGCACAAGTAAGAAGAAAGAGGATTATGATTTACAGATAAAAATATTCAACAATCAATTTTTAATGCTCATTTGTGTTTTGGATCCTAAGGGCCACTTGTAAACTTTTAAATTTCGACAACAGTTTTTCATTTCTTGAAGGTTGAGTCATTTCTTGAAGGTGGAGCAAACGAATTTCAAAAGTGGTGCCTTTTAATCTACAGTCTCTTGTTTCTGGTTTACTCTTTTGGTATTATCGTCTTGAAATTTAATTTATTGAAGTTATTGTCCCACTTTTAATTATTCGATATTGACAATCTTAAAAGGTACATTTAGTAAAAGAAGCCAATCAGAATATTGAGCGTTTTTTTCTAGCTTTAATTTTCAATATTTAGCTCGCCGGGACGAACGTCCAGAGTGCTATTGTCATACCCCCGGCGTCGTTTTCGTAGTCGTTATAGTAGTTGTCGTCGACGTCCGTAGACAAAACTTTAACCAGGATCATAACTTTAGAACCATTAGAGACAGGGCTTTAATATTTCACATGTGCATTTCTTGTGCCAAGACCTTTAAATGGGTACCAAAATTTTGTTATCGTGTGACCTTGGCCTTGGTCATAATTAATGAACAGTAAGAGATATGGCTTAGATTGTGTATTCCTGTTAAGAAGACCTTTCATTGCGTATCAATTTTTTTGTTTTGACTTTGACCTTGAAAATTGACCTATTTACACAAAAACTTCTGCTATTTAACTTTGGTTGCTACTGGCGAGCACTGTTGTCTTCTGACAACTCTTGTTATTTATTATTATTTTTTAATTAGAAGTGTATAAATAACTGAATAAATAAAAAATATATATATTTATTTTAGGCCAACATTGTACATATTAAATAACAATTCATTACAATCAACCATAAAACTGATGTTTCAGTTGTTATCAGATTCACGCTTTACCAGTACACTGTAGTAGTTGCTCGATTTAACATGTTTTTAAAGTATGTGCGGTTATTTTATGTTCTTTTAAATGTGGAAAGTGCACTTGTAGACGTGCCATGTTATCAGCAGCCTGCACCAACACACGACAACAATATATGTATAATGGTTGAGCAGATGTAGTGAGATAAAGAGATTTCACGGTCGTCCCGCAGGCCATTCACCTATGTATACAGGCATATCATGTCGATCTAGATATTATTCTAACTACAATGCATAGTGCACGTAATTGAGGCAAATGTCATGAATATATTCAAGTTTGTTCGATGGACACTGCAACCATAGGGAATCGTTTTCGCGCTAATGGGACCAGGCTTTGATGACTGTCATTCCCCAGTTTTTTGGTTGTTTTTTTTTTTATAACAGATATACAGCGGTAAAGTGCATGGGATGCTGTGCAAGCGCTCATGAATCGATCCGAGAATTGCGTCACTGGACTCTGAAAGGGGAGTATCCTCTCGCTTCCGTATCGTAATTTGAATACAGAAATGTTGAAAAGAAGTAAAAAAAAAAAAAAAATCACCATACGTTTTCCTCCAATAATGTCATCTGAATGATATACATGTAGTTGTAACCGAAATTCGAGGATAAAGGCTTAAACGCGTTTAGGGGATTTACATGGCAATATAACTGATGTCTTGATTCATTGATATTTCAAACAGTCTTGATGGAAGATCATTTCAAGATATATAGTATTTTTATTTCATATAACTACTCACTTTTAATTACTCATGATTAAAATCAAAATATCATTATACCCTCAAAAATTTTCGAAATGAGAAATACCAGAAAATTTTCAATCTGAAAAGTTTGAAATTTTTTTTTAAAGAAATAATTTTAAATACCTATTGAATTTAAAAGAGACAAATTGTAGATAAGGTCTGCAGTGCGTTATATTCAGTAACGCTTCCAAATAATCCATTATCAGTGAGAAACTCCTTGAAAACTAGATCGGCTTGGATACTTTTTCCAGTGGTTATTATATTAAGATCTTGCTCATTTCATTACCACCACTTTTTGTTTTTTTGCTGAAAAGCATAACAAAATCTGGCTTAGATATCAAACAAGTCGTTTTTAAATTTTGCCATGCACATCATATCGATATACTTTAGCATTGTGTTCACATGTAGAAGTCATGTACTGTGTCACTTATAAACAAGCTGCCATTACTGATCCTTTGTTCCTGTTTCTCCTTTTTGATCTTAGAGTATAACTCGCTGACCCGATCGTGAACTATTGGTTTGTATTCTTCTATTTTCCGCCCTCATTGAGCTTGATGCCCTTTGTATCTGCTCGTCCAAGTGCATGTCACCCTGCTGAAAATGTGTGAGTGTGCCATGTATTGCAGGTGACCTTTCATTTCATTACAAGAACGTGGAGGCCTTGTGCTTCTGACAAAAGGTCACAGAAGACGAAAAGCTTTTGTTGATGTGTGTGTTCTCACACGCACACACACACAGAGAGGGAGAGAGAGAGAGAGAGAGAGAGAGAGAGAGAGAGGCAAACGTATACATGAAACTTTTAATGTGTAAGCTAAATCGTACACTTTAATTTGACTTGAACTCGAGCTATATTCTATTATACAGTGATCCAAAGTAATAGAATGATTTAAATGCTTCCCACTTTTAGGTAATTGATGAAAAATTGGATGTTGCGGGTATGTTTGCCCCCTGACCATTTAGTATAGTGTATAGTGTATCTTATAAAATGGAACTCATTACATGGATATTCATACACTCTACCACTTTATTTTGGTAATGTCGTTTTGATATCATGGTGGTTGTTTTATTTTCTTTTTTGTTTTTGTCTAATTGTTTGTGTTTGTCGTTTCATCTCTAACCTTAGACGACTATGCCCATTTCGGATGAACTTACACGAATTATAGATGGAGCATCTTAAGTACATGTACACCACAATCACTGACTTTAATGATGAGTTTTATGCTTAAAGTGGTCGCTTTTTTAACCTTTAATCATAATCCTTTTCAACTGAAATTTGATATAGATACTGCGTGTTCGAAGATCAGGCTCTGCTGATGACGAATGGCCTTAACATTCATACTAAAATAGCTACTACAGGGGATTTGAAATTTATCATCTTTGCTGCAGATGTCGCCTAGATAATATTTTCACATCTATTAACAATTGTCTATTTCCCTTCGACTTGCACATCCGAATGGGAATATAAAGATTTATTTTTAGTTCATTGACATGGTCGGTGAGTGACACCAATACAGTACATGTTTATGGTGCACATGGTACGCAGAACACCTTTATTATACTTCACAGTGGAAATGGCAGCTGGGCCGATTGTATATTAAATATGCTTATAGCGATGAATAATATATTTGATTGATGTTGAATAAGAAAACCTATAAATAAATTGAATAGACGATACCAGCTTGGACGTCATTGAATCTATGAATATCAAATACATTGTCTTTCTAGCTATTAACACGTTTAGGTTGCAATGCGTTGAACTGACCCTGTTTACGGATTCCATTTCGTAACGAAGCGTGATTGATATGGATTTGAATCAAAAGTCAAATCCTGGTCACGTCTATCATACTGATCTCTTATTTTTTTTTTTTTACAAACGAGTTCAAAGGCTAGGTCTGCCACATGCCTGTCATGATTCGGGTATTGGGAAACTGTTTCCTGTTACGTGAACGAACATGTAGAGCATCATTAAAGCTTGCCTTAATACTTTACTATTTTGGAGAAATTATATCTGCTTTCAGTACATCTCCGACAAATTTTCACAGTTTCATACAAACACTATAATGTATAGAAAATGTTCATCTTTTGTCGTGATTCCGTAAAAAATTGGAGGTGTCGTTAATTGGTATGTATTCAATATTAAGCGTCTACTACAGTTGAAACCACGCCCATCAGTTCTCTAAATTCTGATCCATAAGCCTTCTTACTTGTACATCATATTTTTATGCCTGTTCTGCTCTAAGCATGTGGAACGGGATTGTACTGAATGTATCCTGCTTTCTACATTTAGCCAGCAGTAGATTATCTTTGACGACATCGCCATCTGTACGCGTCTGTGTCTTTCGAAAGTTTGTATCACATTCGTGCACAATATCTTTTTCGAACATGATATTCGAGAAACACACGGGAAATGTTTTCAGGCGCTTTATAATAAATATACAACTCAATATTTAGAAAATAGCCATCGTGAAAATATACAATGCAACATTACCAAAAACCTTTCGCACAGTTCTAAAATTTCAATCTGTAATTGAGTTCAACTTTGGATTTACAATATAAATATGATATAAACTATAATATATACTTTAATATACTATAACAATGAATATAAATTGTAGCAGATAGCCACCCAGATGTGAATAAGAGCGTTGATATTGTTTGTAGTGTGAAATGAGTAGACCGTCTTTTGGTCAGTAGATCTTGGACTTGCTAAAGTCTCTCTATTTTATTTTTGATTTTTCAGTATATATTGAATCTAATAATTAAAAGTAAAATTATAACAGCAGAGTGACTGGAGTAAGTCTAAGTAGATGTATGAGTCTGACTTACTTTGTGTGATTGCTTACTTCGTTTTGGGATGGAAACTTTCCTCATTAAGATTTTTACTTTGGATTTGCTTCGGTGTTCCATTACAAATTTGAATTGATAAATTGATGAATGCACAGTTACGTGTTTAAATCTATGAATAAGAATCATAGAGAATGACTCTCTCTCTCCGTTTGCGGATTTAGAGAGACACCGCCCCCTGTTTTGCCCCAAGTTTAAAAGTCATAAATAGATTATAGGGTTGAAAATACTCAAATTATATGAGTAAAGGTCCAGATTAGGTACCTAAAGTGGCTGAGTAGGTTTGACTAACTTGATTTTCACATCTGCCCCCTCCTTTTTCGGGCATTCTGGATCCGCCACTTCTCTGTCTCTAATATATATATATATATATATGGATGTGTGTGTGAATTGTTTAGAGACCATATATTATTTATAGTTTGATGCTTATTTTATGCGACCACATCATCTTATTTTTGTTGTTTGTTTGTTTTTATAAGTCAAAAGAAGTTCAGAAATGAATAATTGATCAGAAAGGTTTTTCTATTGTAAGAAGATCTGAGGTCCATCATAGGTTAGATCGGGTTTAGTAGGACAGCCATTGATTTACTCAGTGTAACCTTATACAATGCTTTATTGTAATACTGCCAGGTCTTCATTTACCAAGTTCAGTTTTCAATTCATTCGACGTCCATCTGCTTTAATTTATTTTAATGCCTTATTTCTTTGATTTATAAATCATTCGTATGTGTCAATTTAAATAGAATCGATGTTTTATTTGATTGAATTAAAATTAGCGAGAATGCATTCATTACAGAGAGAGTTTGAATACTTCATACAAAAGAAATATATGCGAGTATATTAATTATGTTGAAGGTGATGATCCACAAAAAATGTTTACGATTACGAAAAACCTAAATACAATATATTCACATTACCAAAACTTTTTGTGCCCCGTATCGATAGGTAAGGGACATATTGTTTTTGTCTTATCTGTTTGCCTGTCTGTTTGTTTGTCTTAGTTTTGCTGTTGTCAACTATAACATTCGCTATAACTTTTGAACCATGAGAGATAGAGACTTCATATTTGGTATGCATACTCCACTAATAAAGCCCTTTCATATTACACCAAGGTCAATGACATCATGACCTTGGCCGTGATCTTTGACATGCATTTCAAAACGATTTAACATCGGTTATAACTTTTAACTCATAAGAGGTAGGTCTTTCATATTTCACATACGTATTCTTTGTGACAAGACCTTTTCGTCTGAGGGGCAGGCTTGGTGTAGTCTTTAAAAGCTTGGCTTGCGACGATTCGGGTTCGATTCCCGGGTTGCGCCACTACGTTTAAGAGGTCGGTTACCTCCTGCTTCCATGTCGTGATATAGCTGAAATATTGTCGAAAGCGAAGTAAAACACCAATCAACCAACCAACAACTTTTCCGTCTGTACAATAATTATTGACCTCGTCACCTTGACTGTGACTTTTGACCTACATTTCAAACTTTAAACATTGGTTATAACTCGTAATCGTAAATGGTAGCGTTTTCAATTTTCGCATGAGTATTTCCACGGAATAGGTGTAATAAAGATATAGGACATTAAAAAATTTGCCAGTTGCCACCAGGGCATTCTTGTTTCACCAGCACATCTTGTTGATTTTGTCTCTCACAGAATCCCCTGGGAATTGTCGTTACCTAAAAGACTGTGGCTGGCTTGAGTTTTATTAAAATCTCCTACATAAGAAGGAAATACATAAAAACCAAAAATTTAGACATGAGGCATGATTAATAAATGCTTGTGTTGAAATCTGAACAGTGCAATTTCATTGGATGATTTATCTTTAGAAATTACAATGTTTATTGCGGCTTTTGAATAGCGACCTTTATCAACGGTTTTGTGTGGTGACGGAACCACAAAGCCTTGATATTCTGAAGATTTAAAAAAAAGGATGACCGTTTAAAAGTGAAAGATACACCATTGTAATACTTTTTTTTGTATATTTATGTATTAGTATAGCAAGTTGCCATTGCTTTCTTTGGTTTTGCATTTTGGTCGAAAACCATCATCAGCAACATGGTAAGAATAAGGTATATGTATCTTACCAGTGTGGTAAGAATAAGATATAAATCTCAATAGATGTGAGTGTGGTAAGAAGAAGGCATATATCTTATCAGCAGTATGGGAAGAAGGAGGTACATACCTAATTCACAGTGAGGCAAGAGGGGAGTGTATACCTCGCTAGCAGTGGGGTAAGGAAGTATATACTTCATTAGCAGTGTTGTAAGAAGGAGGCATACAGCTTATTAGCAGTGTGATAAGGAGTCAATTCTCCATCAGCAGTATAGTAAGAACGTAAATACCTCACCAGCCCCATATGCCGTCACGTACGCACTGAAAAGGAATAATTTGGACGTGGTCTAGGTGCTTCACCGTTTGGACAGTTTATATTTAAATCTATCCGTGTTAGTGTAGTTGAGTGGATGTGATTGGTATGGTATTATGGTCAACCGCAATCTTACCTAGTTATTGTTGTGGTTAAAATCATTTTCACTTGCGGTTTCTTCAATTTGTTTGTTCAGTCAACACAATAATGTTGCATGATACAAACATACGACTTACATGTATAATATTTGTCTCCATTGGAGTCTCTTCTCCGTCAAGTTATCAACATATCTGTTGTTTTACAGACCTGCTTCCAATCGACTTCTTTGAATGAGATTTATTGAAGAGCGTGCGTAGGAACACTGGTTAAGTGGGTGTTTTCGGGCAAACTTCACCTTCTCTTCCAAAGTGTAATTAGTTTCTGCCACATTTGAAACATTACTGCTTGGTATTAGAGTATCTGGGTCAGTAGTGTGGGTTACAAAACTTGTTTTGTGTTTGTCAACACCTGGTAGCCATTAATAACATGCCCTTGATAATGTGTAAACTCGCATAAGATGAGCGCATGTGAATTCGAATGCACGTGCGTACGCTCTTACAGGTGATGAGATCGTCATTGAGGGTCGGGTAGATTTGACTTAGAATTTATTCATGTAACTTAAATTTTGTTAATTATCTTCAGTTTCTTATACAAGTTTCATTTGATTAAGGGTCTTATAAAAGTTGAAGTTGCTCTTGGTTGCACACACTTGAATGGGTTTCGGTTAAATAAAGCAGCCACAGATGGCACCATATGAAGGATCGCCATAGATGTCTTAAAGAATAACTTTTTCTGCTATTTGTTTTTACTTAAATGTTGAATACGCCCTTTGTAGTGTGGAGCTCGTAGAAAAGTTCCCCGCGGAGGATATGAGTTTAGTGTTATTATAACTTTTTTTCTAATGTTATGTGGCAGTGACACTTTCTACACAGTGTTTGTTCACATTCATCACATTCATGTATATACAGTGATGAATTATATTTGTTTCGTCTGTATGTAAGAGTATCCATGGTGGGTGTGGCTAGCCAAACAGGAGACTCTCACTCCTCCCGGGCACCTGGTCTCACTTCGGATTTCAGTGGCTCGTGAATGTCCACTGTGGTACATTATTGTTAGTGCCATTGTCATGTGGCACCAGTTACTTTTGTTTTTTTAGTTTAATCTCCCTCTCGCCTTTTTCATATCTTTAAATGCCCTGACTGTTGATCGATCCGTATTTTAGATAAATAAGAGCTTGTGAAGTAATGTACTATATAAGATAGCCCTTCATTTGATGCAAAAAGCCCAAAGGGTAAAATAATAATTAAAAAGGAATTTAGTACTTTCAAATGTCTTTCAAAACATCGAAGTAAGTAAACACACAATCATTTTGTGTATTAAGTCCAAGGTGACAACGTCGAATGATCCTTCATGTCATCATGGGTATCTGTAAGTAGTGCATGTGTACCAGCTTTTATGCATTGCTTCTTAAAATACGATTTTCAAAATCATGCATCGTTATTGTGTCATTGTTCATGAGACATTTGAAAATATTTTTCTAACATGGGCTCTGGTAAACATAATGGCAAAAGGTATCAGGACAATTTTGTTGGCATGTTTGGCTTATTGTGGGGAGTGTCAAGTTTTCACGCATTGTGTAGGAATCTTTTCTACAGTGTAGCACTTGGAAAAGAATTACATGATCTGCAGTATTTGTAAGACTTAGTGCAAAAGCATTTATCCGAAATCTCTCACTATTCTCTGTAGAAAGGGGTTGGTGAGTGAAGTTGTTACAGTGTATGGTATCAGTCGAGGACCTTGAGTTATGTTAAGTCTAGGTATAATAGCGTTAGTTTACTATTAACTGAGGACCATGAGTTATGTAAAGTTCATCTATAATCGTGGTAGTTTAGTATTATCTGAAGACCATGAGTTATGTTAAGTCCATCCATAATAGCGTTAGTTAGGTATCATCTGAGGACCATGAGTTATGTAAAGTCCATCTATAAAAGCGTTAGTTTGGTATCATCTGAGGACCATGAGTAATGTAAATCCATCTATAATCACGTTAGTTTGGTATCATCTGAGGACCACGAGTTATGTTAAGTCCATCTATAATCGCGTTAGTTAGATATCATCTGGGGACAGTGAGTTATGTACAGTCTAGATATAATAGCGTTAGTTTGTTATCATCTAAGGAGCATGAGTTTTGTTAAGTCTAGGTATAATAGCGTTAGTTTGGTGTCATCTGAGGAGCATTAGTTATGTAAAGTTCATCTATAATCGTCGTAGTTTGGTATTATCTGAGGACCATGCGTTATGTTAAGTCTATGTATAATAGCGTTAGTTTGGTATCATCTGAGGACCAAGAGTTATGTTAAGTCTATGTATAATAGCGTTGGTTTGGTATCATATGAGGACCATGAGTTATGTAAAGTCCATCTATAATAGCGTTAGTTTGGTATCATATGAGGACCATGAAAAATGTAAAGTCCATCTATAATCGCGTTAGTTTGATATCATCCGGGGACCATGAGTTATGATAAGTCCATCAATAATAGCATTAGTTTGGTATCATCTGAGGACCATGAGTTATGTTAAATCCATCTATAAAAGCGTTAGTTTGGCATCATCTGAGGACCATGAGTTATGTAAAGTCCATCTATAATCGTGTTAGTTTGGTATCATCTGAAGACCATGAGTTATTTTAAGTCTTTTAATAATAGTGTTAGTGTGGTATCATAAATTAATTCTATGTTGTATACATGTAGCGTTAATTTGGTATCATCCTAGGACCATGGGTTGAATTAAGTTTATGTATTATAGCGTTAGTTAGGTATCATCTGAGGACCATGAGTTATGTAAAGTCCATCTATAATAGCGTTAGTTTCTTGTGACCTGTTAGAAATGCGCATAGTAGGCGTAATCATTTTGCAAAACAATTAGCATGCATTATGAAATTGAATAAGCAAATAATTTAATATAATTGAAAAATGAGTATGTTAGTTCGTTGGTTTGAGGTATGAAGCACATAAAACAAAAAAAGGTACTGACTAAAGTAATGAAGTCTCCTTTTGTCTCTTTTTACACAGATACCCCTCCACTAATTTATGTACATCTCGGTGCCGTGCGTGTGACGCATTGTGCTGAGCTGTTATGCTATCTCATCGTCGTCGTTCGTTTTGAAATTGTAGGTGATGACCTAGTTACCTACCTGTTGACCACCGATAACTGACCACTCAAGGAGTTGTGTAATGCAGCTATTTCCTTGGTACGTGTTCAAATACATCGAACATAATACGAGATTAATCAGTGATTCACAATGAACGTCCCCCCCCCCCCTTTCCAAGTCTGAATCCCATAATTAGGGAATTGCTTGCTCAGGGATGCGCCGTGAATATAAACTTATCGTCATGGTATTCCCTATTCAAGTTTGGTTTAAATTTGTACTTATTGTCAGAGATAAAGGAAGAAGAGTGTGTGAGACAGAAAATAAATATAAAAAAGTAAGAGCTTTACATGTACATCATTTACAAAAAGTAAATATCAAATAGAAATATCGTGATCGACATAAACATATTCTTTTTTAAAGAAATATCAAAATTGGACGAAATTATCTTGTGTGATAAAGCATTTATCGTAAAAAAAAAAGGTGGAATAAATCTCTGTTTCTTAGAAGATTAATTTATTATTCAACGCATATTACGTAGCATGTTTGAAGTTCATTTTCTCAACATGAAACGATTTTCTATCTTTAATCTACAAGTGTTCTTCCATACAAAGCAGCATTTTAGTGCTATCTTTGCAGGCTTCGGAAGGTGGATCAATTTATTCGACATTTATAACATCTAGACAAAATCATTTATTTTGAAAAGTTCATTATGACCAGAGGGTGTATAATTCACGCTGAGCCATATACATTTATTGTTAGGTTTTAATCATTGGTTTAACTTTCCTCCGTCATGTATGGATCTCCAATAAATTAGTGGCGCTCCATTATTCCTGGGTTCCCGATTTAGACTGAGCCGCCACATTTCTAGGTCACTGGGTCATAGCGTATGTGGGTTAGCGGCTGTGAGAGCTCGATATAACCATACACACTGCGTGATCATATTGGATGCCTTTATGAATAAGAATTTCAAAAGGATTCGCATATAGATACTTTCAAGGTAGGCTTTAATTCATCATACATGTTAATAGATATTTTATTATTAAGAGCACCTTTGTTGTGGCGCATAAGTACTTTTGTCTCTGCAATTAGTTTTAGGTTTTAGAAATATTGTTATTTCTATTTTAAATATATTCGCCATTGATAAAGTAGCCATGTCGCTTGCTTGCTGCATTTGCAAATATCTGAAAATATCCATACTTTTGAATTATAGCTATTTTTTGTATATAAAAAAGAAAATGCATTTCATTCACATTGCGTAAATTTCAAAGGAAAAAAATACAAAGCCTTGAAAATAATTTCCCACACTTACTTGTACTGTAGAGCTGATTACGTTATATGAATTGCGTAATATGTAAATTTTGTGAACTGGAATCATAAGCAGATGGATTAACGCCATCTGCTTGGAGACACAGCGGCGGATCTTCGACATAGATGTCGCTCGAACATGACAGCCCTTGATGGCTCCAGCTTTGTCACAAACGATCAGCGCATATGATATGAATGTAGATCACTATACTAAAGATGGTGTCACGCCAATACTCACTAATTGTACCTTTCTCTTAGTTTATGTTTGGTTTCTCAAATTTCATAATCGCATGTTAGACTCTTATATATTGTGAATTTCTTTAAATGAAATAAAGAGGGTCTCTTTTAAACTTGTAATAAATTGAAATATAGAATGTCCGATATTTTATACAGTTTCATTCTGAAGTGAAAATGTACTATGATATGTGTTGTTCTGGTTTTCTTTCTAATGTTTGACTTGCAGAGGTATTGGAATAATAGAATTATATTTCTGTTTAACTTTATACGTATGTGTAAAGGAGAAAAATAATTAGGATTGTTCACTTTTCATTTTAAGAATCTTCGCCGACATATGATGAATCACTCTTTTTTAGAATATAGGTACTAATATTTTTTAAACATACCAAATAAATTAACAGTCTATTGACTGTTCACGAAGAGTTAGAGTGTTGTATATATCTGTTAGTTAGATGTAACCATACATATTAGTCAGGAACTTGGGTGAAAAAGTTATGATATTTGAAAAGTTTGATGCAGGTATCCAATATTAATCCTCCATTGCGTCTGTGTTCAGACAATTTTATAGCTGGATTGTGTTTCGAAAAATTTAAGTTGTAATACGGGAATTATTTAATTCGAAGTTTATATAGAAAGTTTACAAACATTTAAGTTTTACATACAATTATGAATTATACTTAAACACTTATTAAACTTTGTACAATACCTTGATTAATCGATGATTTAGGTGAGTTTCAGAGTGGTTGATTAATCGATGATTTGGGGGAGTCGCTATCAAGTCGGTTTATTCAAATACCATACATTAGTTAGAAAGAACATATATGCATGCATGTATGAATAAATGGGAAAGAAAAAGAATATATATATATATATATATATATATATATATATATATATATATATATATATATATATATATATATGTGTGTGTGTTTATTAATGACGTTTATTATGATGATTTTTTAAAAATATTTCTTAATTTTTAATAGGGAATTTCTAGCAGTAAACTGATATCAGCGATATATTGCTTCTGTAAAATTTTGGTAATCGATCTGTTTTATCAGAATATCGGATCGCCCTTTTTAACACAATTTTATAAATACATTGGTTCAAAATTCGAATATTAAATAAATTGCAGTATGACAGAACATTTAACGCATTCATAAAATAGCTTTACGTTTAATTAAATACTTTGGTTCCTAATGAAACATAATTCTGATGATATTATTGTCAAGCAACTGATTATGAACCATGTAACGCTAGACCGAAGATGAATATGTGTGTGTGTGAGTGTATATATATATATATATATATATATATATATATATATATATATATATATATATATATATGTATATATATGTGTGTGTGTGTCCTCTGTGTAAAACAAACATAGCAGATAATTCCATTTTATGTTTAAATGTCCCGCCTTTCATAACTTATAACTCTGATGATACAAGAGAATTGTGTAACATGGGAAAACAATGAAACATGCTTATAATGTAAGTGCAACACTGTTACAATATAACAGTATAATGTGACTCATTCACACTATTGACATTGCATCTGATTTATGTGTATATTTGTTTATAGAGAAGCAGTATTGTTTTCAATGAATATACTTTACTATAATCCTGATTATTGACATACATCATGGAGAGAAAAACCAGTTCCCTTCTGTTATATATTTCATACACGGAATTTTTGTGAGAGAGGAGATTATACAATTGTAGCATAGAGTTTATTCAGCTGAAAATGATATGGCTGATAGATACGTGTAATATGATTACATAATGCATCGTCAAGGTTGCAATTTTCAAACAATATAATCTATTCAGCTTCAGTGTCTGTTCTGCACATAAGTTTGCAAATGAACAATGTCAATTCGTGGTGTAAAAGCGGGTATTAGACAAATTTAAAATTTCAAAAATCACAGCGTATTAAAATGGAAGGACCTATATACATCCTTGATTACACCATTTTTTGCTTTGTAATTGATTTTTTTCGCTAGGAATCCGAGAATCGAGGGTGTATATTTTTTGGCCAGTAAGTCTGCGTGGCAAAACAAAGTTCAGCAATTACCGTATACCCTTGATATTTCACACTGTATTCTTTGTTTATACTAAAATCTCTACTCACTCTCCTTGTCAGACTGGCCATCTTGGAGACTTATCATTTGTTTTGAAATTGCTACGAGAAATGATGAATATGTATAAACTCCATGTGTAGGCATTGCTGTTTGACCCCATTGTTGCGTGCATACCCACGGGCAGATGAATATCTCGGGATTCAGTGATCCTATTGTATAAAGCTGTATGCAAAGCCAGCAATCAGGTGATCAAGTTTCCCCTTTAAAGCGGGTTAATGTGGTATGTAGTCCGGACCAGAGGCACACCCGGCCTTAATGCTGTCACACTAACCTAAGCTTAATTAAGATGTGCTGTTACTTGCTCAGTCACCCATCTAGGATCTAAGTGGTCAGAATTCGGTCAAGATATTCCGTGCAGATGATATTGCTAAACCTGTTGTGTCTTGAACCTGCTTCTACTGTTTCAGATTGTTTCGGAATTTAATGAAACTTTGTATGTATGATAATTATCTTGTTTGATTTGGGGGGGGGGGGGGTCTTTAACTTTAGTTTTATAGACACCATTAATAAATCAAATATCGTACAGAAGTTGTCCTCTTTTCTAATAAAATGAATCTCCTAAGTCCGAGAACTGTTTTGTGTACTTCTAAGTTTCAGTGATATACTAAGTGACGGGTGTGAGCACAATCTTCAGTTAGAAAGATGGGTCCATGATAAATATCGACATTCCTATGAAATGCAACAGAAATGCGTCACCACAATATGCTTTGGAATGCTGTTTGCTAACTAATTAGTATTTTCATGATAATAATAATCAATGAAATCATCATGGGCTTACAAAATGAAGAATATATATTTGTGAATTCATTTTCTTTTTTCACGGTTCTAGTTTAAGTTCTTTATTCTTTATGGCATGCGGCACATCAGATGAACACAAAGTACATATATAAATATATAATGAATGTCAACGATTCTAACAATAGCTGGAGAGTGAGAGTAAGCATATGGCATTATTACAAAATACTAACTTACAAAAAGACAATTTATGACATACGAAAAATCAGATAAACATAAGTACATGAGACGTATATTATATAATGAATATTAATTCAAACACCAGATGGAGAGTGAACTATGACATGATTTGCAGAATTCTGTACGAAAACAATAATGTAATATTATATATTACCATTTCTCCTTTTAGATGCAACATATAAAAATTTAACTCTTTGACGTTTTGAACACCTAATAACTGTACTAATTTTCCAATACTAGACCTATTATCATAATATCTTTTTAAGTATTGGATTCTTAAGTCGTGATATAGGGAAAATTTTAATATAACATGAAACTCATCTTCTATATCATCGAAGTTGCACAGCGTACATATTCGATTATTTCTATGTTCGTTGTTACTACGGGCCGCCAGGAGGCGGTCCGTATACTGTAAAAGTTTAAGAAAGTGACACTGCGTTTCTGCGGGATTACTTCTCATTTCTACAGAATGAAAATGCATGTTTAATAATTTGTTTTTACCGAAAAGTTTAATTAAAATATATAATAGATATAATTAAAAGTAAAAATATTATTTATTTGCGTATTATATCAACAGCAAATTATGACATCATCGTTGCGGCGCTATTCATAGATATATATATACAGTGATGCAGTGTTCAGTGTTTAGTTTATTTTTAGAAACCTTGCTGTACGCGATAGGGATTACCGGAGAGATTCAGTTTACCGAAAAGATCGTAAAATCTACCGAAAAGAAAATACAGAATAAAAATTTAACAGTATTTCTTCTGATTATAATTATAAAGGTGAATTGTACAACAAAATTGTTACTTAAAGATAAATAAAGACAACAGGTCATGTTTGAAATTATTATCACTAATTATGTAGATACGAAGTTTGAATTAAAGTTTTTATAGAAAGTAGTAAGAAATTGCAAGAAAATTAAAAGTAATTCAAAATAATACAAACTGTTTTGATTCTACTACTTCAAAACTTTTTGTTCAAAATTCCAAAGGTATAATAGGCTAAAAATCCCCCATGAATTTTTAAACTTAAACTGTAACATTTAAATTCAGACTTTTATTCATTGGTTTGATTTCATTGTAATATTCTTAATTTGTATTGATTTCATTGTGATATTCTTAATTTGGACTCAGTCAATAATATTGAAAGATATTTTGAATTTAAAGGTTATATTGAAAGCAGTTTAATTAACAGATTTTATATTTGATACAAATTAAAGATTTATGAACACTTATTCCAATAAAAATTTTTTTCATTTCGAAAGTCTTATTTTAATATTAAAAGTTAAACCAGTACAAAGAAATATAGTATTTTTACATAGACTAGAGTAGCATAGGTTTATTAATTTGATATAACAATTATGATAGTCCTATTGTATTGATTAATCTTAGTGTGATTGTCATTTTGTCTGTCTGTGATAACTAGACATGTATAATGTGCCATAACTTTCCTGTCCACACAACCAGACAGTAGATGCTTACTCCTCCCTTAAAACTGCTTTTATATCTGGATTTCATCGAAATTGCATCTACATTGCACTTTTCAGACCATTTTATGTCGCCTGTGAAATAAAACGACATTTGGATCAATTTGTCCGTTGTCCATCCGTCTGTCTGCCAGTCACGCTTTCACATTATTGGCCATAATTTAGTATTAAACATCCATACTTCAGTCAAACTTGCAGGAATGATTTATTGCGATGAGAGTCGAAGGTCAAACTGAGACTGTCAAGGTCATATTTAAGGTCAAGTTTATGGGTAAACAAATGGCAAGCGACATCGTGTTTAGGAGCAATGATTTTTGTAATTTTTCAAAGCCATTATACATGTCGCCAAATTACACACTAAGTACTAAGGGCCACGTGCTAAGTAATGACTTGCTAATAGTTTCAAAGTAGTTTGTTGATGATATTTTAGGATGCTATTTTCGGTATGATGGGGCATTATCCTTCCAGATTTTCTTGTATCTTCCAGTTTCAATATTTAAATTGTGGGCCAAAATCCTATAACTTGTAATGAATTTCTTATATTGATGTTCAATTGGCTTACTTAGTTAAAATTGTATACAAAAATTACCTACCAGGTGTCGATACAAATTTCTACGGGCACTCTCTATAACATGATAAAACGTTTTGCTTATACATGTACATATCCATAAGGCTTTGTTCAATCTATACTTATTTATGAGAATGCTAAATTCTGATAAAGACACATTTATTATCTTTATTCACATAAATAATATATCCTCAACATACAGTTTTGAGTTTGGTTGCGTGATATTAACAATTCGTTATTATTTTTTTTCAGCTGTGCCGAAGATTCCTCATCGCTTAGTGGACTGCTATACACTCGCTCCGACACTTTGTTCATATTGTGAGTATTACTGAACGTACGATTTTCGTATTGACCCTTCAATACAATATTCCAGAATTTTATCATGTACCACACAAATGCTTGTTGGGACAGGGCTTCCATGGATTAAGGACTTTTGAACAAAAACTCAACCAAGTTCACAAACTTAAAATTTTTTGAACAATTCCTTGATTTCAGGAATATACGAACATTTAATGATAATTCTACAGACAAATTATCATTGGCTTGATGCAGTTCGGGAAGCATCATCAGTTTTGCCGATGGTCTTGTTTCAAGCAGTCATTTTGTGATTGGTAAATTGAGCTAAGGTGAGCGATATTAAGCCGACTTGGGGCTCTTGTTGTGCTTTGGATATTTTCTAAGGTCTCCACCCAATAACGCATTGCGTAATGACAATGGAAGAATTGGTGCGAGATGTTTTAATCACATAAAAATTACCGAACCTGACAGAAAATAAAACGAAATTATTTTATTATCTTCAAGTCCAGTCATGATTTCTTTTTTAGAAGTTAAGACTATAAAAAATGCTAAATTGTCTCCTCGGACCCATTTCTTTGATTTGTGTTGTCGGGAATTGGATAGAATCGGCGATCCCGGAGTATATAGGTACACTTACCCATTAGCCAATCCTCTGCTCCAGTTTACGAGAAATTAGAAAATCAATCACACCAGAGAAACTCAGCAGCGAAAGAGAGATTTCCGACATCATTTCCAATTTTAACAGCGCATTTTCTATTATAGTTTAGGCATCAAAACATGGTCATTAAAGCGCTATTTCTATAGAGATTTCGCGTTCTAAACGTGACTGGTGTGTCTCTAAATTCTATGTTGATAGACGTCTGAGTGTAGAGGAAGCCAATTTCTGTCCATATTAGCTTCTATTGTGGCCATTTCTGTGCTTAAAGCCCATGGTAAAGCCAAAAAATGTTGGAGATGATGTATCTGTATAGAAAAAGTATCTCTATTAGGTCGTCAATTTGAGGCGTTTTACCTTAAGCATCATGTTGGATGTGAAATAGGTACTTGTGCCAGAAATAATTGACTTCAGATATTCTGTAAAAAGATAGATGACGCATTAGCTGGGAACTAGTATATTATTAGGAATATCGCACTATCATTAAAGCATTTTATATCCTTGTTATAGACCAATTATCATAGAAGAATAATAGTGTGGCGCGGTGCACTTGTGTCTGTGCATCCCTCTTTCTTCACCGGACTTGTAAATTTGATTCGGCCTAAACCGTTTGGACTAGGACCGCCAAACAAGGTAAACATACTACTGATGATGAAAAGACAGCGAAGCCGGTGTGGCCTAGTGGATAAGGTGCTCGGCTTGTGATCGAGAGGTCCCGGGTTCGACTTCCGCCCTGGGCGCATCGGTATTCTGTCTTTCGGATTAGGCAGTAAAAACCGAGGTCCCGTGTCACGGTAGGCGTGGCACGTAAAAGATCCCTCACTGCTTCGAGTGGGTTCGTTGCAAAGGTCTAAATTTGTATGCAGGCAGATACCGTCACCATAACGTGAAATAATCGTGGAGTGACGTAAAACAATATTAGTCAATCAATCAATGAAAAGACAGCGCCTAGTATTTTGCAAGGTCATATGTGACGGTGAGACCATAAACATTGTTTATAAACATTTTTAAACAAAATATAGACGGAACCCCTTGTTCTAGGACTTGGTACACATACTCTTTATATCAAAAAGATCATGCCTTTTATTTTTAGCTCACATAAACAGAAGCAATGTATTATCATGTTTTTCTAATTTTGATATAGGCCAGTTCTGGCAGGCCGAAGGTTACTGGCTCAAATTCCTCGAAACTATTTTATTTCATTTTAAACCAAGATAGGTTTAAAATATTTTGCAGCATTCATAAATCATGTAAGAAATACTGACCGATTTTTCACTCATTTTTGTGTAATTATGCCCCGGATCGATAGATCGGGGACATATTGTTTTGTCCTGTCTGTTTGTTTATTTGTCTGTCTGTTGTCAACTTTAACTTTGCCTATAACTTTGGAACCGTGAGGGATAGAGACTTAATATTTGACATGCGTACTCAACTAATGAAGCCCATTCAATTGACACCAAGGTAAATGACCTTTTGACTTTGACAATGACCTTCACGCTAAAAATAACTTTTTGGACTTTGGTGCCGCTGGGAGCAGGAAGCATTTATTTGTCAAATTTTTATTTTATTAGAAATAAAAAAAATGTCTTCAGTGTATATGGAGGAGCCAGGAAACATGTAGTTGCTAATTTTTGTTAAGAATAAAAATATCTATTTTAAAAGTTAAAGTTTTATGTAAAAGTTTCTAGGGGTTTATGACCCTTTTTGGTAATTTTGATACAGTTCTGACATACTAACGAGGTAGATATATAGTTCATTTTACACCAATTAATTATAAAAAGAATTCTGACTTAATCCTTGTCACAAATTCTTGTATCATTATCTTGATTTATTCAATGTAGAGAAGCGTGTTTGCAGTCTTTTGTCAGTTGTCAAAACAGAATAAGCTAGAGAATATATGTATCTACGAATTTCTTCAAGCAGTCAGTGATTGGGCAAATTGTGCTGAGGTGAGCGAAATAAGCTCGTTTTGGCCTCTTGTTAAGGATAATTGCTAATGGCACACGCTGAACATTTTGATAAAGCTAAGACCATCAAACTAGGTAAACATACTACTGGCACTGAGAGGAGGACGTCTTTAATTTCTCAAGGTCAGGAGTCAAAACGTCACACTCTTAACATAAATTATAAGATCTGTAAACAAGATACCGAACAGTTTAGTATGGGACTGTCAACTTGTTACACATATTTGTACCGTTTTTAAGGTCAGAGAACAAGTGTCAAGGTCACACACCAAACATAGATAAACTGCACCTCTAAACAAGATACTGACAGAATTATCTAGGCTAGAATCATCACAATTGGTACACATACTTCATAATGTTTACAAGGTCAGGCATCAAAAGTCAATGTAACATGCTAAACATTGTTGATAACTCAGTGCTTCAAGTTCGTCCGAAAATCCTAAAAAAAATCCTCATTTTTTTTTTTTACATTTTGCTAAAATTCTAAAAAGTTAAAATCAGTTCAATAGAGGGTATGGGAAAATCCTAAAATTGTCCTAGTTTTTAGACCAAAATCCTCATTTTTTGTTAATGACTGTGATCGATAAGCTCAAATTTTGTCAGAGATAGTGATATTATTTAAGGCGCTATACAAATGTTATTGTAAATTCTATAATTGAATTGATGTAAAGCTCTTCTCAGTTTCCATTTCCAGAGCTCTCACCCCAGTTATATCTGTTGATGGCCTGCATTATGGGAGCAACCATGAGGGTGCTACAGTAAGATGACAATGTTTCCTAATGCAAGACTCAACAGATTTGAAGACTGGGATGAAAGCTGTCTGTAAGCAAATGATTATTATCTGCTTTTAGGTGAGTAAAAGGTCCTAAAAAATCCTAGTTTTTTTTCAAAATGTCCTTAAACATCCTTTAAAAAGCTTAAAATCGTCCTTCATTTTGTCCTAAATTTTGTGGAAAAGGTGCTTGCTTGAAGCACTGTAAACTGCACTTATAAGTGTAAATAAAATACAAACAGAAGCATTTAAGCTAGGACCATTAATCGTGGTACACATTCTCCTTAATTCAGAAACATGACGCCGAATGTTTTTCAAGGTCAATGATCAAGGTCACACGCGGATTGTCGTTGATAACCAGCACTTAATAAACAATATAAAGAGAGACCCGTTTGGTCTAGGGTCATTAAACGTGATACAGATACTCCTTATGACAAGAGGGTGACGCCTATTGTTTTTATATTTATGGGGATTATTGCATTTTAGTACAAGTTACGTATGCCTTTCGTAGCAAATTGCTTTCCTAAAATTATTCTGGGGACTTTGCACTTGTACATTTATGAGGTCATTTTCAGTGTGCTGTCCACCATACAATATATAATAGGTGTTAATACGCTGATTTGCTAACTTGTTACTAAACTACACATGGATTATTTTGCTTTTTAATTCGTTTGTATAGAAAACTAGCGTAACCTAAGCACCCCCCAAACAAAAATAATGATGATAAAATAAAATACATAAAAAAGAAATATATGAATTTTCCACTTACCTCGACTGTGCTTTAAATCGTCTGGTCTCCGAGTCATCTTTCTAACTTGATCTCCGAGGCCTTTCTAATTCAGTCCCCGATGCATCTTTCTAACTCGGTCTCCGAGGCCTCTTTTGAGCTATGTTTCTGAGGCCTCTTTCTAACTCGATGTTTTCGGAGTGTTTGCTTAGGTCAGTTGTACTCTGAAGTCTCTTTTTCATGATTTTTGTGGTAATAAAGTAAAAACTAAGTGAGACACAAAAAGACTAATATCTGGTTTTGTAAGTAGTTCACAGAACCAGATGATAAATTTTTCCATAATGTACGCTGATGACGTCACAATAGCCAATATGTCCCCTTTGGTTATACCTGGTAGTAACTTGATTTTTAAGTGAAGCACATTGAGTAGCATTACCCGTTTAACGACAGAGACACACTGTACATAATTTAATATGGACTGATTTAAGCGAGTTTTGTGAATCAGTATCGCATTAAGCAGGGCTCAGGGGAATGTGGCAAACATCACCATCACTACAATTAGTTTAAGCAATATTTATTTCCAAATAAGCAGCATAAACAATGTATAACAGTATATAAATTAATAGGGATTTGGAATAAAGTGAATCACTTATATCAATCCATCTCCCTGTATTGATAGACTTACATAAGAGGACAATATGAATAATGTATGTATACATTAATGCAACTAACGATTAATACATTATTACAACTAATACATAGATCTGCCATTTTATAAATATGTATTGTAGGGATATTTTGCAAAAATACATAAATCATTACTTTTAGTCATAGCTGTATCCAGTTGATGTATACATAAAATTATCATTAAAATATATATGTTTTTATTTATATATGATGAAATACGGAATATATTCGTAATTACATACATAATACTAAAAGTTTTTTTTGTATGATGGGATTTTGATGTTTAAACAAAGAAGGGGAAAAGAAATGGGTTGGGGGGGGTGTTGGGTGTTCAAGAGGTTTTAAAACTAATCTATGTGAATCTTTTGGTAGCAAAACTATAATTATGAACTGCCAAGAAAATTTGTACATTAGTGTCATATGTATTGTTGACATCACCAGAAAGAAGTAAATGTGTAGTAAGTGGCATATTCAGAGTATTCAAATAAACAGTACGTTGGTTAGAAGAATTTTGACAATAAAGGAGATAGTGCATGACCGTAGACATTGAAAAACAGCCACATCTGTAAAGCTTCCAGTCTCCACATCTGTAAAGCTTCCAGGCTCCACAACTGACAAAATTGATATTTCTTTCTATGTAATTAGAAATAATATATTGTTCATTGAAACGTTGGATGTAAGATTCTATATTTAACATACATGATACTCCAAGAGGTTTTGTCTGTTCTTGCTTTCACATTTATCTTGCTTTGAATAATTATCACCCCATGGCCCCTTTGAACATCTTTCATATTCAGGCAGTACAGAATATGGAAATCGATACTATCTGTGTGGCCCTCAATTTAAATATATTTACTGAAATTATTTACCCGTTGCATGGCGGATCATTGGTGAACATTTCTAGACCAGAAAATCAAGGTCTCGATTTCCGCCAAGGGAAGATATATATGATCTCTTCCATGAAATCGTGTAAACTGCTTAGTTTAAAGAAAAAAATGGCCGTGGCGTAAGTCAAAATGTCTGTACTATATGCCAGACAAATGCCGTTATATCATTACAGATATTGAGACAGGGTGGAAGTCCTCATTTATAATGGAATTTAGATCAATCATAATTGAAATTCTATGTAGTACTTCTGCTATCAAAATTCTAGAAAAAGGAAAAGTGTTGTTGAACTTTTTACATAAGAAGCTTTTGATGCTTTCTAATTTTATCATATGCGCAAAAGTATAACGTTGAGCGACATAGGTCGACTATGCCTCTTGTTTCACAAACACATCATGTTATCAATTTTGATAGTCGGAAGAATGGCGCTGTTTTATAATTGTATTTTATTGTAATGTATAATATGGAATTTAAAATTGACCCTTTGATAATCAGTAATGAGAGTAGTTGAAGGCCTTGTCTTCTTTCCTTGCCAAGGTGTGAACCGGTCATGATTGGATACATGTATCGAGCATGATCACCTATTGATTTCTGCTCGAGATTTCACGCTGCGGCAGAAAGAAATACAGTATGTGAATAAGTGATTTGTACTTTAGAAATGTTTGAAAATTATCTTTCATCGGGTTGAAATATGCTGTTCCGGTGTACAGAGTATACCTTTCGCAGGTAAAAGGAATTCTAGTGTGCATCTATATACATTTATACTCCCACAAACGAAGTTTGGGACGGGCGGGTACATAGGAATCACACTGTGCTCCTGTCCGTCCGGTTACGAAATTATAAAAACAGATTTCTCATTTCACCATTTCACACACACACACACACACACACACACACACACACACACACACATACACACACACATACACACACACACACATTCACCAAAACAAGTAATTATACTATGGTGAAGAAGTTCTCTTACAATTTAAGGGATAAGGCTTTCATATTTCTTTCTCTCACACATACACACACATACATTCACAATAAAAAGTACTACATTTTGATACCAAGACATTTGACTCAATGACTTTGACATTGAACCTTGGCCTTGTAATAATACATCAGTTAATATGTTCTGTAATCAGATTTCTCTTACAGTATGAAGGGATAGCATTTTCATGTTTGACACACCCATTCAACATAAAAAGTACTACATTTTGATACCAAGACATTTGACCTAGTGACCTTGACATTGAACCTTGGCCTTGTAATAATACTTCAGTTAATATGTTCTGAGATAAGATTTCTCTTACAGTATAAAGGGATAGGTTTTTCATGTTTCAAACACACACAAACACACATTCACAATAAAAGGTACTACATTTTGATACCAAGACATTTGACTCAGTGACTTTGACATTGAACCTTGGCCTTGTAATAATACTTCAGTTAATATGTTCTGTAATCAGATTTCTCTTACAGTATAAAGGGATAGCATTTTCATGTTTCATACTCCCGTTTAACATAAAAAGTACTACATTTTTATACCAAGACATTTGACCTAGTGACCTTGACATTGAACTTGGCCTTGTAATAATACTTCAGTTAATATGTTCTGAGATAAGATTTCTGTTACAGCATAAAGGGATGGGTTTTTCATGTTTCACACACATACATTCACAATATAAAGTACTACATTTTGATACCAAGACATTTGACCTAATGACCTTGACATTGAACCTTGGCCTTGTAATAATACTTCAGTTAATATGTTCTGTAATCAGATTTCTCTTACAGGATAAAGGGATAGGGTTTTCATGTTTCACACACACATTCACCATAACAAGTACTACATTTTTATACCAAGGCATTTGACCTGGTGACCTTGACATTGAACATTGGCCTTGTAATAATACTTCAGTTAGTATGTTCTGAGATAAGATATCTCTTACAGTATAAAGGGATAGGTTTTTCATGTTTCCTTGACCTTGACCTTGAACTTTGATCTTGTAATAATAATTTGTTTAAAAAATGAGATTTCTCTTATAATGTATGAGACAAGGGTTTGATATTTCTTCATTGATTGTACCGCATGAACAGTAAGGGTTGGGGTTTTGATTATACAGTTAAAATGTATACCATGACCTAGACTCACTCTTAGTCTGTGAACACATTACTTTGCTGCCGTGGGGGTATTTGTCCCGATGGGACAGTTCTAGTATAAACATTCGTGTATGTGTCCCTTGCACAAACCCTTGACAAAAGTCGCTCGTCAAAAACCTTGCTAACCTCACATAATAATCAGGGTGGTGAATATATTCTTTGAACTACATGGCGATGATTTGTAAAAGTCAGCAAATCCGGAAAACGTCCAAAACCTAACGAAAAGTCCACTGTAAACAGTTGTGTTTTGAAAGATTTTCATCAAAAGTCATGCATACAAACAATGACCGTCAGTATCTTATGTATAAAGAAACCAGGATGAATCTAATAATTTAATGTCTCAACATTCTTGAACCGAAAACTGGGTCCTGATTGGCTTGTTATAGTGTTCTGTTACTGTGACTAACAACTGTACACATTCATAGTGTTACTGCACGGACAACATTGTACCGCAGTGGGCATTCATTTTGTTCTGTAACTGTGGCACTAACAACAAATTACAACAGTGGACATTCATGGCTTAATGTACCACAGATGAGATTCATGGACTCCAGGTGTTTTGTGACTTTTACATTCACAGTTATGTACCACAGTAGACACTCATACCATTGGTGGATTTAGAGGGGTGGGGTTACAGGATTGCACACCCCCCCCCCATTTTGGTCGGAAACTTTTACAAAAAAAGGAGTCATTTTCGGTTATTTTTAGGGCTTCAATTCCCCCCTTTCCAGACCGAATAGTGCAAAACATTAGTCATGCATACTGTTATGTGACTATAACACTAACAAAAGCAACAGCTCATCCGTAACAAATGACTGCACAAGTCAAACACTTCAGCTTCTGGATCCGCCCTTGTCAAATTCTGAATATTGACTATATTAGAAACCGCGATATGCTACAAGATAATTTACTTCAGTTCTTGTTGCTCATTTCACAATCTGATATAAAGAAAGCGGAATTTCCTTACATATTAAAAGTACTAAATACAAGTTTCCGATGATACCTACAATAAACAAGTAGTTTGCTTGAATCAGCACGATTCACGAATCGTCCACTAAGCAAGACGGTTTTTCCTGCAATTGTTATAAGGTTATTAGGTAACGCCAGCTTTAATGGTATGACGTGTAATCTTGCACAGAATGACCACTGGTAAGTTCACCTGATATCAATCTGGTCTAAATATAAGACATATTGAATCACATTGTTCTTTTGATAGATTAGCTAGTTAAACTCCGTATAGTTGTCGCGAACTTAAGTATTTGTAAAACATGATACTGTTATTTGCATTATTTCATAGGAAATATTTTAATCCAATATGTATTTAGGAAAAGTCAGGTTATATGTTCTTTTAATCTCTCAAAGAGAAAAGTTTTTTAACTGTTTGGCGTCCATAGAATCGAGTTACAAAGACAATATGTATATAAACACTTTACCTAAAATAGTATCGCAGATTTATGTTGCAAATGCAAAATAAATCTTGTATAAGAGATAAAGTTGATCGTTCGGAGACAGTGTTGGATGAAATTCTTTTCCAGTTACCGCCACACCTTTTATTCAGGAATTTTCACACACATGTAGATTCATTTAAATAACATGAAACTTCGGTAGCGTCTAAGTCGTGTGTACCACATGTATGTATCTGTGGCTGTTACTGATGTACTTCAGCTGTCTGACTGATGCTGTAATCCTATTGGGTGTCTGTCGGTCATGGAAATGGGTCAAATCATACCCGTAACGAGTTCCGTAATACGACTGTATGACACGATTCGCATTGGCATGCAAAATAATATGTAGATTCCTAATTTCAAGCAATTTGAATAAATTGAAATGAGTTTATATTGGTTATGCTGAATATTCTGCAGGTAAGATTTCGTTTGAGTTCATGGGGGTCATGTTCTTTGTTTTTCGATTTTTAGACAATTGACTTGCTCTTAAACTGAGAATACACTTAATATCCTATACCTGACTACTTCAGATTTGAGAGTCTATTTCGTCAATAGTCACCTTATGGTCAAGGTAACGGTGATAGCAGACAATGATACTTGATTCTGATGGTAGTGGACTCAAATCCACAAACTCCGGATATGAGATGCGTTTTATTCTATTCCCATTTTTTTCTGCCAATCACCCACTCCACATTTGTTGATTGTCATATGTTATTTGCTATAGTTCTTAGATAGTGATTGTGGCCATGATGGTAAGGGCCAAAGAAGTGTTTTATATGCAGTGTACTTGATGGCAATGACCAAACAACATTGTTACAAGCTACTTGATGTCAGTTCTGAATAAACCCTAATGGTATCTTTGGGTTCACGTTGATTAATGCTGAAGTTGGTCTTCTTAATGTTATTCTCATCATTGGATATTGAGACAGATGACGGTTTAATCCGTTACTGGCATGTAATCCTTTGGCGACCTATACTATGGTCATATGGTCGGATTAAACAAGGTCAAAATTTTCAAATACTCCAGAATCAAGACAAGGTATTAACCTCTCTCCATTATTACTAAATGTCATATCTGGTGTCCAGTAATGAGGCGTTTGTAATGCATTTGGATAATTCGTTATGAATTATACGGGTACCAGTGCGGTCGAATTGTTGGAACCTACTCTTTCCTATATTGCATAATGTCCTTTATCAGTGTGTGTGTCTGACAATGTAGGCGTTATAAGTGAACATTGGGACTATACACCTACTGCTAGCATATTGGAAGACAGATGTGGCTGAGTGCTTGGTGACTTGGATTAATAATCGACCAGACGAGGTATACATCAAGGCGGATACTGTTCCAATCACAGGTGTGGTGTTTTGGTCGTCCATAGCAAGAAATGACCTGAATCCTAAACGTATATTTGTAGTGTCTTCAAGATGGGCGAGAATTGTTTTTGAAAGTATCATAAAACACCTTGGCAGGTGCACATGCTTTTAAATGTATCTTATTTTTCAAAGTAATTTATCTATGAGATTAACTTGATAACTTGTTAATGAATTAAATCAGGTAGATTAGATGAAAAGCTTACCGTCCACCATTGTCCAGAGTTAGGGATTGTTACGCACAATTCCATACGATTTTTTAGCACAGTGATATCTTGTCGCATGCAAAAGTAGTGCATATATTGTATCATCCAGTCTTAAAACACCCACGCTCCTGTTTGAATCTATTTTGAAATTAATAAAAACATGTGTAACCATATGTTGTAAGAAACAAAATACCTTTTAATAAACACGGGATCATTGGTTATGGAGGGCTATAAGGGTAGAAATTACAAACTTTTTAATTGCTAATTCGGTGTTATATGGCACAGTTATATAAATCAGACGATATATAATATTTACGCGGTGAGCTTTCGTCCCGTTGGGGCTGCTGTATATTTATTTCGTCTCGATGTTACAGTGCACCACACAAAGTAATCCCGATACACCATTTAGCTGCTGCAGTTTTCGCTTTTGTCTCGTTTTATGAAAATTGCATCACATACTCGTTATTTAAGAGGAGGACTAGAGTCCAGAAACATACGGAGAAAATATTTCAGTCAAAATTAACTTCAATGTGGTTTTATTTTAACGCTATCTAGGGATTGACTCGACCGTAATGTACTTTTGAAAAAAGGGAGCAAGATTTTATCTGACATTAAAAGCCGTAAGAAGCAGCAATAATGCAAAGCAGTTATTAAATTGATGTAAAATCTTATAATGAACGACGTGTGAGGAAACCTCCAGAACGTGGTGAAAATGCCAACTGTTTATCCATAAGCCTAAAATCAACTGCCTATTTTACTAAAACAACAACAAAAACTTACGACTAAAACGTTGACTTACTGCAAAACTTTATGCCTCTCTTCATATGTCTGATCTTTTGTTATCATGCACATGTACATGCTGTTGTTGCACATCAAGGCATGTATCTTACAAATCAAGACTCTTTTTTCAATTACTGATTTAGTAACTGTTTTATTTCAGAAGCATATATCTCTGACATAGTGCATGATTTTAGTTTAATAACATGAGATGCTTTTCATTGCAGGTCGTGACTATATATGGGGCACGGGTTTATCAGCTAGGCGCTGTGAAGGTAAGTTCGCTTTTTGAAATTTATAAAAGTGTTCTCTGTACCAACTTAGGTTATTTTCACTTGCGGTCTGTTTTGATATCAAGATAAACTTTTTCATTACAAAACACTTCACCATATTTTTTTACGGAATAGATATTATTCCGGACTTTAGCATGTCATTGAGTGAATTACCATATATCTTTGGTAATCGCTACATTAGGGTACAAAGTCGATCGCAATGATCGGCGGATCAGATTAATGTAATGGAAGATGCCATTGTGATCAGTGATACCGTTGTCCTTCATGCTACACGACACAATGCACTGCCAGTTGATCCCAGTGCAGAGTCATCTAGGTTCTATATGTGTTGTCTCCTGCTTTTGTCCAGGTACAGTACAGGTACATGAACTGGCCTAATGACGTACTGTAAACCTACCACTGTTCATTCCTACCAAGTATACAAACCAATCGATGGTTTTATCATCTTTTGCTTGTTGAGATTCGATTCCTTGACGTATCATATGGAAAGGTTCGCCTGTATATCTTCCAAAGTTAGATGGTTTTCTCCTGTTACTTCTCTTTCACTACACTTTGGTGGGCGCCATGTAGGTGGACGTCTTCGTGTGACATTCAGACGAAGCGTTCGAGTGTTTGTTGTCGCCACTCTTTACAGTCTAAGTTTTAATTAATAAGTATACGTGTACAAATATGCAAAGTTTGTATGAATGCAAATTAAAAAGTTTATATTTTTTCAAGTGGTGCAAACATGCACACAAATTGCTGTTGTTGTTGTTGTTGTTGGTGGTGGTGGTGGTAATAATAATGAGAGATTACAAGAAATGTGTTTTATTTTTGACAAGAAATATGTATATTGTAACTTTGTACATTTAAATTCATTGACCATGTGAAGTGAATGTTATTACATATGTATAGAAGTTCTCTTCGGAATTTACAAATAATTCAGACTTTGTTTAAGGGTTCATTTAAATGTTACGGTATATAGTAATTATCCAAGTATAGACGAGTAAGGCTGGGGCAGGCTTTGTGTAATGGTTAAGCGTTTGGCTAACGGTGTCGACGATTGGGGTTGGATTCCCAGATTGCGCCACTTTGTTTAAAAAGATGGTTACCTCTTGCTTCCGTGTCGCGGTAAAACTGAAAAATTGTTGAAAGCGACGTAAATTACCAATCAGTCAACCAACCAACCAGTCAGGCTACTTTCTGTGTAGTCATAGTCTGAACAAGGACATCGTTTGTCTGTATATGACTCCGAATAACATATGGCAATGACCACCAAGACCTAAAGTCGCTAAATAATCAAATGCGTCTATTTATATAACATATCTTGCGTATACAGGACAGCTCAAAACATGCCTTGAGAACCGGATTTTCCACCCGACAGAAATTCTATCGTAAGATGTGACCAATTATGTGGCAACACGAACAATGTATACGTTTTGTGACATAATGCCTGACTAAACACAAAGGATGGCAACCTGAAAATTGACCTGAATTGCGAGGTATGCGACCAAATAAAGTTTGATATGGGTCACTAAGGGCAATTTTCTTACGCAGTCATGCCCCCTGATGCTTGCTCGGGGACATTTGTATTCTATAGGTATAATACTGTTACTTAAACTTTTTGAGAGACCTTAAAATCTTGAATGCTCTTTGATATGATTATAAAGGAGGGATATCGGAATCTGCCTTTTCTATTGCGCTCGTACAGAGAGGATTATACTATCAAATTTGTAATTATCATAATGAAATGGAATTCTTTTATATTTTACTCACACAATTGAAAAAGTAGCACGGCTTGAACTGAGTAAGCTGGCACGGATGTGGATCTGCCAGAGAAAGAAATGAAAGTAATACAATCAGTGCATCTGCTCCTTTATTATTCTTTTTAACAAGAAAATGAATTTAAACTAGCTAACTTCAGAATTTGTCCGGACTACAACAAATTTTCTGAGCATAATCACAATATCTTTGATTAGGTTCCAAGGTCTTCCAGTAGCAGTATTTACTACCCGGTAATCCTTTGGGACCAGTTGTTCAAAAGCTAACCAATGGTTAGATTTCATCTAACTTTATCTTTGAAACGATAAGACTTTAAGTGACTGTCAGTGTAATGATTTGTAGTATATGATACAGGATTTGTAAAGTAATTCAGATTTTTATACAGAAATCTTTTAAATCAAATTAATTGTTTCTAAAACTTTAACCACTGGTTAGCTTAACCAGTGGTTAAAGTTTCGAACAACTGGCCCCTGATGTAAATAAATTCATGTTTTCTAGTAGCAGTATTTACTATCCGGTAGTCTTTTGATGTAAATAAATTCATGTATTCTAGTAGCAGTATTTACTATCCGGTAGTCTTTTGATGTAAATAAATTCATGTATTCTAGTAGAGCCGCAACAATACGGCAAAAATCGTTTTACGATAAGTATGTATTGCGATATGTAAATCTGTGTTGCAATATTTACCCTATATTGTACATACAAAAGAACATAATGGAAAGAGTGAAGGAGTTTTGTTCTTTTCTACCAAATAGTACATTTGATAAATTAAAAGGTAGATAAATGCTCGCTCCTTCTATACAGTGTGTTTAACGCTGAAAATATATAACAGAATGTCATTTATGAAAATAGCAGTTTTTTTTAAACAAGGAAATCAAATACTCAACCAGAATAGGTCATAGTTTGATGGAGGTTAAGAACTAAATCTGAAGCAATTTTTCAATTTAAAATTTATTGAGTTCCTTACTGTACAACAATAACAAAAAAAAAAAACCAAACAAACAAACAAAAACATTCATTTAATGAACATGAATTAATGTGGATATGTTAAGCCTGCCCTGAATTTCACTAAATATTCTTGTCACTTAGACACCTACTAAACTTATACAAGATAGTATTAATCCATACAGACAGACATTTAGACACACGGACAGACAATTGATTTGTGCCATGATTTGCTGTTTACATGAGATTTAAATAGCGAGTTATTCGATCTCGAAATACCTGTATAAAAATCATACCGCGATCCGTATTCGCATGAACTTTTATACCGGTAATACCAGTTTTTCGATATGTTGTTGCAGCCCTATATTTGTAATACAAAATCTTCACGATTAACTTCTTTACACTACTGTAAACTGATTTGTGAAGAAAAGTCGCAGAAGGACAAAGGGGCAAGGTCTTTTAGCTTACCTGAAGCAAAGGCTCAAGGTAGCTATTGTATAGCGTACCGTCGGTCCATCGTCGTCTGTATTTTACTCTTCACATTTTCAACTTAAGATTCGGAATTACTGAGAGGATTTTGATGAAATTTGAAGCGACGCAGTAATCAAGGTCTCGTACAAATGTTGTTGTCATCGTTGTTGTTGTTGCTTTTGTATTTGTTGTGGGATTTGAGTTTTTTACTTCTTCGTTTTTACACATTTTCATGCAATTTCTTAACTTTTTTCGTAAAAGGTGACATACAATGCATTGATTTTGTGTATTTAAACTGATTTTAATGAAATAAATGTAACTGAGAAAATGAAATACAAAATTCGTTTTTAGAATTTTGTTTGTGTGTAATACTAGTAACAAGCTTTGATGGAATTCTTCTTCAAAACTTGGAGAGGTTTTAATGAAGCTTGGCGAAAATGTTGTCCTCTATGGGCCCTATACATGATTTTGTTTTTCGGCAAGGCCCATCAAGAAAAATATACATTGTTGTTAGTTCCATTTTGAAATCCAATATTTTTCACGTTTTATATGATCTCGCACTTTACTTTTGCGCATTTTCACGTGATTTCTCTGATTTTCTCACTGAGGGTTAATTATACATGTTATTCATTAATGTAAAGAATATATATTTTTTTTCTTGTTCGTTGATTGGTATTTAATGTGGCTTTCAACAAGTTTTCACTTATATCGCGACGTGGAAGCAGGAGGTAACGAACCTCCTAAACATAGTGGCGCAATCCAGGAATCGAACCGGGATCGTCGGCGCCGCGAACCATTTGTACATCTTGTTTATGAAGGTCTTTTACTTACTTATATAGAAATACAAAGATCACTTGATGAAGCTGCGGATTGGTCATTAGCTCTCTAGTAAGTTAGTATTTTAAGATCAGCAAGGTGTCATTGTTATATGGGTGATATTTTTTTCTGTGTTGATATTCAAATATAAGCAAGCAAACCGAATATGCACATGTACATTTACATTCTTTACGTACACTCTATACCTGAGAAACACATCCAGACAGCCGGGAGTCATCGTTTCATTTGCATATAAAACAGGATATACCCAATATATAACACTCTGTATATATGTCTTTGTAGTGATACTGTTATGATCTTTCTTTACAGGATGTGCCAAAGTCTGTCATATTAAGTGCTGGACTGTGCCTAACAATTCGCATTGTCGTAGAGACAGAAACGTCAAAGTCCCTAAGACGTACGAGCAACCAATTGTAAGTATTGTGCACATAATCTGATATAAAAGCACGGTATATATACATACATATATATAATGATTTATACATGTGTGTTTGTTTTTGTGTCTGTGTGTGTGTGTGTTCGAAATCCCTTAACAGGGCTCGAAATTGGCAAAAATTTTGGGTCTTTAATTTGGCAGATTGATAGAAAATTTGGACGACCTCCATTATATATGCTGAATTTTAGGTTGCCCGAAGACGTTTTATGTTGTTTTTGACGACCGAACGACTGTTAATTTCGAACCCTGCCATAGAATGTTTTTTGTTTGTGAACTCAGTTATTTATTAGAGAAAGGATATCTTTGTGTATTTAATCATGTATTGTAGGGAGTAAGAACAAATCGCGTTCACTGATTGTATGCCTATTATGAAGAGGTCGTCAGCTTGTTGGTCTGCTTGTCTGATTTAGGGAAGTGACATTTTAATGAGATGTGGGAGGAATGCACATATAGGCCGTCCTAGAAAATCTAACCACATTCCCACAATGTCCATATCAAACTTGGCAGTTTATATATTAAGGCAGCATGTATCTTCCTCACGGTACCAGGTAGAAAGGCAGCTCCCAAATCCGGCTAAAAAATGACATGTCAATGCCCCCGGTAATGTGAACAAGAAAGACAAGGGAATTAAAATACGAATTACGTGGCGAATCTGATGTATTGTCTTGCCATAGTTTGAACTTTTATTAAACAAATGATGATAAAATGTAAAGTATATTCAAAAGATCTGTCATGTCAATAGGATGACATAGCGCTGAGAAAATGAGTCAAAGTATCGTTTGGAATGAACGTCGCCCTGAAACCGACCTTTAAACGAGTGTCAGAAAGACTTGTCCAGTTCTGATACGCAAATTTGAAAAAAAAACGTGTTGCATGTGAGTGACAAAGTCATACGGTACTTCATTTTGGCACCGTGTAAAATATGGAATGGAATGAAATCGTGGAATGGAATTGTGGAATGGAATGGAATGATGGAATGGAATGAAATAGATTTTGGAATAGAAGTTTGGAATACTTTTTACGCCCGGCCTAAACGGCATACGTCTGTCTGCCTGGTTGCTCGTTCGTCCGTTAATCCGTCCCGATTTCTTAAAAACAATAGCTTTTCCACCGTTCGAGATAGAGACTCCATATACAGCATGTTCATTTAACTAATGAAACCCTTTCAAATGACATTAAGGTCAGAGACCTTGTGACCTGGACCGTGACCTTCATACTAAAATACAACAATATTTGCCAATGCATGCTATGTCAATCCAGTCCCACCTTCCTGCTTTTAAAATTTTCTAAACATAGACGTGTGACAATCAGATACTAATTCTCGACCAAACGGGTACCACACACGACAAAATCAATCACTGAAAGGTTTTATCCTGGCTGCGTCTGATTCGAGCTAACTTCATGAAAAACTGTATAGTCGCATGACATATCACAAGGTAGAGTTTATCTTTTCTTTACTTAAAATTTTGGGCATATAATTATATTACTCGCTTTGCAGCCATTTTACCACCTGTCAGTGTTAAATTAGTCTTAGATTTATAAATACCAAATTCTGGCACGATGACCAATGATCAGTTGAACAGAGTGACCAATGGTCAGTTGTCACATTTTGATCTTTATAGACAGTTCATTGTGTGAAAAGATAACGCAAAAAGTTTTTATTTCAAAATTTTACTGGACTGATAAGTTGTCACTTATTAAGCATTTACCATAAAAATGTAACTCCTTTCATCCCAAGAAACCGAATGTGTGACCCTTACACCAAAAGTTCAACTTAAAATCTTCATTCCGAAATTCTGTCCATATTCCATTCCATACACCCATTCCATTCCACTCTTCCATTCCACTCTTCCATTCCATTCCATATTTTACACGGTGCCCTTCATTTTCCTCCAATAAATCAGCATTTAGCGAAAATGATTATATTGACGTCATTTTAGGTTGGACAAGTGTGACATTTGTTTATGATGTCACATTCATTACAGTTGAAAATCTGCTAAACGCCACTTTCTTGTTAAAAAGTGGATCTGTGTATTGTGAAAAGAAAAATTCTCTAATTTATGTATTTCTCTAACATTTTACAGCCACTCTCAAAATGGACTTCAGAGAATGTGTCCGACTGGATGTGCTGCAACAATTTATTCCGTTATGGTCAAATGTTCAGGGACATGAATATAACAGGTGCCGACTTGTCTAAAATGGACGAAAACAAGTTGAAGGTGAGGGATTAGTTTCGGATCATAAACACAAAAGTATAGTTAGGTTACAATTAACTTCAAAACGGCTTTCCTTTTGGTTGGTCTTTTCTTCCCTTAAACTTTACACCATGCATCGGAAACGACACGTTCATGTAGGACTGAAATTTGGGTAAACTGTAATGTATGGCATAGTGTTGAATGTAATGCATCTTATTTTGCCCCGATTACAAAGCATCAGGTTTAAGCAAATATTTCCCTACAGATTTCATAGCTTTCTAATTCAGGATATAATAGGTAAGTGTGACCTACATTTTACACTCGAGTGAATTTGAGAGATTTCATGCAGTTTTACAATCTGACCACACTGTTTTTGTTGACATTTTCCTACTTTAGTCATTAGTTCTTCCTTCACTATAACATAAGTTTTTTCGACGGCCATACTTAGTACATTATGAGGCGACATTAAAATGCGCTGACAGCTTTATCCGTTCTTAGTTTATGAAATGAAGTGACGTTTCAGCAACGCAGTAAATTTTCTGCGTATTTGACGAATAACGTGCTTGAAACACCTTTCATTTTAACTTATTTCGTATGTTGGTGGGATGATGGGTGTTTTACGCTGAAGCAAGGAGGTTATCAACGTCTTTAAACAGTGGCGCAACCCAGATCGTATGCGCCGCAAGCAAAGCGCATAAACACTACACCAAACCTGTCCTTTAATGCGGAGTTTCATCAGTGTTTTTGGCTTAACCTATGAGTTTAATTTTCAAAAATATATACAGCATATGTGGTAATAAATGATCTGCTGATAAAGTCCTTTCATCATCCTGTTAAAATGGTTACAGGTACTACAAGAGCCTCACAAACCAATCTTTTTTAGCTCAGTCTTTCGACTCAGTTGAGCTATTGTGATCATTCTTTCTCCATCGTCCATCCGTCTGTCTGTACGTTCGGCGAAATCGTTATACTTCTTGGAAAACTGTTTGAGGAATAATGATCAGAGTAGGTAGGAATGAGGTTCTTAGGGTCCCCAACACGTGTTTCATGTTTTTGCCAGATGTGTCAAGGGGTAGATCCAGGGCGGGCCACATATGCTTCAAAGGGTACCTTACTTCAGCAAACTTCTTATTCAGACCAACTGCATAGATCACTTTACAATCCTTCATAGCTATAGTCCAAGCACTCGTCCTTTTGTGAAAAAAAATGACACCAGATCCTTAAAATAACTACACATAAAGTTTGTTAATTACGCCTTTAGTCGTGTACTTATATATGCTTAAACGTTATAATTTGTGTAACTCTCTTTTTAGCTAAGCCGGTGTGGCCTAGTGGCTAAGGTGCTCGGCTCGTGATCGAGAGGTCGCGGGTTCGACTCCCGCCCGGGGCACACCGGTGTTCTGTCTTTCGGATGAGACAGTAAAAACCGAGGTCCCGTGTCACGGTAGGCGTGGCACGTAAAAGATCCCTCACTGCTTCGGGTGGGTCCGTTGCAAAGGTCTAAATTTGTATGCAATGCATCAGGCAGATGCCGTCACCATATACGTGAAATAATCGTGGAGTGACGTAAAACAATAATCAAACAAACAAACAAACTCTTTTTAGCTCACCTGAGCCCAAGGCTCAAGTAGGCTATAGTCACAGCGTGCCGTCCGTCCGTCGTAAACTTTTCACATTTTCGACTTCTTCGAACTGCTATACAGATTTCTCTGAAACTTGATAGGAATAAAGAACTCATAGTCCCCTACAAGTGTTGTTGTTTTTTTCCCAATCCAACAGTTGGCGCTACCACAGGCAAAATAGGTCACCGAGGGTATCCTCCTTTGACAAACTTCTTCTTCAGACTGGGTGCATACAGAGACAAATTGAATGCATACGATTGATCTAGAGGGGTGTATGAAGAAGTGCTGTTATTTTTGGTTCTGTTCCGAAATCAAATTTCTGACATTTTTGCAACATTCTTTTGGACCTTGGACTTGGAAATTCAATGCAGAAAAGTATCGTGTTTCTCAGTTAATGGATAATAATGATTTGTAATAGACTAATTTGATCATAATTGTGGTAAGGAATATTATTGTGAAAGAATTTTGTCAGTATCTCAATTTTTGGATTTTTTATGAATTTAAGACTTCCAAAAAGGGGTGGGGGAGTTGCCATTTTTCACAACTTTTTTTGCAAAACTGTTGGAAGGATTTTCATTAAACTTGGTAGAAGCATATAACTTTATATCCCCTTCAATTTTTCTTGTTCTAGACCTCTTCACAGGTGGCGCCACCACAGTCAAAAGTATATCACGAAAGAGCACCCTCCTTTGACAATCTTCTTCTTCATCCTGGCTGTATACAGAGACAAACAGAATGCATAGATTGATCTAGAGGGTTGAATAAAGAAGTAGTGTCATTTTGGTTCCCTTCCAAAATCAAATTTTAGAAGTTTTTTGACATTTTTATGGACTTAGTGATTTTAATGCAGAAAGGTGTCATATTTCCTAGTTAATGGATAATGATGATTTCTTATAGACTATTTTGATCATAATTATGGTAAGGAATGTTATTTTGAAAGAATTTTGTCAATAACTCAATTTTTGGATTTTCTACAATTTTTAGGCATCGAACATGCGAAGCATGATCGAGAGCCTATAGGGATCGTAAAAACTTTACCTCTTCGCCTCATTTCCTGGCCAAATCTCATTCGCGAAAGAAAATAGTACTTTCTTTTGAATGCTCATATTAGATTCTAGAAATGCAATTATACTTCCTGATTTTCTTCTATTGCCTTGAAACATTTATTCGTAGAAATGTTTAATATGCAATGTGGCGTAATGACATACGTAAACATTGTGATTCATGATTAAATTATGCGAAGGTATATACAAGATTTGACCTTAACCAAGGGTTAAAAATTCGACGTTTATGCTTTCGGATATCCTCGACCTTTTTCATGTAAAAGGCGAGATTGTTCCGAATGTTGTTTATAAACTTGGATCTTGGGGCGTAAGGATACATGATGTCATGTTTTCATTAAAGATCGATTTGTGAACTGTGCTCGTAGTTATGAGTATGCAACTGCAGATACAGCAGTGAATTGAATTTTGAAAGTTTGAACTGCATTTGCATTATTTGTTGTTAATAAACCTCAATGGTATATACAGTCCACTCTCGTTACAACGTCACTCGAAATAACTGCATAGTCCGAAAACGGCAGAAATCTGCCCGTAATAAAAGTAGATGCTCTTATTTGTGTTCTTTATACTGGCATACTCGCCTTCTGGCATCGGCAGCACAGAACAAATGTACATTTTTACACCAATTAAAATTCTATACACCGGCAGACTACCTTAAATGCCGATCTAGGATCGATCGACAAGAACTAAACTATACTTCCCTGATATGGCTTTATTTGAAAAAATAAAACACTAATTATGCAGGAACTGGAATATGTCTATTCTATACTCAGTATTTCTACGTAAATATTTTATACATTACATACACTGTACATACAAATTAAACAGAACACAATAGAGTTCGGTAATGACCGTAATTATAGTTGTCTCCAAGTTTATTAATTGAAAATGTTTTATTTATATGATTTTATACGAAATAGCAGCCATAAATATATATCAGCAATTTTAAATTCGTTTAAACGGCAAAATTCAGAAATACAGACATGGCCGTTGTAACGAGAGTTACCGTACTGCACCAGAGTCGTTGATGTACTCTATAGAGTAGGGATTCCAAATTTCAAGGACTTGCAAATATTTACCCTAATACTCCCGCCAAGGAAGTTTGGAGGGGGGTCCTATATAGGAATCACCATGTCCGTCTGTCGGTGCGTCCCGATTCGTGTCCGCTTGATAACTTATGTACCATAGGACTCAGGATGATCAAACTTGGTATGTGAATGTCTCATGGAACGGGATGTGTCATGTACCAAAATTTGGTCACTGTGACCTTGACCTTGGCTTCAGACCTCTTTGATAGTAAATCCTGGGCCACTTTGTGTCCGGAGCATAACTTTTTATTTGGTCAATAGATTTGGATAATATTTCACAGGATTGTTGCCCATGACCTAAGGATGTATCATGACCTTAACCCAAGGTCAAAGGTCAAGGTCAATGTGGACTTGGTTGTTAAAATCCTCTCCGGACCATATCTATTTACTGGAGGGATGGATTTAGTGTTGCCCTTTGTCTAAGGATGTGTCATGACCTTGACCCAAGTTCATAGGTCAAAGGTGGATGTTACTGTGGACTTGGTTGTTAAAATACTATCCGGGCCATATCTTTATATAAGGTTGATGGATTTAGATAATATTTCGCAGGATTGTTGCCCATCGCCCAAGGGTGTGTCATGGCCTTGACCCAAGTTCAAAGGTCAAGTTCAGTGTGGACTTGGTTATTAAAATCGTGTCCGGGTCGTATCTTTTTATTTGGTCAATAGATTTGGTGTACTTGGTGTTAAAGATCCTGTCCAGGCAATATCTTGTTATTGGGTTAAAAGATTTGGATAGTATTTCACTTGAGTGTTGTCTATGACCTAAGGGAGTGGCATAGTTCAAGGTCGCAGTTTCTTTGGTGACTAAACTCATGTCTGGTTGGATTTTGGCAAGACTCAATGTTCAGCTTCCTGAATTATTGCATGTACAACTTTTTTGCCATGTGGGGTATTTGTCCCGTTAGGACAGCTCTAGTGTTTAGCTTGCCAGGACAAATGTCCGGAGACCTACTATCATACCCTTGTTGTCACATGCATCCAGTCATAGTTAATTTAAAGAAATTAATCAACATAGTTGCTCATTGTCCCACTTGCACTTTAAACGGCTTGATAATCAATCCTGCTCGATGCCTTTATGGCCTTTCAGGCCTTTGATTTAAGACTTCCAAATGAGGGTGTATAGGCACAATTCTTCACATTTTCAACTTCTGCTGTTATACCACATAAAAGATTTTGTTGAAATTTGGTATACCGTACATGAAGTACTATAGGTCATTTATCAGTTTTGTACATTTCATCCAAATTGGTCAAAAGGGGGTGCCACCATGGCTAAAAAAGTAGGTCTCACAGTGGTACATATACGACTTGGTAATTAAAATATGGAGTGTAGCAGTTCAAATCCAGCTGTGGTCAGAATATTCTTCTCATTTCCTTACACATCTAAATAAGTTTTTAGATGTTTCACAACACTCAAGATATGAAATTAGGCTATTTTAAAAGAAACAAATCAGTAAAAATTCTCACTTTTCTATTTTTAACTTATGCAGAAAACTCTGGTAAAGTAAAAGAATAGATCTTTCGATTGGAATATATCCCCTTTCTCAGTACAGAGTTATGGGTCTTTGATTTTTTTTTATTAAAAAAAAATTAGAAAATCATTAAGAATTCATTTCTCACTCAATCCCTTTCAAATTTAAATTTGTGTTAAATTATATATGAACTTTAATTTAAATATATATTACTGGTTTATATTTCTTCTGTTTTCTTACATAATTGACTTAGAAGAAAAAAAGGGAGGGGATTTAAATTCTTCTCTGGGCCATAACTTCTTACTGCCTTTATAGATTTCAATAATATTACACAGGTTTATTGCCCAGTGCCAATACATGTGCTACCTTGAGTCCTGAATAAATGAGGTGGGGGGGGGGAGCCTCCACATTATATAATGTTTTCCTATCAAGCTAAGGGACGGGCGTATTATGCCACACTAGGCATTGCTCTTGTTGAGCATTCATTTCCTGTTAATCAATATAGAATTAAGGGTTAGGAGTATTTATTTTTTATCTGCAAATTTTTCAAGAATAAACAAAGTAAGGTCAGATGAGCGATATAGGCCCACTTGGGCCTCTTGTTCTTTCGCGTAGTAAATTACCTACCTTATATATCAGTAGTAAGAAAAATATGAAACATTCCTTTTGATCTAATTGAAAAGAAGATTTTTAAAAAGATATTAAAGATAAAAATAAAGCGGACAATTTATTTTTAAACATTGAACAAACTGAAACAAATGCGCTGCATTCAGCGTGCATGAATAAATACATGGCAAACTGAATACCCTAAGCAACTGCCGACGACAACCTTGATCTGAAACACATATTGTGCACATGGTAATATCTCGCCAATATAATTTTTATATATATTTCAAGAATATTTTATTCAATAGACACAATTTCAGAAAAGAAAAATGTTTAAGAAGTATACAGCGGCCTTATTTAATGATGTCCGCCATATTATTTTGTATGCACAAAAGTTGTTCCGGCAAGTGAGAATGTCTCCTCATTGAAAGTTCTTGTGACAAAATTAACATCAATTTTTCCACCAGTCGGAAATACAGAAACAAACTAAAGTAAGGTATATCCATGTTAACTCCCAGAAACACTTACTTATAGTGCATATTTCCCTGACAACATCAGTATCAGTTTCTTACGTCATGTGAGGTTTGGAGAGACCTTGCCTTGTTCAGTGACTTGAAGCTTGTCTGGGACAGTGCGAACGGTTAACAACAGAATGACCACAACAGTTTGTACGATAAATGTAATTAACAATGACCAGTCGGTTGTGAAGGACTAAAATTCATATAAATGTATTAATTTACAAACGTATTATATATATATATATATATATATATATATATATATATATATATATATATATATGTATGTAACAAATAATTAATAAAAGATTTATAGATTTTTTGTAAGGTCTATGAATTCATACATATATACTTCAGTAACAAAGTATGCAGAGAGGTTTGAAAATGATAAATGTTTTAAGTTTAAGTGTAACACATATCATCATATCTGTAGTGGAATATCAGGATCGCTTAGTGATACAATTGTTGACCACACTGTCAGACAGAAATGAACCTCAGACACCTTAACACATTATTGCGCAACTGGAAAATATTCTGATAGAATTAAACCATATTCTGAAGTATTGATTGATTGATTGATTGATTTTTGTTTAACGTCACACCACGAATATTTCACGTATATGGTGACGGCATCTGCCTGATGCGGGGCATACAAATGAACACTCACGACAAAATAACGCTGACCCAATCTAAAAATAACATTCACATCACAGACGGTGAGAAGTGTTCAGTCGTAACTACTCGGCCATTTCTGTAAGGGATGCATAATGTGTATTTTCATAACAACCCCACCCCTTGCAAACGAAGTTTGGGGGTTATATTGGAATCACCTTGTCTATCCATCTGTCTGTTCAGAAAACTTTAGCCTTGGCCATAATTACTTTTGAACCAAAATAGATGGGGCCTTCATACTACAGATATGTATTCCTTATGGCAAGACCTTTCTGTAGGTACCAAAATTGTTTACCCCGTGACCTTGACGTTTTAGCTACTTTTAAAAAACTTTAACATTAGCCATAAATTTTGAACCAAGAGATGGGACCTTCATACTACACGTGTAATCCTTGTGACAATACCTGTCTGTCCGTACCAAATATTTTGACCTCTTGAATTTACCTTGATCTTCGCTGAACCTACTTCGAATTTTGTTGCCGCGAGGGTATAGTCCAGTTTTAGTCACACAGAATTGTAATCTGAGTACATCATAGTACTTACATGCGTTGGTAAATAAATAGTTACTATTTGAATTTTTCGTAATCACAATTTCTCTTTCTCGTGTTGGTATTGAGCGAAAAATAAGGGGCATTCTCCGTACTAGTATATCTTGGCGTATATCATCAAAACAACCCAATCGCATAAGACGGTGCAATTTGTTCCGTCTAAAAATGATTAATTGACGAATGTACTCTCTTTTCAAAATCGAAAGATATTAAATGATGACTATACCATTTCATAAAAATGACAATATACCATTTGACGAATATTTAAATACATCATGAATATATTTATACAGACACAATCCTCTTTTGTTCATTGGGGAAATATGTGAGTGTTTAACATCTCCCTGCTTATCTGCGTTTCATTAACCTACATTTTGTGTACTTTAATATTCATTTACGATTCCCAGTTTGACGTTATAAACCCAATTAGCTATTTTTGTTACGAACTCTGATATTAAACCCCCTGTTGAAAAAGTCCTCAATGTGCATCGACCAATAAATCAACAGCAATGATGTAAAAGAAGGTTTACATGCACACTGTTGGGTCAAAGGTCAGTACATGCGTTATTGCGCAGTTGTGAGTCAGAGAGATGGGAAATTTCAGTGGATCGGCGTGACCGATATAACAGTACACTCCGTGATAAGTGTGTCAGGAGGACTGGGTTTATGCCACTGAGTGCTGTAGTTCTTCTTATAGCTTAGGAGGGTATTTAAAAGTGCTGTGTCAACTTGCACAATGTATGCGTACCGGGCTGGTGTGCTCGGGGACTGGGTTATGTTCCAGGTATGACTTGGGAGGGCAAGTTACTTACACAAGTACGACGCGGGAGGAAACGGCGAGAGATTTGTACAGATATTTGGGAGGGACCGGCCAGCGAATTATTACAAGTATCACTTGGTAGGGACAGGCGAGTGATTTACACAGGTATGACTTTGGATGACTCGGGAGGGACCACCTAGTGATTTACACGGGTATAACAACGAATTTATGCAAGTATGATAAGGGCGGGACATGCGAGTGAATTATTACAACCATGACTTAGACAGGACCTGCGAATGATTTACACGGATACGACTTGGGATAAATTGGGAGGGACCGGCAAGTTATTTACACAGGAGCGACTTGGGATGACTCGAGAGGGACTGCCTATTGATTTACACAGGCATGACCCGGGCGGGACCCGCGAGTGGATTGCACAAGTATGACCCGGGAGGGACTATCGAGTGATTTACACAGGTATGACCCGGGAGGGTCGGCGAGTGATTTATACAGGTAGGACCCGGGAGGGACCGGCGAATGATTTATACAGGTATGACTTGGGGGACCCGTAAGTGATTTATACAGGTATGACCCGGGAGGGACCGGTGAGTGATTTACACAGGTATGACCCAGGAGGGACCAGTGAGTGATTTACACAGGTATGACTTGGGAGGGACCGGCGTGATTTATACTGGTATGACCCGGGAGGGACCGGTAAGTGATTTATACTGGTATGACCCGGGAGGGACCGGGGAGTGCTTTACACAGGTATGACTTGGGAGGGACCGGCGAGTGATTTATACTGGTATGACCCGAGAGGGACCGGCGAGTGATTTATACTGGTATGACCCGGGAGGGACCGGGGAGTGCTTTACACAGGTATGACCCGGGAGAGACCGGTGAGTGATTTACACAGGTATGGCCCGGGAGGGACTGTGGAGTGATTTACACAAGTATGGCCCGTGAGGGACCGGCGAATGATTTATACAGGTATGACGGGAGGGCCAGGTGAGTAATTTATACAGGTATAACCCGGGAGGGACCGGCGAGTGATTTACACAAGTATGACCCGGGAGGGACCGTCGAGTGATTTACACAAGTATGACCCGGTAGGGCCGGCGAGTGAGACACAAATATGACCCGGGAGGGATCTGCGAGTGATTTACACAAGTATAACCCGGGAGGGACGTGCGAGTGATTTACACAGGCATGACCCAAGAGGGACTGGCGAGTGATTTACACTGGTATGACCCGGGAGGGACCAGAAAGTGATTTATACAGGTATGACTACACTGAACCATAAATTCCTTGGTTGTATTCGTAGTATGCGTGAGGAAGAATATTGTTAGAATAAAGTTTAAAACATTTATTATTCTAAACTTAACTATGGTCAGATTGTTATTAATTGGTAAGTATAAAATAAGAGTGCTGGATTGATTTCAAGTGTAGCTAAAATGGGGAAGTGATAAAGTGTAGGGTTATTTTTCCTTATATGGCTGAAAAGCGACCGGAAAGTGTTGGGCTATATTTTTTGATATGGTAAGGGGGAAAGGGGGGGGGGGGGCGACAAGTGTTGTTATGTTTCGTGTATAACTGAGGATAGATCAGAGAGTGATGGGTTATTTTACTTGTGTAGAAGAGAAGGCTCTGGAGAATGTTTGGTTATATTCCTGGTAAAATAAAAGAGAGACCAGAGAATGTTTGGTCATATTCTTGGTATAGTAGTGGAGGCCCCGGGGAATGCTTGGTTATATGCGTGGGATAATAGAGGAGACGCCGGAGAATGTTCGGTTTTATTCATGGTATACACATGTAGTAGAGAATACCAAGTTTTTATATTCCTGTTAAAGTAGAGAAGGCACCGCAGAATGTTTGGTTATAAGTCTGGTATAGCTTAGAGAGGCAGCACCGGAGGATATTTATATGCCTGGTATACATGTAGCTGAGGATTGAGGAGGCACCGGAGGAACTTTGCTTATATGTCTGGTACAGCTGAGGAAGCAATAGGAAAGTTTGGTTATATTCCTGGTATAGTAGAGGAGACGCTGGAGAATGTTGTGTTATATTCCTGGTATAGTAGAGGAGACGCTGGAGAATGTTGTGTTATATTCCTGGTATAGTAGAGGAGACGCTGGAGAATGTTGTGTTATATTCCTGGTATAGCAGAGGAGACGCCGGAGAATGTTGTGTTATATTCCTGGTATAGTAGAGGAGACGCTGGAGAATGTCGTGTTATATTCCTGGTATAGTAGAGGAGACGCTGGAGAATGTTGTGTTATATTCCTGGTATAGTAGAGGAGACGCTGGAGAATGTCGTGTTATATTCCTGGTATAGTAGAGGAGACGCCGGAGAATGTTGTGTTATATTCCTGGTATAGTAGAGGAGACGCTGGAGAATGTTGTGGGAAGATGTTGAGTTACACATTAGTTGTGGATCAGGAGGGTATCAGAATGTTGGGTGAAACTCCTCGTATGGTAGAGAGGAGTACCAGGATGCACATTTACCAGGTTATATCTGATTGATTGATTGATTGCTGGGTTCTGATTTAGAACTAACGAGTACCAGGTCCCTTTCACGAACATAATGAATCTTCCTATGTTATTCATCAAACGTAAAACGACAACAGTATCGACGCCTGTCATGCGAGATTTTAATAATCATATGACGAACATGCGTATTTTGTATTTAAAACATAGTGTGGTTTTGTCATTAAATTTGTAACCTCAAAATACCTACGACATTCAACATTCTTAATATTTCATAGTGACATATCGATTCATCATCCGATTTTGCCTTCCAGTACGCAGTATTGCAATCCAGTTATGGTGGACACCAAACTATCGAACCACTGCGGGATTTTATTTTAATTTGTCTTGGGGTGTGGTGGGAGCGTTTTCAGTGGAGCATGGTGCCCGAGTGTGTCAAGATCATGCACTCAAGATGATGCGATGTGTAGCCTCTTACCTTTACCTTTCGCAGCACAGTATTTAAGGAACGACCATTCTGGGGAGGGACAGTTTTTGGAAATAAATATTATGACCTCTTAGAAAATGAACATCAATAATCTAACTTTGATTGATAAGAAAGAGAAAACAGAAGACATCTGACAAAGTTGTATGACATACACAGAATTGAAAATAAATACTCTGACTTGCAGAATGGGCTCATATAAAACATGTCTAGATGAACTCTATCATTTCTTATTATACCGATTTTCTGTTTTAAAATGTGAATTTGAATCTCTAGAAGACAAACTACAGTATCAATGTTCTTTTTATTATTTTTTTTTTTATATTTCAATAATAAAACCTTTCGAAAGAGTGAAATTGATCCATGACCACACAACCCGGGTCGGGAAAATACCCGTTGGTGATTTTCGGAAAAGTTGCTTATTCATTTCCTTTCACCCATAGACATTGGTGGTTGTTATACTGATAAAAATATGCTAATGACCATTATTAGCAGGTAATCCTCTATGTATATTACAGTGTAGATTGAATCAAAAGCGTTTAAGTACTTTATCATTTCGTTTGTTTCCTAGTAGTATATGTTTTAATATTAAAATGAAAATAGTGTCCTCATACTACATGTATATTCAATATCATTTATAAAAGTGTGGCCACTTATAGAATCGCTTGAAAATTAGGTGTCGAAGGATTTAATTTACAGCAGGATATTGCCATCGTTAGATTCCTACTTCTTAACGAGCTTGAAAGTGGTTTAGGAAATAGTTCAAAAGCAGGAAGCTTTATATTCATTTAGAAGCTACTATGGCAGTTGCAACTGGGACAGTCGTGCATTGTTCTTTTAGCAGTTGCCTAGTCCATCGTGCATCAAGTGCGGCGTGGTCACGCATTTCTGATTGTGGTTGCAAATTCGAATCTTGCACGACCTATCGTGTATTTACGAAGTGTAGTAGAGTCAAGTCCGTAGTCAGAGTAAGGAATAAGTGTACCCTAGCTGTCCATGATTAGGGTACCAAGTGAACCGAGACTGTTGGGAAGTGTCGCCATGATATTTTAAAGATTGTATAAAGCAGCAAAACTAATCTTATGTGATGGCTGCATTGGTGTTGTTATGTGCTGATTTTTAATTATTCGAAATTAGAAGTGAGGTAATGTCTATATTGAAACTTTAATCTCTCGCGATTTGTTGGCCTATCAATTACTGTACGACAAATACGGTACGTATTAAGTGCATAGGCTCTCTTGATATTCCTTCGACTCCAGAGTAATTTAATAAGTTTCATATTTGTTCAATGTTTATAAGAATATCTTGGTTCCCACACAAGTAAATTCTTCCACAGGGAAGTCGATATATAAATAAAAAGGATGAACACTCTTCACAGATTTTCGGCCACTTGACAGGAATCTTATGCAATCATTTGTAACTTTGGAAGGATTTTACAGAGATTGTATATCAACTTCATTATCTCCTCTTGGTAAAGACCAAGAAGCCAAAATTTTGGGTAAGGAGTTTTCAAATGTTTCTATATCTCTTTTGTTTCGGCCGCTTCTTTATTTATTTATTTATTTTTTTTTTTTGTTACGGACAGACTGTCCACAAAAACTATATGTTTCCGTATCTTCGCCTCCGAGGGCATAATCAAATCGTTTCAGCATTTATGATTTTCCTTATAAATGTACTTAGCGACAGAATTAGTCCCCGAGATTTCTGCTTTGGTGATATGCGCTGGAATTCTTTCTTTAGTAAATCAAAGCTATGTCAGATTGGTTGAAATCTTAAATCAATTCTAAAACGCAACGTCATATACAACATAAATTAACTGACCCTACAGGTCGAAGCATGATGATTATCGAGAGTTGTGATTGGCTGATCTGATGTAAGGAGAGAGGGACTACCATTTCAGTGTATCGGGGGCTCTGATTGGATGAAATTATTTGACCACTCTATAAATAAAGATTTTATGACTTTAAAAAGGAGTTGTTGTTTACATTTGAATTTTGGCAAATTTGGGGGGTTACCCCTTTCCAACAGGATTTTCTCGAAAATAAGGTGGATAACGTATGGTAAACTGTTAAAATTCTGATAGAGAAGGGTCTGACAAACATTTTGATATATGGGTTATATAAAGCTAAGATGTATAATGTTGTGTAAATCTTGCTGGAAGTGTGGTAATTCTAACATGGAACCCTTATGGGAAATGGAAATTCTATACTTTGACCCACATGTGATTGTGTACCACAAAAGTAAGTTACTTAGGAGACCATGTTCATTCTTTTCTTTGGCTAGATTTCTGTGAGGAGATTTGAGACTCATCGTTGGCCCCTTGCTCTAATTTTAAGTTCACCCATCGTTCAATATCACTTGGTTCAATACCTGCTCGCTATGTGGCTCTCGTGCCTTACGTTCGCTCAGCATTGAGTTCTATCTTTCATCTGTTGCGTTAACCTTTAGGTCATACCGTCTAATCAATCCAATAACGCAAAGCATTCAAGACGCCGTTATATCATACTTACTGAAAGATCTCATGTTCTCTGAACTTACCATGAACCGCAACTCATTCACTGAATTAGCGTGTCCTAGCATGCAAGTGGCCTTATAGTTTAAAAAGATAAATGAATATAAAACATAATACAAGTATACATCTTAACGATCAGGTATTCTGCGTGTCAGTGTCATGGCCCGGCCAAATCCTGACGCAAGCAAAAAAAAAAAAAAAAAAGGAAAAGAAAATAATAATGAGATGATCCTCTTCGATTTTCCTATTCATTAGAGTCATTTCTATTGAGACGAGTTAAAAATAAAATGAAAAGCTTTCAATTATTATACGAGACTGAAGTGACAAGTTTGCATCGCTTATATCGAAGGAACCCAAAGTTGAAAGGAGGTTTAGAGTTCACTGGGATACGACCCAGTATCCGTCTCGTGAACTTCTACGTGTAGATCTTGTAATGGCTTCTATCACAGTATCTTCTGCTACATCTCGATCGTTGTAGTTTGATATAGGTATTGATTCAACCTAGCTGTCACAGTCTGTGCAATTGGTCAGTCAATAATCAACCATCCGTTGTAAGAAAAAAATATATGCTCTCGTCAGCAAACTTTAGTAACTCCTGCATTAATTTTTTTCATGACAGTTTGGGCAATAAAACTGTGTGGAATTTCTATTGTAAATACCAGTAGAACTTCGCAAAAGGCTATTGTTACTACTGGGAATAATAGTTATACCCCCGCAAACGAAGTTTTGGTTGCATTTTGGAATCACCTTGTCCATCTGTTTGTCCAGAAAACTTTAAACATGGCCATAACTTTTAAACCAAAAGAGATGGGACCTTCATACTATTCATGTGTATTCCATGTGGCAAGACCTGTCTGTCGGTACCAAAATTTTTGACCTTGTAGACCTTCACGTTTGACCTACTTTTGAAAAACTTTGACCTTAGCCATAACTTTTGAACCAAAAGATATGGGGTCTTCATACTACACATGTGTATTCCTTGTGGCAAACTTGTCTGTTGGTAACACAAGTTTTTACCTCGTGACCGTGACGTTTGACCTACTTTTGAAAAACTTTAACCTTAGCCATGGCTGTTGAAAATTTTTTACCTCGTGACCTTTACCTTGGTCCTTGTCCGACTTCGAATTTTGTTGCCGCGGCGGGTATTTTACCCATTAGGACAGGTCTAGTTTACACGGTTGTCTTTTTCACGCTTTCAGTTTGTATACCCCCGTACCCCTTCTATCTGTAACAAAGTGTATGAGGTATGCTGGAAACGGCTTTTCCTCCCGTTTGGTTTTTTGTGGACGATGTATATCTTGACATAGATTTAGTTCCGTTTAAACGGATTTTCACAACCAACTTTTAGCATAATGATACTCGTGAAATGCAGTTGTACACTTCAGGCAGCCTGTTTGACATCGGCCTTGACCTGGGTATCTTGACCTTAGACCTAGTCCTCTTAGGATGTATTGTTGTGTTGTGGGTTTTTTTTTTTCTTTTTGTTTTTGTCTACTTAATTTGTGTGTGTTTGCTTGTCTTTTGACAACTTCAACATTGGACATAACTTTTCAAACATACCATACCAGCCATTGCTTTGTTATATAACATGTGTGTTTCTTCTGACGAGACATTTCCCTCGATACCATGATTCATGACCTTGTGACATTTACCGTTAATTTGACTTTCATTTAAACAATTTCCTCACCAAGGAGTTTGTTGCCCCGGTGGCTTAGTGTTTCAAAACCACATCTTGTTCTAAATGTAATACATGTACTTTTTACTTATAATTTATTCCGTTGCTTGACAGTCATATAAATTGTTTGCACCATCATCGATTGGGATGTGAAAATATAGTAAGAACCATACATCAGATTCAAACCAAATTAGAGTATTAATGTAAAATACGAAAATAACTGGTGTCACATGACTATGGCACTAACAACAATGTACCACAGTGGACAATCACGGACCCCTGAAATTCAGAGGTGAGACCAGGTGCCCGGGAGGAGTAAGCGTCTGCTGTTTGGCTAGCTACACTCTCTGTGAATGCCCTGACATACAGACGAAACAATATAATTCAGCACTGTATATATACATGAATGTGAATAAACACTGTGTAGAAAGTGTCACAGTCACATAACATCAGGAAAAAGGGTATAAAAGTACGAAAGGAAGATGCCTATTGATCAGGTCAAATGTCAACATAATAACTAAATGTGAAAATATAGTTAAACAGACTGAAGCAAGCACGAAAATGCCCCGGTAGGGCCATACGTTTTACAAACATTTTGCTTTTATATTAAACTACAAATCAAGAAATGCTTTACCGATGTGCAAATTGAATTCAGTTTTCCAGACTTTTTCCAGTGATACAGTTATATATGTATGTGGTTTTGTAATGGTAAGTTACAGGTCAGGTTCGAATGTCACGGCTGACCCACTTTGGGCTCGAAATTTGGGGACCGGCATGGAACGTGTTTGCTGATGTTGAATGTAAGAGAACTGATAAAATTTATATCCGACTTCTCATTTTTGTGAATCTCGAAGTTTTGTTGACTTCAAAGTTCTCTCCTCTCAGTCCACTGATTAAGAGTCTTTTATATGATACTTTTATATATGCATCACTAACAGAATATTGAGTTGTTAAATCAAAAGAGGTCAACAAACTGGCATCTGAGTTCAAATCCCTGGTAAAGTATTGTTATGTAGTCTTCTTTATGGTCAGTTGTACACCAAATGAGGTGATGGACATTGAAACAGGCCTTTAGGGTATTGTGCCGGGCCAGTCGGTCAACAACACTCCATGGTCATTGAGCAGGCCATCGTACTCTTTAGCAATGTAGTAATACTGTACTATAGAATTATTATTTTTCTGTACCGATTGACTGAACTAAAGCATACCTACCTTGTTGACTGCTGATTTGAGAACATTTCAAAGGCGGATTCGAGAAATGTATGCACATATCAGCCTCGTATAAATGTGTGCATTGCAAAATTTGTTGGTGATGGTAGGGTACATGCATTGCTCTAACAATGCTCTCAGAATGCTTATTTATATTCAAATTGTAGGTAAATAACTCCCGATATAAAATATAGATGGTATAATGTGCAGCATCATATAATACCATAGTTGTATTTATTTTCGGATATATCTTGTAGGTTTATACAATAAAATAATAAAAAATCAATCAGTATCTGATGAAGATGTAGTGTTTTGTTTTGGTTTGATTTTTAGCTCTACTGGTCTCGACCAGTCGAGCTCATGCGATGGTCCTTCGTCCGTTGTATCTGATGAAGATGTAGTGTTTTGTTTTGGTTTGATTTTTATGAATTATATCCTACAAAGGATACTCTTATTTGAGAAAATTTTAATATTTGCTGACTTTGCGTTGTTCTCCAGGTGATCCATATAGGCCCTTTTGATCTTCTTGTGTATCAAATTGTATTACTTGAATTATCTTGCCATAAGGAGTGTTTCTTTTGAGCCACCAATCCAGTTACTGAAAATTGAAAAATAGATGCTAATTTTTACCGAGCCAGATTCGAAATTGGAGGGTGGAGGGTTCATCTTCGATACTTAATTGAGTGTGTGTATTCCTGTTGATAAAAGGTAATACCGGGTGGGATTCAGTTATATACATCACTGGACTGGTTAAAGCTTGGTCATATGATACAGATCTGTCCATATCTAGGATTCTCAACTGCAGCTCAACCAGTTACTGCTTGTGAAGACAACAGGTTTAACAGTGGACGATCGTGTCGCTTCTGTATGGGTGAAAAGGTTCTTGATCGAGGTGTCTAAACGTCATCAAAACAGATCCAACAGCTATCATTACTTTTATAACATTTTATCCCGAGTGGGTGGGCAGAGGGAGAAAATATCAGCGTAATAATAACGGAAAAGTCACTCGACCACAGCAAAACACAATTGGGCGACAGGTGACCAGAGACAATAAGGGACCAGGATAATCGACCGTTGACGTCATGCATCTCATTGCCCTATACTGTATAATAAGCACATTTAGCCTGCGGCGAGTTGTAAAAGTACTTCATAATCATCCATCAAAAGACGCCGCAATCGTATAGCATGCCACTAACTTACGAAAACCTTCATTTGCATCAAGATTTACACAACGTTGACCCACTTTTAAGTTTAATTTGATTTGAAATAGTAAAGAGGAACGTGAACGGGATTGGACCAGACCTTATGCAGTCTGTCGGACATTACATTGGTGCTTTGGTTTTCTAATTATGAATGAAATTAACATATCTGACGCATGTTTATGTGATTTACATGCAAAGAAAGGAGAAGAAATTGACCCAATAGTTATTTTCAATTCCGATTCTTTATTAAGTTTTAAAGAAATTACGAAACCAAAGAGACAATCTTAAAATACTTCAGTATGATTTTATGAATTGTTAGGGGTATTTGTAGAACGCTCTGCTGAATACATTTTTCACAGAAAAAAAGCCTCCATTAATTATAATAATTGTTTTTGTTGTCCGTGGTACTTTTTGTGATGTAAGAATAAATGAAAAGACCGAAGGTAAATTGCAGGTCCCCGATTTCATATATTAACATTACCTGAAGCGATCCCCTGTGTGTTCAGGTTCATGTAGTGATGTTACATAATAATGAAGGCGTTATCGAGTAGCCACGATGTAATGGGGTCAGTAGGTCAGAGATTGTTTTGTCTGTGACAATATGCAGTATAATGTAGGGCATGGCATTCTACGTGCGTTTGCCGCGTAGTTTCCCCTCCCTGATAAATGTTTCGTACATTCCAAATAAAATTTAGAGAGAGACTAGTTTAAATCAAATTTTGTAACTTCCATCATATATTATACTGTAATCTTTTCTTTGTTCGGTCTACAGGAAATTGGCATCAAAGACGATTTTCACCAGAAAGCCATTTTGGTCTGCATTGATGAACTGTGTGGAAATGATCAGGAATCGGTAAGAACTTTTGAAATACTTGTCAATTCACTAGCCTAAACGACCATTGGTTTGAAATCAATGGTTGGTAAACATGGTAAAGACCCTTTGGCGAGGTCATGAGTACTGTCCAGTAACAGTTCCCGGACGAATTTGAGGTTTTCGGCTTTTGCTACAGTAAACCAAAATACGTTAAGTTTTGTAGAGTGGATAGTTTACCCATTATGTATAGAACAATGTCAAACTTATGACATAACTCATGCATTAACCAAATATTTTATGCATTTTTACGACTCTACTTTTCGGCTATTTTTACTGACTTCACTGTAATAATTCCCGGACGATCTAGTCTACTGATATTATAAGTGGAGAAAAAGACAAGTCATTTGTCATAAAGTCAAAAGTCAATCTCTGATGTAAATGCTTATAATGAAAATATTGCATTATTCGACCTTAAAACTGATTTTAGGTTCATTGATCAAGAGCACCTTTCCCCCGTGTATGAATATTGAAAGTAGGTCAGAATGTGATAAATAAAATAAGATAGAAGGCACAAATCAACATTTTCACCTGAAAATTCTTATTCTCCTTTAAATATCATTTATTTTGAATAGAAATGTTAGATGATTTCTTGCCCATTATGCTCAAACCAGCAAAACGTCCGGGAACTGTTACAGTAACGGTAGAGTTATCTACTGACTGCGGACTGGAAATGGGTTTTAAAAAGGGTAATTGTAAATCTTTTGGGGGGAAATTTCGGGTTTTTGTCCATATATAGAAATATGTATTATTCATTTGTTTATTTATAAGGGTCTAACATACACACACATATACATTTAATTTTTTGTTTATATATAGGAGCCTGACACACATACATACACACATATTTATAATGTAATTTTTTCATTTATTTATAAGCGTGTAAACCTTCAAGTTTATCTCACAGATTAGTCGTTACTAGTATATGTACATGTATATGATTGTACCTAGCAAGTAACACGTGTTTGTAACATTGAAGATCTATCTCGTATTTCTAATGTACATATACCTGTAGCTGGTACATATACTGATAGTCTTTTATTGACCAGCAACGACACTCCCGACAATCAGGTAGCCAATAATTATGTAATTCCCATGATCTCTTTCGTATCTTTTTTATGCCACGCGCTATCGGAAACTCTAAAGAGAAATACAAGACATTCTTTCAAATGGCAGTTTTGGCAGAAACGCAAGAAAATGAATTCTTCATTTGTTGCAAATTTTAGTGGAATATTATCGAGAATCATTTGACCTACATATTGCTGTATTTTTCCGCTCGTTCTTTTGCGTTTCGTCACTAGATCTAAATACATGCGTGTGTGTTGAAAAGTTTTTGGTGTCAATTATTCTTTTAGCGATTTCCTCGGATCACGCGGCGTCAAAAAGTTATGGATTACACAATTGAATGTAAACACTTTTCTTTTATCAGAGTTTTTAGGACACGGGGTCTTAATTGCTTCTCTGTAATACCCGCTTTGTGTAAACCCTTTTGAGCTTGTAGCTCCATGCACTTTAATATTTTCCAACGTAATCAAATATCGACATTTTTGTGTCACACGTATATTGTACGCTATAGAACTGAAGTTTTTCTGACGCTTGGTAAGCGGATGTAGCTTCCATGTTTATAATATATATAGTTAAAGGTAATCGAAGCGCCTAAATACTTGAATCAGTTCTGCCACTGTTAAATCTGTATTCAGTATCGATGACCTTTTCATTGGCAAGCCACCAAGTCGCTATAATCGCACAGAGAAACTAGGTTAAAGGCAGAGGCAGCTGGTTGGTCGATTCTCCGACATGACCCACTTGTTCATCGAAGGAAAACACATTATGCTAAGGGGTTTAGTTTTACAGTGTATAACGAGGCAAGTTAGCGAACGGAGGAGAGCGATCGCATAATGTTCAGTTATCTACGGATTTCACCATGTAGAATATTTAAGTAGATTGGGGAATTTGAACCAAAGTGGCGCACGGATTTATTTATGGAGAAATTGTCGATGTTAAGATAGCAAATTTATGATATATTAGAAGGAATTAATTATACAAGAAGAGACGTCTTTTTGGTGTGGAGTGATTTTTTTCCGTTACATGGGATTGAAGAACGATGTACGAATTACATTCTAACTCACAACCATGTTTATGTTCACCAACGTGTACCGATTTAGCTCAGTATTGTGATTTTTATTCTCAGAGGCCTTATGCCACAAGCCTTCCCAGCTCTGGCCAAGTTGTCGATATGGGAGATGGTAAGTTTGATTTATCGTGTAGATATAAATTGTTTGATATCTTTTAATGTGTTTATTACTATTATCACAATTTATAATTTTTAGTATTGTTATCATCATCATAATAATATTGTTATTATTTAAATTCTTTAAGAAATTTAATTTGGTCATGATTAACTAATTATTCGATTTCATATGATTTATTTTGAAAAAAAAATGAAGAAATATGATAATAAATTCAGATAATTTCATAATTTTTGAGTTTAGATATTTTCGTGTAAGGAAGCGTTACATATGTTCAGTTCCTGTTTTACTGCTTGAGGAAATATACATTTTACAAAACACACAGTTTTAGTTTTACAGCTTGAAAAACGTGTTAAAATTACACTCCTCAATGACGATTAATTTCATAGAAGAATTGTTGATCGTGTTTAAATATAATGATTACAAATATATATTTTACATCATAGAAATTTTAAGTCCTACGGAATTTTTAATTACATTAATGTAATAGGTTAAGCTAGTCCGAAATATTTGTAGTTTTTATCGATGGTAGATGTATTAGATCGTGTTTACATTTATAATTTATCAATGGTCATGGTTTTGAGTATGTTCCACATCGGCTATTTATATTATAACACTTTAATGTAACATATGTATATTTCATTTTTCCTTGTAGCTGCCAGTTGTGGAGGGGCTTCAGAACAACACAGATTAGCAGAATATAGTTTCTCCTCTATGCAGAGATGCCATCTTTGTGACAAGTTTTTATATGGATTAATGCGCCAAGGATTTCAATGCCGAGGTTAGTATACACACACACCATACCTCTGTCAGTTATTACACCAGCTGTCTTATTATAACACGAACCAAAATTAATTGCACAAGCTACGACAAATTTTTACCCAATATACATTCTCTACATTTGACAGAAGATAAATGAGAAAATTAAGGGGGTTTAACCGAATTAAATTTTCTAAAGGTGACCGTATTTCTCTTAACTTGCCCAGTTTTATAAAAGAAATGTGAACACCACTAACCTTGACATATTTCTTAATCTTGATGGCGTTGGAATAATTTGGTGTTTCCGCCCTACAGTGTATATCCGGCTTTTAGACTATACCTTAACTACTTCCTATGGCACTTTACAAACGGAGGTTTAAAGTGTCTTTAAAATGTCCACCAAAACGAGCAATCACAATGAAAAACTGACAATTAAATAAAAATCTTGCTTGAAGTTTCTTTCCTTTCTTGTGATTGTGTGGGGTTCTTGGTACATTTTGTGTGAATGCTTATATGGATTAATTCTTGTTCTACGTCATACCAACATTATTATACTCGTATGGTGGCGCCATCATTTTGGTACAATGTACAGAAATTCATACCCATGCATCCACCCGTCGCAGCGAGGGATCTTTCATTTGCCACGTTTTCCGTAACTCGGGGCTTCGGTTTTCTCTGTCTCATTTGAAAGACAGTTCACCGACAAACCTCTGGCTGAATCCAACTTGCGGCCTTTTGGCCACGAGAAAAGCACTTAACGTATTGATCTACGCCAGCTGATGATGATTATACTAAACGTTTTATTAAAAAGTATTATAATGTGAATACAAATTTGAATAGTTTTATGTATGTTAATTTTGATTTTACTATGAAGTAGTTCTTAAAACTGTGTCAAAAAATTAAAATGAATTTGAAATAAAAAATGTTTTCTGATGGGACAGTATTTACATTTGTCTGAAAATAAGATCAAAGCAGTAAATTTACTCGAGTTTGAGAACCACCGAGTGAAGTGAATTTTAAGTGAGTTTGTGGGTAGTGAAATATGTGTGTGTTATTTCAGAATGCGGTTTATGCTGCCATAGATACTGTTCTGCAACGCACCAGTCCGAATGCAGCGTGCCAAAACTAGAAAGGTTACGCAGACCCAGCTTCTCGCAAAGTAAGTTTCTGCCACATGCCAAAGCTCATCGCTTTTTCTGGGTTTTATTCATGATTCGGATACTGCTATATGAGCATCAGCCATTAAAGAGAACAATTTTGAACCAAAATACACCCCAAGTTGCAGTGTTGTATGTGAAATATGTACAAATCGTTATAACATAACGCGATTTGAAAAGCAGTATGTATTAACACCATTACAATATATTATACCTGTAGGTCGTTCAAAGTGACAGTTTTCGCTAAAATATTTCATTGTTTGACGTTATTAGATATTTCTGGGAAAAGGGCATTGAATGTCGAGTGACGGTATATTTAGTCGCCAGGAGTGAATCCAGTTGTGTATTTTAGAAGATTCTTTTTCCCGGACAGTAAGAATTAACCCGAAAGGAGGGGAAAGAATATAAAATCCTGTAACCAGTGAGGACCGTTAGTTTAAGAGAGAAAGTTAGCCACGAATTGATTTTTTATAATGCAAAAATAATTCTGCATTATATGACAAGATATCATTTGTCATGTAGACCCAGCCTGGATCACCCTTGAATCCATGCGGTCTTATAATCAATATATATTGCAATATATCCACCCAGAAGCAGACCATTCAGTGACCTACTTAATGGTTTTATATCCTCTTAAGAAATCGGGCTTAACGTCGGATTATCGTCTTTTATATATACACTATGTAATCCTCTTTGTTCGGAAACGAGTGTAGATTTCGCGATATGATTCTGAATGGACTGCAGATTTGACCGTAGTCGTCTTTTCTTTTCAGATTCCAGCTTTGGAGCCGATTTGTCGGAGGAAGTGGCTAAATGTCAATACGAGGCCCCATGGGTGATTGTGAAATGTGCTGAAGAAATCGAAAAATGGTGTAAAAACCATCGTAAGTTCAGATCCTCATTATCTATTCCGTTACCATAGTGAAATACATTTTCACTTACTCTCTGTAGCATGTTGTGTACGTGACCTAGAAAGCTGTTAGTTACACAATGTTTTGACCTTTATCATCTGTGTTAATCAATAAATGCCCAGTAAATTGTAGTTCAATGAATAATTTGAGAGGAAAAGTGACCTTTCTAACTCTAATGTTGATTTCTTTTATACAGAAACAGAATCTCTAAGTGTGTATCGTATCTATGCCAAATCAGAAGAGGTGAATGAAATCAAAGCAGAGTTTAATCTAGGTAGGCATTCATTCAGATGACATGAAGATGACAGATTGCCATACCTTTTCCTTTGATTTGAACATTTATTGGAAATGGTCTTCTTCTTAACTGATATTGTCTTATAGTGCATCATTGTTTGCTACACCAGTGGTAGTAAATAATTTTATGCCACCGGATCGATCAATCGGGGGCATATTGTTTTTGTCTTGTCTGTTTGTTTGTCTGTCTGTTGTCAACTTTAACCTTGGCTGTAACTTTTGAACCGTGAGGGATAGAGACTTCATATTTGACATGCGTACTCAACTAATGAAACCCTTTCAAATGACACCAAGGTCGATTACCTTTTGACCTAAACAATGACATTCACGCTAAAAATAATGTCTTGAGCTGGTGCCGCCAGGGGCATTAGTGTTTCTCAAACACAGCTTGTTTTATATGTAATTCCGTCATTTGATTTACTTCTCAGCATTCTGATTTTTGTTTTGTAGTAGAGTATGGTTAAGAATATTATACCACACAGTCACTTTATGGATTATGAATCAAATTAGGAAGATCATTTATATTTTGGAAATGTCATAATCACCCTCCTCTCCCCTTTTAGTCCCATCCCATTAAGTTGCTAATATATCTAGTGGTAAAGTCATTCAGACATTTTTAAATTTCCTTTTATAGTATCTGATCCAACGCAAGTCAATCTAGCTCAGTTCAATGTCCACTGTGTAGCAGGCGTCCTGAAAAAATATCTGCGCGAGCTCCCCAACCCTTTGATACCAGTTGAGATCTATGATGAATTTATCAAAGCAGCTGGTAAGTACTCCTACATCTATTCCTCCTTTGATTAATAGATCACAATTTGTTATATACACCTCTTCTGAATACTTTTTGATGTCTTAAACCACTATGCTGCATTACTACAAAATGGGTCTTTACAAGAATAGTACACTACAACTGGGTACATTGCTCTTTTAGGAGCCACAATTACATACTCATGTTATAAGGCTCAGAAAAATCTCTATTCATTGTGGAATCATTGAAATAAAGCAAGCATCAAACCTCAAGTTAGAATTTTTGTCTAGTCGCATTGTACCTCATTTTCCGCTTGACTGGTCAGCAGTCAGTTACCACCATAAATTGGGGTTTGATTGAGGATCTGCCCATCTGTATACCTCAAAGATAGAACTGATACTATTATATGTACAGTATTATTGGTACACAAGTTGTGAAAAATGCCTGAACAAGAAGGATGAAAGTAAATAAATCGTGTAGCTTATATTGAGTATGAAGTTTATATTTAATGTAATAAAAACATGCTATGCAGTTTTAAACTCAAGAGTTTTTGTGGTATTTATCTAATCAATCTGATGTTTCACAGGTAATACCAACGAGAGAACAAAATTGTTACTGGATTTAATCAACCAGTTACCCAATGCCCACAAAACAACCTTAAAATACCTCATGGCACATTTCCTACGATTGTGGTGGATCCAGCATGAATCAGGGGTGGAAGATGGCTTAGACAAATTGTCTCATGTCTTCTGCCATATACTTCTGCGACCACCATGGGAGAAAATTATGTAGGTATTTTTATCTGTCCCATATTTCATATATAGGTCAGACTGTGGTCTTTATTTAGATGTAACACTAGTATGAAGAGCTGATAGCATTGTACATGTATCATCTTGCCCTATTTTATCATCTTCATAATCACAGTGATCAAATTACAAAGAAGGGGGAGGGGAATAAGTATATATATATCAAAACAAGTTTACATACATGTAGAATATTAGTTGCTGAGAAACAAGGTTACATGAATTTTGTCTCGTGTTGGTCAGGTGATGTTTCGGATAATGTAAGGTTCCTGTTATCTTATCAGTTGGTTACTTGGGTATATAAGATTAGAATCTTTGTATCTCATGTTAAACAGACCAGATGATATGTATTTAACATACATTAATAAATAAATAGACAAATTCATCTGTCCTTTACTGTATTAAACCTTCAGGAAACTTCCTTACACACAAAAAAGGAAAACATACGTTAGTATTAATAAGTACAAAGTTCGTGCCTAATCGTGTCATATGCAAAGGGATTTTTATCATTTTATAGTGATGTGATTTGTACTTCTGGTAAACAAGGAAGTGTTTTCTCCTTACAGTGAAATTGTGGAGAACACTAAACTTCATATTGAGATCTTTGAGGATTTGCTCAAAAACGGTTCGTGGGGTGAGGCTGCCCCACCTCTGCCACCTGTAGCCCCACCGCGTCCCAAGTCACCAATCCAGGATATTCCAATGTCAGCTCAGGAGAAACTGAGGGAGGCAGAGTGGTACTGGGGAAGAATTTCTAGGGAGGAAGTGAATGAGTTGTTATGTGATAAACCTGATGGGACATTCTTAGTGCGGGATGCAACATCAGCAGGGGATTATACACTGACACTCAGGAAAGGAGGCACAAACAAGCTCATCAAAATTTATCAAAAAGATGGAAAATATGGTTTTGTGGAACCTTTGACTTTTGACTCTGTGGTTGATTTAGTACAATTTTACCGCCATACCTCACTTGCAATATATAATCGGACATTGGACACTAAGCTCATCCATGCAGTATCGAAAAATGTGGCACCTCAGGTACATATATTTTACTAAAAAAGAGAAAGCACAATGTAAATGAGGAAGAATATTTTGTAACTCTTTACTCCATGGGAAATAGAAGGAAGTTGTCAATCTCTTTTTGGAAAATCTATCAATTTTCAACAAGCTTTTAGGACTTGATAAGTTTCATTTATATATATATCATTTTCAGCAAAAACTAGCAGTATACTTGATTTTAAAGTGTTTGTAATAAAATTTGCAGGAAGTATCTTTGGAAGATGTAACAGAGCAAATTGAGAAGTTGAAGAGAGTCAACGCTGAACATCTGAAGAAAATGAGGGAGTATGATAGACAGTATGAGGCCCATGCTAAAATCAATCAAGAGCTCCAGCTCAAACACCAAGCACTGGATGCCTTCAAAGAGACGGTGGCTGTGTTTGAAGAACAAATGGAGTTACATCGTCGACATCATGCTGAAGTCCCCATGCATGAACTTCATAGGTACAGTGCAGAAATTGCCTCATTACAATCTATATTAATAAGTTGAGAGGAAGTTCAAGTAAATTAATTTCTTGGTGTGTTTGATGAGAAGTGAATGTGTTAGCATAATCTATAGTAACATAGACTGACAAAGATTGCATGTCAATAAATCAAATGTGAATGATAGATATTGAATCTTATGATTTACAAATATATATTGAAAAAAGGCAAACATATTAACCTTAACAGACAACTAATTTTGTGCTTGTGAGGATGAAATGTCTGGAGAGCTATTGTCATACCTTCGTGCACCAGCATCGGCATCCTCATGCACAAAAATCTTTAACCTGGGTCCTGGGCTATATCTTTTGAAATGTTAGTCCTCATGCACAAAAATCTTTAACCTGGGTCCTGGGCTATATCTTTTGAAACGTTAGTCATAAAGCACTGATATTTCACATGTAGATTCCTCAAGATAAGAGCTTTCATTTGATACCATGACTCTGACCTGGTGAACTTGACTTTAGACTTTGGCCTACTTTTCAAAAACTTTAATCTGGGCTATATCTTTTGAACCAGTAGGTGTAGAGCTTTGATACTTCACACATAGGTTCATAGGTTCTGACTAAAACTTTGATTATATACCATGGCTTTTGACCTTTTGACCTTGGAGTTCGACCTACTTTTCAAAAACTTAAACCTGGGCTTCTTCTTTGAAATATTATTGATAGGGATTTCATATATATTTTCATTGTGACCAGAGCTTTCATCTAATCAGGTTTTGAAATAACAAATTGCTTGACAAATATACAACTTGATAGAGAGCGTGCTCTGTTGTCTTCTCACATCTCTTGTTGGTTTTTTTCCTGAGTGTTTGTAACCTAAATGTAGGAATAAAAATTTCATTATTCTTTCAGACTTTCGGAGAATTTTGAATTGCTGAAGAGTCGATGGCTAAATATTACAGAGAGTCGATCACAATTGGAAGTAGATATCAACAAGAAAACATCCATGAATAGAAATTTAATCAGTGAAATGAATAGTATTCGCCCTGAAATAAAGCGACTCCATAAGCAGCGTGAGCAGATGAGAAAAATGTTGTTAGAAAGTGGTTATCCAGCGGACAAACTTGATGATATGCTGGAAGAGGAAAGGTAAAGAAAAATCTTGAAGACAGAAATCATTGCTATCCCTAAATAAAATTTCTTAAATTTTTTTAGTAGATGGAATATGTTATTAGGAATATGTTATTACATGATACTTTGACCTTAATGACCATCATATGACAACTTAGTGATTTAACTTTGAATGATGAATCATAGATGTCAGACTTTAGTTTGTAATTTGAAATCGTTTGTACAATTTATTTTATGCATAACTACTAATGTCATTTGAAATAACTTAGGGATTTTGTCTTTTAACAGCGAGTCTACACGATCTCATTCAAATACTGAGGCTTGGCTAGTAGAAGTGGACAGAAACAGAGCTGATATTTTACTGCAAGGAAGAAGAGACGGTACATTCCTGATCCGTCCTCGATCTGGTGATCCAAGCAGCAAATATGCTCTCTCAATAATGTAAGTTTAATACCATCTTACAGTAGATCAGAACTTCTTCTTAATCAGTCGTATTTTGTACGTTCACAAGTAAAAAAATATTTCCTACCATCTTGGCAATACAGCAATACAGACATAAATGGGATCAGTTATTTATGAGTAAGTTTGTGTAATTAGTTTATTTAAATTTTTCAGGAAATATTTAATTGGCATATTACTTTTCTAGGTGCAATCAAAGAGTCGGTCACTGCAAGATTTTCCATGATTCTCAAGGACATGTTGGCTTTACAGAAGGGAATTGTGATTGTAAAGACTTATTATCTCTTGTGCAGCGCTACCAACGGGAATCGTTAGTAGAACACAATAAGGAACTCGATGTGCGCATGCTGTTTCCGGTCAGGGAAGAAAATTCAGAAACAATATATCTTCGTATGAACAATCAGTGATTTTTAAAAATTTGACTAAGTCAACTGGAAAAGAAATATCGGCAAAATATGAAAGTACATAGGATATGAAAGAAGTTAGACATTTTATGTGGATATTTTGCCACAGACAGAGTCATTGTTGGAGAAGAATGATAAATGTTACACAGAGACTGTAATAAGGGCTTGAATAGAAAATGGCAGGGTGAACAAAGTCAGCTTATTGTCTCAGCTAGAATTGTTATCTTCATGAAATGAAGAATGGTATGACAGTTATGTAGTGTAAATGTCAGAGAAATCTGCAAAAACAGGAGCAGCAACAGAGAACTGAGTACAGGCCAAACATTGTGACAGTGGACACAAGGTGTTAAGGTGCTATCTACCCACGGATTATGTCTTTCAGAGATTTGATGAAATGTTTACATATTGTGCTGTGGTATCATTTGATGTCATCTTGCTAATCTGACATCATCTTATTAATTTAGTGTCATCTTGTTAATCTGACATCATCTTATTAATTTAGTGTCATCTTGCTAGTGAGAGTTCACTTCACTATTGTAAGGGGTCAGAATATACTGGCAACAGTTTATGTTCCAGTGTCAACTGAAAAAAATATAATATATTTCTTGTTGTCAAATTGAGTGCTACTATGATGAAGTCCCAATTGAGTTATCTATTCCCAGTGTTATTTGACTGAAGTATTCAGAATACTATCAAAGTCATTTTTTTATTGCATAATAAGAGTGCTAAGCCAAGTTGTGAACTGTGTTCACCTCAGATTATATGAGGGACCAATGATAATCACCAGAAGTTGCTAAGTCGTCAATAGTGCTGTTGTCACAAGATTATAAAAATAAACTTTTCACCTGTTTTATATATTGGTACAAGTTCATAATGGCTAACAGCTTTAATGTGGGTCATCCGTTCAGATAGCCAGTGGCAATCCATGCAATTGTATTTAGAGATAGTGGTTTATTGGGCCACAGAGGTACAATAGTACATTGATTATTTGGTTTTTATTTACATTCTATTTTCTTATTTATTCTGTTTCATTAATTTCACCAGCTCTGGTCTTTCTACATGTATTATGATAGGCTACTTTTTCATGTTTTATTTACGGCATATGCTTAATTCAAAACCATGTCTTCTTTGTTACTATGACAGTGCAATCATTCTAGTCTCACTTCACATGTGTAAATGGTGGTCATAGAAGGAAATTTGTTCCCCTTGAAACAGCTGGACCAATTTATTTCATTATATTTTTGAACTTGTAGAAAGAACTGATAATCATCTAACGAAACCTTCGAATTTTTAATCAAATTGATATATATGAATATCAAAATATCTTAAAGGTATTTTTGTTTACTGTTCACGTCATTTCCTGTATTTTCTCATGATTTTGTTTTTACACATTAAACACGTTAAATATGCAAGGTTCAGTTAGAGTAATTGAACGTAGACTGCGAAATAGGGCTTGCACATGAAATATTGAGCTGACATGGAGAGGACTCTTAGAGATTATAGTCTAGCTTATAACATTGTTTTACCTAAATACTAAAAATAATCTTTATACTTATTGGAATAAAAATAACCGATCATTTCATCACATTTTATTTCATACATTCCCCCATCTTCTTTTCCCCAACTTTGAAATAATTGACTATCGGCATCAGCTGATTTTCCCTTTTTCACTTTCTCGTGGACTTAACTTTCCTTTAAAGTTGCACTACTCAGCTGGTCTAGAGTTATCTTCCCTTGTATAGTTTGACTGCATGCATGCCGTTATATGCTTTAGTATTTGAAAGAGATTTATGTATGAATCATGTGTCAAATGAAATTTTATAATATATATATTGTGTTTTAAGACTGTGAGAGTGGACAGATTTGTGTATTACAGTCTGTGTGTGTACAAATGTACTCATCATTGTTGATATGAGATCCTACAAACAACAAAATAAAAAATAAAAAGCTTTTTGATATTCTGTTCTTTATATTTTCATGCTATGTGCCTTCTGCTTAAAGACCATAATACTACGGTGATTTGTGACTCGACGTGGAATAGATGTTTATGCTTTTGGTTCAGATCCTCCCGGAACCCAGTCAGTTTCCTCATTTCAGTCATTTAAACGAGACAATAAAACTATTCTACATTTCCCGAATAATACAAAGGAACACTAGCTGCTACAGATTGGTCCATTACCTAGGTCAGAATCTATAAGGCAGTGCACCATACAAACGCCGCCACACTATATTTAAGAATAGCTTGTTCATTGAGTAGTTGTTGCCACTCCTTATGTGGAGAGAATGTATGGTGTATCTAGTATTTTGACAGAATATATCGAGAAAGGGTTGTCATTGCCCTGAATCTATCAGTACATTGTCCAAAGATTATAAACTCATGACAGAAGGAGGTCGCCACAGGTTGCCGAAAGAGGAAAATCATATATATTGACGTCCTGTCTGCTGATGACTTTCACGCGTTATATACCTATAAATGTAGAAATAAATAGTATCGTCATAAAGATCAGCGTTGTTGGCAGAGCAGAAAATCTGCCTACAGCTAAAGAATCGAAACTGTCAAGTCACTATCAGTATATCTATTGCATTCCTGTCATAAACATACGATAGCGCAAAACAATGTAGGTGTTGCCTCTCCGATATGTAAAATTTTGACCGAATCTGTCAATGAATGATGCCATTCTGTGGTGCGAGTCGATGGCAATAATGTCACCAGTTCTGCGTAGGTGACGTCGTATACGGTAATAATGTCCAGGTTTTATCTTTGCGTATAAATAATACATCTTTCTATGTATTAGCATTTCCTTTGAGACGGAGATAGTATAAATAATATATATCATATGAAATTTTCATTGCAAACTTGCAAAGTTTAAACGCTGTTTCACTTGACATGTAAAGGAACAGTTACACTTGTAGTGAATGGTTATATTAATGAAGTCTGTTACAGATGGGTAAAAGTGACTATACCGACTTAGCCGCAAGTAGTGGCCCTAAATGAATGATAGGGCCACAATTCCTTACGTTGCGTAAACTTGCATTTTTGATAAACGGAATGGTCGGCACGATTCTACGCATTTTGGCATCAAATGGAGCAAATATCTAACATATATAAACATAAAGCAAACGATCGGCAACGTTAACTTACCCCCGATCTGTCGTCTGAAGGCTCTACACACATTTTTTCCCAACCTGTTTCAAATTTGCCGGTTTCTGTGTCAGCCATTCGGTCTCGCGAGATCTCGTTAACAGAAACCTGACAAAAAGAGGCGGAGCTGACGAAAAACACGTGGTCATGGGTGCGTGGTCATTGTTATTTTTATGTCATTTCTCTGTTTACATTTTATTTATCGGCTAGTTACCGCATATCTGGTAATTTCAATTTAGTTTTCTTCTTCATAAATAACTAGCCGATGAATAAAATATAATACCGACTATACCTGTAATAGGCAAAAGTGACTGACCATACTTGTTATAGGCAAAAGTGACTACCGACCGTACGTGTTACAGGCAAAAGTGACTACCGACCATACCTGTTAGAGACATAAGTGACTACCGACCATACTTGTTATAGGTATAAGTGACTACAGACCATAACTGTTATAAACCAAAGTGAGTACTGACCATACCTGTTATAGGCATAAGCGACTATACCGACGACATCTGTTGTAGGCATTAGTGACTGCCGACCATACTTGTTATAGGCAAAACTAACTGTACCGATCTAACATGTAAGAGAACTCAATATACTGACCATACCTATACCAATGTTACGTATACTGACAAGAAAATACCGACATGTAAAACACCCGATTCCACCCACCATACATGTACAAGCTTGCCTGCAAAAGTCATGAGTGCACCCACCATACATACAAAGTATTACACAAATATGTTTATGAAATCTGGCATGGTTCATTATCAGCTACTTTGAAACTCGCGACCGTCTGCTTGCGAAGTTGGACCGAAAAGTAAGAGATTTTACCATAGTACTTAAAAAGGAGAGGGAAACTAGACAAGAAATCGAGGAACATTCGTCATAATATACTTAGTAATCTTGCCACATATAAAGAAAAATTGACGACAAAATTCATTACGTTAACAATAATATAATCTATTTAGGTTCTTCCTTAAAGACGAATGGAAATCTATGGACAAAACGGTCTGACTTGTAGACGAAAATAGATATATAGCGAGCGTTTATATGTGTCTGTTGTCACGCCTCTGACATAGGGCTGGTCTAAGCGCACATGCCTTTACCTGAAGATGGTGTATTGTGTTACACCCCACGATAATGCATTTGATATGGCATGCGTAGGACATTTCGCTTGTGACATACTGTTCCATTTTTAGCAGCTGAATCGGTCAATAAAATCTTTTTGAATGTTAATGTTAATGTTAGAATTTTCCCTAGCTTTGTGACAAGCCACATTAAAAAGGGGAGCGTGATGTATTTTATCTTTTAATGCTAGCACCAAAAGAATGGGACTTCGTCGACTTTGAGTACATGTTCGTCATAAACTGAAAGTTCAAGTGAACTTTTCTGATCACCTATTGTCCGTCGTCCGTCTGTCTGTGAACATTTACCATTTTCGACTTCTTCAGAACCGCTAGAAGGATTTTGATGAAACTTGGTATACATAAAGTACTTTAGGTCCTCCACCAAGTTTGTTCATTTCGTCCAAATCCGTCGACAGGTGGTGTCACCATCGGTAAGAATACATCTCAGAAGGTATGATAGTCTTCTCCGACTTTACCATTTTCATGTAAATAGCCTGGTTTTCTTCAATATTCTCCTTATGGTTGACTTTTGATGCACTGAAATTATTTAGCTAGATAATTAGATAATTGTAGAGGACAGACTTTTTTGGTTGGGGGGGGGGGGGGGCTGTTAGTTTTGGATATCTAGACTAGGGGGGATTGAGGGGGCGGTTATGTTTTGTTTCTTTGGTTTTTTTTCAATTTGACCAAATTTTGATTTTTGGATTTTCCATGAAGTTTTCGAAATTGCAAAAAAGTAAAGGGGGAATTACTATTATTATTAATATTCTTTTTACTCATTTTCAAATTTTACTGTGGATTGACTCAATGGATTTGATGAAACTTAATAGGTATATCGTACTATGGGTCCCCCTACAAATGTAGTTATTTTTTTCTTACGGATCTGTCAACAGGTGTTGCCACCATAGCCAGAAAATAAGTCTTAGACGGTACCCTCCGTTGACAAACCATTTTTCAGATCTGTTGCATACAGAGGCAGAGACCAACTGAATGCGTCAAAGTGTTATAAGAAGATGTGTGAAAAAGTGTTGCTGTTTTGAATTCCAGTCCAAACGATGAAAAATTATTCGTTTGTGAGATATTTTGGACTATGTCATTTTAATGCAAAAGGCATTTCAAAAATATTTTCCCTATGGTTGATTTTTTATGCACTTAATTGCTTTAATTTTATCAGAATTTATTTAAGACTGCAAAAGGAAGGAGGAGGGGTGATTTTTCACCTTTTCAACTTTAGATTGATTTTGAGGTAATTTGATAGGTATTAAGTAAAAAGGGTCCTGTACAATTCTTGATGTTTAAAAGCCTACGGCAAACTGATTTTGACGTCATATTTGGTAGAAGCATTGACGTTATGTATCCAAAGATAAAATTATTACGTCAAAAATAATATACGCCAAAGTATGCCCGGGAATCGAACCCGGATCGTCGGCGCCGCAAGCCAAGCGCTTAACCACTACACCACGCCTGCCCCTCATTTGAAGTCTGACAAAACACAGACAAATGAAGCATTTGTTAATGACGTCATAAATAGAACAATTAAAAATTGCAAAAAAAAAAAGACTCAAGTGAGTTATTGTGATCAATCATTGTTCGTCGTCCGTTGTTAACTTTTCACATTTTCGACTTCTTCTTCAGAACAGCTGAACGGAATTTGATGAAACTTGGTATGTATGAAGAACTCATGGGCCCCTACAAGTGTTGTTGTTTTTCGTCCAGATCCGTTAACAGGTGGCACCACCACAGGCAAAAGTAGGTCACAGGGTACCCTCCTTTAACAGACTTCTTCTTCAGACCGGGGCATACAGAGACAAACCGAATGCATAGGAATGATCTAGAGGGATGTGTGAAGAAGTGTTGTTATTTTTGGTTCTGTTCCGAAATCAAATTTTTGACGTTTTTTCGACATTTTTTGGACTTAGTAATTTCAATGCAGAAAAGTGTCATGTTTTTCAGTTAATTGATAATGATGATTTCTTATGGACTGTTTTGATCATAATTATGGTAAGAAATATTATTGCGAAAGAATTTTGTCAATATCACAATTTTTGGATTTTTTTTATGAATTTTTAAGACTTCCAAAAAAAAAAAAAGGGGGGGGGGTGCTGGGTGTCGACCATTTTTCACATTTTCAACAAAACTGTTCAAAGGATTTTAATAAATCTTGATAGAAATAAATCACTTATGATCCCCTTCAAATTCTGTCATTTTCGTCCAGACCTCTTTACAGGTGGCGCCATCACAGTCAAAAGTAGGTCACAAAAGGGTAACCTCCTTTGACAATCTTCTTCTTCATACTGGCTGTATACAGAGACAAACAGAATGCATAGAAATGATCTAGAGGGATGATTAAAGACGTATTGTCATTTTGGTTCCCTGCCAAAATCAAATTTTAGAATTTTTTTGACATTTTTTGGACTTGGTGATTTCAATGCAGAAAAGTGTCATATTTCCTAGTTAATTGATAATGATGATTTCTTATAGACTATTTTGATCATAATTATGGTAAGGAATGTTATTTTGAAAGAATTTCGTCAATATCTCAATTTTTGGATTTTCTATGAATTCTTTAAGACTTCCAAATGAGGGTGTATAGGGACAATTCTTCAAATTTTTAACTTCTGCTGTTATATCACTTAAAAGATTTTAATGAAACATGGTATACATGAAGTACTATAGGTCCTCTATCAATTTTGTACATTTCATCCAAATTGGTCAACAGATGGTGCCACCATGTCTAAAAAAAATAGGTCTCACAATGGTACATATACCACTTGGTAATTAAAATATGGAGAGTAGCGGTTCAAATCTAGCTGTGGTCAATTTTTTTTTCATTTCTTTATACATGTAAATAAGTTTTTAGATGTTTCTCAACACTCAACATATGAAATTAGGCCATTTTAAGTTGGACCTGGACAATAATTGAAACAATTGTTGTTCATGACCCAGACTTGAAATCAGGCAACAAAAGGCCCCACCTAAAGAAAATGACTAACTTGTTGTCCTGAATCACATCTTGCAGAGACAACGCAAATGCTTAATATCAAAATCACCTGAATGGATGTGCAAAAAAAAAATTGTTGTTTTTTTTTATTCTGGTCTGAAATAAAACTTGACATATTTTCAACATTTGTGTTGACTTAGTCATCGTAATGCAAAAATAAATAACTTCTTCCTTCCTGCAGGACTGATAATCTAGGTACTCAGGTGAGCGATATAGGCCCACTTGGGGTTCTTGTTTTTTTCACGAACCTTTGAAAGGTGAATCGCACTCCAGAACGTCATGAATCATTCTGCAAAGCGGGACCTCGTATTCTTTTATGAGATCACCGTAGCGACCGTAGAACTTCCTCAGTGACGATTTCAGGCGTTCTATAACATAACCCTGAACAAGAAGCTTATCGGTCAGCCGTTTAGCCCTTGTGACAAAACCGTTGTATTTCGAACATTCCCTGGCGTACCTTATAAGCTGAGGTACAAAAACACCATAGGCAGGAGATAAAGGAATGTTGTACTCAGGAAAAGGGCGTTCGTTGTGTGGAAGTTGAAATCATCACGTTTGTCGTACAGGAAGGTGTTCAAGTGATTGTTATCATCGAAAGATATAGGTATATCCAAGTACGAAAGTGAGCGATATAGGTCCATTTGGGTCTCTTGTTTATATTACGGTTTAGTAATTTACTGTATAAAATCAAGCTTGATCTATTACGAGATCACATTTAAATGACCACTTCTAATGACAGTCTTGACATTGAATGGAGGCGAAATAACCCCAACGAAGAAACGAAAATAGAGACATGTACATATATCCTTCGAAACAAAACTTCCTGAACTCTAAACATTATCCCTTGCTTTCTGATACTATTCTAAGATACCTCTGTGTATTCGTTTTGTCACACATGTGTAAAACAATGTTCTATTGCTTTTTGTGTATCAAAGAGCTAAGATTATTAAAAGTAACCGACAAAACGTGTATTGTATCAAAATATATATGTCACTTCTCTATTACTGGAAACATGCTCAGAGGAAAACGAATAACGGCTCCTGAACTGTGATGACATCATTAGTGTAAGCTGATCATGGGTCGGACATAAACCACTCTCTTGTTCACAATCCATCCAAGATTCAACCTTTTTAAACGGAGTTATCGTTTCTTCAGAAATTCATCAACCAAACGATTTATCGCGCGTTGCATTTTTTTTTTCAAATCCGGGTCTTTCCGGAAGAGTTTCCGCACGGCAAAATATAAACAAAGTAAATTTGGACCAGTAATTTCACTCCTTTTACGTGGTTACAGTCTTTTGATATTATCATAAAGTATATTGCACATGTTTGTTTCTTGTGATATGAAAACAACACCACATCCACCCCTACACAGATAGATACATGGATGGATGGATGGATGGATGGATAGATAGATAGATAGATAGATAGATAGATAGATAGATAGATAGAACGTGTATTCGGCTAAGTATTGAAATAAACACATGGAAACGCATAAAAACACCAGAGAATCTCCGACTGTACGTATTTACATAAACACTTTGATATGATTTTTTAAATGTTCGTTCGACGACCGTGTGGAAAAAGGTGTCCACCTCACAAACAATTTACCTTATATTTTCTCTTACAATTAAACATGATCTAAAGGGAAAATGGTAATGCCTTAATATAATCAGAGTCGTCTATTGTTCTATCAAAACAAAATACACCATTATGTAGTATATGCTTCCATCCTCGCCGCAGTGGTCATAGTCGACGTCAGTTTTCTTAGTGACATATAGCAAGCACTGAATACCCTTGTCAATGTCCGACTATTATATCATTATTCCAGAAGTTATAACAAGGTGTGCAATGAACTTTATCTGTACGACAGGTGACACTGCTAAGAGGAAATCGGTCAACACAGTGGTCAAACGTCAAAGACCGCAATATTTCTAGTATTTAGAGACATTTTGTAGTGACATATATGGACTTCGTGTGAACATATGAAATCAGTACTTGGGCCTGTTGTTTGACAGACGTTGGAATGAAATGACTTATGTAGGAAATATCTGTAGATGGGCACAGAGAAATTGAATCCGAATTTGTCTTCGGTTCGTTTTTCTGCATGTCAGAAAAGCACCAGATGAGATGAAACTGTTTTTAAATATATGAGTCCATCGTCGACTTTCCATATTTGATTATAGTTTTTGTTTGTATGCTGTATTGATGTACTAGTAACACCGCAGAATTCATACTAAAAGTGACTATATACTCATTTATGACTGCCGGTGATCATTATTATTAATTATTATTATTAATATTATTATTATTATTATTATTAATTGCTGAACTCTAAGGTACCAGGATGGGTGTTACCGACCAGTAGGATATGCTTACACCTCCACCTGTTTTAATCTCTGTTTTTCCCCAGGATTCCGTGATTGATACTTTTCTCGGGGATGTAGTTGTCTTATGGCAGGTGTTACCCGTTATCAGAAGATGTTTACACTACCTACGGTCTTCAAAAGATTGTCAAAAGAGGGTAGTCTATTGGGCTAATGTTACCCACCCTAGATCCTACCCTTGGCGGATCTGGCGAAAAATCACACCAATTCGAGGAGACCTTGAATTTTTCATCCTTGCCGATGTTTTAAGTATTAAGCATTCCAGGGTCCGGCGCCATAAACTGAGAATAATACTCAAGTCTAATATTTCATTTTAATTTAATTCATTGTCAAACGTTCAAATAAATTCTCATGCAGAATGTTTTAATTCTATTCATCAATAGAATAGAACTAAATAAAATCCTGACCCCAGTTATTCATTCATTGATGAACAGAAGAATATGAAGTTATGACTTAAGTATATTCTCAGTTTATTGCGCCGGACCCAGTACTCTTTGAGTTGGACTTTCGTTTTTTTATTTGACATAAAACTTTTGACAACATTTGACATAATAGTTTGACATCAATTGACATAAACCATGATTTTCACGTTGAACACATCTGCCATTCTAACTAACGATGAATATACATGTATATGTTATATTCTGATGCAGTTATTTGTTATTCGAATTTATTATGAAACGTTTTTGACGCTAAACGTGGTCAACATTTTAACATTAACGAGTATGTGGTTAAAAATCATAACTACGTCAGTTACGTACAGTGACGCGCTAAGCCGCCGCTTGCGAATCGGCAGATGAACGACTAAATTGTCGCAAAATAAGCTATAGTAATAAGATGAGTAAAATGTATGAAGTCACGCAGATTATTTCATATCATTTCGGTCAGTGAGCGCGATATTTCGTTATCCAGACTGGGGTTTCCCCTGATGACAGGTGGCGCAAACGGAAGTCCATAAAATATTTGATCAAAGTCCAAAACGACGATACATTCCGTAAGAGACTAGGTCACTCAGTATACGAAGTGCGAGCGCAACCGGATAACGTGTTTCTCACTTTGAAGATAAGAATGTTAAGTCATCACATTACATGAAAAATCCAATCGAAACCTCGATAAGCTTTTGCTCGACATCGTTATAAAATTGCTATGACGTCATTGGCACCAATACGTGGAAAATGCTGTATTAGAAATAACACTTAATCGATGTGCTCTTTATCTGCAAATGTATTTCTGTGTATTATTTGGCCTCCGAGGACATCTTCTTTGAGGCACAAAGATTTGATTATGACAGTTAATGAAGACACATCTTTTAGTGCAAACAGAGATGTCCTATAAAACGTAAACATCTTCAGGTCGAAAATATATCAGCTTTGTTTGATGTAACGAAAGTAAAATGGGAAAGAGGTTTATGGTATAAATAGAGTTAGTCTTGGATGTCTTATCTGATTAGCTTTGGAAACCATCTTTGATCTTTTGCCTATCTATCTTTGGATGAGGTCCTATAAACTGAAGTCTCATGTCGCATTACACGTTAGCATGTAAACGTCACTGCTTCGGGTCGGTCCGTTACACAGGTTAAATATGTACATCACTGACTGTTTCGGGTAGGTCCGTTCTACAAGTAAATTTTGTACAACATCAATGACAACTTCCGGTCGGTCCGTTACACAGGTAAAACATGTACAACATTGCTGACTGCTTCGGGTCGTCTATTACATAGGTAAGATATGTGCAACGTAACTGACTGCTTCTGGTCGGTCCGTTACTCAGGTAAAATATTAACAACGTCACTAACTGCTTCGGGTCAGTCCGTTACTCAGGTAAAATATTAACAACGTCACTAACTGCTTCTGGTCGGTCCGTTTCTCAGGTAAAATATTAACAACGTCACTAACTGCTTCGGGTCGGTCCGTTTCTCAGGTAAAATATTTACAACGTCGCTAACTGCTTCGGGTCGGTCCGTTACTAAGGTAAAATATTTACAACGTCACTAACTGCTTCAGGTCGGTCCGTTACGCAGGTAAAATATTTACAACGTCACCAACTGCTTCGGGTCGGTCCGTTACGCAGGTAAAATATTTACAACGTCACCAACTGCTTCGGGTCTGTTATTCAGGTAAAATATGTACAACGTCAATGACTGTTTCGGGTCGGTCCATTACTCAGGTAAAAATTTACAACGCCACTAACTGCTTCGGGTTTCTTACTCAGGTAAAATATTTACAACGTCACTGACTGTTTCGGATCCGTTACTCAGGTAAAATATTTACAACATCACTGACTACTTCGGGTAGGTCCGTTACTCAAGCAAAATATGTACACCGTCACTAACTGCTTCGGGTCGGTGCGTTACTCAGGTAAAATATGTACAACATCACCGACTGCTTCGTTAGGTCCGTTACTCAGGTAAAATATGTACACCGTCACTAACTGCTTCGGGTCTGTTACTCAGGTAAAATATGTACACCGTCACTAACTGCTTCGGGTCTGTTACTCAGGTAAAATGTGTACAACGTCACTGACTGCTTCGGGTTGGTCCATTACACAGGTAAAATTGATGATTTTCCGTCAATGTACCGCAACCTTTCAAGTGATATTATCTATATTTAAGGACTTAAACAATAAAAGCACATACTATAATATTTACGTATTGGATTGCATCAATGTTTAGAAATGTCCAGGTTATCTTGACAATTTGTATTCTTGGTCTAAATCAAGTTTGTAGTACAGTAGTCTCGTCTGATATTAGGTACTGAGGTATTAATTTTTTATTAGATAAAAGACTGTATTTAAATCAATGATACTAAAGACTTATTTTTCAATGAATCTGAAACACTGATATAACACATATAGCTTAATGTATTTATAGTGATTTATAGTTTATATTAAGGAGCTTTTTGTACAATATAGATCATATCTACCGCATTACGTCACCCGTATTATATAAATGAACTTCTTTAATCAATACAATTTGGCGTTTGTGTTCTAAATGAGTTTTATATCCATTAAATCAGATAAAATCTTTAATTGAGAAATGTCTAATGCCTAAATGACCTGGGGGTAAGACGGACATGCCTACTACCTACATACACAAGTAAACTTACGAAATCATTGACATTGTGAATTTAAGGTATTTTATAAAAGAAGTATACCATTGGTATGGAAACCGATTTGTGTGTATATTAAATTTCCATTGAAATAAAACAAAATGTATAACTTCTCCATTAGATGTTAATTATTGTTTGGTTTTAGGTATTGTGGATAATACCTCATCACCTGATGGAATTCACGATTCGATTATTTTACGCATATGGTGACGGCATCTGCTTAATGTATCGCACAGAGAAATTGATACTTTTGCAACGGACCCATCTGACGCAATGGGGGGTCTTTTACGTGCCACGCCTACCTTGACACGGGACCTCGTTTTATTTTTACTGTATCATCCCAAAGATAAGATACCGATGTGTCCAGAGCGGGAGTTGAAACGGGGACCTTCCGGTCACGAGCCGAGAACCTTTTCCACCGAGCTACACTGACTTCACTTTACAGTATCTACGTAATTATATCCTACTTATAACCCGTCAAGGAATTTTAGCGAGACAGAGAATGTGTCATAAATCATCTTTTCCCTTTATATATATATATATATATATATATATATATATATATATATATATATATATATATATATATATATATATACATATATACAGCCAGAATATACACTAAAAACCAGTAATCTGTTAACCTGTATCATCGTTGACTTGTTATGGAGCCTATGATTTCTGCTTATTACCACATCCCACCGATCTAAAGTGACGTTCTTCATAACTGACCTAATGATGATTTCATTTGGAAATACATTTCTTATGTGTTGTTTCAGAACTTATGAAGCTCGCCGTGGTCGAATAATAAGCGAAAGTCGTGGGTCGACTCTTGAAGATTGAGTAAAAAATAAAAACTATTTAAGGTATTATTTTGACTATGTTGCTCCGATATAGAGTATTCTCGCTATGACAGCTCGGGAAGCGTTCTAAATCAAGTGGACAAAGTCTTCAGATAAACGTGAAAACTGACCGGCTTAATCCAACATCAGAGATCGACATCGAGATTCGTACCCATGACATTGCTATTATGAACTCGCTGACCATTCGACTTTACTGAATTCGTAGCGTGCCAAGATGATCCCATACATGATGGCATACTCTGACGAGGTATTGAACCTGCGTCCTTTTGACCATATCGTCGAGTAGCTTACCAACATGCAAAGCCTGGTTATAAATATTCATCAAGTCACAAGAATGATGAAGCGTACGCCGACTTATTCAAGTACATAGCACACGTTACTCATTTAAATGTAAACCGATTTGGTGTTTAGTTGTACAGGTGCGGCAAATCATGAATAAGAATAACCGTATTACATAAAAGATAACTGATATCCGAATTGCAACACGTATTACCCTAGATACAAGTACACTTGGGTCGTTTTGAATTAAAAATAATCGTGAAAGACCCTACTCGTTCTTTTAAACACATTTAAGCCTTCTCCATGTATTAAGTATTTTGACCAGTATGTCCGCATATATATATATATATATATATATATATATATATATATATATATATATATATATATTTATTTATTTATTTATATATGTATGGTAGAACGGTTCTGTGTTGTGTTGATTTTGTATAGTAATTTCCTGTATATATTTATCGTGTATGACATTATTCTTGTACTTATTTGTTGTTTATTAGCCTGTATTTTCATCATATTATACTGTTTCTTCCACTTCTTTCATCGCTTGGTGGTTTGCTTAAAGCGCTTAGTTATCCGAGTTGTTTTCGTTTGACAATACTTATGATTTAGTAAATTTCATTGGATAAGCCATTTAACTTTTACTCAGTCATTGTTTTTTTTTATTTAGGCTTGTTCGGGTATTCTATTACGTGATTTTCGGGTATTTAAACGGGTTTTCAAACAGTTAAAAATTTAGATTTATATTGTCGGTCTGACAGAACTCCTCTCCACAGCATAGACACGAGTGCCGGCTATCTGGCAATAGGTATACCGTCATACAGCAATTTAAGTCCTTCTTTGGTTTAAAAACATAGAAATTTGAAATTTATTACTTACCTTCAATTTAGACTGTAAAACTTACAAATGAAGTTAATTTAAGTAATTATTTAGGAAAAAGCCACACTTATGCCAATATTAGGTTAATCAGATTTATATTCTATATTTGAAATTGTATTTAGATTTAATTATTTCAATACGTTGTTGATTTAAAAGTGTGTCGGTTGACATAATTATAATAAATTGTTAAACCTTTAATCCCCTAATTATTTAAATTAGTTCAAATACTCGTGCCATCACTCGGTCTATATATATATATATATATATATATATATATATATATATATATATATATATATATATATATATATATCGTCAGTGGATGCTGTAGGTAAAAATGTTAGTTTTATCTCAGAAACCTACAGACTTTTGAAAGAAAGAGAGAAAGCCTTCTTTAAGGCCAACTAGATAAAGTTGTTTCCAAAAAATTAAAGCATTTTCCTCTATGTCCTATACACTTCTAAGTTTGCAAGATATTTTGACTTACAAAGCTCTCAGAAAGACAATCTGTAATAAATAAAGGGATATTGTGAACTGAAAATGAACACCCTGTGACGTATGGCTTTTGAGGAGATTGTATATTTCTAGTTTTATACATTCGCTGCATAATCAAAGAATGATAACTCTTATTTTTGAAAAAAAATGTCTAGGATGTGTTGAAATTGATAAATAATAGTATTAAAGAATGAATCTTTCTACATGAATTTATTTTTTCATTTTATTTTTACATTGATTTTGTAGCATGATCCCAAGAAATAAAAAACATATGCAATATATCTATTACAAAAACAGAATCTTAACATGTTACCTAATCATCATCACACAAACATTTACAGTTTCATAGATATTCCAGTCTATGATATTCATTGTTGGAAGTACTAACACAGATTTTCTTGCATAGATGAATCTTTTCTATATTATTCTTATCAGTTATACTAAATATTATGCAGAATGTAAATGGTGAAAGAAACCATAGATGCTGAGATTATATTGAGAGGATGTACACCTAGGTTACAGGGGTAATCTAGGAGCATATTAAGGCACTATCACTTATATGAGATCTTTGACATACATGTACCATGTAACAGTTTATTTCTGCTACTAGAATTTTGAGTGATTTTGTTGTTAAAGTCGTGGCAAATTTTCGTTAACTAGTTTTTGCAATTCCACTCCACTGCAAAAAAAAAAACCTCGATGATACAAGTACACATTTTTAACAAAATATTAGAAAAGGTGTGATAAATTCTGTAGCATTAAATTCACCACATGTCAATGCACTTACAAAATTCTACAATGAAGCAGTAACTTGTAACTGTTTCCGTGTATGTTATTAGATATCTTAGCTAGCCAAATGTCTTTGACAATTTTCATTTTTAAAAGTTTCAACAAATTTTTAAAATCAATATCCTGTTCACTTTTGTTATGAGGGAACTGATTTAACACTTGGCTACAAGGGACTGAACAATTTTGCAATTTTGGCTATTATGACTCAACAAAAAAATTCATTGAAAATTGGACAAGCACAGAAATAAAGTATGATGTATGTCATGTGTTAATTTAACTTAAATACATGTAACTTGATAATTACTGTCTGCACCACTCACTTTGTAAACCGAAAAATCTGGATTTTCACTTATTTATCTTTAAAATAGTTTCACAAAATTAATATCAATCGACAGATCTTGTTTATTCGGAACTTTAGGTGTATGTTATATGTTTCTATGAAGAAGCATTCGTATCTTATAGGGAAAAAATAATTTTAGATAGGGCGTTTTCTATGTTAATTTTGACGTGATGTCGCCAATGTTTAACATTGAGTCTAAGGGAAACTTGGCGACGTCACGTCAAAATTTAACATGGAAATCCCCCTATCTAAAATTGATTTTTTCTATAAAATATGAACGCTTCTTCATACAAACATATAGCATACACCAAAAGTTACGACTAAACAAGATCTATCGAATGGTTTTGCCTTTTTGAAATTATTCTGAAGAGGAATAACTGAAAATCCAGATTTTCCAGTTTCCAGAGTGAGTGGCACGAACAATAAATCAACCACACACTATCATAACTTGAAAAACTACACGTATGACAACTTAATTATCATACACTTCAATTACTTGAACAGCTTTAACAACTGCATCAATTATACACTTCAACTGATTAACTATGACAAGAATCACACTTGAATAGCCCAGGTTTATTTATCAATCAAAAAATTCTATGTCCTTGTAGCATACCGAACTTTGTAAACCACACACTTCATGACAGATTATATGATTTGTAAGTTCCAAGGACTAATTCTTCAAAATAACATTCTGAATTACGTCAGGAACTTGTATACTACAATGAGAACAATGAATTGTAGAAAGTGATGCAACACACATAATCTTTAAATGAAAAGAAAACATTTTCATTACAAATTTTTCTGTTACACTCTGTCTGTATTCTAAATCATGATATGTTAGCAAGTATCACATTTGCTGATCATAAAGTATCAAATAATATTAACATTTATTATTATATTTTGATATTTTTATTAAAAATACAATTTTTGTACGATATCCTAATCAAATTTAGCTTTCCTTTAGATAAATTTGAATCCCACTATATCATAAATAAATCACACAACTTACCATTTCATTCCCACACATGATGTGCCAATATGTACAGTGCATTTTTGACAAGTTTAGGGACTGAGAGAAAAAATACAAGATGTGTGAACTATGACTTAATGACCCTTTAATATTCTTAAATAGGGACTTCAGGAATTAGCTCTATATAACTAAGGTTTCAGTTCATAGGAATCAACTGCATGTTGTTTTAATTCACAGATGAAAGTTGGGGTATTAGAAATACTAATCATAACTACTTGTCTAATATATCTACCCATTTTTTCTACTCAAAAAATCTAATATTTTTTACAAGTAAAAGTTCTGCCCACAATGTTGATGTAAGTTATAATGCTCCCTCAATTTTGTGTTGATCACAGCTGTCACCACTTATCTGTACAGGACTTCAATCATTAAGTATCACCTTGGAAACCATTTGGATTCATTGACTGCCAGCGCCATAAATCTTCACCTGTAAGTACATAAAAAGTTTACATCAAATACAAGTTAATTTATTACTTATTCAATGATTTAATTACATGTATACATGTATATCATAACACATTTAATACTTTTATATTATCATATATTCAAAATAAATCATTATTCAATACTGATGGATTTAATTCATTTTTAAATGACTTAAATATCAACAGCATTCTGTTGTTGCCCATGAATGACATTAATACATGTATTATCAAAGTCAGTGATTAAGATCACTACATACATGTACAACATTTTAGTACCAAATAGAAGTTTCTACACTGGTATCAAGTCAAGATCTTTTTCTACTGGTAACCATTCCAATACAAAACCATATTCGTCATCCTGGCTAAGACCAGATACCAGCTATCATGTTATTAGGCATATTCAAAACATGAATTGATGAAATTTTCTTATGTAATAGTAAGTATCCCATTGCAGACAATCATGTGAAAAAATCTTATAAATTAACATTTCAAAAGTCAAAATAACATAGTAGCCAGTAAATGGTCTTAGAAGGTAACTGGTCCTCAACCAGTATGTTCCTTGATCTCTGATTCATGGGGCATAAAAATAGGAAATGCAGTATGCCAGGAAATTCATGCCGAGAATTTGTATTCTTGTCATATAAGGTTCAAAAAGCATAATAATCACATGACTTTATTTCAATCAAAATTCTTGTGTAATATGTATCATATTCACACTTTTCCTTTTATTAAATCTTTAGATACTTTTTACATGTATTGATAAATGTATCAAACTAACACTTCATAGATTCTGTATATAATGTTCTTGTCAATCATTATTTAGCAACAGACACTAAACATTACTTACAATAATGACCACTGTATGGTCAGGATGATAACAAACACAGTCATAATTATTCAGTTTACAGGTTATCAATGTGTATCATGATTTAGATTCAGAATCTGACAAGCATTAACAATGAGAGAATTAATGGACAATGTGAGGACAGTCACAGTTCTAAATCACATTCTGATGAATTCATCATGGACTTTGTTCATATCTATGTTCAAGCACTAATACTGAGTAAAAATTAGTTCTGGATTGATCAGGATTGACTCATCATCACCCTGTTATGTTTGCTGAAGCTTAGAATGTAATTACCCTTATTGTTCATTATTGTAAAAAACATGGCAAATGGGAATGTATACATCTAAAACACATGGCAAATGGGAATGATGTACATCTAAAAACATGGCAAATGGGAATGTATACATCTAAAACACATGGCAAATGGGAATGATGTACATCTAAAAACATGGCAAATGGGAATGTATACATCTAAAACACATGGCAAATGGGAATGATGTACATCTAAAAACCTGGCAAATGGGAATGTATACATCTAAAAAACCTGGCAAATGGGATTGTATACATCTAAATACATGGCAAATGGGAATGTATACATCTAAAACATATGGCAAATGGGAATGTATAGATGTACATCTAAAACATGGCAAATGGGAATGTGTACATCTACAAAACATGGCAGATAAGAATGTATACATCTAAATAACATGGCAAACGGGCATGTATACATAAAAAACATGGCAAATGAGACTGTGTACATCTAAAAGGCATGACAAATGGGATTGTACACATCTAAAAAACATGTCAAATGGGAATGTATACATTTAAACAAGAGGTCCAAGTGGGCCTATATCGCTCACCTGAGTACCTAGATTATCAGTCATGCATGAAGGAAGAATTAATTTATTTTTGCATTAATGTGACTAAGTCAACACAGATGTTGAAAAGACTGATTTCAAGTCTGGGTCATGAACAACAATTGTTTCAAATATTGTCCAGATCTAACTTAAAATTGCCTAATTTCATATGTTGAGTGTTGAGAAACATCTAAAAAAGCTAAAAACAGACATTTAAAAGTACTCATTTTGATACTGCACGCAGTTCTAGTTTGAGCTCTTGTAAAACAAAAAATGCTTTCAATGCATTTTTTACTATTTAATAAATATCAGCTGAAGACTTAGAAATATAAACTGTTTTTTTGTTTTTGTTTTAAAATCATTTTCACATATAAAATCATTCTATATAGTGTATACAATGAAACAAATATGAATATCAAAAGAATGTCTCTCTATAAATAGAATGTTTCTCTTTTATTCATTCTCAGATATTTTTTCAGTGATCATGGTCATAAACTAAGTACACCTTGATATGTCATCAAACCTGTTCTTTTGTGAAATTAAAAAAATACAAATGGTGGCAGCAAAACTGGAGAGAACCGTGATTCATTAACCTTCATACACAATACTTACAATTAGATGGGTTAAAAAAAGAACTAGAATTTTAATGTGTTGGTGTGACACAAATGCCCCCGCTGGCAGCTAAGGTAGTGAAATATAATTGTTAGAGGACTAATATTTGAAAATTCAATAAATTCTAATGTTCAAGGGCAATTACTCTTTTAAAAATTACCAGACCACACCTATATTCAAACTTCACTTGCAATTTCCCTTGATACATCTATATACCCAATATCAATTTAATCCATCAAACCTTCAATGAGAAAATGAGCGGAAACTGTCATTTTGAAGAAATTTTCTTTGTTCAAGGGCAATAACTCTGTCAAAAATTACCGGACCACACCCATGTTTGAACTTGACCTGCATCTTCCCTTGATACTTCTGTATACCCAATATCAATTTAATCCAAAAACCTTCAAAGAGAAAATGAGCGGAAACTCATTTTTAAGAAATTTTCTATGTTCAAGGGAAATAACTCTGTCCAAAATTACCAGAGCACACACATATTTAATCTTGACTTGCATCTTCCCTTGATACATCTATATACCCAATATCAATTTAATCTATCAAACCATCAAAGACAGAATGAGCAGAAACTGAATGATGAAGGAATGACAGAATAACGGAACAGGATAACAATATATGCCCCCAGCCATAAAAAACCTAGTGAAATTTTTCTCACTGGTTTTCAGGTTTTCAAGACAAAAATTCCTCTTAACAGCAGAATTTCTATTGTTCTCTGAATATGAATATGATTACTGTCTCTCAAATCTCTGTTTGACAAGGACAGTAATTGCAATAATTGTTTTGTAACTTTTAAACAGCTATGACCAGCTTGTATATAACATGAAAAGATAACCATCTTGTATATAACATGAAAAGATAACCAGCTTGTATATAACATGAAAAGATAACCAGCTTGTATATAACATGAAAAGATAACCAGCTTGTATATAACATGAAAAGAAAACCAGCTTGTATATAACATGAAAAGATAACATACACATTTCTTTGAGGCCTTTAGTTGCTGTCCATCCCATTTCAACCTTGGCAAGCTCAGAACTTCCATATACCGATCCCACATCACCTTCCCTACGAGGACATATCTTATAAGGTATCTATTGCAAAGAGATAATTAGAATGTGTTATGTACAGGAAAGAATAGCATACTTTTACATTATCAATTTAATTGTCGACTTGTCACTTAACGAAACCCAATACTATTTCACCTATATATTAATAAGTATGTCTATTAACATTTAAAAACTAATTACAAAAGCACATCAGGTTAATATGTAGCTCATATGCGTATACATTTATACAGGCATACATTACAATAGAATACATATGTACACAAACAAGTCATATATGCATATACTTGTACTTTCAATACAAATACACATATGTATACACATTTATGCATGAACTGATGTACATACCTATACATGTATATGTAATCATAAATACAGATATATATGTATGTATGATTACATATATAGGTATATATATAAATATTTATTCATGTATGTGTGTATATATGTGTATACAATATGAATACACATATATACACACTTACATGAATAAATATTTATATTCAAACAAATTAAGAAGTGCATGTGTAATTACACACTTATTTTACTATATTTGCAATAGATGGTATTTAAATGACCCATCGCTTTCGTGGAATATTCATTGAAATTTGTGACATCACCATATGTTTTCAGTGTCTGTCCGAGGTATGACCAAGGTGTAAAGTATCATGACGTCATCTGATTTAACAATTATTCGCACATAAATGGAAGGGTCAATTGGGGAGGAAATTGGACATTCCTAGCACACCAACCAACCTCGATGCAATGGAAAACTCTCACACTAACCCTACCATAGGGTTAAACTCTGACAGAAGTGAGATACTGCAATGTACTCCAATAAAGTCCAATGATACTGATGTGACACTCCAATACACACAGTGTAGATGTGACATTGAAACAAACTTCACTGTGCTAACATAATTTTGATATGACATTCAAACCATATCGCTAACTGTTGAACAATAATGATTATATTCAATATCGCTAACTGTTGAACAATAATGATTATATTCAATAATGATTATATTCAATATCGCTAACTGCTGAGCAATAATGATTATATTCAATATCGCTAGCTGTTGAACAATAATGATTATATTCAATATCGCTAGCTGTTGAACAATAATGATTATATTCAATATCGCTAGCTGTTGAACAATAATGATTATATTCAATAATGATTATATTCAATATCGCTAACTGTTGAACAATAATGATTATATTCAATATTGCTAGCTGTTGAACAATAATGATTATATTCAATAATGATTATATTCAATATCGCTAACTGCTGAACAATAATGATTATATTCAATATCGCTAGCTGTTGAACAATAATGATTATATTCAATAATGATTATATTCAATATCTCTAACTGCTGAACAATAAGGATTATATTCAATATCGCTAGCTGTTGAACAATAATGATTATATTCAATATCGCTAGCTGTTGAACAATAATGATTATATTCAATAATGATTATATTCAATATCGCTAACTGTTGCACAATAATGATTATATTCAATATCGCTAGCTGTATAACAATAATGATTATATTCAATATCGCTTGCTGTTGAACAATAATGATTATATTCAATATCGCTAACTGTTGAACAATAATGATTATATTCAATAATGATTATATTCAATATCGCTAACTGTTGAACAATAATGATTATATTCAATATTGTTAGCTGTTGAACAATAATGATTATATTCAATATCGCTAGCTGTTGAACAATAATGATTATATTCAATATCGCTAGCTGTTGAACAATAATGATTATATTCAATATTGCTAGCTGTTGAACAATAATGATTATATTCAATATCGCTAGATGTTGAACAATAATGATTATATTCAATAATGATTATATTCAATATCGCTAACTGTTGAACAATAATGATTATATTCAATATCGCTAGCTGTATAACAATAATGATTATATTCAATATCGCTTGCTGTTGAACAATAATGATTATATTCAATATCGCTAGCTGTTGAACAATAATGAATATATTCAATAATGATTATATTCAATATCGCTAACTGTTGAACAATAATGATTATATTCAATATTGTTAGCTGTTGAACAATAATGATTATATTCAATATCGCTAACTGTTGAACAATAATGATTATATCCAATATCGCTAGCTGTTGAATAATAATGATTATATTCAATATCGCTAGCTGTTGAACAATATTGATTATATTCAATATCGTTAGCTGTTGAACAATAATGATTATATTCAATAATGATTATATTCAATATCGCTAACTGTTGCACAATAATGATTATATTCAATATTGCTAGCTGTATAACAATAATGATTATATTCAATATCGCTAGCTGTTGAACAATAATGATTATATTCAATATCTCTAACTGTTGAACAATAATGATTATATTCAATAATGATTATATTCAATATCGCTAACTGTTGAACAATAATTATTATATTCAATATTGTTAGCTGTTGAACAATAATGATTATATTCAATATCGCTAGCTGTTGAACAATAATGAATATATTCAATAATGATTATATTCAATATCGCTAACTGTTGAACAATAATGATTATATTCAATATTGTTAGCTGTTGAACAATAATGATTATATTCAATATCGCTAACTGTTGAACAATAATGATTATATCCAATATCGCTAGCTGTTGAATAATAATGATTATATTCAATATCGCTAGCTGTTGAACAATATTGATTATATTCAATATCGTTAGCTGTTGAACAATAATGATTATATTCAATAATGATTATATTCAATATCGCTAACTGTTGCACAATAATGATTATATTCAATATTGCTAGCTGTATAACAATAATGATTATATTCAATATCGCTAGCTGTTGAACAATAATGATTATATTCAATATCTCTAACTGTTGAACAATAATGATTATATTCAATAATGATTATATTCAATATCGCTAACTGTTGAACAATAATTATTATATTCAATATTGTTAGCTGTTGAACAATAATGATTATATTCAATATCGCTAGCTGTTGAACAATAATGATTATATTCAATATCGCTAGTTGTTGAACAATAATGATTATATTCAATATCGCTAGCTGTTTAACTATAATGATTATATTCAATAATGATTATATTCAATATCACTAACTGTTGAACAATAATGATTATATTCAATATCGCTAGCTGTATAACAATAATGATTATATTCAATATCGCTAGCTGTTTAACAATAATGATTATATTCAATATCGCTAACTGTTGAACAATAATGATTATATTCAACATCGCTAGCTGATTAACAATAATGATTATATTCAATATCGCTAACTGTTGAACAATAATGATTATATTCAATATTGCTAGCTGTTGCACAATAATGATTATATTCAATATCGCTAACTGTTGAACAATAATGATTATATTCAATATCGCTAACTGTTGAACAATAATGATTATGTTCAATATCGCTGACTGTTGAATAATAATGATTATACTGGAAACTTAAACAGATATTTATGACCCAAATAATTTTCTAAACACACTAAAAAAATGCATGACCTACACAGAAAGTCTTTCTCTTAAGTGTCCATCAATATTCAATGAAATTTTAAAATAATTCATATTTGTGTTGTCACTACAATCACTTCATAACTGTATTCTCTGTTTTTTGTAAATAACAATAGTTAACCACTATCAAATTCATGTCAATTTTGCTATATGCATTATCCAAAGACACTAAAGTCTGCACAAATAATGATCAAGTGAAACTCCAACAAATTCTATTACTTTTTGATACTATAGATATTGTAATACAAAATACTTACTGGTTTGCCAGAGGCAGCTTCAAATGCTTTCGCCATTTCTAGGACGGAATATCCTTTCCCAGTGCCTAGATTGTATACCTGGAAAATTACCAGAACATAGAAATTCACTATTAGCTCCATTAAAATACTTGCATTGCATATTTCATTAAATACATTATTGATACAAACTGTATGCGAGAGACTTCCTTAAGTATGAAACTGTGATCGAAAGTCTGTAAAACTAATATGAAATACTATATGCTACTTCCAATTTAATGTTTTATTCTCATTAAAACAAATGACAAGTATGAAGTTGCATTTTCTATGAGCTTCAACTGTGGGGTGAAGGTCACAGTTTCTACTAAGATAAGCAGTCAGAGTCCTGCTGGATAGGACACCACACAAGACCACTACAATTTAACACTCTTGCTGCAGCAGGCTATCATATGTCAGGGTAATCAGTGAAGCTAAACAAGGAGTCTAACTAAAAAGGACTCCACACAACACCACCACAGTTTAACATTCTCACTGCAGCAGACACTCATATGACTGGATAGACAATATAGATATGCCTTACCATTGTGCAATGCACTCAAAGAGGTTTATTATACATGATAAAGAACACCTGACAGTCTTGTATACCTTACATCCACACTTTGATTCTATTTTCTTTTGTGCTGCCACATGACCTTTCCCTAAGTCTACCACATGTATATAATCCCTGACACCTGAAACAGTATGATAAAATACATCAGAGGAAAAAAGCCAGTTTGGAAGCTTGACTTGTCAAAGCAAGGACTATATAATTGACCATAAAGTGTAACTTTTGTACATTTTTTTCAGCTATTAAATTAATATAATGCTCGTTATAATAAAGAGACAGCTGTCTATGTCAGTAAATACAAACACCACGGATCAATACTCAGGCCATTATCTGCACTTATCTGAGTATCACTTTTACAAACAATGGCTTGTATTTTACAATGGCATATTGCCTGGTACAACACCAGTGTGACTCATACCTGCACTGTAAATACATTATTCCTGTAATACTTTGTATTTATTCCAATATGGCAATGAATTAAGAAATTTTCAATCACTATATCCTCACCTGTGCCATCAGGTGTGTCATAATCGTTGCCATAGACACTAAGTTCCTTTCTCTTCCCTACAGCCACCTGGCCAATAAATGGCATCAAGTTATTGGGGATACCTTGGGGATTCTCCCCTATTTTACCAGATATATGAGCACCAACAGGGTTGAAATACCGCAAAATAACCATATTCCAGTCCTGGAAGTAATTACATGTATAATATTTGAATTAGAATGAGTTAATAAATAAACAAGGTTAAAATGCATTAATTGCGGTGAATTTTTCTTAAAGCATCAATAAAGAAAATGTTAGGAATTTAACATTCATTGAATTTTATGAATTGTAATCATCACCTTTTTTATGTGACTGTAAAAAATGAGATAAGTTGAAGAAAATTGAAACATCAATTCCCACAGATGGCAAAAATATTTTGAAATTAATAATTACTGTGATGAAAATCCTTCAAATATGTCTCCCTCCCCTCAAAAAGAAAAAAATATTGTAGATTACCATTTATTGAATTTTATGGACTGTAACCCTGACCTTTTCATGAGATTGAATAAGCAAGATATGTTGATGACAGTTGAAACACCAATGCCCATGAATGGCAGAAAGATTTTAAGACATTAAAAGGTCAAAATCAAGGGTGTAAATTAAAAATCTTAATACTTAATAAAAGATCTTGTCTCAATAATTATATGTATAATTTTAGAGCATTTCTACCAAATAAAAACTTACAGCCAATATTCAAGTCTTTGAAAATTGGTTACAAGTGACAGTCAAGGGTAGAAAATAAAAGGTTTCCCATTAAATGAAAGATCTTAACAAAAATAATCTATGAGAGAAATATCAAAAGCCTATCACTTCTCACAGTTAACATTTGTGGACAGACAGACAGACAAAAACACAGACAGAATCTCCAATTCAGAAGGTATACAAATATTAATAACAGAACATGCATTAACTTCCACAAGTAATTCTTACTGGTTCTGCTTTTGCCAGGTCCCTCAGGATCTCCTCTATGAAGTATTTGGTCTTTCCATATGGATTGGTACAGCTTCCTACTTCATGTTTCTCATCAATGGGTAAATACTTGGGTGGACCATATACTGTAGCGGAACTGGAGAATATTATGTTTTTCACATTGTGGGCTTTCATAACCTGAAACAATCGAGAAAAAAGTGAAAGATGATATTTTGAACCATGAAATGAATAAAGTTTAAGAATTGACTAACAATATCATAACTAAAGACTTAACTTAAAACTCAGTTTTCTAAATTAAATTGCAAATTGTAATTTTTGAGCAATCAATTTTATACTTAAATGTGATATTGGTTTGGAGTCAAAAGCACTTTTGAGCTTTATGGAGATCTAATTTGAATCATATAAATATTTATCTGTTTGTTCTTCCTAAAATCATGTCAAATTTATTTCCTTATATACAGATGGCATCTGGCCAATGCCATCTGTATATAAATTTTAACCAATACAATGGACTCACCATTAGTACATAGGGATTTTTTATATGCGAAAGTTAGTCGTTATAAGGAAATGCAGTTTTTAGGCTCATCAAAAACAAGAGGCCCAAGTGGGCCTATATCGCTCACCTGAGTACCTAGATTATCAGTCATGCATGAAGGAAGAATTCATTTATTTTTGCATTAATGTGACTAAGTCAACACAGATGTTGAAAATATGTCAAATTTTATTTCAGGCTAGAATAAAAAACAACACTTTTTTGCACATCCATTCAGGTGATTTTGATATTAAGCATTTCCTTTGTCTCTGCAAGAAGTCATTCAGGGCAACAAGTTAGTCATTTTCTTTAGGTGGGGCCTTTTGTTGACTGATTTCAAGCCTGGGTCATGAACAACAATTGTTTCAAATATTGTCCAGATCTAACTTAAAATTGCCTAATTTCATATGTTGAGTGTTGAGAAACATCTAAAAACTTATTTAGATGTGTAAAGAAATGAAGAAAATTTTTGACCACAGCTGGATTTGAACCGCTACTCTCCATATTTCAATTACCAAGTGGTACATGTACTATTGTGAGAACTGCTTTTTAGACATGGTGGCATTATCTGTTAACCAATTTGGATGAAATTTACCAAATTGATAGAGGACTTTTAGTACTTCATGTATTCCATGTTTCATTAAAATCTTTCATGTGGTATAACAGCAGAAGTGAAAAATGTGATTGAATTGTTCCTATACACCCTCATTTGGAAGTCTTAAAAAATTCATAGAAAATCCAAAAATTGAGATATTGACAAAATTCTTTCAAAGTAACAATCCTTACCATAATTATGATCACAATAGTCCATAAGAAATCATCATTATCAATTAACTAGGAAATATGGCACTTTTTTCTGCATTGAATCACCAAGTCCAAAGAAATGTCGAAAAAAATTCTAAAATTTGATTTTGGAAGGGAACCAAAATGACAATACATCTTCACTCATCCCTCTAGATCATTTCTATGCATTCTGTTTGTCTCTGTATACAGCCCGTATGAAAAAGAATATTGTTAATGAGGGAACTCTTTTGTGACCTACTCTTGACTATGGTGGCGCCACCTGTAAAGAGGTCTGGACGAAAACAACAGAATTTGAAGAGGATCATAAGTGACTTATTTCTACCAAGATTTATTAAAATCCTTCAAACAGTTTTGTAGAAAAAGTTGAAAATGTGAAAAATGGCCAAAACACCCTCCCCCCTTTTTTTTTGGAAGTCTTAAACGTAAAATTCCTAATTTCATATGTTGAGTGTTGAGAAACATCTGAAAACTTATTTAGATGTGTAAAAAAAAAAAAATTTTTTTGACCACAGCTGGATTTGAACCGCTACTCTCCATATTTCAATTACCAAGTGGTATATGTACCATTGTGAGACCTACTTTTAGACATGGTGGCATTATCTGTTAACCAATTTGGATGATCCGCACAAAAAACAAAACCTTTGAAAAGGACTATGAGTACTTGCATCCTACCCAGTTTTATCACAATCCTTCAAGTTGTTCTGTAGATCAAGTTGAAGATATGAAAAATTGTCCCCCCCCCCTTTTCTTGGAAGTCTTAAAAAATTCATAAAAAATTCAAAAATCGAGATATTGAAAAAATTCCTTCGCACCAGCATTCCTTACCATAGAAATGATTAAATGAAACCAAATGAATGCATCAATGTTTACTAAAAGAAAATAATAACTCTTTAATGCATTAAAATAACAAAGTCCAAAATAAAAATGAAAAAACGTCAAAAATTTGATTTTGGAATGGAACCAAAAATATCAACACTTCTTCCCATATGCCTCTAAATCATTCCTATGCAGTCGGTTTGTCGCTGTATGCACCCGATCTGAATAAGGAGTTTGTCAAAGGAGGGTACCCTCTGTGACCTACTTTTGTCTGTGGTGGTGCCACCTGTTCATGGATCCTGACAAAGATGACCACATTTGTCGGGGACCTTGAGTATTTGATGCATGCCAAGTTTCATTGAATTCCAGCAAGTGGTTCCGAAGAAAAAGTTCAAACTGTGAAATGTTTACACCAATTATCCCACCCCCCTTTTTCTTGAAAGTCTTAAAAAATTCATAAAAAATCCAAAACATAAAATATTGAAAAATTTTCTTCGCAGTAGTATTTCTTACCATCAAAATGATCAAATTAAACCAAATTAATGCATCAATGTTTACTAAAAGAAAAAAATACCTCTTTTCTGCATTAAAACTACCAAGTACAAAAAAACGTCAAAAATTTGATTTCGGAACGGAACCAAAAATAACAACACTTCTTCACACATCCCTCTAGATCATTCCTATGCATTCGGTTTGTCTCTGTATGCCCCCGGTCTGGAGAAGAAGTTTGTCAAAGGAGGGTACCCTCTTTGACCTACTTTTGCCTGTGGTGGCGCCACCTGTTGATGAATCCGGACGAAAAACAACAACACTTGTAGGGGACCATGAGTACTACATGCTTATCAAGTTTCATCAAATTCTGTTCAGTGGTTCTGGAGAAGAAGTCGAAAATGTGAAAAGTTAACGACGGACGACGGACGGTGATTGATCACAATAGCTCACTTGAGCCTTTGGCTCAGGTGAGCTAACAATAGGACACTGATTAGTCAACAGTAGCATTCAAACAAGGAACTTCTATTCCATGAATCAAGCACACTACCAACTGAGCTTACTGGCTCCATAAACATGAAGACATTTTGGCACATTGAGTATATCTAACTCTCGAGTGAGCTTACGGGCTCCATAAACATGAAGACATTTTGGCACAATGAGCAAATCTAACTCTAGAGTGAACTTACAGACTCCATAAACATGAAGACATTTTGGCACACTGAGTAAAGCTAACTCTGACCAATACATCAATAAAATACTTCAAGTGTGATGTAAACTGCATCTATTTATAGGTAAACAATCTCTGATATTTTTAATATTGAATGGATATCTGTGGTAATCAAAACTGAAGAAATGTAAGTTGTGGCATTTATCCAGAAAGATTAACTTCTGACAGAGGTTTCTACATGTGGATGGACAAGTGACAGTTTGATGGAATTTGTAGAAATATGTATTCTAAATACATTGGTTTTGCCCCTTACCTCCAATAAATTAACTGTTCCACCGATGTTAGTCTTATAATACAATAATGGAAGTTCACATGATTCTCCTACAGCTTTGAGTCCAGCAAAGTGCACCACACTCGTAAATTTATGCTTAAATATGAAATAACATGATCTACGATAACATCAATTATATACAAGAGTTATAAGGAGACAAAGCTTACCAGAAATGGGGGATTAATTTTCAGAGAAAATAAAGGTAAGACGCAGATCATTCATGAATTGGTATCTAAAGATATCTAAAAAGACGATATTGACCAAACTATTACAAACTTCACAATCAATAAGCAAAAGTCAATGGCATGAGGAATTCATATGCAGTTCATAATGTAAACCATTGGTTAAAGTTTTTGAAAAGTTTGTCAAAGACCAAGGTCAAAGACACTAAGTCAAAAGTCAAGGTACTAATTGAAAGCTATAGTCATCCACATGTTGAACATCAAAGCTGTACCTTTTCCAGTTCAAAAGATATAGCCTAGGTTAAGTTTTGTCTACAGACGATGCAGATGATAACACAATGGCAGGGGCATTACATTAGTTGCCCATCGTCCTGGTGAACTAAAAATTAAATACATGCGTAGATGTAATATCATAATAAGATAAACATTGAAGAAGATCACTGTCCTTAGTGTTGCTAACAAACATAAGTTTTAAACAGAAGTGCAGTCAAACTTCAATATCTCATAGTCAAAGCTACCATAGAATATACTTCAAGATAATGGTACATTTGTAGTTTGAAATGTCCAAACGGTGAGTATGCTTTGGACAATGCTATTATATGAGGTCTATTGATTGAAGTATGTATTTATATGGTACATATAATTCTTAACAAAATAATTTAAAATCTACATCTAATCACAAATTTTATTGATGAAATTTGAGAAAATATCTTCTAAAATTTGTGCTTTTTAGACTGGATCTGAAAGTCTTACACTGAAATTTTCAAGAAACCTGGAAGTCTATATGACCAGATTGAAAGCAGAAACCATTAAGACCTCTCCTCTACAATTATCTTTTTACATGGTATATATTCTATTTGGAAACTTGATGTAGGCATCATTTACAGTATGCAGCAGATCAAGCTAAATGCAAAATCAGTCTGTTCAATGAGGCATGAAATCAACGTCATGGTCATCAAATTTCGCATCAGTTGGGAATAATTTATCGATTTTTACAAACATGAAGTTTGACAAATGTATCGTCAGTGGTAAAAAGATCAAACTACAGTAAATGCAAATTGGTGATACTAAAGAGATGGATGGGCAGACTGCCAATGCATAAACTCAAGACATAGAATGTCATTTACACTGCATATCTCAACCCAGGATTCTGAGAGATATTCTAACATTAGTCGTATAATTTTGAGAATTTCTACTTGAAGTGGGTCAATAGCTCAGAAATATTTTGCTTAACACCATTCTAATTTAATAGCTTTATCTGACACTATTTCATAGATTTTGAATTCCAAAATTCAAAGAAATAAATCTCTTTCTCTAATGAAATGCAACACTAAACTGAAGAAAATATTAGTGAGGTTATGTGCTATTAATATTGTTATCTGCATTGTAAAATCTTGACTTATTCTGAAGACCACAAATGCCCCTATTGATCTTCAAATTCACAAGCCTTAGATCTTGAGCTGGGCACCTTTTTCTCTGAGTTTCACACACAATATACAGTGATGCTCCATTAATCCGGGCTCCGGAAAATCCACTTTCCAGACAAGAAAGAGCAGGAACGAATTTCCCAAATGATATTTTGATCTGATAATCCAGAAATCCGTGTTCCGGATCCGGACAAGGAAATACGGGTACGGAATTCCAAAAGTACATGAAATTTGCTCTGATAATCCGGACAAAATTTTGCTTTCTGGACGTAACTGTAGCGAATAACTGCAGTTTAATTAATACACTGCTTATCTCCTCTCTGCGCCGATTGTTTGTTTAACAGTTAAATGACGCATTTACCTGGTCACCTACTTATGACATGTTAATTACCTATCCAATTAAGAACTGGCTGCTTGTGGTGTAGTCAAACGTCAAGTTAGCGGTCATTGATGATTGTTTTTTAATGAGTCAGTACACGCTCACGAATGAAGATTACTGTTAGCTGAATGACAGTAAATAAAAGTAAATTGACGACTTCGCATCTTACATTGTTAATTAAATATTGGGGCTTTAAACTGTAAGCAAACTTTAAGTATCGTCACTATTCTATCTGAAATCGATAACTGATAACATATCTTTACTTAGTGCTCATAACATTATTTTGTAGAGAAGTTTTAACTTTTAGTTATTCTTCTGTTTTATATTTATAAAAAATTTTTATATTTACAACATGAACACTATAAATTTATCTGGACATAAATGCTTTTCAATTCTAAATTTGTATGACACAGCAGGACGTTAGATAAACACTCCGATCCTGATAGAAGTGAAATTAATTAGACAAGCGCGAGGTATATACAAAGGCGGCTGTCCACATTTAAAAACAGGACAATGAGTTGAAAAATCATGCAGGTTTCAGAAAGTTTGCTGCAATTAATGTACAATTTACTAAAGATGTTAATACATTAAATATGTGATAGATATATGTATTTCTTCGTATTCAAATTAAATGCATATATGGATTATAACTTGTGTTTTATTGTGTACTGTATACATCCTTCTTTTATCAAGAAATAAGATTCTTTAACATCTAATGTATTGGTACTATAATCTGGTAATCCAGAAAATCGGCCGGGAACAAACGTGTCCGGATAAACGGAGCATCACTGTAGATTATTCTAACCAGTAACAAGGTGATAATGATTTCTCTACAAGGGAAAGGGATACCTACTTGACAGAATAACTTTTCAAGAGCTTCTTTATTTAATAAGTCTACATTGTGAGCAGGAATCTTCTTTCCAGTGATTTCTTCACATCGCCGAATGCTCTCTGCAACAGAATCAAGATTTAATATAAGTTTATTTAATAGCATTACAACAATGATGGTTCATGACTACACAAAAATATACATACCTTGTTTAAGTACAACTTACAGCATGATACATGTTTACTATACACAAAAATACCTATACAGCCCTTATAATTTTCAAACAATAAAGGTATCTCTGCGGTCAGAGAAGAAAAATACATTGTGAAACCATTTAATTGTGTTCTTGTATGTACGTTACTTGTAAAAGACAATATGAAAAGATCCTCTGACCCTAAAATCAAAATCAAAAGAACACTTTTTTTATTCATACATAATCTGACCATTGTCAGGTTTCATTATGTTGTGTTAAATATAGATCATCTTCTTTCAATTCTTATCAATATAATCCATTATCCTTATCCATACATGTACTTGTATTGGTTGGATTATCATACTTTATCCATACATGTACTTATTTTGACTAGATTATCCTCACTTATCGATGCAAGTATTTGTTTTGGTTAGATTATCTTCACTTACCCATACAAGTACTTGTTTTGGTTGGATTATCTTCACTTATCCATACAAGTACTTGTTTTGGTTAGATTATTTTCATTTATCCATACAAGTACTTGTTCTGGTTAGAATATTGTCATTTATTCAAGCAAGTACTTGTTTTGGCTAGATTAATATTCTTCACTTATCCATACATGTATTTGTTTTGGTTAGATTATCTTCACTTATCCATACAAGTACTTGTTTTGGCTAGATTATCTTTATTTATCAATACAAGTACTTGTTTTGGCTAAAATATCATCATTTATTCAAGCAAGCACTTGTTTTGGCTAGATTAATATTCTTCACTTATCGATTCAAGTACTTGTTTCAACTTCATGAGTCAAAAGGATGCGCTACGTTAACTTCTCTCTCCCCTTGGCAGATGGCATTCAAAGGTCGTGGGCAATTTGAGATTGGTTCACTTGCTCCACACATGTAACAAAACAAAAATAATAGATCTAATACATGTGAATGCAAGAATGAAAGTGACTTTCCCTTTCATTAAAGTCTCTGTGCCTTTCGACAGAAAATCTTTTAAATTTTACAATATACAGAGCAGACTATTGTCGCCATTATTGTTTTTCATCAGAACCAAGCTGGCAAAGTGAGGCTTAATCTCTATGGCCAATTTGGTAAGCAGTTTACTGAATACTTTTTGCTAGGTGGCAAAATGCAATCAGTCAAGGGGAGAGAGAAGTTTATATAGTGCATCCCCTTGATGTGTGAAGATGCCACTTGTTTTGGCTAGAATATCGTCACTTATTTATGCAAATACTTGTTTTGGCTAGTTTTATCTTCACTTGTCCATACAAGTACCTGTTTTGGCTAGATTTTCTTCAATTAGCCATTTTTATCTTGGATAAATTATCTTAGTTGACCTATTATTGTATTGGTAATATAATCTTACCCATAATTCCATTAGAAATATTGTCTTCAATAACACACAATTATGTAAATCTATCTTTAAGGTTTACTTACCTGTACCTGCATTGACTAGATTATTTACACCTACCCTTATTTCCACTGGTAAAATTATCTTCTTATCCATAATTGCATTAGTATGATTATCTTCACTGACCCATACTTGTACTGTAACATTATTTATTATACTCCCCCATGCCTTACACCTGTAACACTGTCTACACTTACCCATACCAGCACTGTAACATTATTCATTATACTCCCCCATGCCTTACACCTTAATACTGCCAACACTTACCCATACTTGTACTGTAACATTATTTATTATACTCCCCCATGCCTTACACCTGTAACACTGTCTACACTTACCCAAACTTGTACTGTAACATTATCTATTATACTCCCCCATGCCTTACACCTTAATACTGTCTACACTTACCCATACTTGCATTAACCAGATTATCTAACACCACTATGCTGTATCCTGCTTCTATAAATTCAATAAGGGTGTGGCTCCCAACGAACCCAGCTCCCCCTGTCAGCAGGATACAGTTATCTCCCATGTTTGTCTGTAAGAGAATATCACTGGAACATGAATGCCAATAGCGACAGGTCAGCAATAAACAACACACAGGCAAAGTGCAATGTAAACATCAATACATGTATACAATGTCAATAATTTAAAGAAAATAAATCACAGTTGGTTCAGTTTGTCAACACACATATCAAACAAAACTAGACTACAGGTGAGACCAGTATCTGAAATATACTGGATAATGAATAAAAAGATAACCATAAATACATATGCACACTTTTCAATTTTACTTTTACTGAAGTTGAAAGCGTGGATGTCCTTGATAAGTTGAGGGGTGGAAGGGACTCCTGTATCATGCAATGTTTGTGTGTTCTAGATATCATTTGAGATACTGCAAAACGAAAAAAAACCCAAACAAACCAACGATATATTGGTGATATGTTTATTAGTGCATGAAATCACCTTGGTATATATCAACTCTCAATGTCAAATAACAAATTTGTCTATGCCATTTTTCATGTTTACTACTTTGAATGTTAAAAGATATTCTGTATATGCACATTGTAACTCGATCCTATACAATGTACAAAATACACTGCTTTTATTTATGAAATTCACACTCTGACTGTTACATGTATTAAATAAATATTTAACTGACCAAGTAATATTACCGCAAAAGTCTATTGCATGTTTTCCCATTTGCACTATAGGACTGTCTTAATCAGTTCTGAAACTGTTTATACTGATAATGAGTTTACATAACTTTTAAATGTCTCACTTTAATAATTTAATTTATATTTCCATCATTGGACCTTTATTTTAAACCAGTTTCAAATTTTAACATCGTTTACTTTAAAAATCTAAGTGAAGTAATTTCTACTGTATGGTCTATGTCAATTTAGCCAAGTATATATACGATTTGATATCTGTGTTGACCCAGTGTCTATACCATCTAAGCTGGCATGGTCTAGTGGTATCGCGTCAGACTCCTGATCGGGAGGCTGGGGTTCGAGTCCCGCTCTGGTCATGCCGGTGTCATGTTTTTCGGATGAGACAGTAAAAACCGAGGCCCCGTGTCGTGGTATGCATGGCACGTTAAAGATCCCTCACTGCTTCAGGTGGGTCCGTTGCAAAGGTCAAAATTTGTATGCCCCGCATCAGGCAGATGCCGTCACCATATACGTGAAATATTCGTGGTGTGACGTAAAACAAAAATCAATCAATCAATCTATACCACCTGAATTGGTGTCCAAATTCAAACATTGTTCTAAGTGTTAAATTCTTGTTAGTAGTTAGGGGGTACAAATTAACAGGGATTCCAAATTGATTGTTTATCATTTAAAAACGTATATACTAGAATTTACTATATTCAAAGTTTGTGTTATATATAGACAATCGACTGCATACATGTATATACCAGAATTAACTATAGACAGGCAACTGTATATAATAGTATTAACTATAGACAGGCAACTGTATATAACAGTATTAACTATAGACAAGCAAATGTATATAACAGTTGTAACTACAGAGAGGCAACTGTATATAACAGTATTAACTATAGACAGGCAACTGTATATAACAGTTGTAACTATAGACAGGCAACTGTATATAACAGTATTAACTATAGACATGCATCTGTACATAATAGTATTAACTATAGACAGGCAACTGTATATATCAGTATTAACTATGGACAGGCAACGTTATATATAGACAGGCAACTGTATATATCACTATTAACTATAGACAGGCAACTGTATATAACAGTATTAAATATAGACAGGCAACTGTATATATCGGTATTAACTATAGACAGGCAACTGTATATAACAGTATTAACTATAGACAGGCAACTGTATATAACACTATTAACTATAGACAGGCAACTGTATACATCAGTATTAACTATAGACAGGCAACTGTATATAGCAGTTTTAACTATAGACAGGCAACTGTATATATCAGTATAAACTATAGACAGGCAACTGTATATAACAGTATTAACTATAGACAGAAAACTGTATATATCGGTGTTAACTATAGACAGGCAACTGTATATAGCAGTATTAACTATAGACAGGCAACTGTTTATATCAGTATTAAATTTAGACAGGCAACTGCATATATCAGTATTAACTATAAAGAGGCAAATGTATATATAGACATGCAACTGTATATATCACTATTAACTATAGACAGGCAACTGTATATAACAGTATTTTAACTATAGACAGGCAACTGTATATAACAGTATTAAATTTAGACAGGCAACTGCATATATCAGTATTAACTATTAACAATAGACAGGCAACTGCATATATCAGTATTAACTATAGACTGGCAACTGTATATATTAGTATTAACTATAGACAGGCAACTGTATATAACAGTATTAACTATAGACAGGCAACTGTAAATAACAGTATTTACTATAGACAGGCAACTGCATATATCAGTATTAACTATTAACTATAGACAGGCAACTTTATATATCAGTATTTACTATAGACAGACAACTGCATAGATCAGTATTAACTATAGACAGACAAATGTATATATCACTATTAACTATAGACAGGCAACTGTATATAACAGTATTAACTATAGACAGGCAACTGTATATATATCGGTATTAACTATAGACAGGCAACTGCATATATCAGTATTAACTATAGACAGGCAACTGTTTATATCAGTATTAAATTAAGACAGGCAACTGCATATATCAGTATTAACTATAAACAGGCAAATGTATATATAGACATGCAACTGTATATATCACTATTAACTATAGACAGGCAACTGTATATAACAGTATTAACTATAGACAGGCAACTGTATATATCGGTATTAACTATAGACAGGCAACTGTATACAACAGTATTAACTACAGACAGGCAACTGTATATAAAGAGAGGCAACTGTATATATCACTATTTACTATAGACAGGCAACTGTATATATCATTATTAACTATAGACAGGCAACTGTATATAACAGTATTAAATATAGACAGGCAACTGTATATAACAGTATTAAATTTAGACAGGCAACTGCATATATCAGTATTAACTATTAACAATAGACAGGCACCTGCATATATCAGTATTAACTATAGACAGGCAACTGTATATACCAGTATTAACTATAGACAGGCAACTGTATATAACAGTATTAACTATAGACAGGCAACTGTATATAACAGTAATAACTATAGACAGGCAACAGTATATATCAGTATTAACTATAGACAGGCAACTGTATATAACAGTATTGTAACTATAGACAGGCAACTGTAAATAACAGTATTTACTATAGACAGGCAACTGCATATATCAGTATTAACTATTAACTATAGACAGGCAACTTTATATATCAATATTTACTATAGACAGACAACTGCATATATCAGTATTAACGACAGACAAATGTATATATAGACAGGCAACTGTATATATCACTATTAACTATAGACAGGCAACTGTATATAACAGTATTAACTATAGACAGGCAACTGTAAAGAACAGTATTAACTAAAGACAGGCAACTGTATACAACTGTATTAACTATAGACAGGCAACTGCATATATCAGTATTAACTATTAACAATAGACAGGCAACTGCATATATCAGTATTAACTATAGACAGGCAACTGTATATACCAGTATTAACTATAGACAGGCAACTGTATATAACAGTATTAACTATAGACAGGCAACTGTATATAACAGTAATAACTATAGACAGGCAACAGTATATATCAGTATTAACTATAGACAGGCAACTGTATATAACAGTATTGTAACTATAGACAGGCAACTGTAAATAACAGTATTTACTATAGACAGGCAACTGCATATATCAGTATTAACTATTAACTATAGACAGGCAACTTTATATATCAGTATTTACTATAGACAGACAACTGCATATATCAGTATTAACGACAGACAAATGTATATATAGACAGGCAACTGTATATAACAGTATTTTAACTATAGACAGGCAACTGTATATAACAGTATTTTAACTACAGACAGGCAACTGTATATAACAGTATTAAATTTAGACAGGCAACTGCATATATCAATATTAACTATTAACAATAGACAGGCACCTGCATATATCAGTATTAACTATAGACAGGCAACTGTATATACCAGTATTAACTATAGACAGGCAACTGTATATAACAGTATTAACTATAGACAGGCAACTGTATATAACAGTAATAACTATAGACAGGCAACAGTATATATCAGTATTAACTATAGACAGGCAACTGTATATAACAGTATTTTAACTATAGACAGGCAACTGTAAATAACAGTATTTACTATAGACAGGCAACTGCATATATCAGTATTAACTATTAACTATAGACAGGCAACTTTATATATCAATATTTACTATAGACAGACAACTGCATATATCAGTATTAACGACAGACAAATGTATATATAGACAGGCAACTGTATATATCACTATTAACTATAGACAGGCAACTGTATATAACAGTATTAACTATAGACAGGCAACTGTAAAGAACAGTATTAACTAAAGACAGGCAACTGTATACAACTGTATTAACTATAGACAGGCAACTGTACATATCGGTATTAACTATAGACAGGCAACTGTATACATGTATAACAATTTTAAATATAAACAGGCAACTGTATATATCAGTATTAACTATAAACAGGCAACTGTATACATGTATAACAATTTTAAATATAAACAGGCAACTGTATACATGTATAACAGTATTAAATATAGACAGGCAACTGTATATATCAGTATTAACTATAAACATGCAACTGTATACATGTATAACAGTATTAAATATAGACAGGCAACTAACTGTATATAACAGTATTAACTATAAACAGGCAGCTGTATACAATAGTATTAAATACAGACAGGCAACTGTATATATCAGTATTAACTATAAACAGGCAACTGTATACATGTATAACAGTATTAAATATAGACAGGCAACTGTATATAACAGTATTAAAGATAAACAGGCAACTGTATATAACAGTATTAACTATAGACAGGCAACTGTATGTAAAAGTATTAAATATAGACAGTTGAGATACTGTATGCATGTATAATAGTATTAACTATATCTCAAAGTTTGAGTTGATAGTTATAACTGTACCGGTTTATACCAGTATTAACTAAATTTTAAAGTTTGAGTTATTGACATTTAACTGTACATAACAGCAAATTCCCTTTCCCTTGTAAGACCTTATGGTATTGATTTATCAAGTTAGGTTATAAAGCTAGAAACACACATTTCATCTAGTTTGGCCTGAGCCATATACTTTATATTTAAAATAAATACATGACCACTGATTTCATTATGTTAAACTGGTAAGTCAGAATTTATATGGCAATCATTCCTTCATTACCACAATCTGACACAGTTAAGAATTCTCTTTGTTGTTAATAAAGCAGATAAGATCAATAATATCTAGAAATCAAAATTTCTTTTACATCAGAAACAGTCATATTGCCACCACATTAATGAATTTGGACTATACATACCTATGTACAAAATATGAATCAAGTGAATCAAACTATATTAAAAGTTATAATGTTAGATAAACATCATTTTAAACCTCCACTTTGACATCTATGTTAAGTTTCTAAAATCTGAGTAGGGAGTACACTAGATAAATATTACAAACCAGCAGTATTGTCTTTGTCATGTTCATTAATTACCTATTCTAAAAACAGTATAAATCATGGTGTTTTCTATTATTACCACAGTACATACAGAGTTTTCAATTTCCTCCATCTCAATGATATTGAACCTGACTTAAAAACATTGGCATACCAGACAGTGCCTATATATCCTAATGGAAACATTTGAGTTCTCTTTCATTCAAGGGTGCTGCAGAGTGGTAACTGATAGATCAATCTAACAACTTTTGGAATAGAGAATTATACCATTTGGTGGTTAACTCTTGCATCTATACATCTATCTCTATGAACACACCTCTTCTGCGTATTATGTGCAGCATCTGCATCACTGCAGTAGATAAGTGAATTTTTAAGGAGGATCGGTGTTTGATTCCCAGGTTGCGACACTGTGTTTAAGAGGTTGGCTACCTCCTGCTTCCATGTTGTGATATAACTGAATTGTTGAAAGCAACATAAAACACCAATCATCCAACCAACCAGAACTGTAATAAATTCTGCCAAGGAAATTAAATTTCACCTTCAAAAATAACCTTCTTGGAGCACCAAAAGATGAATTTAGGGAGATGGGTGGTTGGGAGTGTGGAGAATGGTACATCACCCCGTTTGGGATCTGTATAGGGATTGCTAAGTCAACAGTGTCAATTATCAATGGAATTGCAAGAAGTAAATGGTGAGGGATTGTTACAAGGAAAACTTGTCTTATATTTTGTGAGGGAAACTTGTTTTATACATGTTGTATGGGAAACTTGTCTTACATATTGTACGAAAAATGTTTTTTCAAAAAGTGACGATATAATGCATTCATTAATTTGGTCAAAGACTTTGAACAAAATGAGTGCATTAGGCCATTGACAAAGTTATATATATACACAGATTTAAAAAGTTCAAACATAAATTGTCAAAATCAAGATCTGAAAGATAAATGTGTACCACTGAGGGCAGGAATGTTATTATCTAAAAGCAGAATGTATCTACAACAATAAATTGATAATTCTTCATTATAATTCACTGCCTCTTTTCTATGTCTGCAGGATCAGATGATGAAATCCAACATCTTTAATATTATTCCTTATATTAGGAATATTTAATATTAATATTAACAACCTAAAACTGATTCATCTATCGTGACTTGTTTCTGCTAATGTTTCATCCCCTCTGTAACACTCTCCTAAATTTATTACATTTCCTATTAGTATTAGATTTATATAGAACCTCCTCCAGTTTCCAATCCTAGAGTATTAATGGACCTATCAGACCGTGACACGTGATTTACTTTCTTTTTGCTCGTATGGTCGATAACTAACTTTTTAGTGTTTGGTGACCTTACACAAATTGCATAAAAGCATAATTACAGATGACCACTACATACCTATATTCCTAGAGATCCTTTACAACTCGTGTCCTTTACGTGTACTACAGTATGCCTACCGGATATGATCTGCCGTACACAGTGACCGTTACACGTAACAACGTGATGAATTTCACGTTATGTTCATAATAAGAGAGTTTATTTTTGACTTAAATAAAACGTGAAAAAGTGTTAAGTTATTTTTGTATGATGTAGTATCATCATACATGTACATTATACGGTTGAAAGTTATGAATGTTGAATCTGTGATCGCAAATTTCAATTTTCTTAAATGCTCCAACCAAATTAGTCCGTTAAATGTTTACAATATTGTAAGCTTTGTATTGACACAGAAGTGATATTTGTCTAACAAACATTTTCAATCTTCGTTCACCTTTCCGTCTTATTTATTATTATGGGATGTGACGGAGGTACTATTCCAAGAAGAGATGAACTTGTGAAAACAAAGAAAAAACCAGAACAGGTAGTAAAGGAAAATAGTAATCATATTTCACAAATCTCAGTACATGTACAGTCGTTTTCCTAGTTCCGAATATTTTCCAGTTCCGAATAATTTAAAAATTGTAGCCTACCAGTTCTTTACAGACAGAGCATATCATACAGAACTTTTTATTTCATAAAGACAATTCATAAAAGTATTAAAAAATATAAGAATTTTCTTTGAAAGTGAAAAAGGGTCTCAAGATACAGCACTTTGAATCTAGTTGGTATCGGCGAAATTGTCCATTCTGCCATTTTGTTACTCGAAATTGATTCGTTTTTTGATTTCGTATTAGACTATTATAAATGGCAAATAATTCTATGCCTTATCGTTATAAAGACTAAGTTTCCGATTATATATTCCACCCTTTTTATTACAATTTAGTGGCACAACAGTCCAATACCATGCGTCTGAATGTTTGTTGACATTTTCCTAGTTCCGAACAGCTGAAATTCGTGTGATTGGAACATGCATTTTTTCGTGGAATTTGAACCTTATTGTCATAAGGTCATCTAACAAATAAACACTAGATCTATCAGTTTTACAAACCATCGTAGTCACAAATACGGCATATTACTAACTTATTTTCCGATATAAACAAACAACATATCATGACAAACTAGAGCTACATTCGTCTGCTGTGACATAATGACGCTATGCGCAAGACAGGTGCATTCGGCCATATTTAATGAGGCTCCATACGGGGAGAACAATGTAATAATGAATTGACGTGTACAAAAGAAAGGTAAAATTTACAATGTTAAAGTCTGACCCCGCCCACCATAATCACATGATTCCTCTGAAGTTTGGATAGCCCTGAAATGAATTTACAGTTCAGGGTTTTTTTTAATATTGTTTAAAAATTTTGTTCCACTTTTTAAACCAACCATGAGTTTGCCCCTAAAATACATGCTAAAGAGGGAAAAGCGTTGGTACACAAAATTTGTTTATGCATGAAAAGACAATGGGGCATACAGGATAAAAGGAAGGAAACAAAGGCAGGTGTTGTATTGAGAAGAGAGAGGATAAGGAGACTGGCAAATTTAGTGGAAGGAAATTGAAACTCTGCACTTCTTTCATGAGAAAAGGGAGACGGGAATAAAGAAATTAAAGAAAGGGCGCAATACAGGGAAATGACGAGCTCTTTGAAAATAAAAGATTGGTTTGAAGTAGAATAAAAGGGATTTGGTGGGATTTTTGTTGTTGTTGGGGGTTTTATTTTGTTGTTGTTGTTTTTTATTTTTTTTAATCTTTGTTTATTTGGGGGTTTTTCTTTTTGTTTGTTTACTTGGTTTTTGGTTTTCTTTCTTTCTTTCTTTTTTGTGTGGTATTGTACATATATAACCATTTGTGGCTAAAAAGAAAATGAAACTTATTTCGACTCTCATCACATCTGTGTTTCATTCAGAGGTTCCATTCCTATCTATTTCAGCATTTCCTTATTTTATCCTAATCCACACACATAAACACAATGTCTTAGCTAAAGCGTGCACATCTACATGTAAATATCAATGCTCAATTTAAACTCCTCTTTTTAAAACACTCGCATGGAACTGTGAAGTTATGTATACTTTAAACTTATTATCGAAGCAATGTCACAGATTTGACGTCACCTTTAAAAAGTGCATGTAAATGCTGAAAAAAAATTATATTCGTACACACCTATATATATGTGAGAAGGATTAAATATTGTTATAGATGTCATCTTTAAATTAATCTTTAAAGTTGAAGGTATGGAATACATTATCTTTCTACAACGAAGACGACAAAAAATCAGAAACCTGTTCGGAACTGGGAAAACGACTGTACTCTAGAATCCACTGTAATATCTTTTAACAATTTTGTATCATAGGTATTATTATTAAACAGATTGGGGACAACCTCTCATTTGAGAGATAATGCTACACTGAATAATTCCGTCTCTGTTTGCTCCCGTTTGTGTTATGTCGCTGAAACAGAGACAGAATTCATTTAGGCCGGTACATAGAATCACTGGAATTCTCGATGACTCGAGGTCAGCGTGACATCACACCAAGATCTAAATGAAGATAATCCCTGAAACAATCTGAGGATGACCTGGGGGATTGACTCGGTGTTTATCATAGACTGTAATGCAACTTTGCTGAATTATACTTTGTGCACAAGAGCTGAATTAGTCTTAAAACTTTTGAAATTCATTGAGGAATCTCACAACGATTGACTCTCTTTCCTTTTTCGAATTTTATATGACCGCAGTTTGGAAAAATAAGATTTCAAAATATCGGATTCTTTATAGAGAGCGATGATAAATCCCGAGACTTATCCCCCAACAAATATAATGCAAACTAGGTCAGGTCACCAGTCCGACTTCAAGCATTACCACTATTCACTGGAATTACCACATAAATGACAGGAATTACCGTTAAAAGGACCGGAATTACCATTGTGTGAGTAGATAATGACCCAATGTACCTAGAGAGTATAACTTTATGCTACATAAAGTTTATATGTAGCAAGGAACAACGAGATATTGTCATTTCTGCGGGTCCTCCTAAATGAAGAACTCTAAAGAACACTAAAGAACTCTAAGGTTAATTTCGATATGGATGGGTAAAATGGAAAAATAAAATGATATTTAGGTGTATTATGATCATACAAACATAAATATATAAGGTTTGTTGGGGTTTAGATGAAAGGAACGTATCATAATTGTGAATTGAATATGGCTGGGTTTACGAATCGCATTGCGTATAAAACACCATATTGCAAAGTTATTTAAAGTTGGACGTTGCAATCGGTTTTTGAATGATAATCGATTATTTTTTATTTATTTATTTATTTTTTTTTTATATATTTATTTATTTATTTATTTTTTTTTAAAGCAAGTCCGCTTAAATGTAGAACTAGAAACTAGATGTATACTGTTAACAAAAGTAATAAAGGTTTTATTTCGATATGTGTGTTCAAAGTTTACAATTATAATTTGATATTTTGACAGAGGGGGATCATACAATTTTAAAAATGTATAGTTTGTTGATTAATTATTTATGTGGCTATATGTGCTAGCTATGCAACATGTACCATATTGGAAATACTTGTAATTGTTCTTACTTAAACATAATAATTGGCATATTTATTCATTAAGCTATCAATGGGGGGGGGGGGGGGGACAGGGTAAGAGGGAGGTGGGAGGTAAGGGGGGAGGGGATGGTAAGGGTTGGTGGAGGGAGGTGATGGGCGGAAGAGGGGAGGCAAAGGGGCGGAAGGGGAGAGAGGAGGAAAAATATAAAGTAGGGGAGAATTTTTTTTTTCTTGAAAAATCCTTGAGAAAATTATACAGTGGGGTAGGGTCTTATACTTAAAAAAAAAATGAAAAAATATCGCACCGGATACTACGGGAGGGAGGTAGGGGCGGGCGGAAAAGGGGTACCCCCTGTCCACCCCTCATTTATTGTAGTATTTTTGTTCAGATACTACAATACATTAATAAATGTTTTATTCAAATAATAAATTTATTCATGTATTCATCATACATTTGAGGCGACACAAACCTTACCATATATTAAATATGTTTTTAAAACCTTTGGAAATAAATTGTATCAATTATATGTCGTAACTTGTTAGGTCATACATTATCACTTAGAAAAGAGGAAGCAAGTAATATATATGTATATGATTTTATTTCAATGTGAATAGAATTTCAGAGAAATAATAAGTAAAGCATAACTTTAAAAAGTTGTAGATCTAAAACTGAATGATAATGTCCATGAAAAAAATGCATCCATTCTTTGTTGCTTTTAAAACAGTGCCTTTTATGCTTTTTCCATTCTGCTCCGCTAATAAATAAAGGATGAATAATTAATATATAATTAATAATAATTATCATTCAAAAACACTTCAACAAAAAGTCACCAGCGATCGCAATAACTTTCCAATATGGCGTTTAACGCGCTTCGTAAACCCAGCTATATTCAATTCACAATTATGACACTTTCCTTTCATCTAAACCCCAACAAACCTTGTATATTTAAGTTTGTATGATCATAATACACCTAAATATCAATTTATTTTTCCATTTTACCCATCCATATCGAAATTAACTTGAGAGTTCTTCAGTGTTCTTTAGAGTTCTTTAGAGTTCTTCATTTAGGAGGACCGCATTTCTGCACCATGCATGTTTATGTAAAAACGGTACGGGTTCAGTGTTTGAAGTGTGAACTACTACCCAAGATTTACATATATAGTTCCTTCGTTATATTTTATTCACCTTTATATTGACCTGTTTGTAAATTTACATTCCAGATTATGATTTTCTGGAAAGAACAGATGAAATTCAACGTAAAAGCTCATGTATAAAAATAAAATATTAACAATAACATGCATTAAATCAGTGGTGAGTTAGATGAGATTGATATGGCTTTAAACCCAATCCTAAACCCGAACTGAAATTGCCCAAATGAAGAAGAAAATTTATAGTCTTTTTCAACAAAAACAGATTTAATGTGGTATAAAGTTATACTTTCTAGGTACATTGGGTCATTATCTACTCACACAATGGTAATTCCTGTCATTTATGTAGTAATTCCAGTGAATAGTGGTAATTCCCTTGATTCTATGTACCCCATTTAGACTCATTCTGTGTCGATAGCAGTCAGTTTGAACATTGTGAATTTACAGGCAATTTTCATGCAATTTTTACAATAATTCAACTTACGCAACTGTATTTCATACATGTCTACCTATTCCAAGTCATTTTAACACCATAAGTGCTGTTTTCATCCTTTCCCCTGCTACACATATCAAGTTGTTGACCAAATCGAAAGTGATACATTCAAGTAAGACAACCAGTCAGATTGCAGGAGACAAAATACGACAAATCCGATTGGTTGTCTGTTTTGATTATCACTTTCGTAGTTTGATTCATTCAAATTGACTGCTATCAACATGGAATGAGCCTAAACGGATTCTGTATTTGCTTCAGCGACATAACACAAACGGGAGCAAACAGAGATGGAATTATTCAGTCTCAGATAATCCGTTAATTATATGTCATTTGAGTTATTATAATGAAAATATTGTAACTGAAGAATTTGAATGCAGAAATAAGTTCTAGAAGTTTGGGTTTTTTTTCCCATTTTCTTTAATGAAATAAAAATGAAAGTACCAGTAGGGGGTGGGTGTTCCTAGTCCTAAACACCAAACGCTACCAAACTTTTACATTTTTTACTTTTAAATGCAATTTCTAGGTGTTTCAAACATGTTTTATAGTCTTAACAATACCAAGTTGGATAACGATGCATGATTCTTAACGATACCCCAAGAAAAGATCCCAAACGTCCATCCAAAGCAATTAAAGCCTAGCTTCCAATCAGTAAATGCCCCTTTATCTGACATTATCATTCTAATGAAGTTATATGTAGTACCTAATCAGATGATCTCAGAAAACAGCCGAACCAGGCACCGGAAGATCATGATACAAGAGAAAATGAAAGTACTAGGAGTGAAAGGGTTCTCGGTCAACAGAATATCATTGTAACCAAACCGCGCAGTAGACTAAGTTCTACAAAATGTAACAAATAGTTGAGAGTCAGAATTGTAGGCAGATTAAAGACTTCTCAATTACAACTTTTTAACCCACTGCAGAAATATCATAATGAAAAAACATATAATTAAATCAAAGTAAAGTTCCCTTCGCTGTTGAACAGATTTGTTATTGGCATTCTGTACCCTGAATTGCTGAAAAGTTACATCTAATGAATTTGACATATCATACAGCTTAATTTTGCCCCCCCCCCCCCAAATTAAATGACTCATAGTGAAAGATGACCCATTTATATTGAAAATGACCCATTGAAGTGCATGATAGAGGACCATAATCCCATTGATCCAGTGTGTCTTCCTGATCACTAACTGAAACTTAGAATATTTATTTTCAACAAGACTAGTGTTCTAATACTGGAAAATATGAGTTTGTTATATTAAAGATTTTCACTTTCTGATGTTAGGGTATTAGACAAAAGGTGACCTCTTTGGGCCGTGTGCAGTAATGCTACTGAAATTTGATGCATGTTGTAGTTCAAAATCCTAGAGAATAGCAATGTGACTTATACATTCATGTATCTCTATACCGGTAATTGTAAGACAAATATACATCATTTTTATGAATTAAATAATGGTGATTTCCTAATTTTTTATCAGAAAGACAAGACAGCTGACTTGGATGCAAAATGGAAACATTGTGCCATAACACAAGAACCATTAAGAGAACCAGTCATGGCATGTGAATTAGGAAGGTAAAAATACATACATGTATATAATGATTGTCTGAACCATACATATACATAACCTTAGTGTTATCTTGTATAGAACAAACTCATTACCAATATGGTTTTTGAAATTACAGTCTGTTTTCATTATACATGTATTGCTGCCTTTTGTTTTGGAAATAAGGTAGTTTAAAGAATATGTTTGCAGACTGAATTTTCAATGAAAACAAATTTTGAGAAGTAAACTAAAAGTGATATTCAACCAGTTTATGTTGTTTTCTGTACCTTTTGATCAATAAATATTCTACAATGTTATTACAAAACAATTATGAAAACACCTTTAATGTATTAAAGTACAAAAAAAATGATCATGCTGTAAATTACTGATACAATGAGTGAATCTTGCTACAATTGATTATTGTTTTATGTCACTCAATGAATATTTCACATATATGGTGATGGCATCTACCTGAAATTTATACATTTGCAATGGACCCACCTAAAGTGGTGAAGTATCTTTTATGTGCCACGCCACTGTGACATAGGATGGTTATTACTGTCTCAACTGATGTACCTGTCAAAACCACTTGGTCATGAGCCAAGAACCTCATCCACCGTGACACACCAGCTTTACATGATTCACTGTGTAGGGTGGGATCTTAACTTGAATCCCATGTCCATATTAATTTAATATAATTTCGAAATATATGCAATAATCAAGTGAATGGCAGATTTTGCATTTGCAAAAGTAGAACAATATTCATATTCACCAGAAAAAATTTGTTGATCGTCATCATCAATGCTGTCTGTTTCACAAGTTAAAATTGTGTTTACAATTAAATCCTCAGATAATGTCTTATTCATATACTTTCTACCACACCAAATATATGTACTTGTCTTCTTTCAAAAACAACGAAACAAAAAAAAGTACCCTAGACATATCTACATTATTTACTATAAAATTGAAAATTACAGGTGAATATCATCCAGTTATGGATTTATTTTTCAATGATTTAATTTTACATGTAATACACTTTTTGATAGGTCTAGAAATTAGTGGTATATCTTATCAATGAAATTTTTGTCTGGCGACTTGATTTCCCATGTTTTCTTAACTGTAGCGTCAATATTCACACCACCACGGCAGAAAGTTAGAGATGTTGGGAAATAGTGCATACATGACGTACCAATTTCTGAGAAAAAGAAGCATATTTGAAAGGAGTTTAATGATAAGGAATGAATCTGATTTGTTTTTCGTTGAATGGAGGTATACCAAGGAAAAAAAGGACGGAAAAATTGTGAATCATGCGCTACATGCAATGTTGCTGTTTTCTGTCCTTTTTTTCATGGTATACCTCCATCAAATGAAAAACAAATTAGATTTCCCTTAAGTAAATACTGGTATTTTGTGATATTTATTTGATCTGAGAATGTTGACAGGGAGTAGGCATTGCCTTACTCTCCATGTTACAGAAGCAGAGCCTGATTCTCCATTTTTTCTTATTCTTCTTCTTCTTCCAAGTGTACTCAAAAGTTGAGCGTTATACTTTTATTCTGATGTATTATATAAGGTAAGTTTTATAATGCTTTATTCTTGCAGATTGTACAATAAAGAATCTGTCTTGGAGTTTTTGATCGACAGAAGCAAATTTGAATGTGCATCTTCCTTTGAACATTTAAAAAGTCTTAAGGTAGTTATTCCATATTGATATTTACCTGTTGCATTAAGGTTATAATTATCAGTTTTAAGGTTGGTAAAGTCCAGGTTCAATTCAGTTTGCATGTTTTCTTGTCATAAAAAAATTTTCATTTTCCTTGGAATGTTGATGCACATACATGTAAATCTGTATTCTTAAAAGTATTTCTTATTTTCTTTAATAGATTATTCTACCAAAGCAACTTAAACTTTGACAAAGTACCAGTAAATTAAATTTCCAAAGTTCTACCATTATTTACATAAATATTCAAAGTAAAACATTTTAAAATAAGTTTGAATAATCATTCTGTTCCGTATGTTCATAAACACAAAAGATGAAATGTTACAATAGTTTGATGGTTTAATTTCATTATTTAGGATTTAAAACAGCTAAATTTAACTGAAAACAAAGGATATGGTAGACCCCATTCTGAGAAAGGAGATTCCTATATCGACACACAAGATGCTAAGTACATCTGTCCAGTAGTGGGTATCACCATGAATGGAAAACACAGGTAAGGGCTATAGCTTATTTTACAACTGCTACAAAATCACAGATAAGGGCTATAGTACATGTTACAACGGTTACAAAAACACAGGTAACTATAGCAACTGTTACAGCTGCTACAAAAACACAAGTAACTATAATATATGTTACAACTGCCACAAAAACACAGATAAGGTCTATAGCACATGTTACAGCTGCTACAAAAACACAGGTAACTATAGCATATGTTACAACTACCACAAAAACACAGATAAGGTCTATAGCACATGTTACAACTGCTACAAAAACACAGGTAACTATAGCATATGTAACAACAGCTACAAAAACACAGATAACTATAGCATATGTAACAACAGCTACAAAAACACAGGTAACTATAGCTTATGTTACAACTGCTACAAAAACACAGGTAACTATAGCATATGTAACAACAGCTACAAAAACACAGATAACTATAGCTTATGTTACAACTGCTACAAAAACACAGATAAGGTCTATAGCACATGTTATAACTGCTACAAAAACACAGGTAACTATAGCATATGGTAAAGCCACTACTAATGATCTGGTAAGGGCTTTAGCATATGTAACAACAGCTACAAAAACACAGGTAACTATAGCTTATGTTACAACTGCTACAAAAACACAGATAAGGTATATAGCACATGTTACAACTGCTACAAAAACACAGGTAACTATAGCATATGGTAAAGCCACTACAAATGATCTGGTAAGGGCTATAGCATATGTAACAACAGCTACAAAAACACAGGTAACGATAGCGTATGTTACAACTGCTACAAAAACACAGATAAGGTCTTTAGCACATGTTATAACTGCTACAAAAACACAGGTAACTATATCATATATTAAAGCCACTACAAATGATCTGGTAAGGGCTATAGCATATGTTACAACTGCTACAAAGGCACTTTGTTCTGATCCATTTTTAGCATATTTTCTTATTGATTTACTGTGTTGGTCTGGTCACTACTAACAACACAGTTTCTTGGTAATTTCGATACAAAAGAATTAAAGAATGATTCAATATTCTAACTTCAGTAATCATAAATCCTATTCATTTCAGTCAAAACTCCAAAAATCATCATTTTAAACTAAAGAAATTAAAAAGAAATAAGTTTTGATAGAGAATTTTTAATTATTTAATAAAAGCATCTTGAGCATTTAGTTGGCTCTGTATCATGTAATTTTAAAATGTATTCTTTCTTGATGTATTGTACTCAAGAATTATGACAAACTGATTCTTTGTATTTACCTTCCAAATTACTGATTTGTCAAAGTACGAAAAGATATGTTGATCAGAGAGACAACATGCATGTACATTACTCTGGTGTGATGAAGGAGTAAGCAGGTTTTTCACATCATTTGGTTATTTTAGGAGTACTGTAATCAGTACCATCTGAATATTCACCCTATGTAAAGTTCAAATTTTGCAGAATGTATGCAATCCAAAATTAATTTATAGAAAAATTAAGATTTGCATTTTGTTTTTAAATGCTATTAGAATGTTCACAGTTTTTATATATAAATATAAAGTGTGTATTATGACTTTAATGTTTGATTTGTTATGTTAAAGTAACTTGATGTTAAAGGTTGTGCAACTAGTTGTACTGGAAGCCTTCAATTTACTCGGGTTTTCCCATAAAATTGGGCAGATCTCAGAGAAATACTGAAGCAGTAGCTATAATTTTTATTTATTTTATGATAATTCGTTTTATGAAAATGCAAAATATCCCAATATTCTTTAAAAATTCTGTTTTCTATTTCTGACTTATTTCCTGCTATTTATGATTGTTACAGATTTTGCCTTATTTGGTCATGTGGGTGTGTTCTGTCTGAGAGAGCTCTTAAAGAAGTCAAAACAGATGTTTGCCATAAAGTAAGAATTTACATGTGTAAAATTGTTTAATACTTGATATTGACATTTATAAAATTTCTGAAGAAAACAAGATGTGTATGTAAAACATAGATGCCCCAGAATGACAAAAACTTCCAGAAATTAAAGTTTTGTGTTTTTCTATAGTGCCAGTTTAATACACTCTATCATTATGAAGTAAATGAAGTTAATTTGTTTTGAGAATACTGCACTCAGAACCAGCAAGGTAAATTACTGCAGAAATATTTTGTGTATCTTAACAGTTAATTATATGCAAAATTACATGTGAAGAAAATGGGTATTACATTCACCAAAAATTGCATCCATCATAGAAAATATAAATAGTTCAGTGTTAGGAGTGTACTTATCATTTAACATAAAAAATGTATGTGTTCATCTGGTTATTGCAGTGTGGGAAGTCTTTTACACAGGACAATGTTATTCAGTTGAATGGTACAGAAGAAGAAGTGGCAGCTCTGAAGATCAGAATGGAGGAAGCAAGACTCAAGGCCAAAGCAGAGAAGGTAGTGTACTCCCTGGATTCATCCAAGGGCGACTTGACAGCATATATAATGTGAAGATTTTCAGCTATTTTTTATGGATGTATGTCCATCATTTAGAACATTAAAGGCTTAGTTTTTGCACATTACAGATTCAAGAATGTTCACTATAAAGATATACAGTAAAACTTTGTTAACTTGATTGTAAGGAACCAACTTTACTACGGTCATTCGACGAGATTAACTTATTAGAACCTAAGACCCTCTTAAGTTTGTACACAAGATCATCGTAGAAATTGGGATGGAAAATTCCATTGGATACAAAGTAATATGTCTGAATTTTGTTAAAAGTTCTGAATAGGGTCTATAACATTTTCCAAAGGCTTTTCTAAGTTTTAAAAGGGGTCAATACAAGAATTACTGTCCTTTTAATGATCTCTAGGTAATATTATCACGAAGACCTTTCACTATTTTGGAACCTGACCATATAAATTTATTGGAACTTAAGACCCTCTTAAGAAGTACACAAAATCACGATAGAAGCTGGGATGGGAAATTCCATAGGACACAAAGTAATATTACCAAATTTTGCTGACAAATCGAAGAAACTGAATTTTATAGATACCATATGATGAGAGTCTTGTCTAGGAATATCTGTAACTATTGAGTTTTAACACCTAATGTTTTCCAAAGTATGAATTCAGATAACGCTAGTCTATTGGAGACAGATTTTTTTTTTCACTGTGTAACTGACCAAGATTATTTGTTTAGTCAAAATCAGGACAAGAAAGTTTTTTCCCCAGAAATCCCCCCCCCCCTCCTGCCCAGAATATCAAATGGACGGTACCTAAGCACAACTTTTCCCGCCCTTCAGATATTGCCGAACTTATTCTGTCACTTTACATTTCGTTTGAAGTCTACAGACTACATTTGTTTTATTGGATTACGACTGGATATTCTGAAGGATTAATAAAATAGTCCCAAGATCCAATAGTCAGAATGCCCGACAGTCTGAAGGCTTATAGTCCGAAGTTTTGAAGGTTCGATAGTCCGAAAATTATTATTATTATTATTATGATTATTATTTTAACATGACTTTCAGACTATCGGGCCTTCGGCCTATTGGAGCTTTGATTTACTGGACCTTCCGACTATTGGGTCTTCTACCTATCGATCCTTCAAGTCTTCATACTATCAGGCTTTCGGAGTATTGGGCCTCCGGACTATAACACCTTTGGGGGTTTGGGTCTTTGCACTATCGGATCATCGGACTGTTGGGCCTTCGCATTACTGAACTGCGAGGGCTTCGGCTACTGGCCCTTTATTTTACTGAACCATTTCATATCAAACATGAGGAATTTGCAATAGCCAACTGGACATTAATCACTTGTCAACCTGTCTGCCTTATCTAAGCACTGCGCTGCATTGTTGAAATTTGATACTTTTACCGACCGTATTCTGGTTTGTGATTTTGCACAAGTCTCTATGTTTCACATTTACCTATTATAGGGAGCACAGAATGGAGGATAATTATTAATGAAAACATAACATAGAGACTTAGCAAGTCTAGACCAACATAATCGTTATGAGTTTTGGTATGTTTGAGTTTTCAATTTCTGTGTTGTTAATAAAAACATGGAAAGGAAGGAGAGAGGTTGGACTTTTATATCAGGACCGTAGAAAGCATTTCAAAAATGGCAGGGCCAAACCCTGAATTTTGTTTCGTTTCATAACATGATAAAAAATCAGCCCATGACTGGACAAAATTGGGGCTGTCCCTAACATATCCTCTAGTATCACATCTAGTAGACATGAATTCTTGAAGTTGGCTCTCCACTTGGAGTTTCACATATTGTATAAGAGAGCAAAACTAGCAAGAGGGGTAGGTCAGAAGATTGGCCATCGTGTGGTTTTTCATTTTCTGATGCACTTGTATCACCATATATAGTGGAAAGAAAATCTGTCACACAATCATTTCCCAACCCTGTGGCTTAATGTGGAGTTTTCATTTGTAAAGTACGGTGCAGTTTTATTATTGGAACATGAAAATTATTGAAGATTTTGAGTTTTGGTATGTATATAGCATTATAACGTATAAGAATGTTGTCTGACCACAGTTTCCAGGTTTTAATACATAGGAATGCCTTCCTGAAGAGACTTCAAAAACTAGTCGCGGTTCTTGTTATTGGCATTTCACTTAATCATACAAAAAATTTATAATTTCAGAAAGCAAAAAAGGCACAAAAACATGCACTGAATGGTGAATCCTCATCACAGTCTGGTAAGTATGATAAAAAAAATTGGCAGACTGATATCATGTACAGTAACTTAATCCAGTAAAACTCGCTTACAGCGAAATTCAGGGGACACCAGTAAAAACTTTGGAATAACTGTAATTCGCTATATTGATATATCGCAGTTCGTTATACCTTATAACGAATTCGTATTACACAAAGGAAACAAACTAGGAAAGATGAATAGGTGCTGAACTCTTTATACATGTATACATAGGTGAGTAAACAAAACATCCAGATAATTTAAACTTGTTTAAAGAAGTTAAAGATTGTTTTTGTTTGACATTAAGAAAAGATTCAACGAACGACAAATTTTGAAACATTTTGAGAGGAACATCTTCATATGTTTCTAAAACTCTTCTCATATTCTCAAGGGCTAAAAGGCCCTCACTGGCGCTAGGTAGGGTGGGTTCAAGTGGCTCTGTGTAGGAATCTGACTCTTCATCCTGACTAAGTATATCGGCCAAAATGTCATTGTCGGACCGCGATTCCGTCGCCACAACATTGTCATCTACATATATAAAATCTTCCATAGTAACCCCCTGTTTACTAAGTTTAGATTTTATTCCCTCAATACGAGCCAACGGCAAATAATCATCCTTGTCAAAATCATCGTGGGAATCCTCCTCCTCGGAAGTGGTATGTGCATGATCAAACCAGGCTTTTCTGTTTATTTGCAATGTCTGTCTTTGGTGAATTGCCCCTTTGTACACATTGAATAATTTCATATTTTGTTTCCAACATTATGGCCTTCCTCTTTCTATTTAGGGAAGCCATGATTGTAAATAATACATCCAAATGCAAAGTGTTTGTCCAAACAATTCAATTATGTGATTTTATCTCAAATAGTATACAAACACAGGTAACACTAGTAATAGATTATCACTATGAAACCCGCCCTAGGCAATTCACCATGTCATTGAGTAAACATGTATTAGCTTACGTTAAACTGTTTAAAAATACATTATGCATTGATCCATTTGGAAAATTTTGTATCAGAAATCGGAAATTTTGACTTTGCTATAAACATTGAAATTACGCTGGTTTTCAGTTTTGGGGGAACCAGAAAATGATTCGCAATAAATGTAAATTTGCTAGAGCTTGGTAGAAGGGTAATCATGTACAGTAACTTAATAACTAGAGCCTGGTAGAAGGGTAGTTATCTATAGTAATTTAAAAACTAGAGCCTAGTAGAAGGATTCTCATGCACAGTAACTTAATAGAGCCTGGTAGATAGGTAATCATGTACAGTAACTTAATAACTAGAGCCTAGTAGAAGGGTAATCATGTACAGCAGGGAATAAACTTAACAGAAATTTGTACGAGCCATGTGGGCTCATAAGACTCAGAATCTACGGGCCCACACCAATCTTAATGAGTCCACACTGAAATCATTCAAAAATTGCAAGAAAAAGTAATCAAATATTAATTTTTTTCTGAATTTTATTACATTACACAACAATTTCTCTTCAATTTTACTCCTTGAAGTAATCGTCCCGTTTTGTCGGCGATTTTCAAAGAATAGTAATTAACGAGAGTCGTGATTGGTTGATGTGGTGTAGGGAGAGAGGGACTACTATTTCAGTGTATCAGGAGCTGTGATTGGATGAAATTATTTAATTTATCTATCAAAAAAGATTGATTCTGCTGTAAAATCATGAATTTTTATCTCATTTCGCTAATGTAGAAATTTTATAACTTAAAAAGGGGTGGTTGTTTACGTTTGAATTTTGGGGGGTGACCCCCTTGCAGCATGATTTTTCATAAAATTAAGGTGGATAACCTATGGTAAACTGTTATGGTAAATTCTGATAGAGGACGGTCTGACAAACATTTTGATATATGGATTGTATATAGCTAAAATGCAGGATGTTGTGTACATCTTGCTGGAAGTTTGTTAATTTAACATGAGGACACCTTATGGGAAATGGAATTACTATGCTTTGACCTATGTAAACAAACGTGAAACTGGATATTGCTAATTAACAAATAAAAGGAACCTGTCCGGATTTGAATCATCTAGATGCTTAGTTCCGCTTACTAAGTGACAGAATTAAGCATCTAGACGATTCAGATTAGAATTCAACAATGCAATCTGATTAAAACCATATCTTTATTCTCTATTTGTCCCATTGCGGATAAAGATCTGGCGAAACTCCGTAAGGGGTCATGTTCTGGTGAACTCTGATTTTCAGCCAATCAGTGGATCGGCTACAAATTCCTAGGAATGAAATTAACATCCCCAGCGTGCGTGACCTACAAGGTAGTCTTTGAACAGTGTTTGTTACATATTGCGTCACTATCACGTGTCTAGCCGAGTCGTTGATTGGCTATGGGAAATAACAGTTTCGATGACTGAAGCGTCATCAGAGTTCACTAGAATGTGACCCCTTACGGGGTTTCGTCAAATGGGGTTTTGTCAAATCTTTATCCGCAATGGAACAAATAGAGAAGCGAAATAAAGATATGGTTTTAATCAGACTGTAAACAAGGAAACGGCCGATTTGTCTTGCAGATTTTTCGTTCGCCATGTGGGCGAGTAGGAAGTGTTTCTTGGTCGTCCACAACAAATTTTACTTGTCTTGGGCGAGTGGGCGAGTGTTAAGTTTATTCCTTGTATAGTAACTTAATAACTAGAGCCTGGTAAAAGGGTTATCATGTACAGTAACTTAAGAACTAGAGCCTGGTAGAAAGGTAATCATGTACAGTAACTTAATAACTAGAGCCTAGTAGAAGGATAATCATGTACAGTAACTTAATAACTAGAGCCTAGTAGAAGGGTAATCATGTACAGTAACTTAATAACTAGAGCCTGGTAAAAGGGTTATCATGTACAGTAACTTAAGAATTAGAGCCTGGTAGAAAGGTAATCATGTACAGTAACTTAATAACTAAAGCCTAGTAGAAGGGTAATCATGTACAGTAACATAATAACTAGAGCCTGGTAAAAGGGTTATCATGTACAGTAACTTAAGAACTAGAGCCTAGTAGAAAAGTTAATCATGTACAGTAACTTAATAACTAAAGCCTAGTAGAAGGGTAATCATGTACAGTAACTTAATAACTAGAGCCTGGTAAAAGGGTTATCATGTACAGTAACTTAAGATCTAGAGCCTGGTAGAAAGGTAATCATGTACAGTAACTTAATAACTAAAGCCTAGTAGAAGGGTAATCACGTACAATAACTTAATAACTAGAGCCTGGTAAAAGGGTTATCATGTACAGAAACTTAAGAACTAGAGCCTAGTAGAAAGGTAATCATGTACAGTTACTTCATAACTACAGGGTCGTAGAGCGGTAATCATGTACATTAACTTAATAACTAGAGCCTGGTAGAAGGGGTAACCATGTACAGTAACTAAATAACAAGAGCCTAGTAGAAGGGTAGTCATATACAGTAACTTAATAACTACATCCTCGTAGAGGGGTAATCATGTACAGTAACTTCAAAACTACAGCGTCGTAGAGGGATAATCTTGTTTAGTAACTTAGTAACTAGAGCCTAGTGGAAGGGTAACAAGCAGATTCAGAGAATTGTGGTCCCCCACTTTGTGGGTTCTATCAGTAAGGATGCAGTGATCTGTGGCATATTGTCATGGTTGTGCATGTCTACATGTATCTGCAGCGCTACACATAAGCCAAATATGAAGGCCCTTGTCTTATGGATAAAAAGTTCTATAGAAGTAGGTCAAAGGTCACAGTCAAGGTCACATGATAAAAAAATTTGGTACCATTAGAAAGGTATTGCAATTAGGGACACACATGCCAAGTATGAAGGCCCTACTACTTAAGGTTAAAAAGTTATGACCAAGGTTACAGTTTTTGTGACGGACTGACAGACAGACGGACAGACAAATGAGATTTAATGTCCCCAAGCTTTCACGAAAAGCGGGAAACAATCATGTACAGTAACTTAATAATTAGAGCATAGTGCTCCAAGAAAATTTGTGTCACTTCAAAATAAAGTTAATTCTAAGGTGTGACCAATAATGAACAGAGAGATCTCTACAAGTGTCAGACAGGCAACACAAAAATCAAAGTTTAACCCAATACCTAATGATTTTCATTATTATCAATTATCAGAAACAATGTATTGTAGATAAAAGAAATGAAGAAAATGAATTTAAATTTCTTAAAATTTGCATATTGCAATATTGCTCTAACATCATTCTTTTCTTTTATCACACAGAGGAACCTAGCACAAAGAAAAGTAAAGGAGAGGAGATGTCTAGTAAAGGCAAGCTGACAAATGGACTACCCGTCAAGTCCTCTAAGTTAGTCAATGGTTCAGCAGACTCCAAAAGTAAAATCTCCAATGGCAAATCAGAAGAAAAATCTAAGGTTAATGTTCAAAATGACCCTAAAGCCAGTTCTGCATACAAATCATTGTTTACATCTTCAGACAAAGCCAAGAAACAGGGATCTGCTCACTGGGTTACCTACAACCCTTTCTATAACTGAGTTTCCTAGAACAGAACACTCTTAGTTACTTCACACTCATTCAATAGTATAGAGATCAGCCAGCTGGGTTACTTATAACCCACTCTATAATAAAGTTTTCCAGATCAGCACGTACAATAATGAAAATATTCTAAATCGAAAAAAAACATGCCTATCTGAAGATTTTTTTTTTCAATATTTTAATGAAAAATGTTGTTAATGAAAGGAATGGAATTAGGGAGAATTTAATATGTTTCTCAATGATTTCTGTACAGTTTGAAGTACCTCACCATTTACTGAATGTATGAGACTGATCAGATGAGGGATGAAGGGTTGATTACATGCTTTGGAAGAATTTCATGGAAATTAGCAATTTTAAACATGAAAGTAGTCAATTTCCTTGACTCCTACTTGGTGTGGCATGCATGGTTTTCAGAATAATATGAAATTCACTAACAACCATTTTTCATGATAGTATTTAGAAATATATGTTCATATACAAAACTTTTCCATGTGCTTATTTCATTTTCATTTCATAACTTTACATTCACATTTGGTATAATTTGGAATGAGTAAAAGTCTGTAATAAAACTGAAATGTAAAGAGCATAAAATGAATTTGTCTTTTTTTTTTCTTAATTTGTTTGTAAAACTTTGAGTGTTTGAACATTTCATTCTGAATTTTTTTTAAATCAGTAAATGATGTGTATAGTAGATTAAAATTCATTCCATTTTTGTCACAAAAATACAAACTGTAAAGTTTCTACAAAAGATGAAATGATAAATTGTGTATGTGTGACTGTATGTTACTTTATACATGATGTCAAAGTATATGTATACATGGTATTCTATTGTTTATTGTTTATCTTGAGAAATTAATTTCGGGTATCAAACTACATGTATCGTGAAAGACATTTTATGTACTTTTTAAAAGAATTTCACAACAGATACAAATGACCCTTTCTCATATATACCAGAAATGTAGTCAACTTTGTTTTCAGCAATCTTAAGTACAACTTTCTCATATATGAGCTAGATGGAACAGTAATTGTTTCGTCATGATTTTATATTAAAATTGACATATCCTATTTTAAAGATTTTAGAAATGAGTGCAATAATAAAATAAAAACAACAATCCTATTTTGTTTGCTTATATTTCATATTCATGGTACACATTTCTGACAACAGTGTTATAACATTGTGTACAGGTAATTAAATTTTTATCCAAAGCTGTTTTTGATTTTGTATCTCTTAGTTTGCCTACATGCATAGAAAACTTTAAAATGACCAGTAAACTTTCAATAGTATACAATGAAATTTGTACTGATATTTCAGTCTTTATTCCTGTTTATTGATATTTATTTTTCCTTCTCGATCTTGTCCATCTTTAAACCGGTACCAAAGGTGTCAGGATGTGAGCAATGAAACTTTAATTAGATCCTCTTTTTCTTTTATACTGATCTCAAGCAGGATATCAAGGTTTTAAGAATTTCATATTTTTCTGAGTCAGTTTGATTTACATGGCAATAGTGGTTATATCACCAATTTTCGATCAGCCACTGTAGCAGAGTCTTCAATATTCTTGTCGCTTGCCCGAGAGTTCCCAGGTTTGAATCCCACCAGTGGCATGCAGTGAATATGAAATTGTAAAAAATTTTTACCGGGCATTTGGTCTGGTCAACTAGGAAAATTCACCATACCGAAGCACCTTTTACGAGACCCAAAACAAAATTTACATTTTTAGGAAGATAGTCACAAAATCACACCACAACTGTTCATTTTAATCTTGATGGGTTTACTTTTAGCTTCCTTAATCTATACTACCTTCATGTGGAGCTGACTCTTTTCATGATCAGTTACACCACCAACTTTCCTATTAGTACAGCCAGTAAAAAAGTTGTTTTGCTCTCTCAGGTTGCCAAATTCATTGCCTGTTTTCATAGTATGCAATACAAATAGAGCATGTTAAGCTGTTGTTGAAGACATCAAACTTTAATCAAGGACACCCCATCTGCCATGCTGGATTTAATTTTCTTTCATGTCTCTGTTCCACATACTTTTTTGTTCCACTTTTAGTTTTTGTTCATCTTCAGCTTTTCGCTTAATTTGTTTGCCTGGAACGGCATTTTCATTCCATTTAAGGAATGGAATCATGATGCCATTAGAAACTATTTCTTTAAAACAGACTGAAGCTGAAACCACAGGCAGAAATGAAAAAAAGTAATACCACATTGATTCCAGAAAGCACTGGATAATTTATCCTAAAAGTTCAGATTATTTAATCTGTGCTGGGGAACTCATCAAATAATAATCTTCATTTGTTAGGGCAGCACCAATTTGCTTTTTTAAAATTGTAATTTCAGTGTAAAACAAAGTTCTGACAACAACTCTCCAAGATGACTGACTAGCTAGTGCAGGTAAATGTTATGTTGTGGTCTACCTTGAGACTGAAATTATACAATACTTGGACTATTAGTTCAACAGGACTTCAAGATATGCATTCATTTCAAATTTTACATACTTTTTAGCTCACCTGAGCCAAAGGCTCAAGTGAGCTATTGTCATAGTTAGTCCGGCGTCTGTCGTAAACTTTTCACATTTTCAACTTCTTCTTCAGAACCGCTGAACAGAATTTGATGAAACTTGGTATGCATGAAGTACTCAAGGTCCCCTACAAGTGTTGTTATTTTTCGTCCGGATCCATTGACAGGTGGCGCCACCATGAGCAAAAGTAGGTCACAGAGGGTACCCTCCTTTGATAAACTTCTTCAGACTGGGGGCATACAGAGACAAACCGAATGCATAGGAATGATGTAGAGAGATGTGTGAAGAAGTGTTGTTATTTTTGGTTCCATTCCGAAATCAAATTTTTGATGGGTTTTTTTTTGGACTAATGGTAATTTCAATGCAGAAAAGTGTAATGTTTTTCAGTTAATTGAAAATGATGAGTTCTTATGGACTATTTTGATCATAATTATGGTAAGGAATATTATTGTGAAAGAATTTTGTCAATATCTCAAGTTTTGGATTTTTTATGAATTTTTGGTCGGAATTCCGTAGCAATTCCATACCCTAGTCGTTACAATATGCTATGGTGAACGCGTGGAACGCAGAAAATACCTCCTCGTGTATAAATAGTACGTCGATATTTAGAAAAAGCGTGATTATATTTACTTTTAGTACTTAGAGTTTATATAGTACGAGTCAATACAAGATAATTTTATCAGATGAGAAAATAGATGTGCCGTTATCCCATCGATTTAGACGAGTTATATTCATGCGCTGAAGAACATGCAGTCTTTCCGAATACTCGACGGAAAGTCCCGAAGAAGTACGATTGATATTATTGTGTAGCTTTGCCGTAATTTAAGAAGTACACTACTAGTCCGTACTAGTATCCGTTGTATTATAATTAATAAAACTTGAGAATATCGCTTATTTTTATAGCAGTGGAATTCAAAGTACTCTACAATTATCTTCTCGTCACAACGATAAACAAACGTCTTGGTAGTTGTTAATGTGTAATGCTACTAAAAATAGCCAGTTATTTATAGATCTACATGTGTAGACGTGGTTTTCCCCAAATGTACATGTACAGCGGGAGACTGTCCAGATTGCTAATTTCACATTACTGTCAAGATCAAAAGTGATAAAAGAGAATGAGATAACTATATAGTACGAGACGGAGACGTACAGGGGTGTACAGGGCGGAGCCGTTGTTTATATGAAAACGAGCACCTGTGTGCAGACCGTGTTTTGGTCAATACTGATCCTAAACATTACACGCTTGGTGTGTGATCTCTTGGTGGATCACGACTTTATTACCATGATGTACTTGAACATGCAATTCCGACTTTGAAGACTTTCAAGTCCTTTCATTTAAGACTTCCAAGAAAAAGGGGGGGGGCAGTTTTTCACATTTTCAACTTATTCTACAGAACTACCTGAAGGATTTTGATGAAACTGGGTAGGATGCAAGTACTCATGGTCTCTTACAAAGGTTGTTATTTTTTGTCTGGATCAATCAGCAGATGGCGCCACCACAGGCAAAAGTAGGTCACAGAGGGTACCCTCCTTTGACAAAATTTCTCTTTCAGATTGGAGGCATACAGAGACAAACTGAATGCATAGGAATGATCTAGAGGCATATGTAAAGAAGTGTTGTTGTTTTTGGTTCCATTCCAAAATCAAATTTTTGACGTTTTTTAGTTGTCTTTTTGGACTTAGTGTTTTCAATGCAAAAACAAGTGACTCTACTGATTATTGCTCCTCATATTATAATTTGAGGCTGTAATTTGGTTTCATTTAATCATATTAAGGGCAAAGAATGCCACAGTAAAAGTTTTTTGTCAATATCTTAATTTTTAGATGTTTTATGAAGATTATAAGATTGTAATATTACTGGCAACGAAAGGTTTAATCTTAAGGTCGTGGGTTCAAGCCCCGCTGGGGGCAATTTTATCTTTTTTAATTATATGTATGAAAAGAACTTTTATAGTGAAATTTTTTTTTTCAATATCTCAATTTCTAAATTTTTATTTTATTTTTTTCCTTAATTAAAAAAAAAGGGGGGGGGGGGATTATTCACATTTTTTCTCTTTATCTTCAGAACTGTGTGAAGTTAAGATGCGTCAACAGGTGGTGCCACCACAGGCCAATTTTTATAAATTTTTATTTATGCAAAAGGGAAAGATTACTGCATCATTGCAATTTGCATTGACTTCTTCCAGTGAAGTGCAAACCATACAGATATTGATATATTTTCAATATTTAACATTTAAATAATTGTTTGAAATATGAAATCATCATGTTCTTTCATAATACATTAAAAACACCTCCTCCCCTTATAATTTTTTTCATTTTTGAGAAACAAAAACCGGGTTCAAGACACTGTATCATTTTTCACGTCACAAGACACGATAGTGGGTGATTTTCTCCTCAAGAAATTTTCACATCAATAGCTTTGTATGTATGTCTTTAAAGAATGAAAGTTTTTCTTTGATTATGTTTTGATTTAATTCACTTGAAATATACTGAAATCAATAGATCAAGAATGTCGAGAGGAAGCCGCCTTTTGATTTTCAGGTTCATCTAATTTGTAGTTACAGAGTTATGGGACTTTGATTTTGAGCTCACCTGAGCCGAATGTCATACCAAATTGTCTGTCGTCTGTCCGTAAACTTTTTTCTATATTCAACTTCTTCTCTGAAACTACTGGGCAGAATTTAATGAAAAATTTCATGCTTGTTCCTCAACGTATCATGCACAAATTTTGCACTTCGTTTGATCTACATGTTCAGGTGAGCGATATAGGCCCACTTGGGCCTCTTGTTTGTGAAATGTTAGGCATTAAATTTCAAGCATTGTATAAATGGGGTAAAACTGTAACAACAAACTTTTGTAAAAGAAAGTGGAAGAGGACGTTTTTTGGTACAATAATGTTTACAACCGCATTTTAATCCTACAAAATGAGAATCACTGCAGTACAACTCTTATTTTCATCATTTTGAAGAATTTCTGTAAGGTATGTTGGTCACCGTTGTACCCGTTTATATTAAAACGGACAAAGAATGCCCTACATTTCAACCAATTCAAATCCCTGATGCGTATCTCGGAAGTGCCATATTTCATTCCCTAGAATTTACAGACGTGATAATAGTATTAATATTTTTTTTATATCAAGTTTTATTTCCCACATGAGAAAGGTAACATAATACATGGTATCACTTCTATATGTGTTTAAGTTTAAATTTCAAATCACCACAATAGCATGATAAATCTTGCAATTTCTATATCCATGATTGACAAAAAGTTGAACAATGACTAGATAAGGAAAAGACAACTCTTCAGTGCAAAGCTTAGAAAAATCTCAATCCAAAAGCACTTTCAGTAAAGAGCATAAATAGTAATACCTAAAGTTTGAAGTTCTTTTGCTTGCCATTCAGAAAATATTTACTTGTATTTAGTCTAAGAAAGTAAGCACATCTATTGAATTATTTACAGAAAAAGATATTTTAATGAGTAATAAAGAAGAAGCATTATCTACTGCTAGTATTGTCCATATAATTTTTTGGTAAACAGTGAAAGCATTGTTAATATACATCTATACATGAAAATCCATATATATATCACAGTTACACAATTCCTTAAATTTTTGTTTTCTGGGGAAGTTAAAATTATAAATGTAATAAAAAAAAAATTCCAACAAAGGTGTTTTTCATGATCCATTTTGAATTTCTTGCTAGATAAGAAAATTCAGCTATAAAATGGTAGATGTTAATGTGCATGACAACAACAAATATACTATATTTTCATGTCAATATATACATAAACATACCATGGATTTCATATTTGGCTCCCAAAATACCCAATCAATATAGATGGGTTTTCTACCTTCTATACCTTTTTACCATACCAAACCTTTATAAACTCTAATTACTTCTGAAATACAGTTTTAACTAATTTCTTGTTTAATCCATGTTCAAGTTTATTATAAAGGCAGATCAAATGTTCAATATTAGTGCCTTCAACAATAGAAAAAATCTCTATCACTGTATAACTATGCCATCCTCCTCACATTTTCATAATTGTTTCAATCTAGAATTTGACAGAATCTTCTCTTGATATATGAAGATAGATTGAAGGGGGATGTCCAACTGACTGTTTACATATCACTGTAGGCTGGAGGAGGATTTGAGGAGGGTGGCCCAATTGGTTGTTTGATGGCATCCTCATACTTGGGTGGCAATAGCATCTAAAATAAAGTTGGAGAGAGTAAAGAGATATAAAAGGTATAATATATAACAGACATTGTTTCTGACCTGCATTATAAGAAATGTGATTGCTCACTTACTCCTCAGATTCTGACCCAGATTTCACTGAAGCAACAGGGACTTTCAGCACAAAACATTACAGTCTCAATGTTACCCTACCTGGATCAATGTATCTCAATGTAAATGTCACCCTACCTCTGAGTCTGGATCAATGTATCTCAATGTGAATGTCACCCTATCTCTGTGTCTGGATCAATGTATCTCAATGTAATTCTCGCCCTATCTCTGAGTCTGAATAAGAGCACCTCAATACAAATGTCATTCTTACAATGAGCCTGGATCAATGTATCTCAATGTAAAGTCAGTTTACCTCTGAGTCTGGATCAATGTGGTATTCTCGAATTTCGCCATTGTTCTGGATCTTGAGCTGGAGATATTTGTAGCAAGACCACACCATTCCAATGAGATAAGCCTAAAACCCAAAATAAAAGAAGTTAACGGAATTTCAAGATAGTAATTAAGGCCTTTTCCTTAAATGGTAATCAAATGACTCAAAGTACTTTTACAAGTTGATCTTGTTTGTACTGTATCAAGATTTGAGTGACGAGCTATGCCAACATAGCATATGCCCCCCTGGTTATTTTTGTAATGTGGGCATAACTCACATGACCACATTAGAGGTCATCTACTCAGAAACAAAATTTTTCCATTCAAAAGTTTGCGTCTAATGATTAACAGATATGTCTCTTGTCTTCATTTAATTTAGACATGAGTATTAACTGACACAAAACAAAATCAAAATAAATATGCCAAAGACAGGTATCCTAATTATAACTTATTAACCTGACCTACATATCCTTAAGATGTATCTGTATACCAAATATCAATTCAATATACATGTATCTAATTGTTCCTGAGAAAATGAAGAAAGCTGCTAATTGTAAAATATTTTCTAAGTCCAAGGAGGATAACTCTCACAAAAATTATTGATCCATAACCAAATTTGAACTTGACCTAAATATCCTTTAAATGTATCAATATATCAAATATAAATTCAACATCTTTATTGGTTCCAGAGATAATAAGCGGAAACTGCTATTTTAAGAAATTTCATAAGTCCAAGGGAAAAAACTCTAACAAAAAATAATTGAACTATAACCTAGTATGATCTTGAACTAGATCTCCTTAAGATGTATCTGTATGCTACATATCAACAGACCACTTGCCGATCTTGATAATGGCAGTCTTTTTGTCTGATCTAACATCTTCTGGCGTTGTTTTTCGTTGTGACGTTACAATGAATTTATGTCACGTATTATGACGTCACTGTGAAAAACAACGCCAAAAGGTGTTAGCTCGGACAAAAAGACAGCCATTAACAAGATCGGCAAGTGGTCTATTCCATATCTCTATCCCTACCTTAGATAATGAGCAGAAACTATTAATTTCAAGAAATTTTCTAAGTCCAAGGGGGATAACTCTCACAAAAATTATTGAACCATAACCAGATTTGAACTTGACCTAGATATCCTTTAGATATATCTGTATATTACATATAAATTTAATATCTTTATTGGTTTCAGAGATAATGCACGGAAACTGCTAATTTTAAGAAATTTCATAAGTCCAAGGGGAATAACTCTGACAAAAATTATTGAACAATAACCAAATTTGATCTTGACCATGTAGATGTTGAGATGTATCTGTATAACAAGTATCAATTCAATACCTTTATTGGTTCCAGAGATAATGAGCGGAAACTGTAAATGGACCGACCGATGGACAGACGGACCGACCATTAGCAGCAAAACAATATGCCCCTCCTTCTTCGAAGTAGGGCATAAAAACAGAAACTGGGATGTAGACATTCATACTTCCCTCACAGAGACATCCTTAATGATTCTACAGCAGTGATAGTATTTTATGTAAACCACATTCCAAATACATTAAAATGGTTTTATATGTACTGAACTCCAATGCTGTATTAATTGTGCTTTGCTTCCAATGTAGCTGATCTAGGTTCAATTCTTGTATTGTGTCCTTTACTTATAATTCTACTCTTTTATAAACAAGAAGCTCAAAATTCATAGTATTAATTGATAGCTCTGGTCATAATGAATCCATATATGGAATATCAAAGCTCTCTCTCTTGTGGTTCAAAATATACAGCCTATGTTAAGTCTTACAAAAGTAGGTCAAATTCCAAACTCAAGGTCACTAGGAGAGAAGTTGATCAACTGAATGTAATACAGATCTTCAAAAATAGAATGCTTTTGCAATGTATAGTATACCTCTAACTATATTTGTTTTTAAGTTATTTTGCAAAAAAAAAAATGTCGCCAAACTTTACCAAACAAATGCCATTACTCAAACAAGGAGTCATTATAACATTTTGGACAAAATACAAAGTTGTAATTTTCATTCTACTGAACATTTCAAGGAAATGTTTTTTTCCCAAAACACATTACAGTTTTGATATAAAAGCAAAAGTTTTTACCACAAATGATGGAATGTTAGTAAAGAGTTTACCGCTTTTACGTCATACAAAGTATTAAAAAATTTTGCCATGTAGTTTTGGAGAAGAAAAGTTCTGAAAAATTGACCAATTGCAATCTAAGACAGCCCCTGGTGGCCAATTTATTCATTTAACCTGGACAAAAAGAGAATCTTCTGTAAAGGACAATTGACACATCAGAGAGGATAAAAATATGAAATGTTTACAGAGGATGACGTATGCCAACAGATGCCAAGTGATGGCAATAGCTAACAAAACCCTTCATGCCAGAAGAACTAAAAATAAAAGGAATAGAGCTGCCTGTGGTGTAAGTCACTCAGCATGTAAATAATCAGGATTCAGATGGTTCTCAATACTGACTGCTTTGTTATTTCTTACTAAATGCTATCATCATTTTACCAGAGTGCTCACTAATGCTTCATATTTTAAGAAATTAATTTTTTTTTCCACAATCTGGTATCTTAGTATATACATGTATACTTATACATGTAGTGGTGCTTTACTGTTTACCTCACTTTTAATAACATTTCAATCACATGTATAAATGTACCATGGACCTCTAAGAGATTACAAACTCATTACCAGCAATGCACACAAAACAGTGTACTGGTAATCAAATATCAACCTAAGGAAAAGAGGCAGATTGTGGAAAATTTATAATCATTCTCATTAAAACTAGTTCTCTCCTAAGCTAAAGCATCTCGTCTCCAACCTTACACAATAGTAGAGCTATGAGTTATATCGCATTACAATACAGTCACAAAAAACCCCCAACATGTTGAGATATTGAAAACAAGTGTATATAAACATACTTAACTAATCACTGTAAATACTGAGTACTATTCGGTCAGCAATACATCAGGTTTATAGGACTTTTCATTAGAAATAACTGAATTTCTATGAATTTACTGAACTTACTTTAATGGACAGGAAGAGCACTAAGACAAGGAGACAGAACAGCATCAACCATTCACCATCAATTTTCAAAACATGCTCCATTCCAGGGAAACAATTCTGCAATAGAAAACATCCAATACTATTAAGTTTGAGACAAATATATGAGATTTTTGTTTGAAAGGTAATTTTTTAGTTCAAATACCATGAAAGTATAAAAATTAAACCCATGTCAACTGAATCAAATGAGCACCATCAGTAAATAAATGACTTTTTTCTATAGGATACACACACATTCCTGTCCCCATATCCTTTGAAGGGGGAATTATTACAGTGTTTTTAAGTCAATGAGGATTTTCATGAGCTTATTTAAGAAGAAAACAAAGAAATTTTCCACTGAAAAAAATTTTCTCACAAAAAATTCGTTTTCAAAACTGAACTGTTTTTGTAAGTAGCTCAAGCTTCATTGTCAAAGTCAAAACATTAGAAATTTTGATATACATGTATGAAAGGTCTTATCATAGGGTATACACACACATGATATATGTAAGCCCTATCTCTTACTATTCATTAAGTTATGATGAAGGTTTATGTTTCTGAAAAGTAGAAAAAAGGTCACAAGGTAAAACTTTTGGTACCAAATGAAAGGTCTTGGCACAAGGAATACAAATGTAAAATATTAAAGTCCTGCTTCTAATGGTTCTAAAGTTATGATGCAGGTTAAAGTTTTTGTCCACGAATGGCGCCACTACGGGGGGTATGACAATAGCTCTCAAGACATTCATCCTGGTGAGCTAAGAAGTGTTTTATACCATCATCATTTTGAGAAAATGCCATTTGAAGGTCACCAAATAGTGAAATTTGCATCTGGTGATTCAATGTTCAGGGAATTATTGAGGACCTCAGTGGCATGGAAATAATGTTTTTAAAATTGATTTATTGACTGATTGATTATTGTTATATGCCACTCCAAAATTATTTCACATATATGGTGATGGCATCTGCCTGATGCATTGCAAAGAAATTTATACCTTTGCAACAAACCCAACCGAAGCAGTGAGGGATCTTTTACATGCCACGCCTATCGTGATACAGGACCTCAGTTTTTACCGTCTCATCTCATTACAAGCCAAGCACGTCATTCACTGAGCCATGCTGGCTAAATGTTTTTAACAGAAAATATCTGTACTTTCTCAACATATGCCTTCGGTCTTCATCTTCAGATATGACCCTAGCACCCTACCCTGATTGTTTACATTTGGTCTTTGCACTACTGCTCGGCTTTTGTTGTTTGAACAAGTATCAATTTTCTTAGTCTATGGTTATTATTACAAGATATAATTGGACAGAAAACAAAACTGAAACTTAATCTGAAATCATGGGTTATTTTCCGTGATCACTTCAGCGCTTGTGTGATACCAGTCAATTAAGCATTTCAAACAATGCGTTTCAAGAATATGATTTTCATTTCTACAATTAAGATATAAATTTTTCATAAAAATTTGTTACGGTATGTTTAAGATTTGATTGATCCATATTGGAAATTTTCAGTACCGGTAATTGAAAAAATAGATCTTTTTGAGCGGGAGAATGGGGCCAAATTTAGGCCCCATTTTCGGCCGATCGAGTGACTTGATATAACAATTTCTGCTGTTGTTTCTGCTTTACAGATTAATGCCACATTATGAATATTTTCTCTGCATTCATCAACATGGTGGCAGCCAGTGTTTAATGATGGAGGAAACTTAAAGAACCCAGAAAAAACTACTGACCTTCTGCAAAGAGACCATGAGCAACATTCCTTGATCTAGAATAGACCTTAATGAGAGAAACTCTGAGATACATTAGTTGATCTGGCCTTGACCTTCAGAAGAGACCATGAGACACTTTCCTTGATCTAGGATTGACCTTAAGCAGAGACCATGAGACACATTCCTTGATCTAGAATTGACCTTAAGCAGAGAGACCATGAGACTCATTCCTTGATCTAGGATTGACCTTAAGCATAGAACATGAGACACATTCCTTGAACTAGAATTGACCTTAAGCAGAGACCATGAGATACATTCCTTGATCTAAAACTGACCTTAATCAGAAAACACTGAGACACATTCCTTGATCTAGAATTGACCTTAATCAAAGAAACACTGAGACACATTAGCTGATCTGGCATTGATCTTCAGCAGAGGCCATGAGACACATTCTTTGATCTAGAATTGACCTTCAGCAGAGACCATGAGGCACATTCCTTGATCTAGAATTGACCTTCAGCAGAGACCATGAGGCACATTCCTTGATCTAGAATTGACATTAATTAGAGAAATGCTCCTTGATCTAAAATTGATCTTAATCAGAAATCATGAGACACATTCCTTGATCTAGAATTGATCTTAAGCAGAGAAATACCGAGACACATTCCTTGTTCTAGAATTGACCTTCAGCAGAGAGACCATGAGACACATTCCTCGATCTTGAATTGACCTTCAGCAGAGAGACCATGAAACACATACCTTGATCTTGAATTGACCTTCAGCAGAGAGACCATGAGACACAAATCTTGATCTTGAATTGACTTTCAGCAGAGAGACCATGAGACACATTCCTTGATCTAGAATTAACTTTAATCAGCAGAGAGACAGTGGGGCATATTCCCAAATTTGGAAATGACCTAGAGCACATAAAATTCATTGTCTTACCTGGAAATGACATATAACACAGAGACACTGAAACACATTTCCAGATAAGGAACTGACCTTCAGCAAAGACACTAAGACACAATCTCTGATCTGGAATAAAAGTTTAAACACAGACTTGGCAAAAATTGAGAGGGCAACTCAGGGTATAGTGAGTGGAGGGCCTTAATCAGAAAACATAAATAAACATCCTACCAGCCCTTGGTCTTTGATCCAGGTTTTGATGTTTGGAGCATAACTGAAGTATCCAACAACAGTGAGGCAGCTAAGACAAAAATCAAACACTTGGATACAGAAGAATGGCAATAAGTAGCCAGGACGATTCTGAAATGATAAAAGTAAAAAATTAAAATATCAAACTTTCACAATAGGCCAATTTCATGTGCTCATATCCAAATCTAACAAAATGCAGTGTTCTAGAAATACCATTACCCGTTACCTGTGGTAAGTGAAAAATTGGTTCAATTGACTGAAAAGCATTAATCTTTTACCTGGTGGTAAGTAAATTTGAGTAATATCAATCACTTCAATTTTAAACTTTATTAAAGGAAAAACGATAAAATCACAATAGGAAATAGCCAAACTGTCAAGACTTACAAATACAAGTTTTTAATCATTTAATCGTAAATTCCTCATCTCAATCACGGCGGGGGACCCAGTATTCGCGAAAAGTCACTAACCCGACATCTGATACTACCAAAATTTTCTTGGGCTAGATCTACATGTACTAAAATTTGATTTTGAAATAGCCTGACTGGCTAGTAAAAATATAGATGTCTCAAGACGAAAAATTGATAGGGCTGTGAGGATTCATCAAGAATTCAATTCGACTCAATATTTTCTTTCGATTCTGTCATGTTTGATATGTTTGTCTGAATTACATTTAATATATGTACCTTGATCCTATAAAAAGGATGGTTGTACATTCACTTGGAAAAGTTTATGTACCTGTCTTAATGACCTTTCTATGAAACTACCAGTACTTAATGGGCGTGGTTAAAGTTCGATCAGGCATTTTGGACCAAGTTTTTCTACAATTTTAAGAATTATTGTTTTGTGTAAAAGATCATCATATTGGTACTACTGTATAATAATAAGTATCATATTGTAACGTGGGTGTATAATATCAGTCCTACAAAATCAGATCTATACGTCATACTCTTCTGTAATCAATGACTTGCACAAAATTTACTGATTTTATGCTTTTCTCAGAATTACACAATGTAAGTCTTGAATATGCATTTTTTACTTTGTGTAAGTACATTTTTACCATGGGTAAGTGGATTTCAGGTAGTCACTTACCTTTTGGTAAGTGGATTTTTGAAAAATTTCTAGAACACTGCAAAATGTACCTACTTTTTGCCGATTCTGACAAAAAAATTCTATTTTTAAGGGTTTTAGGTGAAATTTATTTCCCTTACAAGATATCAAATCTATGCAATAACTGCATCTTCTGATAGTGTATGTATAGAAAGATCATTTGATAAGCTATAGATTATAACTGAACAGTTTTCAAATTTAGGTCAATTGGGGGAATTATTGAACCTTGTCCTTTGTAGTCAGAAGTCATTGTTCTCAAAAATTAAGACAATAGAAATCAATAGAATGATACCTTTATTAGGGAATAATTTAATTTCTTATGAAACAAGAATTTGACTGGCCGTTGAAAGCATATTATAGCTTCATAAATTGATTTGGTTGGTTGCTAGGAGCAACCAGATATGAGGATATTTTCCTCTGCTATTGTTGTTACATTTTCATTTACAGTTTAAAAAAGGATCTAATGTTGATAATTCAAATTATTCTAGTCTCTAATTAAATTATAAGGATTAACTTTTTAACAATTTTGCAATTTATTGAGATATAATATGGTTTTATTATATCTCAATAAATTGCAAAATTGTTAAAGTTAATCCTTACATAATTAATAAAAGATTTGTAATAATCAAACAATAAGAATCATTGAAAATTATGATTTTATCAAAGGGATGGAGTATCTTTAAAATAATCATACCATGCAGTAACTTTCATATGACAGCATTTTACCAGTGTGTATGAGTTCAAATTCATTAGAGAGAGGCTGAAGGCTTCCTTACAGGTACACTGTGTAATTTTAAAACTGGGCTTAAAAAAATCAATCACTAGGAAAGGAATAACCGTCTCATGCTTTATACTTTGTATGAAGATTCCATGAGCATGAACATACAAAATAATACAAGCAATGAAGATCTTAATGCCAAGCAAAGGAATTAATCATGTAATGATGTAAGTTATTGTATGGTAACCATTGAAAATATGTAAATGAAGGTTACCTTCACAATGCCATAGAGCAGGAACAAAGAGATTGTTATCAGACAGATGCAAATGAGAAGAGGGACATCCAGATCATCTGAAATGTCAAGAAAATGGGGTTAGTCAAACTGCATGCTTTTTATTTACCTTAAAGATTCCATAGAGTAGGAAAATGACCACTGTCAGCATACAGCCAGTAATGACAAATGCTACTCCAAGATTTTCTGAAAATAACAATGTGATCATATTTTAAATCAAGTTATTAATAATAAAGGTCATTTGGAAAATGTTTTCTGGAAAAAATAAATGTTAAAGGGGAAACTTTTTGATCGTATGATTGAAGTCACATGATTACACTGGAGGCATGCTTTAACTCGTCCCCGAAGTCATTGCTGGTCTCCAGCTTGGTAATCGAGGTTTTGGGTATGCCTATAGGCACATGATAAAAAAAAAATGTGGGGTTTGAATTGGTAATAGAAAGTACATTCTTTAGTCCCAATTATGAAGATTCCAGTAGTGTTTAATTTTTTTTTTCATTTTGATTAGTTTTAATACTTTTTAGAGCTTGGCAGTGATCGGGAAGGCAAACAGGATCCATGGGAATATGGCCCCACTTGCTCAGACTTCATTGAGCCATTTTCAACTTCAATGGGCCAGCTTTCTCTATGAAAGGGCCATTTAGAAAATTTTATTTTTGCAAAGTTGTATGATGTGTCATATTTGTTATATGTAGCTATTCAGTAATTCTGGGTAGAGAACAACAAAAACTAATCTGTTCAGTGAAGGGAACTTTTGTTTGACTTAATCATACGTTTTTGCTGTGAAATTTTTGCAGGGAGTTGAGAAGTCCTTAATTTGTCTTCAATTATGACTCTGAACAATTTGTACAATTTGCAGGACTTAGTCTATTGCGAAGTTTGGCTACAATGATATTCCAAAGACTCTTTCACACTCAGCACTTTTATTTTAACTAGAGCCATGATCTCTCGGTGCCTGTAGCCTGTTTCACTAACAATCTTTGCTAAACCCCTACCATAAATGTAGTTCAACCTGTAAGTGCAACTTACGATGAAAATGCGTTTCCATGGAAATCATAAGTGTAAACACACAATGGAAATTCATAGAAAGTTAGGTGACTTTCGCACTATAACGAATTAGCTCTGTGTATGACTTCGCACTGTAATATTTTGGCACTCGTTTTCATATGCTGTGGTACGTAGGCAGTGCGTCGGAAGAACATTACGCGAGGGTTTTGAATTTGTATGCACTCATTCTGTACGTCGAGAAATTTTGTTCATACAAAACAAATCTCAAAGTATGCAGACGAACGGCCCGTATGCAGGGAACACATTTTGCATACACTACTTGAACATTCCGCACGTCCATGATACAGTAGAGGTACTTCAGTGGTACATCCACAGCACCGTTCCGTTTGTGGAAGCAACTCACAATGTGTTTTCAGCGAACTGGTAATAAGTTCTGTACCTTCTGTCAACATACGCTTTGTGTGCTAGCGACGAATGCTTAGTTGCTTACCTTTAAAAAATCGACTGGGCGCTTGGTGCGACCCATCAGCGTATCATTGGCATTTCAACTGCAAACTCTAACTGTATACTAAAAATATTGTAACATGCGCTTAGCATACGCTTACCACGCTGTCAACGAACAGATTATATACTAGCTGTGAGTCTTTATGCTTTGACCTTGTGGTCTGTAACATCGGTAATTATATAAGAGTTTTACGAGTGGCTGTTGAAATAGTCATGGAATGCACACAAAAAGATTACAAGAATAGTACTTCTTTGCAGTTCTACAACATGGTTTTATCATGAATGAAATTGCCTTGCATGTGTATATACAGATCTTTGATCTGAAACTTTGACTGAAATTATGGGGATGTAGAAACATATTTATTGACTAATGTATAAATAATAATGTATTTCAATTTGCACAACATACGCTGAGTGCACACAAATGAATGCATAGTTCTGTCTTCTGTATACATGCAGGGTTTCAATGGGGACTAGCATCCATCTACCACTACCAGTAAATGCTGCCATTTAATAACAAGTTTTGCACATGTTACTGGCTAGAAGTCCCTATCGCATTTAATACTACTATCAAATTAAAATGATACACCTTAATTTACAATTCAGCTGTTCAAATTGATTGACTGAAAACCCGGTTACACATACAAAATACAAGATAAAAAGAAAAAAATTTAAAACCTGAAGTGCCTAAGTACATGTACATGAAGCAGACTTGGACATATTTTTGCTTTACGAAGTTACATCCAATCCAATTCACGGAGTAAAATATTTTCAAGATTTAGTAATGTACCTTGAATTCATTATAGAAAAGAATAATGTATTAAACAACAATGGATATTTTATTTATGAAGACACATTACTGTTTCAATGATACATTATTACAATGTATTCAATTTATGAAATTTACAGTTACAATACCTCTTGTCATTTTCCTCTGGAAACTGGAAACTGAATCTTCAGTTTCAAACTTGTAGCCACTTCCATTATCAAATTCTACGATTATGCCATCACTGTCTCCTGGACACTTTGGTGCCTGCTGTTGTAATACTTCAGGATGGAATGAAGCGAACAAAAGAGCTGCTATAACAAACAAATGGACCACCTAGAAAGATAAACAGGATATAAAAAGAAAAAAAAAGATATGAATTTAATGAATTGTTGATGGATTACCGGTACTGGTAATACATATTTTCCTAAACATTCTTAGGCTATTTGTGTTTGACATAAACTTCTATTATACATTTATACATGTTCATAATTCTCTGTTCAATGATTAAAAACAACATTAGGTAAAGAAACTTTTCTAAACATAACACAAGAAGTAGAAAAACAGCAATTTGTTTTTGTAAAAGACAATACTTGGCTTAGCATTTCAACGTAAAATCAAACTGAATCATAACAAAACATAAGCTTTACGTTTTTGCTATGATTCAACATGGATCTCACATAGTTCTGTCATGAAGTAATTTTTCCACATTTGATAAAGGCCAGGTGACTGAAAATTTGTGTCACTGAGTGTTTGTGGTTTATCATTTATATTGGACTTCCCATTGGAGGACTTTGAAGATTCTATTGACTATTGTTAAACAGAAAAGGATTGCTGTAAATTGACTTATTGTCAGAATATCAGAAAGTTTGATGAAAATATCAGATTCTTGTACACTTACTCACAATAGTGGAATTCCAATAAATATCAGTATAAAATCATCACTTAGATTTAATAAAAATTCATTTGGGTACAGTTTACATGTACAACTGTAAATAAGAATTTTAATCAATTTTTCTGACAATTTTCCAGGAAAATAATTTGGAATTAAAAAAAAAGAAAGAAAGAAAGAAACCGTGACTTTATCTAACTCATCCTAATTTACACCAAATCAATTAATCGCAACTGAATACTGTGACACCTTGACAAGGTGAGAAATCACCTGTGGGGAAATATAGTGGCGAGAATGGATAGCGCAGGGTGCCCACTCACTATTGATGTCAAAAATATAGGAATATGGGAATTTTTTCAAGAAAATATAGGAAAAATATAGGAATAAATTGCAGAAAATATAGGAATTATTGCAACATTTTGATCTAAGTAAGGTGTTTTAGATTGCTTCAATGATTTTTTTCATGTATATTTTGTCTTTTTCTGGACAATGTGGCCTCCTCCATCCCTTACAGCCATCCAGTCCTCCACTTTGTTTACTTTATTATGAACAGACATTGAATACACAGATTGACACAGGTGTGTTTTCGCCTGCTAGGTATATTGAGTAAAAACAAATAATATGAAAACTGGGATGTTTCTCCCTAAATAAGATATATATATTCAAACATACATGTGCTGATATACATGTATTAGCAGAGTGAATAAGGCAGCATTTATTTTGTAGTCTTTGATCCTGCTGAATCAGCCTTTCATTTGAAAGCTATAATTTTCATTTCCTAATTAGTTTTATCAGGCTTTATCTTCCTTCTTCCTTTTACCCTTTTCTTTCTTCTTCTCTTTACCTTGTTCTACTTTCTTTTCTTTGTCTTTTTCTTCCTTCTTCCCTTTTCTTTCTTCTTTTCTTTACCTTGTTCTACTTTCTTTTCTTTGTCTTTTTCTTCTTTCTTCTGAAACTTTTAAACAATGAAGATTTCTTCAGTTCAAGCTTTCTTTGTTGTACTCTTATTTCCTCTAACTGCTCCAGAGCTTTACTAGACCTTTGAGATGCTGTTTCAATCATCATATGTGCAACAGTCAGTTTTTGTCTATTTCCTTGGCTTTAAGCACATTATCTAGATTCTCCTGGCCTTGTTTTATTAACTCTCCAGCTGCAGTCGCACTGTCTTTTGCTTCCTGTTCTGCATCCATGAGCTCTTTTTCCTTAGTACTTATTCGTTTTCTCTTTGCAGCTGGTCTCTCGCATTCCTCCTCTATTTTCTTTGCTTCTTCTAGTAATTTCTTCTTTCTTGTTCTTCTTCTTTCTTTTCCCTGTCACTCTCCAGTCTAATCATATATGCTGAATGTGCATTTTTCAAACTCACATATACATCCCTATTGAATGGAATTTTTTCTGGCCTACAAAGCTCTGGATCATGAAACTTTACAGCATCTTTTGTCATCCTCATTCCAATGATTACTGACTCACCTAGCTGTGATCTTTCTTTGGTGACTACATTGACATTAACAGACAAACTCCTTTCGACATCAGCATTCCCATGTGGTAAAATAAGAGCAGTCTTTACTACTTTCTTAAACATGTTGTATTTAGATTCATCTGCTGCATTAGTGAGTTTGAAAATATATCTCCAGTAGTGATCTATCCTTCCGGTTTCAATCTCACAGCTTATGTCATCAGCCAGACAACGTTTCCACTCATTAATGATAGCTACTGAATCTGCCTTTGACTGGAGTTTCCTTGCCAGTTCTTGAAGTTGAATCTGCTTTACAGATTCTGCTTTATCAGTTGATCTGCTGGCTGGAATGAGGCATAGCAAACTGTACAGTGTCAGTAGTTTGTTGGAAAGTGGTAGTTTCTCCTTCATGTATTCAGTAGCCTTGATAAAAAATGACCTCATGGACAGCAATTCTCTCTTTCTAAGTTCAGGTTTCAGTTTTGTAAGTTGCTTCCTCACTTTATCCCCAAGAACAATTTCATCATCTGATAAATAGTTTTTCTCATCTTTACACTTACAGTTCACCTATATAACTCTTCTCCATTTTTTGAACTGACAGCATCAGCTTTAACGAATCTGCTCATCAATTTGAAAAGTATATCCTTTATACTGTCATACAAAACATGAATCATGGGTGCCTCAGCCTGGAAAACAAGCAGGAAATTGCTGAAAAGTGGAAAAACTGTATCCAAAAACATCAGTTCTAGCAATGTTTCTGCTGGATTCTCTTGAAATTTGTGCTCTTGGGTGCTGTCTTCTCCTACTTTCACAGTTCTTTGACAAACGGATGGATTCCCAATGCTCCAGAAGTCTTGAAATTGAAGGACCAAGTGAGAGCCAACAAACTTCAGTGTGCCTTTGAAAGTGATGGGTTTCAACATCCATGTCAAGCTGCACTGCCTTGCAGTTTTCCCTTCGAGCTGCACTGTACTTAAAGTTAAACAGTTGATAAAGATCCATGCAGAGTTGTTCTGTATTCTTTCCGTTAGCATCAAGTCCCTTACCAAAACTGTTGTGTACTACATAGATATTACAACTTCAGCACACACAGAAAACACCGATTTATAAAAAAATAAATGCATTTTGTATATTAGAAACCACATCTATGCAGATGATACCAATATTTCTTGAAATTTGGTACAATTGCATTATTGACCTGGGAATTTATGAAAATATAGACAGTCTTCGCGAAAGTTTTGAAAACTCACCAGACATTTTACTAATTATGTTGAAATTTACATGTAAATAATAGGAAAAATTTGAAAAATTTTACCAGAGCAAAGCTAATTTTACCAGATTTTGTCTGGTGGTCTGGTGACTTTCGGATCGTCTGTATAGGAATTTATAGGAATTTTGGCAAGATATAGGAAAAATATAGGAAATGCCAGATCTATAGGAATTTATAGGATTTTATAGGAAGTGGGCACCCTGGATAGCGTTGCAGGCCTGCTACACTAAAACAGTCTGGGGAGAGCACAGCTTGAAGGGGACCTTGAGTACTTCATTCCTTAAAATCCCTTCAGCAGTTCTGGAGAAGTCAAAACTATGAAAAAGTTATACCAGAGAAACAAATGAATGGATGTCAGACCAATACACATATTGCTCATTTACAATCACAATAGCTCATATTTGAATCTTCAGAATAACATCTTCAAAGTTTGCAAAAATTTGTAAATTAGTGGCTAAATTGATAAAACTGTAGAAGTTTTCTGTTCATTTAAAAGAAAAACAAATCCTAACTTGAATCAAAAGATTTTTGGATATGTTCAGACTTATAGATTCATGAAACATTGTTTCACAGTTTATTACTTGTAGCAATTCAAATGTTGCACATCTAATTCTCGAAGTTGGCGTGACATCACACTGCACTAAGATCTAAATGAAGATAATCCCAGAAACATTCCAAGGATGACCTGGGGGATAAATTCGGTGTTTATCATAGACCGTAATGCAACTTTGCTAAATTATATTTTGAGCACAAAAGCCAAATGAGCGTTTAAACTTTTGAAATTCATTGAAAAATATCACGACAATTGACTCTCTTTCCTTCTTCGAATTTTATATGACTGCAATTTGCAAAATTGAGATTTCAATATATCAGATTCCTCATAGAAAGCGATGCCGATGATAATACTATAGTACCATTCAGGAAACGGTGCTCCTAAATACCAAACTCTACCAAACTTTTATGTTTTTTGGCTTTTAAATGCAATTTCTAGGTGTTTCAAACATGTTTTACAGTACATATGGTCACTATTCATAGATTTTACCTGAAAATTTTACACTTTGAAGTCCCATTCATGAATGAAGACAAATAAAGGAATAACGCACGACAGCATGCGCCATATTGAATCAGGAAAGATACTGGCTTATATACGGAAATGCTGTATTGAACTTTTGCTTTTAAGAATTTTTTTTTCTAAATACTGTTATGTTATCTAGTACATTCTTCACTTATTACAGATTTAGAGGTTGTTGGCCATTGTTTTTAAATCTGAGTGGAATCTGACGAAACTAAAAGAAAAACTGTTAATTATATATTCCTTATTGATTTAACCACTGCTGGCATACATCATGTTATATTATTAAAGTTTGTGAATATCTATTTTTCTAATCAGGACTTGACATTCACAATTTTTCTCACCTGCCAAGTCGGGCAGGCATTTGCTGAAACTAACCTGTCCGAATTGAATTTTAATTTGCCTGAAAGATGTTATCACACAAAACATTGTAATCTGACAAACAATGAATATGCTGTATACATACTGCAAGATATTGTTTTATTATGAGTATACATAATATAACAGAAAATAAAGTTAAAGTTAATATATGATAAATGCTATCCCATCATTGTGAATTTATGTGCATTTCTCTACACCACAAGCAAAATAATAGTGATATAATATCAGATTTAGACATATTTGTAACTGTGCATGTAATCATATGTTACTGCCGTCTGCAGTACGGTTGCTATGAGAAATGAAACATGCATGTGTTAATAATAAGCCTGATGCATCGCCTAAACCCTTGCATGACCGAGAGTGATTTGACTTACTTCCGCTCTCGTGTGACTACATCTGGTCTCTTGACATTGGTTAGAAAATGTTATCCACGCCTTAACTTTACGGCAAAAATGCTGTAGATTTTTCTTAAGTGTCACAGAAACAGGTTTTGGTCTTAAAATATTCACTTGCCCCCATCGTGGCAAGCACCAGTGATGTTTGAAATAGAAGTAGACTGTCCGACACAAGGTTATACCTGCCAGGGGCAGTTGTGCGTAATTCCTTTTTTCGTCTTCATACATGAATGGAACTTCAAAGCGGTCCTCCTAAATGAAGAACTCTAAAGAACACTGAAGAACTCTCAGGTTAATTTCGATATGGATGGGTAAAATGGAAAAATAAATAGATATTTAGGTGTATTATGATCATACAAACTTAAATATATAAGGTTTGTTGGGGTTTAGATGAAAGGAAAGTGTTATAATTGTGAATTGAATATAGCTGGGTTTACGAAGCGCGTTGCGCGTAAAACGCCATATTAGAAAGTTATTGCGATCGCTGGTGACCTTTTGTTGAAGTGTTTTTGAATGATAATTATCACTGATTATATATCAATTATTCATCCTTTATTTATTAGCGGAGCAGAATGGAAAAAGCATAAAAGGCACTGTTTTAAAAGCAACAAAGAATGGATGCATCTTTTTCATGGACATTACTTTTAGTTTTAGATCTACAACTTTTTAAAGTTACGTTTTACTTATTATTTCTCTGAAATATTATTCACATTGAAATAAAATCATATACATATATATTACTTGCTTCCTCTTTTCTAAGTGATAATGTATGACCTTACAAGTTACGATTACGAAGTAATGTTTTAAAAACATATCTAATATATGGTAAGGTTTGTGTCGCCTCAAATTTATGATGAATACATGAATAAATTTATTATTTTAATAAAACATTTATTCATGTATTGTAGTATCTGAACAAAAATACTACAATAAATGAGGGGTGGACAGGGGGTACCCTCTTCCGCCCGCCCCTACCTCCCCCTCCCGTAGTATCCGATGCGATATTTTTTCTTTTTTTTTTAAGTATAATAATTAAGACCCTCCCCCACTGTATAATTTTCTTCCTCTCCCATCCCGTCTCTCATCCCCTTCTCCGCCTCTCGCTTCCCCTCTCCAGCCCCTTAACCCCACCCCTTCCGTCTTATCCTGTCCACCCCCACCCCCTTACATGGATAAAATCATTCTTATTATTATTATATATATTATATACAGTTGCACAAATCCTTACCAGAATAATTACCATAATCGATTTTAAGGACACGCGGTCTGCGAATAGAATAGCTCTTGGTGTATTGCTGTCTTATTATACAGAGTGGTAAGGACATACAAGAATGAAATGAAATTCGTCCTCAATTTCATTGAGTTTACAACGATTGCATATACGATTGACTCTAGCCAATTTCAAGTTAAAGAAATGAAACCTTTTTCCCATTGACACCTCACCTAAACAGATGATTTAGAACCGATCTATTCATTCATTCAATCATTCATTCATTCAACCATCTATCCATTCATTCATTCATTCATGTTCAATTTATCAAGTTGTTACTATTTCTTACATGTAAACAGGACAAGGGGTAAAACAACACATAGACAATAGTAATATCAGCACAATATTATTCTGTACTGAAGCCACCTTAAAATGACATAGATGATGAGTAGATCTCATATTATCTAAATTTTTTTTCAGGATTTTTTCAAGAAAGAAAAGACTCTCCCCTACTTTATATTTTTCCTCCTCTCTCCCCTCCCGCCCCCTTGCCTCCCCTCTTCCGCCCATTACATCCCTTCCCCAACCCCTTACCATCCCCTGCCCCCTTACCTCCCACCTCCTCCTCTTATCCCGCCCCCCCCCCCCCCCCCCCCCCCAATTAATAGCTTAATGAATAAATATGCCAATTATTATGTTTAAGTAAGAACATTTACTAGTATTTCCAATATGGTACATGTTGCATAGCTAGCACATAAATAATTAATTTTTCAAATATAAAAAACTACTTTCTAACACTAAACCCTTACAAACTATACATTTTTAAAATTGGGCCAACCTTAAAAATATGTTTGTTTCCCCGAACGCGACCCGGCCCTCCAAGGGTTGGGTAGGTAGGTAGGTAAATAATTTTTTTTTCTGACAACCAGAACGGCTACAGACAAAACTGATTCATGCTTAGTTTGCCAGCTGAAATAAGGGCCTGTAGCAAGAATAGATATACAAAAATCAATTCTTTTCTTGAACTTGTTTATTTCTAACACTTTCTGACATCTCACATTGAAACATTCCGGACCTTTATTTCATTGGTGTACGTTTAGGTATCTCATGAATTTGTTTACAGTCGTTACAAACAGGCAAAACAATTTTGTATTTGGTTTGAAGGTCTCTGTCTCTTTCCGCACTATCTGTTGCGCAGTGGGCACACACATCCTGTCTTCCATGGGAGCTTGCATAATACGCAAACTCAATGGGAGTCCTGCAGTCCATTGCAAGTCGCACACTAACAACACCTTGAAGTGCATCACCTGTATGAAGAAATCACAAATATTCAGGAATACTATACATGTATTTTATGTACTAGGAATTCCCCACTTACCACCAAACCATACACATAAAAGCTCTTGAATCCGAAGAATTTCTACACATCTGTAATTTTGCTACTAAATGTTGATTTAAGCACTTCCAAATCTACTTTAAATATCAAATATCTTGAAGTGATTAATGTTACCTTCGGGTGCGATAAGGCATCCACAGGAGTAGTCATGCTTCTCAAGGAGTCTGTTCAAGGACCTTGCGTCTCTCAAGCTTAGGGCTTTTTTGCTGAAAATACAGCGTGGCTTCCCACACTCATAGCAATACACAATTTTTTCGGACGTTCTGGGCAACCAGGCCTTGGTTTCTGATGCCCTACAAAAAATTTGAAAATATACATGTCACAATGTACTAGGTTACCTGGCAGAGATGATGGTCATGTCATTGTTAAACACCATGATTTATATTAAACAGCAGTATTTCAGCTATATATTATCTGACTATACAGTCATGACATCATTTTGATGTCAGTTTTAATAGTGTCAGTTTGATGTGAAGACTGTCATGCTTTCAAGTACAAAATTCATACATATATGTGCATATAATGTTATGTAAAATACGGAAACTGATGCACTGTCTGACATTTAATATGACACAAACATAAACATAAGTGTACCATGGTGGACAATCATGGACCCTCAGAAAAGGGTGAGGCTAAGTACCCAGCAGGAGTAAGCATATATTGCTGTGGTCACTAAGTCCAAAATACCTGTAACGCTTCCGCAACTGCAGCAGGTGTCTGATTGTTGGCCGATGGGCCATGGACCTCTGTAGTCACTTCATCCTCAGCGAATGTACTAAAGGGCCTGTAGTGGTCCTTGTTGTTTGGGTCTAGTGTAGGGTCTGGCAATGGAGGAAACACTTTGTCTGCCATCCGTGGAGTACAGCAATCAGGATTGTTGCATTTCAGGATTTGGAACATGTAGTGTCTCTCCACACAATGATCTCGCAAGAACTGCATGTAAGCTGGAAATTTCAATGATTAAGGTGTTATAAAAGTGTATAATGACACTGTCAAAGATTCAAATATGGGTGGATGGACAGACAGACAACAGAAACTGGGTGCCTGCTGGGAACGTCATGCATAGAGACAAAAATCACACTGAATATTAAAAGTGCATTGAGGCAACATGATAAAATATTTTAAAGTAGATTTCATACCCTTCTTTGACTTTAAATGTTGCTGTGTGTATTTCCCCTGTTCAATATCTGGATCTATGTCTGCGTTGACCTGGCTCTCTAGCTGTGCTACCTCCTCGTGAGATGCTGCATCTTGGACCTTAAACTGCTTCTCCTTCAAACCAAGTCTGTTTGTGCGATCCTCTAACAGTGTCTTGATGGGCTTCACTGATTCTGACCATGCATCCTGAAGTCCTGGAACTTTAGATGACTTATTTCTAATGTCATTCATAGAATTTGCTGATTTCAGCACACTTTCAAAGTGACTCGTTGACTCGGTACGGGTAAGGGCAGTGTTTTGTATAGCAAGGTTCAATGTAGACATTACCCTTTCGGCTGGGTTGGCCCAGGAGTTGCCAGGGGCTGTGCGGGCAGCTATTAGGACATCAATTCCCAATCTCTTAAACAGAATGATCAGAGCCAGCTTGACACTGTGGTAAGTGATCCTATGGTCCGGGCCCCATCTGAGTAGATCATAAGTATTGGTTTAATACATTCCAACTGTCGGATAATTTTCTCCATTTCCGTAGCATGCCTAAAGGGTGTACTGCTCTCAAAAACAGAGTCTTTGAATGAAACAGTCACTTCTCCTCGGTAGAAACTCCCATCTTCATTTTCAGGTAGGTCAACCATTAAGCACACTGATGGAGTAAGAGAACCTTTCGAATTCTGGTCATGGTCCAGAGCAGACAAATTTGAACCTAAGGGCACTATCGACTTCTTACCACGTACTCCAGATGATATAGCTTGGCCTGGCTCTCCAAAATCGACCTTGCACTTGTCATCCACGCATGCAAAACTCACACTGTCTCTATACTTAACTGCATAGTGTCTCATATACTTGAAAAGTGCACAGCAGTAATGTTCATCAACATGAGATGTCCTAAGTTGTCTAGTTTGAATTTTAAATTGTAATTGTATTCTTGATTTATACAATCTTGATGTTCTCGCATGTGAATTTTTGGGAACAAATGCAAACAACACAGATGATTCTGAAGGAATAGGTGTTCCAGCTGGAACATTCCTAGAAACTTCTTTGATCAGGTCAGGTATAGATATGTACTTTGACATATGACAAACATTATGCCGCCTCTCATCCGCAGCTGTCATACTGTCATACTTCGGCCAATGCATCATAAAAAGTATCAAAGGTGTCATTAGGTATGCCTGTATTCAAATGCCGCATGTCTAGGACGAGATCCGGATCTTCGGAAATTATTGCCTCCTGCAGTCTAGCTTCAATGGTAGGATTTTGAACAGAAGCTGCATCTAAAGTCAATACTGCATACATATTTTTCAAAATATGTGCTGGGAGTTTTGGCACTGCATGTAAATTACTGTAACGATGTACAAACTCTTTGCGCATTTGTCGTGCATGGTATTCTGGGAGACGAGGCTTCAATGCTTCGTAAGTTAAGATGGATGAAGTGGCTAAATCGGACTGGTCTCTATCAGCCGGAACCTTCCAGAGAAACACAATACTTTAATATGAACAGAACAAGCTACTTGGATTGAAAGCGCTTTATTTAACAAAAGCATACAATATAACAACAATGTAAAGGTTCTGGTAAATATCAAATGTGATTAATTGGTGATGAAGTTCAGCCGAGGTTAACAGAGTTGATGATAACACGGAGTCGCTCTCTGCGGACGGTAATTAAGATGAATGTCCAATTAAATATCATGACATCTCCTTCCCAAGTCCAAACAAAATTAATTTTCAATTTATTAAAGAATGTCTGAATTCTGAAGCATTCCTATTTTATAATATAAAACTACAAAACTAAATCTAAATCTAAATCAAACTTATATACATTAGAGTCAGAGGTTTCTAGCACATGACTCATCGTTGGAACTTATCTTTACCATAAGTTCTTACATATCTTCAATCAATCGTTTAGTAGGTTTAATTGTTCGACCGTATCTTGATTTTCCTTGTTCGCGACTATTGTTTATTTGATTTTCGCTTGGATCGGGTAACACATCATCTAGTTTTTCATGATCTATTTCCGTATGTTTTTCACTTTGAGTTTTCATGATATGTCTACGATTTCTACGCAATGTTTTATTGTTTACTTTCACGATGTAAGATCTAGGCTCAGCGGATTTTGAAACAATTGTTCCTTTTGTCCATTCTCGTTCATTTCCAGTTTTAACTCTGACTTTGTCTCCTGGTTCAAGATCTTTCAATGGTTTTGCGTTTCTGTCATGATAGTATTTTTGTTTATCGGCTTTCTCATAATGATTTTATTGTTTACCTTTTGCGGTTTCAACTGTTGCGGGTTTATAGGAATTAGGGTTTTAGTTCTACGTCCAAACATCAATTGTGCTGGTGAATCTTGGTCATCTATCGGAGTGTTTCTTAACTCTAATAAAACTAAATATGGATCTTGGCAATCAGTTTTTGATTTATTTAGAATGGTTTTGATTGTTTGGATTGTTCTTTCCACCATACCATTTGACTGAGGATAGCGCGGTGAACTTGTTACATGTTTGAAATTGTAGGAATTGTATAAATATCTCAGGATGCCAATGGGTATAAATAGTGTTCCGGAAATATTTCAGAGGTTTCTAGCACATGACTCAACGTTGGAACTTATCTTTACCATAAGTTCTTACATATCTTCAATCAATCGTTTAGTAGGTCTAATTGTTCGACCGTATCTTGATTTTCCTTGTTCGCGACTATTGTTTATTTGATTTTCGCTTGGATCGGGTAACACATCATCTAGTTCGTCATGATCTATTTCCGTATGTTTTTCACTTTGAGTTTTCATGATATGTCTACGATTTCTATGCAATGTTTTATTGTTTACTTTCACGATGTAAGATCTAGGCTCAGCGGATTTTGAAACAATTGTTCCTTTTGTCCATTCTCGTTCAGAAGAAAGTTCTAAACTCACAACACTTAATACGCCATTTGGGAGATATAAATATCTCAGGATGCCAATGGGTATAAATAGTGTTCCGGAAATATTTCGGGAACACTATTTATACCCATTGGCATCCTGAGATATTTATATCTCCCAAATGGCGTATTAAATGTTGTGAGTTTAGAACTTTCTTCATCCAATCTTAAGTGATAAAATCCAGAGGAAGCATCTAATTTACTGAATATTTTTGCTCCAGCTACTTTTGATGCTACTTCGTCAACAGTTTTCATTGGAAAATGTTCACGTTTCACAGCTTTGTTAAGATCTCTGGGGTCTAGGCAAATTCTTACCTTATTTGGTTTTTCGACAACTACCATTGAGTTGACCCATTCCGTCGGCTCCTTTATTTTCTCAATGATTAGATCCTTTTCCATTTTGTCTAATTCTTTTTTGACTTTCCGCTTTATTGTGAATGGCACTTTCCTAGGCGCATGCACGACAGGATTTATACTTTTATCCACGTTTATTTTGTGCGTTCCTTTGAGACATCCGATACCTTTGAACACATCCTGGAATTCGTCCAGTATTTTGTCATTTACCGCTTTGACCTCATTGATTCTCGCAATCAAATCAAGTTCTAGACACGATTTTAATCCCAGAACTGGTACAACATCTTTCTGTACAACTTGAAAATCTAGAACATAGTATTTTCCTCTATAAGACACAGTGAGTGATACTTTTCCACACGGTTTGATACTATGACCTGAGTACGAAACCAATTTTGCTTTTGATTTTCTCAAAGTGTCTTTCGACAGCGATTTGAATGTGTACAATGAAATCACATTTACTTGTGCTCCAGTATCAATTTTTGTCTTCAAAACTTTTGTTCCTATTTTCAGATTCACGTTCCATTCTTTGTCAGACTTTTTATTTTCCTTATTTATTGCATTCATGAAGTATTCATCACTCGCGTCCGACTCATCGCTTGTTTCTATGGCATCCACATTTGGTTTATTTTGTTTTTGACCTTTCTTCTTTTTCTTTGCGTCTTTTTTCTCTCAACACATTTTTGAAAAGTGATTCGCTTTGTGGCAATTGTAACATTCCTGTCCGAACGCTGGACATTTTCTTTTTTCGTGACTATTTCCACATTTATTACAATTTTTAATCAAACCAGAATGTTTTCTTTGTTTTCCTTTGACAATATTAACCCTTTCTGTTTGATCTGCACCTTCGGCCATCACTTTCATTTGATTTTCAGTAGCTTCTGCGGCCCTGCATATTTCAACTGCTTTTTCAAGTGTTAAGTCCAAAGTTCTCAGCAACCTGCTTCTAACACTGTCATTTTTAATTCCGCCAACAATTCTATCTCTTATTAGCGTGTCTTTGAGTTCTCAGAATTCACAAGACTTGGCTTTCATTTTGAGATCTGTTACATAATTGTCAATACTTTCCGATACTTGTTGGCATCTCGAGTTGAAAATATGTCTTTCGAATATCACATTTTTTCTCGGATTACAGTACTCAGCAAACTTCTCCATTACTGGTTCTAGTTTCATTTTGTCCTCTTCGCTGGCAAATTCGAAGGTATTGTAAATTTCAACCGAATCTGGACCGAAAAGATGTAATAATGTGTTTGTTTTCACACTATCATCTTTTTTGTCGACTCCTGTTGCCGCCATATATATGTTGAACAATTGACTGAATTTTCGCCAATTTTCCTTTAAATTTCCTTTTAAGGAGAGAATAGGTGGCGGAGGTAATTTCTCCATTCTGACACCATTTAATATGAACAGAACAAGCTACTTGGATGGAATGCGCTTTATTTAACAAAAGCATACAATATAACAACAATGTAAAGGTTCTGGTAAATATCAAATGTGATTAACTGGTGATGGAGTTCAGCCGAGGTTAACAGAGTTGATGATAACACGGAGTCGCTCTCTGCGGACGGTAATTAAGATGAATGTCCAATTAAATATCATGACAAATACCACCAATCGACCCTCCAGGATTATATGTAAAAATGTCTATTGGAACTGATAACTCTATACTACTGATAAAGCGCGATTTCTCCATAGAATTTTTGAATGGGGTTGATACATGAATAACTTCATCAAACAGTAAGTATTCATACATTTGCATTCCAACCAGTGCATTATCAAGTATACTGTACTTGGGATGTACAATGTCAGCGAGTCCAGCAGTCACAATCAATGCATACTCTCCAACCTGTCGTACAGGATGATTCAGCTTCTGTCTCTTTTGCTGCTCTTCATTCTTCTTTGACAAGTAATCTGAGTAGGAACTCATCGCTAGTGCAAGATTTTCTAGATCCTCCTTCATTTTGCCCCAGGTGGAAGTGTATTTGATGGCCAACAAGCTGAAATGTTAAACTTTCTTTCAGCAACTCATACCAACATTCACATGAAGTAATACATGTATTTCAATTGTTATTAAATAGATTTGTCATTCCACAAATTTTGTCTCAACCATAAACCTAAATCAACACATTGACAGATTTACAGACATTCATGACAGATTGCCATTCAAAGACCTGAATAATTATTTTAAAGAAATCCAAGCAAACGTTCAATGTACAAATAGCTGAATGACATGCCAAATGTAAAAACCTTGAACCTGTGAATTTGTTTATACCTGAAAACTGATGTACTATGAAAAGCTAGTCCATCAAACTGCAATGCTGGAGCCCTTTTACGCTTTTCTTTCAGTCGTTAAATCCATTGAAGTTTTCGAGAAACCTGTGTGTATCAAAATGCCATATCAGGTATATTTCATCGCAGTATTTGAATCAACATATTAAACCGCTTCAGACTTTAATATTTTTTTCTTTTAGATTTCTTTTTATTGTTTTACAGATTTAGCATCAAAGAGTTTAAAATTTGATAAGAGATATTTTTATGAATTAATACTTGGACTTTAAGAAAGCAGGAATAACAACAATACTGAAATTCTGCCATTTTACAAAATGTCAAAAGGCAAAATATTAAATGCATATAATATTAAATAATACATTTTTTACTCAGTTGGTATTTCCATTTTACTTTATAATGAACTTTTAATAGTACTTGATACAGGAATTAATTGCAGACAAGAACTCCCCACAACACAAATGACACATTTAATGCGTTAGATACATTTAGTATGTCAGAAATCCCGACACTAGCAAAGGAAGAAGGAAGTTGAAAATATAAAAGGAACAGTACTAAGCTAGGCACCTTGATTAATGTATTGAGGAAAGATTTCATATCTAGGTTTAATAAGCATATGTATGTGTTGCATTTTGTTTTGTGACAGTGCATGTTATGTTACAGTGCCACACAAGTGTAAAAACATTTAGTAAATATTCCAATACACCAAGGTTGTTGCATACAAGCATTTGTAACTCACCATTAACATGACTGCTCTGAAAATGTAAAATAATGGTTATTGATATTATCAATCTGAAATGAACATCTATGTCTCTATTTAATATCAATATGCCAGATTATTGAATACATATGATTATCAAGTTTCATTTCATACATGTAATAAAATTTAAAAGCATGTATGGTATTCATATACCTCTTCGGAATGGGATGAACCTCTGGTAGGTGTGCACTGCGCTCCATAATCTTGTCCTTGCAGCCATCTAGATACCACAAAGCATTTGTAATGGTGTTGACATGACGTGTTATTTCTGAAGAGGGCATATACGATGGGAAACGTGCATTTTGCTGGTGCAGGTGATTTACCACCTCGTTGAATAAGCGATCTTTCTCTGAATGATATGAAAGAAAAACTTTCAATGAGGTCCATGTTGAAATTAGAATCAATACTGATAGACTGATGTTTTCAGTTTTATTTAATATCATTACATACATTTCACATCGTTAAACAAATTATTTAAAAGAACTTGCGCAAAATTCAACATTTTGTACATTGTAAAAACCAGGTCCATGTTGAGATTTACATGTAATTAAATCTGGAAACAATGTCAGGACAACACAGTGGTACCTCAGTGTAGAATTACCAACTTTGTGTGCAAAATGCTGTCGTATTATGCTGACGTTTTATACTGTTGTCCCTCGACGTCTGACTGGCGGAATCACAAAAGGGATTAGGACATAGTTGACCGTTAATGTGTATTAAATTGAATTTTTTGTTGGCATCTTTGTTTCAAAAATTATACCTTGCTCTTTCCATGTCAGAAGCTCTTCGTATTGTTTTAGGATTTTGCCATTAGATTTTTAAATATGCTATTTTAATATGCCCTACCTGTGAACCTTGGTCCATCTACATTTTTCTTGTCAGGCACTTTTGTCAGCTGCTCTGTTGGGTTCATTAAAACCTCAAATGCATTCTTTCTAGATGATTTTGCAAAGTCTGTAGCAGCTCTTTCTGGAATCACACCTTTAAACCTTACGTATTTTAAGGATTTGTCAAATTCTAATGCCGTTTGTATGACGTCCCACGGCTCTGGGGATAGAGAAGACGATCCCTGAAATGTTGACGAACTCGACAACATGACCTCTGCACAGTCAAGTGCTGCATTTTCTTCGTCCGTAAGGAAAGTATCCGTTATTAATACGTTTAACACGTCCTCCCATGTATATGAACGTTTGAATTGTTTAAGTTTACTTTTAATAACATTCTTGACAAACTTGGCACCCTCATAAATCTCCACAGATGTGCAAAATACAGCGAACTTTGCACATTGAGCACCAGCGTCTGACGACGCCATTTTGGTTTATATCTGCTCCGTATCAATTTGACGCTTCATATAAATTGCGTTCAAAAAAGCGCTCATATGACTTTCAATCATAAAACTACAACCTGGTAACGGTTATACCGAAAATCCGGAAAAATAATTCTTTGTAAAAAATCGCAAAAAAATTATTCGAGTCGGGCCGATTTTCGCGGGTCGGTCGGGTTTGGGGAAACAAACTTAATTTTATTTTAGGCCTTGTATGATCCCCTCTGTCAAAATATCAAATTATAATTGTAAACTTTGACCACACATATCGAAATAAAACTTATATTTCTTTTGTTAACAATATATCTAGTTTCTAGTTCTACATTTAAGCGGACTTGCTTTGAAAAAATAAATAAATAAATATATAAAAAATAAAAAAAAAAAACCAAAAAAATCTATCATCATTCAAAAACCGATCGCAACGTCCAACTTTAAATAACTTTCCATTATGGCGTTTTACGCGCGACGCGATTCGTAAACCCAGCTGTATTCAATTCATAATTATGACACTTTCCTTTCATCTACACCCCAACAAACCTTATATATAAAAGCGAAAACACATAAAAGTTTGGTAGTGTTTGGTATTTAGGAGCGCCCTCCAGGAAACAGGAGTTTTTTTTTTTTTTTTGATGGGGGGAGGGGGACCTGACGATATTTTTTTTTATAGTGGGTTCACATCTTCTACATTTACGCGTATTTGGATTACCGCGTAATTTTTATTAATGATGTTTAAACATAAAAATGACGAACAAATAAACAGTTAATGAATCATAACCATCTGTTCTGGGAAATTAGACCAGTAGTAGGTTAAATTCGATTCAATTACCATGTGGAACAATCCAAGAAAAACCGTCCCTGTCCTGACATGGCAGCAGAAGCAGCATCGGAATGAACTTTGGTCACCTGTATCAAATTTCAACCTCATGTTTAAGATATACTCTGGTTTTTGGTTACCGTCTACGCGACGAATCGAAACCAGACAACTTCCCCCTTTGTTGATAAGACCGGAAATAGTTCTGAAACGCACGAGTATTACTCCGCCAATCAATTTCACATATATTATTGTTTTTAATTCTGTTGTTTTCTTTCATTGTCTATATTCTATTTTTCAAATGATCAGATAATATTTCTATAAAATAATTTTGGCAAGAATATATCCAACAAGATTTCAACACATCAACTACAAATCCTTTAATTGGGGATTTATTTTGTTACATGGACCGGATATTTTTATTTTGATTAGTCAAACTCGTTCAGACGCTTGTGTCTAGTCAATGACCTTAGACTATGTACAACATTCTTTTGTGAATTAAAAAATCATTGCAAACATCCCACCGCTTATTTTTCTGAAATTAATGTATGTTGTTATACTACATTACATAAGAGTTGTCATTTCTTCTTCTGTAGAAAAAAATTGCATACGCCAAACTAGAGACAATTAAGCTGGCCAAACTTAAAATATTTATAAATACACATCTTGACCCCTATGATATATATATCCTTTTCGATAATTGACAAACACAGCAAAACATGAAACAACAAAAAATGTGTTGTTGAGAATTCTATTTTGCATTTCTTCAGATGAATCGTCTGAGATTATATTTCTGTGAACGAGTTTTTGGACTGAGTATAGAAACTTTATTGAACAGTCAAGTTGTACCAATTAAGTCTTACTGTCGAACATACCACGGTTCCATAGACGTGTCAAAAACACTTACATTCTGTATATTTATTGACAGATTCTCTTATACTGCATCTGCATTTTACAAAGAGAGATACTTTCGCCAATACTTTTCTCCCTCTATGTTGCAGATGATACAGTTATTTTTTCTAACTCAATTTCTGGTCTTCAGTCCATGTTAGATTCATTATATCAGAGACATATATACATGTATAAATGTCTCTGATTATATCTATATACAGAAAAATGGTCTCTTACCGTAAATGTATCATAAACAAAGATTATTGTGTTTCGTGATGGCGGTGTTTTAAAACCAAATGAAACATGGTCTTACAATGATGCTAAAATAGATGTGGTTGATGAATTTACCTACCTTGGTGTCTTGTTAAATTATAACGGTAAATTTTTTAAAAACTCAGAAACAGCTGTCTTCACAATGTAGAAAAGCAATGTTTGCTATTAAACGAAAATGTATTGATATGGAATTTAACCATCGAACTCTTTTATCCCTACTCGATACTTACATATCTAGTATTGCTTACTATGACTGTGAAGTTTGGGGTTTTCATTCTGCCCCTGATATAGAGAAGGTGCATCTAGATTTTTGTAGAAATATATTAGATGTGAAAATAACTACACCTAATGCAATGGTTTTTTCGAGTTAGGAAGATTGCCATTACTTTGTTTTAGAAAATTTAGAATCTAATTCATTCAGAAAACTGTATTTTGAAATCATGTTACAATTATTATTGTGAACAATTTGTTGGTAATCAAAACTGTAAAAATTGGATATCAAATGTTCATGATATTTTATCTGAAATCGGTCTTTCCTATGTTTGGATGAACCCTGAAACACTTGATGACAACTACATTTTAACTATATTGTAAAAGAAAGATAAATTGATATCCATAAACAATCACTTATGTCAGAAATTAATGCATCTTCAAAATGTTTTTGTATAAGCACCTAATAGATAAAATCAGCCTACAGTCATATTGAACAAAACCTATATATGATGAATGTAAGAAACTTATCAGTAAGGTATGTCTCTCTTCACATTGTTTAGCTGTTGAGACCGGTAGATTTAGAAACATTCCTTTACAGAGACGTATTTGTCCATTATGCAGTACTGATATAGAAGGTGAATTTCATTTTATACAGAAAGTCCTTTGTGCAATAACTTGAGAGTGAAATATTTGAAACCTTATTTTTATAGAAGACCCTCTGTCTACAATTTCAAACATGTAACAAGTTCACCGCGCTATCCTCAGTCAAATGGTATGGTGGAAAGAACAATCCAAACAATCAAAAACATTCTAAAGAAATCAAAAGCTGATTGCCAAGATCCATATTTAGCTTTATTAGAGTTAAGAAACACTCCGATAGATGACCAAGATTCACCAGCACAATTGATGTTTGGACGTAGAACTAAAACCCTAATTCCTATAAACCCGCAACAGTTGAAACCGCAAAAGGTAAACAATAAAATCATTATGAGAAAATTCCGTCAAAAAGCTGAAAAACAAAAATACTATCACGACAGAAACGCAAAACCATTGAAAGATCTTGAACCAGGAGACAATGTCAGAGTTAAAACTGGAAATGAACGAGAATGGACAAAAGGAACAATTGTTTCAAAATCCGCTGAGCCTAGATCTTACATCGTGAAAGTAAACAACAAAACATTGCGTAGAAATCGTAGACATATCATGAAAACTCAAAGTGAAAAACATACGGAAATAGATCTTGACGAACTAGATGATGTGTTACCCGATCCAAGCGAAAATCAAATAAACAATAGTCGCGAACACGGAAAATCAAGATACGGTCGAACAATTAAACCTACTAAACGATTGATTGAAGATATGTAAGAACTTATGGTAAAGATAAGTTCCAACGATGAGTCATGTGCTAGAAACCTCTGACTCTAATGTATATAAGTTTGATTTAGATTTAGATTTAGTTTTGTAGTTTTATATTCTAAAATAGGAATGCTTCAGAATTCAGACATTCTTTAATAAATTGAAAATTAATTTTGTTTGGACTTGGGAAGGAGATGTCATGATATTAAATTGGACATTCATCTTAATTACCGTCCGCAGAGAGCGACTCCGTGTTATCATCAACTCTGTTAACCTCGGCTGAACTCCATCACCAATTAATCACATTTGATATTTACCAGAACCTTTACATTGTTGTTATATTGTATGCTTTTGTTAAATAAAGCGCATTCCATCCAAGTAGCTTGTTCTGTTCATATTAAAGACACGACGTATTTTTATTCTCGAATCCGATTATAATGCCTATTAATGATGATTTTCATGAATATTGCACGAAATTAAACAAGACCAAGTTATTTGAAGATAAATTGATTTTTACAACGCCAAAAAATCATAATTCAAATCTAGGTCATAATTACTAAATAGTTATATTCGTGAACTGCAAAATGCGATGCTGAACTCGGGGGAATGTAAATAATTTCATTTAAAGTAAATCTAACTCAAAATGAAGTTTTGTAGCATCATTTAAATCAGTAGGACAGTGGGTTTTTTGTAGCTATGCACATCTGTAGCTTCTTTGGGATATAGGTTGGTTGGTTGGCTGATCGGTGTTTTACGTCGCTTTCAACAGTTATCCAACCTCTCAAACATAGTGGCAACCTGGGAATCGAACCCGGCCAAGCGCTTAACCACTACACCAAGCCTGTCCCCTAGGATATAGGACTTCATGTACATTCAACGAGGTGGTCATACAGGTGCATGGCAAGTCCTATATGCCTGAGTGTCTATATAGTTTATCCTAAAATGGAAAGCAACTGAAGAAAGCAGGACAAAATATATTGATAAATTGTTCAAAATACTAGGGGAGAAGGACCTAAAAACCTTTTATGAAATAAATCCAGCGCTTTTATTGCAACTTGTGCTTGATCCAACCCATACAACTACTCCAATGATCTTGCAAGATGAGGACACTATGCGAAGAATTGAAGAAATTACAAGAGACATGTGCTATTCTCTACATTGCCATAGAAATAAGCTGCTTGGTATTCTATCAATATAGATAGTCAAAGCAATGCACTTTACAGTATTACAACAAATGCACTCCTTTAACAGACCCAATACAACATTCAATATAATAAAAGTTAGGTAAACCGATATATGTATATATATATATATATATATATATATATATATATATATATATATATATATATATATATATATATATATATATATATATATATATATATATATATATATATATATATATATATATTAACATATTGACATTATATGGTCTTGATATAACCACAATAGGTGTGATAAGATGCAGATACAGCTATAATAATGATAACTCTAAACTAGATATCCTGATACCAAATTTCAATCTAAGGTGATATAATATTTTATACTTTATATTTTAAAAATATGAAAAAGGCGACAGAAACACTATTGCTTTTAAGTAGGTATAAGCTTAAACTTGGCGTATTATTTTAATGCAGTGTAGTTTACTACTGCTTTATAATATAAATTTATCTCTTTTAATTTAGAAGCCTCGTATTTTATCAGTAATTAGATTTATACACTTAATAACTGCTTGATCAGCATCTTCTTTAAGTACAAGAATTAGAGGTTTTCTTTTTTTTTTTCTTTTTCTTTTCTTTTTAATAGCTGCTTGATCAGCCTCTGTTTTAAGCACAAGACTAACCAGCGAGGTCCAACAAATGAAACAAAAGGGAACTCTGGAAATTTAATTCCTTTTAGATTTTATATTTTAACTCATACTGTATTTTAACAGTTGCTAAGTTTTTACATCCAAAGATTGGATGGTACTCCTTTACAGAGGAGGGATATATGACAGAAGGTAGGTAGGTAGGTGGGTGGGTAGGTAGATAGATAGACAGATAGATAGACACGAGAAAAGTAAGATCTAAAGGAACTTAGTAACGAAATAGAGTGAATATCCGTCAAGAACCGTGCGTTCAGGCACCTCACTGTCATATAAGGACATCGCGATAGTTTATAAAAAATTCACCGTTCATATTGTAAGTGGAGAGCAACTAATACGTATATTGTATATTACTGAAATTGTAATAAATATGGAAAATATATACATCAATGGCGGATCCAGAATTTCCGAAAAGGGGGGCCCAAATGGGTATTAGCCAAACTTCTCAGTCATTTTTGGTGCAAAATCTGGATTTTTACTAGTAAATATGTGACCAAACGGGGGGGGGGGGGCGGCCCCCTTCTAAATCCGCCACTGTACATGTGTGAGCTCATTCCCTAGTAACCACCGCCAAGTCCTTAAGATGGAGATACAGTCAGAAACAAGCAACACAACCAACACAGAAACGGCGGCAGTTATAATATATAGATATACATGTAGGCCCTACATCTATATGTGTGTCTGTGCATGGGACTTCGAAAAAACAGAAGACATCTGACTAAGCTGCATGACACAAATCACAAAGGACATCATAAAACATTATTATAGTCAAATAAACACAGAAAACATTACAAAAATATCCGATTGCACTAGAAATGCGATACGGACTTAAAACGTCAATTAAAGTAACATAGTTAACACATCATTTTCCCACTCTGTCTCACCGAAAAAGCAACACAATGAAAGGACACGCATTTTAAAATTTATAAATAATCTTCCATATAGAAATCAAGGATCAACAGATTTCTCAAGACGAAAGGTCGTAAAACAGAACAATATTTACAAACGAGTACAGCTTGTGACGAAATCACATAGGACGAATTGTTTCATTACGAAATTACTGTAGCAGACAGGTATACCACTGGTTGCAAGATGTAACCCATACAGGCAAGACACTCATTACGTTGTTTTCCTAGACTGACACAGCGATCGAAAAGTCTTCTTGAGGCCGAAAATGCCAACTGTTTCTATGATGCGCTCTATTCTGGTTCGTTCAACTCAGTCATGTTTAAAAGTTCTTGGAGGAAATCCACAAATTCCCACATTCCCACATCCGTCTTTCCGAAGTCTGTACCTTAATTACAACAAACCATTCGATAACTATGAAGAACATAGGCTTCTGATGAAAGAAACTACATTACCAACCTATTTCAACTTCGCTCGAGATGTCATTGACCGATGGGCAAGGAGTGAGCAAACTGGGACAAAAACAGATATGCCAGCATTTTGGTGGGTGAATGATCAAGGATTAGAAATAAAATGGAACTTTACCCAGATTTCTCAATTATCCAAGAAGTTTGCCAATGTTTTGATTTCAGGTTGTGGTCTTGCACAAGGTGATATAATTATTGTTATACTACCTAAAGTACCTGAGTGGTGGATAATTAATATCGGTGCAATTAGGGCAGGAGTGGTACTGAGTTCTGGTACTACCCAGCTGAGACCAAAGGACATAAAACACCGCCTTTTGTTCTCCAAAGCAAAGGGTGTCATAACTGATCAATCATCACAACATAATGTTCAGGAGGTAGTAGATGACTGTGAATCAGTGAAGTTCAAAATGTTTGTTGGTGAAAAATCTCAGACCCCAGTTGGTTGGTTAAACTATGAAGAACTGATGGAGAAAGCAAAGAGAAATTTTGAGACAGTTAAATCCAAGTCCAGTGATCCAATGACTATATTTTTCACGAGTGGCACTACAGGTCCACCTAAAATGACAGAACATTCCCATGGAAGTAGCGGTATTGGACATATGATTACAGCAAGGTATATGTTAGACATTCACGATGGAGACATTATGTGGAATTTGTCAGACACTGGATGGGCCAAATGTGCATGGACATGTCTATTTGCTCCATGGTTGAAGGGAGCATGTGTATTTATCCATAACATGCCAACCTTTGATCCATTACTCACAGTACAGGTTTTGGAGAAGTATCGTCCTACTCATTTGTGTGTTCCCCCTACAGCCATGAGAAGAATGGTGAAAGAAAAACTAGAAAACTTTCCATATCTTGGAAGTATGAAAAAGGTTATTTGTGCTGGAGAGCCAGTGAATCCTGAACTGATAGAGGAATGGAAAGAAAAGACAGGAGGGCGAATACATGAGGCATATGGCCAGTCAGAAACAACATTTCTATGTGGAACTTATGAGTGCATTCCTTATAAAGCAGGCTCAATGGGTAAAGCAGCACCTGGTGTTGACCTTCAGGTTGTTAGTGATGAGGGTGTTCCATTACCTAGAGGAAAAGAAGGAAATATTGCAGTACGCTGTCTACCTAAAAGACCTATTGGACTTTTCACACGTTATGTCAATGATGAAAATAAAATGGCAGCAGTGTTTCAAGGAGAGTTTTACCTAACAGGTGATAGAGGCATATTGGATGAAGAGGATTATTTTTGGTTTGTTGGACGGGCAGATGATGTAATTCTATCCTCAGGGTATCGCATTGGTCCTTTTGAGGTGGAGAATGCTTTACTTGAACATCCGGCAGTTCTGGAGTCTGCTGTGGTTAGCAGTCCAGATGAATCCAGAGGAGAGATAGTAAAAGCCTTTGTAATTCTCACAGAATCTTTTAAATCTAAAGATCCAAGTCAGCTGGCCTTTGAGTTACAAAATCATGTCAAAAACATTACAGCCCCGTACAAGTATCCAAGAAAAATTGAATTTGTGGAGTCTTTGCCAAAGACAGTGAGTGGGAAAATTCGCCGTGTTGAATTAAGAAATTCTGAATGGGGTCTACATGATGCCAGTTAGGGGCAGATTAAGACTTAAAAATTGTTTAAGTGGTTGGTTACCTTCTGATTCCATGTGGCAGTTTGATGGAAAACTTTTTGAAAGCAATGTACTTGTACACTAAAATCATGTAAAACACCAACCGACTGTGATGCCAATTTAGAATGAATTTGAAGAATTTCTTTAGTTTTGTTGATGGACAGAAGGTAGTGAACAGACAAATAGTAAAGATGATACATATATAGCGAAAAATTAATGTTTTAAGATGTTTACAGAAAAATGTGCCATATGCATAATATATATTATATATTTAATCAGTGCTGAAACTATAATGCTCATTTTATCTAAAGGGAATCAATGATGGCCCACTACAGCATATTATGTCTGCAGATCCAATACTCATTTTGACCAATGGTCAAGGGTTGTATTTGTAAATATTGATTGTATATAGGTAGATGACAATAAATAGTGGGAGTTTTGAACTACAGAATTGCTGAAGATGTGGATCAGTACCACAAGTAGTCACCATTGGATTTATCACTTTGTCAATGGAAATTCTTTTTGCTTGGAATTTCTATACAAAAATGCAATATACTTTTTTTTTAACAAAAGCATTACAATGGTACTGCACATTGTTGAATCTTTAATTTAGTCATAATTGATTAATTGATGTCAATATATGCAGGGATAATTCTGGTGGTTTTTACTTTATCTTTTTGAGAGAAGTTTAGGTTTTTGACCATTTTCAATGAGAGAATTTGACAAAATCTTGAATTTCTAAGAGAGAATTGCAAATATAATGGAAAAAATCTCTTAATTTTGCAGCCCAAAATTACCTCTGTATATGTACCACTTATTAATCAATATCTAGAGTATATTAATGTCATGTGCTGTATCTTGAACTTGTATTCAGTATAGGATTTTAATACTATGTTGTACCGGTATACTGTAACCAGTTTTCTTCCAGCTGTCCCTGTATGTCTTGGGCGCATCTACATGGGTTATTGTGTATGTTTGTCTTAGGCACACCTACATGGGTTATTGTGTATGTTTGTCTTAGGCACACCTACATGGGTTATTGTGTATGTTTGTCTTAGGCACATCTACATGGGTTATTGTGTATGTTTGTCTTAGGCACACCTACATGGGTTATTGTGTATGTTTGTCTTAGGCACACCTACATGGGTTATTGTGTATGTTTGTCTTAGGCACACCTACATGGGTTATTGTGTATGTTTGTCTTAGGCACACCTACATGAGTTATTGTGTATGTTTAATTTTGGTCCTGGTCCTTTACGTAACATGTACTCAGTAAATCTTATCTATAAAACACCATATTATACTGTTTCCCCCCCCCCCCCCCCAACCCACAACATTTTGGCCCAGTAACTTTGACCTGTTTTTCATCCCCCCTTTTCTATTACATTATATGTACAATAACATTTAAATAGTGAGAAGTGGTACTTTTACTTTCTATGTATTCTCAGTGGCATGACTTTCCATTATTACCAAAACATTATGATTTTGACATATTGATCTTAAATTTTGACATACATTTAAAAAACTTGAATTAAATGTGGGCCACGGCTTTTGAATGGTTTTTGATGGGATTTGATATTTTGTGTGTGTATTACTTTTGACAAGATGTGTCATTGATACTAAAGTTTACCTCTTTTCCCCCATAGAAGGAGGTCTTAAAAATTTGTAAGTGGTATATCTATAGAGGCATATCCAGAATTGGAAGTGGGGATGTGGAAATTTATGAAAAGGCAACAGATCTTGATCTGCCTTAGAACCCCCAGTGGGTCCGGGGCACTTCTAGAAGTCCGGTAGGCAAAGCCCCATGAAGCTCCTATGTTTTTGTGAATTTCAAGATGAAAATAATATTAATAATTGGCATTTGAATTAAAATTATTTAGTATTTCGTAGTCAAAGTTCAAATTCAATTTTGTCTTGGCAGGTTGATAAAATACATTACATTTAATTTTTAATGGGAAATATCAAAGGTAAAACATTTAAGTTTTGCCCTTCCCTCTCTCTTTCTCCCGCTCTTACTCTCTTTCTTTCAGTTTATTCTTTTTCACTGTCCAAAAAAGAGAAAAGAAAAAAAAAGAAAACAATGTGTGTGTGTGTGGGGGGGGGGTGCCCACATTCCCTCTTAATAAATCACTTATTTGGCCATGTTTGCAGATGTTCATTTGATATTTCATACATTGCTTTACCATGACAAGTTATATATCTAGTTTGAATTTTGTTCTTGTGAACACAGTGGGAAAAATGTTATTCATCAATTGTAGTTTGACTCGGTTATGCATTATATATTTCAAGAAATGTATATACAGTATCAGCCTCTTCCAAATGTGTGCATTGTTAAATATGTTTGGGATGGTAGAGAACATGTATTGCTTTAGCAATACACTCAGAATGCTTATTGTACAAAAGGTTATGAGAAACAGAGAACATTACCACTACTGTGAATCTGATGACCTGTGAGGCTGGGACTCAGTTGGTTACAGAGTGAAATGCAGTGTATTTTGTGCCTTAGGTTATACTATGAAGACTACAAAAATTGTGATATTGATAATCCCTATGGCGGAGGTTCATGATCTAAAGAAAACAGCCAAATGGGTAAATGTTTCATCATAGAAAAAGAACTATCTTTACTCTTTTTCATTGTGGTTTTAAATATAAGCATGGTTGTGAAGCACCCAAGACCTGCAATGGAACTTCAACATTGTTTCACAAACCACGCTTCAATTATGCTTGGGTGATTGAAAAGGCTTTTGTTCCCTTGATACTATCTATATACATATATATGCATACTTTGTTTTATGTACACAAATGCATGATGATGACTGAAGGTAAAAATTCCATGTATATTTTTGTATTTACTTGTTCCAAAGTATTGTACAAGATCATTACAATACAATATTACAGATTAGTTCTCGAATGTACATGTAATTATGTTTTTATTGAATAACATATGCTAAATTTTGTAAGATATTGAACTAATTATAATACAATTTAATCTGAATTGAATATATGTAAAAGCCTGTTCAAACTTCAGGAGGATGTTCTGAACCAGAGAACTTTCACAGAGCAAAGTTCATGTAGTATACTGCTTATACTGCTGCTTTGCAAAAGAGATTGTTTTCACATTTTTTATGCTTCCCAAAAACATTTGGGGGAGCATATAGTCACTGTCCTGTCTGTTTGTCCGTCCATCCCAGTTCATATCTCCTATACCTTTCATCAGAATTTGATCATACCTCACCAAAATGTTACATAAGTGAAGGGTTTTGGGACATAGGTCACTCAGTCATTTCTTAAAGGTCAATTTCGCTTACTAACTATGACTTAAAGTACCAAGAAGTACCTATATTTCTTTTACCTTTCAACAGAATTTGATCAAACTTCACCAAAATGTTATTTAGGCTAAGGGCATTGGAATAAAGGTCACTCACGGTCATTTCTGAAAGGTCAGGGTCACTTATTAACTATGACTTAATGAAAGTACTTATATCTCCTATACCTTTCATCAGAATTTGATCATACTTCACCAAAATGTTATTTAGGTTAAGGGATTTGGAACAAAGGTCTTTCAAAGTCATTTATGAAAGATCAAGGTCACTTATTAACTATGACTTAAAATACCATGAAATACTTTTATCCCCCACACCTTTGATCAGAATTTAATCATACTTCACCAAAATGTTATTTAGGTTAAGGGCCTTTGGACAAAGGTCTTTTCTGAAAGGTCAAGGTCAAGATAGAAAGTTTTTTCATAACTTATCAAGGTCAAACTCACTCATTTTAGTTTAAGATACTGTGATCACTTGTTGTTCTACAATGACGTAATTGGATATCCATATGGTACATTGAGATTTGAAATCGTTATCAATTAATACAATGATTTCCTATATAAATTTATTGAGTCATTCATTTTCTTCATCATTGCTGTGCTTCTTGGAGCATCCATCAATTTTACTGATTTTTTGTATTTAAATTGAGTCATAAATTTCCTGCATTAGGGGACGACCATTTGATTCTGAAAGGGGGGGGGGCTGGCACTTCTTGGAAATGAGTATTCTGACCCTGAAAATGCTGGAAATAAAAAAATCTGGCTTTGACTTAAATGAAGATAAAATATTCTGATTACTAGCTTGTACATATACCAGATCATGCGAATATAAAGCTGTATGCTGTTTTTTTTTCCGGCTCGCTTCGCTCACCAGATTGCTTTATATACTATAATCTGTAGTAGTTTAACTGTATAACTCATATTTCATACGAATGTATAGCATTGGACAAATCATGCTATTCAATATGTTCAACAAAACTTGATGAATTGTTGCTTTTTAAAAATATATTTGCATGTCCATTTTGAGCGTCTGACAGGGGACAAGGGCTCTACCATCTACTTTCTGAGAGATTTTCTCTTCAGATTCTTGTTCGCAATAGTGTCATTCGCATCCCCTTGATACCAGTTTCCGATATCCCTTTCCCCAACTTCCCCTCGTGTTGTTCGCCCCTCATTTAAATGCCACACACACAAGTATTTTAACGTTAAAACGAGTGGCCAAAAGGGGTCTAATTGAATTTGTCTCGTCTCTCACCTGAGTACATATGCAAAGTTGATTTTTGAATTAAATCACATGCCTTTCAAAATTAGTGGTGGCCATTTTTGTTGACAGTGTTTCATTCCTTTTAAGTTTCATTCAAATCAATGCAATAGGACATTCATCAAATGATTTTAACACATTTATTCAAATGTAAAATAAACACAAACATAACTTTGAAATGAGAACAAGAGTCCCAAATGGGCCAATATTGTTCACCTTAGACATAGAAAACATTGCACAAAGATATTGAATAATGATTGTAGATGGCCACAAGTCTTTAGTTTCTTTAAGACTTTAAAAACATGTAAAATTGTAAATGAGAAACATCTCTGCTTAATATCTACCAAGCTTTCTCAAATTTAATCTAGAAGTAGTAAAGACAAAGTTAGAAATGTGAAAAATCAATATATCAAAAATATTTATGAAATGCTTTTTTGCATTAAAAGAACATAGTTCAATGTAAATCAAAAACGAATAAAATATTATGATTTCGGATAGGAAGCCAAAACAGCAACACTTCCTCACACATCCTTCTATAGTGATAAATGGAAATTCTCCCCCTGGATACTAGAGATTGAAAGAGACTATACACTTCACTATAGAAACTAGTAGTATAAAGACCTATGCTATTAAAGTAGTGTTTATATATTATTTGCTGAGTTTACCTTATATCAGAATGTGTTTTGTTAAAAAAATATAATTGTAGAAGGATATGTGTTAATGGTATATATTACAATGCAATTCTAACAAGTATTTATTGGCGACCAAAAGGTCAGTCAAGAAAATAAATAATCTGTCTCATGATATTGAAGAAATAAATATACCTTCCTTCAAAGACCTGAAAATAAATAATCTGACTCGACCAAATTTGCCAGCCCCTCAGAATTAAATGGTCGTCCCCTTTTAGCTGCCGTTCGGGAAGCATTCATCAGTTTTACTGATACTCTTGTTGATAAGGTCACTGTGTTTGACTTAAATGGTATGGCCATGTAATCAAGTTCAAGACAGTTTTAAGTCTTGTTTCATTGGTAACAAATGTGCAGATTCACTGTTGGTTTTTAGGATACTCCTTATCAAGTAGTATCTTACTGTTATCGAGTTCAAAGGTCAGATTTACGTCTACCCAACTACAATTATTGAAGAAATAGTACGATGTCTGTGTAAATGTTTGTCTGTTTTAGTGAGGACAGCTGTACAAATAATTTCATCGATTCAGCGTAAGAGTCTTTCTTAAAGATAAGTTTTGACCACAATCGTGTGAATTCTTTTAGAAAACGTCCCCTCCCCCACCAAGCATTGTCGGAGACCCACGTCTCGTTGCGCTAGCGGAGAAAAGGCCGTGGGTTTCCGACGATGCAGCCAAGGTGAAAGCGATGGTGTATGAATTTACGTTCATCAGTCTTTTGGCACGATCAACATGTACAAATGTATAATGATGTGTGTTATGAACTGATTTTTTTATTCGTACTTTCTTGTACTCGAACTACGGTCAAATCGAGTTGTCTAAGGACTACTTTATAGTTCATTCGGAACAACCTCGCCCTTTACTTGTACCTACGTAAAAAGACTCGGACGTCACTCGGCGGAATGATTTACATCGATTCCATGCATCAATCGGTTTCCGGCATTGTACTCAGTAATATATCAGCAATGTAAAATGTAATCCAGTACACAATCTATGTCATCTATGTCAAGGAAAGTAATGAAAGCTGCAACAGTTCGGGATTAATGTTTAATTTAAGTCCGTTGAAATGTGAAAGTCTTCTACCGTCTTTATTACACGCCAAGCACTGACCTATTTGTCTGGTACACATGCGAGCGTCTATAACTACAGGAACTATTTTTAAATAATGGCTACGAGTGACGTCCGAGCTTTTTTACGCAGGAAAAGGTCGAGGATGTCCGAATGCTTTATAGTTTTCACATTCGGAACAACCTCGCCCTTTACTTGTACTTACGTAAAAAGCTTTTTTACGCAGGAAAAGGTCGGTGATGTCCGAATGCAGTTTTCATTGTAATCCGAGATTCTCTGCCCTTCTCAGTCCCACTTTTGATATTGGCGGTTTGTGGAAGAGGGTCAGAGAGACTTTGTTCATCAAAAGTTGGGGTGTTTTTTTTTTGACGGGGGGCTCCATTCCGAAATGTATATATTTTTTTAAATTTGCCATTTTGCCCATTTTATGGTTATTTCTGAGATTGTCTCCTTACAGATAACTTACAATGCACCGATTTTGTGTAATTGAATTGATTTTACTGTAATAAATATACACAGAAAAAGATTGAATAAAAATATTTTTTTTTGTTTGCTCTCTTTAATATTAAAGAAAAACACAGGAGTGATATTAATTAATGATTATTTTTCTACGTCAGACTACGATTATTTCACCTATATGGTAACGGCATCTGCCTGATGCATTGCAGAGAAATTATAGTTTTGCGACGGACCCACCCGAATCAGCGACATGCTACGTCTACAATGACACGGGACCTCGGTTTTTACTGTCTCCACCGAAAGGCAGGATACCGGTGTACCCACGGCGGGAATCGAACAGCAAACTCTTGGTCATGAGTGGGATACCTCATACGCTGAGCTACACTGACTCAGGGATATATTATTAGCATGTAATGATAAGTTTTGATGGACTTCCTAATTCTCAGAAGCAATGAAATACTTTCGGTCAAACTTGGTAGATATGATTAGGAAGTACATGTACCAAGATATCCAACACATCGTCGGCTGAGGACCACACTGACCTAATTACCAATTTGACAAAAATCGAGTTTATATATCATTGGATTCGTCTTTGGATTGCGCATCTTTTCAGACGTTTACATTGGTCAATGTACGCTTGGTGGGGGAGGTAGGGTCATTTTTCTAAATTCCATCCTGTTCTATCTCCATAATTTCTATTGTGGTATCAATGGAAAAAATCTGTATCAAAGTTATAGATAGGAACAGTACCATTCTGTTCTATCTCTGTATCACGTGATATTTTCCCTCTTTTCATCGGTCAAAATGGACATAGAACATTGTGGTTTTACTCAAATTCATAAGAAAATTTAGAAAAATCTTCTATCTACATTTGAAAAAACTTCAAATTCAAAGAAACCTGATCATAATTTGTGGTAAAGATTTAAATTAAATCTTTGACACCTTATACATGTTACTAATATATATATTTCATCTTAGAGAGCATGTAGAAGCGAACAATTGTATTAAAAACTTCAAACTCGATTTTCTCTAAATAAAAAATTTGGCAGTAGAACACTATGGTTCTCAGGCGACGACATATTGCTATTTTCGATCAGATTCGTCTAGAGGTAGATCCAGGTCAGGATGATATAGCCCCAACAGGTACCCTTCTTTAACAAACTTCTTCAGATTGTTTGCGTAAACCATAATACCAAATAGATAAGAGCTCTCTCTCTCTCTCTCTCTCTCTCTCTCTCTCTCTCTCTATATATATATATATATATATATATATATATATATATACCTAAACACATACACACACCTACACACACACACCTATACATACACACACACACGCACGCACGCACGCACGCACACACAGGAGGTTATGATTGTTTAGCTCACCAGGACGAATATCCCGAGAGTTATTGCGATATCCCGGCATCATTGTTGTTGTTACGTCCATGGACAATAAGTTTAAGCTGGACCGTAACTTTACAACCATTAGAGACAGGGCTTTGATATTTCACTTGTGTGATCCTTATGCCAAAACCTTTCACTGGATACCAAACTTTTTCACCTTGACCTTGAAGTTTGACCTACTTTAAAAAAACTTATGCCTTATGCGATGCAAAAGACAGATGCCGTCACCATATACGTGAAATAATCGTCAAGTAACATAATTATAACCAATTAATCAATCAAATGTGGATGCATACGCTCCTTTAAATATATACTTATACTTCCGGTTCTTTTTTGTTTTCTGCCATGCTTCGACGCAAAATTTAATAATTGGACAGTGTACTGTATAGTTTCCACTGCATAAGAAAAATGCATATAATTACCGTGTATTATTGAACTGCAGTCACATTTTTTCTAGAGTTTCTGTCATATAATGTTGAAATCGATGCAAATTCATTTCTCGATATTTATATTTTGATCATGTCATTTATAACACAAAGCTGTAATGTAGATTCATTTAGATTTTGTTTTTGATAATGTCGCTGCTTGTTGACGGCAGATGTCCTGGGATATTTATGAACTTGGTATCCGAGTTCAAAATAAGCAATATGGTATCTGACATCAAAAGAAAATGATAACAAAATGAATATTATGGCCAAACTGTTTCCGTAAAATCAATGAGCAATATCAAAATATAAAGCAAACTATTGTTACCAAAATGACAGAATAGGAAGGAGTGGAATCTAAGAACAGAGCGATGTAAGTGCATGAGTTGATTAGATAAACAAAGCTACATCTGCTTACTGTATGGTTTTCGGTTTGTGTACCTAATATAAAAAGGCAATTATTGAAAAAATGCTCTTCGGGTATTAGTCCAACTTTGAGCAACCCTTCGACGTACCTAACCGAGACACAATCGGCCCAAATGGAACTATATTGCTTTAAGGAGCAACTTGCGCACATGAGATGGAAAGTATCAGAATGTTCTCTTCAGAAATAGTATGAAACTGAACCAAACACATTAGCAAGTCATCGTACATCTAATAATCAAAAAAAAATTTAAATAAAAAAAAAAATTTAAATAAATAAAAAAAAAAAAAAAAAAAAACAAAATAAATAAAAATTAAAAAAAAACCCACTGCCAGAATATGTCCAAAACGACTAAGTCTAAAAGAAACCTTAGGAAGGTGTCGATACTCAATTTCGGAATGGAACGAAAACCAATACATAACACTTCTTTTAAGAGAGAAAACAGAAGACATCTGGCAAAGCTATATGACACAAATCACCAAGGACCTGCAAACCATTCCAGACCAGACTCATGCATTAGGGTGTTGACTTATCCAATCGGTCTGACAGAGAAGCTTGCCAAAGAAGTGTACTCCCTCGGCTTACAGTTGTAGGGGACATGTAGAGCTTCACTCCTAATACGTAACTCTTCAGCAGTGCTGAGGAAGTAGAAGGAACGAATGGTCTATGCTAGATGGGCGGATGGATGCCGGACGAAAAGCGATAACAATAACTCCCTTAACGACAGGCGATTACAATATAACGAACTAGAACCTTCGGCACATATGAACTAAAACTGATCTAAATATATTATGCTTTTCCACAATCCGCATAAACAGAGAGGATATCAGAGAAGTAGATGGAATAAATTCATATAATCATAACTTGATCCTGTAGGTATGGATTCCAGGGATTCATCCCAAATTCATTCTGACATTTTACTTTCCCCAAATAGTGTTTCAAATTCAACGACAAATTCCCTATCATTATGTACTATGTAAAATATGAAAACTTGTAACTGGGGTCACATGACTATTGCACTAACAACAATGTATCACAGTGGAAGTTTACAGACCCCTGAAATTCAGAGGTGAGACTAGGTGCCCGGGAGGAGTGAGCGTCTCCTGCTTGGCAAGCCATACCCGACGTGAATGCCCTTACATATAGACGAAACAAATATAATTCATATACATACATGAATGTGAACAAACACTGTGTAGAAAGTGTCCTTACCACATAACGTCAGTAAAAAAGTATAACACTTAAGTCAAACCCTCCGCGGGAAATATTTTACCAGCTCCACACTGCAAAGGGAATATGTGTGACATTAATATAAAATACGAAAGTATCTGGTGTCACATGATTATGACACTAACAACAATATAAAGAAAGAAGACATCCGACTGATTTGTAGGAGTCGCCGTGGACATATAGAGAATACAAGAATTAATACACACAAAGACATTGTAAAGATATTCGATTAGAATGCATTTGTGATACCGATTTAGGATCAATTGAACTTACAGTTGTCCCTTATTTAGTGTGATTAATCCTTTAACTGGAACACCTTCCCACTCACTACATAAACAATACAATCAAATCAAACAATCCCCCATATCGCGAAGAAGTAGCAAACGGATACTAAAACTGAGAGGTCATAAAATGAAAAAAGAATGGCCGGTGTCACTGCTGTCCCCGAGGGCATCATAAGTCTAGTTTCCAGTGCTTTTGTACTGACATGAAATATAACTTAAAATTATCACTCATCAAATTAAGTAAATCACTCTAAAACTAAGGAGTATTTCCCTTATGCATAGCTCTGTCCTTAGATAGATTCTTTGGTTCACTTTTCGGTCATTTTGGCTTGAACTCTGCTCTTCATATTTTTATATATTTTGAGAATTCCTATCATTTGGCAACGAGCATCACTGAAGAGACATAACTTGTCGAAATGCGCATATGGTGCACAAAATTAAAAGGTACATATATTCTATATTTATTTTGGTATGAATGAAAGTATCAAAAATATCAAGTGACATCAACATAAGCTCTGCCATCCAAAAGCGATCTTAAGACAGTAGAGGGGCTCAATTATGGTTTGCGATATCAGATCATACAGTCGATATCAAAAGCGTTTGTAGATTTTTTTTAAAAGTTAAACTGTTAATGGTGTCTGTAAACAAGGACAACTTATCTATGTGCATTTTGAACTACAAGTATTAAGCACAGGAATGGATTCATAGAAACCAAAGAAAAAAGAGGAGTTACTGGTTCAGTTATGTGGCAGAAGTCACAATGGAGCTATACAATAAATGAATATAAATAATGTACTAGTACAAATAACACATTACAAAAATATTTGATTGTAGTGCAATTACGATACCGACTTAGGACGGTCATTTAATTTGACAAAAGCCAAACAAATGGTGTGGTTAAACGGTTTACGGGCCCATCTTCCCACTCACCGTAACAGCAGAACAATCAAAGGACGTTCATTTAAAAATTTATAAATAATCCTTCCTCCATGTAAAGAACAAGGGTCAACAGGTATCGCATATTGAGAAGTCATAAAAATATGAACACGTTAGGTATTGTAAAACACATAATGATAAAAAAATATATGCGACATCAACATGATAAACCGTGCTCTGCCAGTCTGAAAGCGAGCTAAGACCCTAGATCTGTAGGAGTCCCGATTAACAGTCACAGGGGACGAGGTTCAGGACCATGTCTTCTCTGAAAGAGGTTTGGACAAGGCCCGTCATATAGTCCCCACCGCCCTGTTAGTCAGCGTGCAACGTTCAAGTAAAAGTCTGCATACGGCTGTAGAGGGGCCAAATACAAGACCTATAGTCTTTTTTATTATCTCAATGTCATATTGTCTATTTAGAAGACGTTTGACTATTTTATTACATGATAAAATAACGTTATAATCAAAGAATAATATCAGGTACATGGAAGTGAATATCTCCTGTTGGCTAACATCACTCGTACAGACACTTTATTCAACTATGTACGCTTAGGGTGAATATACACTGACATTGTTTACATTCTTTTTCAGTCATATAACGTCAGACTAGAGTATAATAAAACTGAACAGAGAAAGTAGTTGACATGTATTGAAAATTAGAGATATGAAAAATCGTTAGATCATGATGCATATACTGCTTATTACCCCGGCCGACACATGAAATAAATATTTAAAAAAGAAGCCCAGAGCTGAAAATGTCAGAAAACTTGACTAAATGTGATAAATTACTGTCGTTTACACTCATGTATTTTGACGATGATATGCTGACGTGTCCCTTCGTCCATCTATAAAATAATCAGTTATCAAGCTTGAATGTACATTTTCACAGTACAAAACATCATGTTCGTAAGTATAATTGACTTACAGACAAGATCTGCATTAACATCTTTTATGTTAATTAAGTTCTTAAAGTAGTGTATTATTAATTATTACCTGTATGTTAATCTATTGTAATGATAAGTTTTCAATTCCATTTGCACAGTTTAGAATAATAATGTGAAATCAAGATTCCAGAATGCGTAAATTTTTTATGTATTGACTTAAGTCAGTGAGAGAATATGGGCTATCTATAGAACTGTAAAAGCATGCGAGACGTGTTGTGATATTAATCATTTTGATTAACATACTATTTCTCGCTATGAAATTAATTGGCATAGTAATCTATGTAAATAGTTACTTTTGAAATGAAGTACTGCCGTATTTCCCCTGATTTTAGTTTCCTGTATAAAACGTTTTTCCTTAAAATTAAATATACTCGGAACTAATCTCAAAATCCGATTTCCGAAGAAATAAGGTTGCAACATTTCACCAAAAGAGAAGACTTTCCATTGTTTGACTTTCGATTGTTTTACATTTTCACCTTCTACACAAACAATAGTCCAATTTCTACCAAACAGCTAACATAATGCGGATCAATTCAATTTTCTTCAAATTGATCCTTGGCCTTGGAAATCAGGAAAAGGCAGCATTTGTACTTAATCGTAAAAAACCTTCCCGCGGAGGGTTTGATTTAAGTGTTATTATACCCTTTTTCCTGGTGTTATGTTGCTGTGACACTTTATACACAGTGTTTGTTCACATTCATGTATATATACAGTGCTTAACTATATTGTTTCGTCTGTATGTCAGGGCATTCACGGCGGATGTGGCTAGTCAAACAGGAGACACTCACTCCTCCCGGGCACCTGGTCTCACCTCTGAATATCAGGGGTCCGTGAATGTCCAGTGTGATACATTGTCATGTGACACCAAGTATTTTCGTATTTTATTTTATCATGTTCATAATTATATAGGGAAAATCTTCCTCTTGTGAACAACGAGGCTACTATTTGTAGTGTAAATTCACGTTTTATAGATTTATTTTTTGGGGTTTTTAATGTCTTCCATCCCTAGAAAATGCATTGTTTTTGTCCCCTCCGTCTGTCTAACCATAACAAAGTCTAAATTCGTAGATTCTTCTACAGTTTTAATCGTAATGAAGCTTGATAAAAATGTTTACTACGTGCGTGATATATTCGTCGAATATGCATATGTTTAAAGTTATTTCTCAGAATATGCCTATTTCGAATAGTTGAGATGTATTAGATATCGGGGGACAATTGATGAAAACATCAATGTTTTCTGGCATTTTAAGCATTGGAAAATGAGTGAAAGTAATTATTTAATAAACTAATAGAGATAGATTTAACGAATGGTTTTGTATGTCCAAACAAAAGAAAATGTAATACAAATTTGTATATGTTTGTTATATTAAGGTATTATTGGTCAAAATACTGTTTTGTTATAATAATGGCTAAATTTCTTTATTCTTGTGATGCAGGGTACATTCCTTATACCTCTTGGGGTTGCTGCCATTTTTGTGTCGTTGTCTCTTGGTAGTCCTTTAAAGTGTCCAAGGAAATCAGTCAAGGAACTACTATGCAAAGAACCCGTTGGTATGAAGGTTTGGTTTTCAGTTTTGTAGTTTATGCATTATACTGAAGAGGTACAGATCGCCTTCAGCTTTGAAAATGACATTGATTACTGTGATTTTTCTTTATATTATTATCTTAAATTACTTACATTGGCTGGTCTACATTTATACATATATTTGCACATGTATTCTTGTATGACATTGTAGTTTTTCGCGGTAAACTAGAAGCCATGGATGTGAAAGATGGAGTAGATCCGGGAACAAAGGATACAACCTTCACTTTGGAGGTCAAAGAAATTTTCAAACTGGTCAGTAATGATCCTTTCTTAGCTTTACAATGAATTTCCATAACTTTAACTGCCTTTAATATGCACGATATGTATATGTATGTATATATATGTATATATATATATGTATATATATATATATATGTATATATGTATATATATATGTATATATGTATATATATATATGTATATATATATATATATGTATATATGTATATATATATGTATATATGTATATATATATATGTATATATATATTAATATATCATCTTCTCAAGCTTTTATTGTCTCCTAGATGCCATCAAAGTATTCTAGAATTACACGAAAGAAAAAAATTCGAATAAAAATTCCAACAGTCTCAAGTATTGCTTACGTAATAGACTATAGAGACTCATTAATTTATGACAGTACACCGAATAAAATCATAATAGTTCTGGATATTTCTTGGAAAAAAAACATAATATAACCAACATCAGTTAATACATTATATGAATACGTTTTAACATTCTATGGGTGCAAACAGAATTATGTGATGTTTTTGAAATTTTCGTCAAGATTTTTAAAACTTACGATAAGCGCATTGTAGAGGTGATAATGAAAAAAGGAACAACTCTGCACCTTCTCGTGGAGTTGGTAGCAATCAATATAAATTTGTAGCTACATATTGGCATTATTATAAGATGATATACACAAGATGATTACTAACAGATAGCGTTGCTGTGTAGTCGAATATTTTAACATCACTCTATGTGTGTGATTGGTCTGTCTTACAGAGTAATGTAGGATCCCTGAAAGTGAATGATCACGTGAAAATGTTGCAAAAGGATTTTGATCCATTTACAAATGAACACGCACCATGGATTGGCGAGACTTTCCTACTCCATGGTAAGCATGTACACTCTGTAGGGTGATGACGAGTCTCTCTATTTCTTACTTTGACGAAGAGGGCTGAAATAACTGAAATAATCACAATATAAAATTGGCCTTCTTTATGTAAGGATACGAGATCATTCGTCTCAAAGATGCTACTATCAGACTATTATTGATAATAAGTATTCAAAAGTACATTTGTCGAAATGATTTACTATATCTATGTCACTCTAAAACCATGAAATTTCACGGTTTATGAAGGCAATTAACTCAATTACCGTATTATTTCAGAAAATAATATACTTTATGTACATGATGCTGATTGATATTAGCGGCGCTACCCTTGTGTAGCTGTCCAGCGCATTCCATTATCTACTGACCAGTGAGTCATTCCATTGTTTAACCGACCAATGTCGCATTCCATTGTAATTAACTAATCAGATTATATCTCATTAGCATATCGGCTGGCCTAATTAACAGAGGTCGGGCTCAGCGTCATTTTCTTTGTTTGACTTGAGCTAATTGCACGATAACTTTTGATCAGCCCTCCGGCCACCCCTTTCATCCGCCTTGCTTTGGTCATTACATATGTATCCGACAATTAGATGTATATCATACAGAGTGTTATCACATTACTTTGAAAATAATAGAAAATAATACTGATAATAATATCTCTGTTTTGTAAGTTTTGGGTACGCCACCCACCTTTTTTGTAGATGATATGCACTGTATGTATTTTTCATGGTACACGGCGATCGCCGCTAGTCATTGTGTGTATTGTAGTTTATAGGCGATCGCCGTGTTAGACATTGTTTGCTTAATGATTACGCCATCCATCTTTGGAATAAATGACATATTTCATTCATTTCATCTTATCTTGTTGTTAATCAGCATAGATGACATAAAGATAATTTCTCGATCGGGGCAGTTTGCTTCAGAGATATCTGGATTTCTTATCTAATGACCTGGCCCCGATTCTGTCAGTCACCACTGCATTTCTTAAAGGGACTTGTCATCCTCTGGCTCCTAACTGTCCTTTGGCAAAATAAAGCGAGGCTTGATGTCATGGTACGTGTTACCGCTTCGGATGGATCTGTTGCATAGGTAAAATGTAAAAGGTCATGTATCGTGTATATATGGGTGAAATGAATTTATGTTGCGTCAAGTACTCAAGAAACTAAAAGTAAGTTAGTTGTAGATGTAGAAATTCACTAAGTGGGCTACATGGAAGATTTCTTATAAAGGCCCGTCATCACCGGTGATGGCGTACTGTACGAAATTCTATCGAAAAAATCTAAGCAAGAATTTTTCAGAATAAAGAAATATATATTCGGCCACAGCGGAACTAATTCTCTCCGTATGACGTATCAGTGTTTATATTGATATTCAACATGTACGCATTCCCTACACCCTTAATGCAAAATTGTCGAACTATCCCTTGAAATGGACGCTGGCTCAACTAGGCGGTTATATGTGATATCAAGTAGTGTATTGTACTTAGAAAAGTTTTGTTTGTTGATGACTTTTAATCAAGAATATAAAGAAAATAAATATTAAGTTGTATTTTGTGGAATTAGTTATACTATAATATTTATTATATATTTTATATAGGGTTTCTGCTGTTGTCTGCTTTTGTCTGTATTTGTTTCTCTTTGTATGAGTGATCTAGTATGATTTTTTCATGGCGAAGTCTACGAAGCTACTTACCCGAAGCAGCAGGAGATCTTTTACGTATTACCACGAAACGGGATATCGGTTTTTACTTTCTCATCCGAAAAATAGGTTACTGGTGTATCCACGGCGGGATTCGAACAGCGACCTCTTGGCCATGAGTAGAGCACCTCATCAACGGTTCCACACAATCTTAAGAGGGGGGGGGGTTATACTATTAGCATGTAATAATTAGTTTTAATGGAATACTTTTGATTAAGTTTGGTAGATATGAATATGAAATACCAAGGCTCCTAACAAATATCCTATTTTCGACCAGCTTCGTCGAGAGGTAGATCCAGGTCAGGATTAGATAGCCCTTCTTGGCAAACCTCTTCAGATTTGCTATGAAGACCATCATAACAAATAAACAAGTATCATCTAGCACAGTGCCAAACAGTTGTTGTTTTTGTTCCGATCTGAAATCAAAGTTTTGATTTTTCTTGATGTCTCTTTGGATTTGGTAATTTCCATACATTTGGTTTTTATTTATTAATGTTTTGTTTTCTTGTGTTTGTTTTCTTTTTGGGGGGTTTTTTGTGTGTTTGTTTTAAGTTGTAAGGATTTTTTTCTTTGGGGGATGTTTGTTTGTTTGTTTGTTAATTTTATTGAGTCGGCTTCGGTGAAGCCGCACTCATTGCAATCACTTTCTTTTCAGGGGTTATAATTTTCACTACCGATATAGAGCTTACTACGCCGCTGAAAAATAAAGTGCCGAAAAATTACTGATGTTGGCTTAAAAATTCTTGATAAGCACAATGTACCTTTAGCTCAGTTGATTTAAGCTAAACATAAACTAGTTTCAATAAATCGAAAAAGGAGTTGCAATAATGTTTTCAAATTTCGCGTAATAATATGTAGTTGTGACTACTTTACGATGTGTTTACCACCGACACCGTCGGATGTACTCGATTGTGTAATTCTCCGGACAAAGCATTTGTCTTGATCTTGTATCGTTTGTTTTTATCGAGACATTTTAATTAAAGTTTTCCCCAACATGTTCTGGAACTTTAGTTCTTTTTCATATATGAGAAATTTAAAGATCGATCTTCCCGCATTTCCTCTGATAATGAAAATGCAATATAAATATTTAGGTAAGTATTGTATGTTTCTAAATATAAATGATGTTAAAACATTATGAGAATCGTGAATAAGACTTAAAATCAGCAAAGCCGACTCTCAGGACTTTTGAGTCCTTTGATTTATTATTTTTCTTTTGTTTTTATGGGGTGGGTGTTGTCGTTGCTGTTGTATTGCCCCTTTTTTCGGTCTTTTTTTTTTTAAATTTATTCAATATATAAAGAAAAGCAATAATGCATTATTCCCTTCAGTGCGTATATTCATTTGAAGAAGTATGAAAGGTTTCATGTCAAATCTAGTATGGTTGTTTTTATGTGATTTTATTTTTCTAATTTTAAAATAGTCAAGTTCTTGTAGGCTGAAGGGAATTGACAGTATATCAACATGTGATTGACAAGCAGTCACATGTTTACTAGATTGTTTGTCATATAATGTTGAAATCGGTGCAAAACATTTTTCGATATTTATATTTTGATTATAATGTCATTTACTGCAACAAGCTGTGTTATAGATTCATTTAGATTTTTTTTGATAATGTCACTGCTTGGGGATACCTTGTGATACTTATCAACTTGACAAGGAATATGGTATCTAAAATGCATGTCAAAAGGATATCATCATATGTTATGGCCAAACTGTTTCTGTAAAATCAATGAATGGGGAACAGTATTTGCTTATCACTCTAAAACTAAGGAGCATTTGCTTCATTTGATGCCGAAATGCGTAAAATCGTGCCGGCCATTCCGTTTATCAAAATTGCAAGTTTACGCAACATAAGGAATTGTGGCCCTATCATTCATATAGAGCCACTACTTGCGGCTAATCATTCTTAATACGTATCCCTTCAGCAGTTTTGAAGAAGTAGATGGCGAACGAAGAGTGATAACAATAACTCACTTAAGTTTCATCAAATTTTATTCAATATCTCTTATGATGATAAAGAATATGGCAAACTTGAACCTTTAGCTCATATGATATGAGCTAAACAAGTAAACTGAATATATGAAGCTTCTCCATAATATCCATAAATAAAGAGGATATCAGAGAACTAGATGGAATATATTCATATGAACAATAACCGGATCCTATAAGAAAGGATTCCAGGGATTCATCCCAATTACGCAGTTTTCTTCTGACAATTTTTCTTTCCCCAAATAGTGTTCCAAATTCAACCAACATCATAAACTAAGAAAGGAAAGAAGACATCTGACTTAGTTGTAGGAGTCGCCATGGACATACAAGCATACAAAATAGATTACAGAAGTAAATGATTGCGATACGTTTATCGTACCGATTTAGGACGATCAACTGAAATTACAATCGTCACTAATTTAGTGTCATTATCCCTTTAACGGGCCCACCTTCCCACTCACTGCATACGCAGTACGTTCAAATCAAACAATCTCTCATATAGAGAACAAGGAACAAAAGGACACTGAAAATGAGAGGTCATAAAATGAAAAAAAAAATGTTATGGTATGAATGAAAGTACCAAAAAAATTTAGTGACATCCACATGAACTCTGCCATCAGAGAGTGATCTTAAGTTGGCATGAGACAGTAGAAGGGCTCAATTATGGTTTGCGAGATAAGATTAATAGAATCTATCACCACCATCAGTGATGGACAGAGATATCCTAACCCGAGTGTCAAAAATCTCGGTCCTCCACAACGAGGCTTGCTGGGATCACTGGTGGTGGTGGTTGATTCTTTTTCTCCCACGTTAGTTTACCAATCCTGCAACGCTTACATTATCGTAGTAAACTTTATAGTAGCGGATGAAAAAATCGAGTGATTATGAATGAAGCTGATTTACTCACTCCATCACCGCCTCACATTCCATTTGCCGCCTTGTAAATAAACCATAAGGCGAAATAAGTTTTAAAGATATATTGAACAATTAGACAATTATATGAATCAAATCAATATGATAAATCGCTAATCAAACTTTACACAATATATTTGATTCAAAATGTCCTGTCTTTTCCAACTCCGTATTTGACGTCATCAAGCGCGCACACATGATGTCACAGCCCACTGTACTGTATGGCTGTAGAGATGTGCGCGAGTGTAAGACTACACAACATTTAACAATTGCTAGTGTTATGATTTGAGTGTGAGCAAAATGACATGTTAATATTAAAAGTGCCTCCATGGATTGACGCTCCGTGAATAATAGAGTGAATTGGATTATTTGAATGTGCGTTCCAGGAGAAATTCTGCTCGGAAATTGAGGATAGATGGCAGGTGAGGTAGGTTCTGTAATTTTTTCGACATTTGGCAATGATTTGCTGGTGTTTTTCATAGAGAAGAATGCAAATGAGTAGCAGTTTTTGCAGAGTTGCTGGTAGAAAGGATCGAAGGACGAAAACAAAAGAAATAGTTTGTTATTTCCGGTTTCGAAAATGCTCACGTGAATTTGTTATCTTACCCCACCCCATAAAGATAAGGAAATCTTTCCCAGCTATTTTTATAGATATTTCTGTACATAGTGGGAGAAAATACTTTCAATGTCAAAAGCGTTTGGTGATTGATTTTTTTTAACCCAACGGGAAATATTCGGAACATTTGCCACTCTTTAATTTGTATAGATTAATGTAGAAATGGGGATGAGAAATTCTGCTGGACACATTGTTGAAAAGTCAGTTTCGGAGTTTAGAAATCTGATCTAATCGGAATAATGTCTGTAAAAATTTCCAAATGACTTCGAAGTTAACCTGTTCATGGTATCTGTAACCAAAAACAAAATTTTGAATAAGAAATTTAACTCGAGTTTATAAATGTGCATTTTGAGCTACAAGTACTAAGCATAGGAATGGATTTATAGACACCAAGCGTAATGTCAGGTACATGGAAGTGAACGTCTCCTGTTGGCTAACATCAGTCGTGCAGACACTATATTCAACTATGCACGCTTAGGGTGAATATACACTGACATTGTTTAGATTCTTTTTGCAATCATACGACGTCAGACTATAGTATAATAAAACTGAACAGAGAAATCAGTTGACATGTATTGAAAATTAGAGATATGAAAACTCGTCAGATCATGATTCATATACTCCTTATCACCCCAGTCGACATATGAAATAAATAAATATATTTAAAAATGAAGCCCAGAGCTGAAAATGTCAGAAAACTTGTTTTTATGTGATAAATTGATATCGTTTAAACTCATATATTTTGACGATGGTATGCTGACGTGGTCCCTTGTCCATCTATAAAATAATGAGTTATTACACTTGAATGTACATTTTCACAGTAAAACACAACATGTTCGTAATTCTGTCGGTTATTCTCATGTTAAATAATTGACTTACAGAAATGAACTGCATTAGCATCTCTTATTTTAATTAAGTTTTTTATGTAGTATATTATTAATTATTATCCGTACATTAATCTATCATACTTTTAAGATTTCAATCCCACTGGTATAGATAAAAATAATTATGCGAAATCAAGATCCCAGTTAATGCCTTTCTTCTATATATTGACTTATATGTATTGACTTCTGTGTATTGACTTCTATGTATTGACTTCTGTGTATTGAATTCTATGCATTGACTTCTATGTATTGACTTCTATATATTGACTTCTGTGTATTGACTTCTATGTATTGACTTCTGTGTATTGAATTCTATGCATTGACTTCTATGTATTGACTTCTATATATTGACTTCTATGCATTGACTTCTGTGTATTGATTTCTATGTATTGACTTTTATGTAATGACATTTATGTATTGACTTCTATGTATTGACTTCTATGTATTGACTTCTATGTATTGACTGCTATGTATTGACTTCTATGTATTGACTTCTATATATTGACTTCTATGTATTGACTTCTGTGTATTGAATTCTATGTATTGACTTCTATGTATTGACTTGTATGTATTGGCTTCTGTATATTGACTTCTATGTATTGACTTGTATGTATTGAATTCTATGTATTGACTTCTATGTATTGACTTGTATGTATTGGCTTCTGTATATTGACTTCTATGTATTGACTTCTATGTATTAACTTCTATGTATTGACTTCTATGTATTGACTTCTATATATTGACTTCTATATATTGACCTCTATATATTGACTTCCATGTATTGACTTCTATGTTTTGACTTATGTCAATGAGAAAAATATTATCTATCTGTAACTAATAAAGTAGGTATGTCAGAAGTATTGCGATAGTTAACATTTGATTAACATACTATTTCTTGCTATGAAATTAATTGACTGTTTCTTGTAAAGTATTAATCTAAGCAAATAGTACCATATGAGGTGAAGTAGTGCAGTATTTGCACTGATTAGTTTTTTTGTTTGTGCATTAAAAGTGTCAACTCAAAATTAAATATACTCAGAACTCATCTCAAAATCCGATTTCTGATTAATCAAGGTCGCAAACTTTCACAATAAAAGAAATGACATTCTGTTGTTTGACTTTGGTTCTTTTAATTCATTCTGTCTTTCATTTCTTTTTCTTAAATCTTCTTTATTTTGTTTTTGTTTTTGGATTTTATTGGGTTTTGTTTTTTTGGGGGGGGGGGGTGTTTTGGTTTTGGGGTTTTTTTTATTTTTGCTTTATTTTTTATTTTTTATTTTTATTTTGTTTTGTTTCTTTGTTTGTATTTTACATTTTTAACTTCTTTGCAACCAATGGTCCAATATTATCTAAATAACTGATAGAATGTGGATCAATTAAATTTTCTTCAAGTAGACTATTTTACATTTACTGCCAGGATGACGTTTTGAAGTGGCAAACTCATCACTCTTTAAACAGAACGACGCAAGATTTTTAGACACTATCAATATATAACGTTAGAACTGTTACGGGAAACGTCACCATTTGCCACCCTAAAACGTCACTATTTGCCACCCTAAAACTTCAGTCTGGCAATTGACGTGAAAGGGTTTATAATGGCCCTGGAAATCAGGAAAAACACCATTTGTACATAATCTTGTTCATAGTATATATAGAGAAAAATCTTCCTCTTGTGAAGAATAATGCTTCAGTTTGTACTGCATACTCATGTTTTATATAAAGAAGGTTTCTGTTTTTTTATGTCTTCCTTCAAGAAAAAAAGTTTTTGTCGTGTCTATCTGTATAACGGTAACAAAGACTAAACTCATATTTTCTCCCACAGCTTTAATCGGAATGAAATAAAACTTGATAGAAATGTTTGCTACGTAGTGTTGTAATGCATGACACATTTGTTTGTCTATTTAACACAAAATGGTCGAAGTTATTTCTCTCATTATTCAATTATTTTTTAATAGTTGAGATGTTCTAGATTTCGGGGGACAATTGATAAGATTTTCTGGTATTTTAAGTATCAGAAAATAGTGAAAAATAGTGAAATTAGAAAAGTTATTATATAATAAACTAATAGATTAAAAGAATATATGATACAAAGGTTATAATACTATTTCGTTTTAAAAATTATGGATGAATTTCTACATTCTTACAATACAGGGTACATTCCTTATACCTCTTGGGGTTGCTACCGTTTTTGTATCGTTGTCTGTTGGTAGTCCGATAAAGTGCCCAAGGAAATCTGTCACGGAACTACTTTGCAAAGAATCCGTTGGTAAGAAGTCATTACAAATAATAAAAAATAATTTTATTATAACCTGTTGGCTAATCTAATTATTAAAATTATTACTGTTTTTGTTTTAGTTGATTTTAAGATGTTTAATACCGTATGTAAAAATCAATATTTTAATATCTAATGAACTTAGAGAGAATGTCAACGAAGCTCTACATATTGATTTTCTATAGAGTACTGCTTTGTGTAGTATTTCTATTCGTTCATCTTCATAATGTCCATATCAGTTTTGTAGTTTATGCATTATACTGAAGGTACAGATCGCTGTAAGTTTTGACAATTTGATTGATTATTGTGATTTTGCCTTATAGCATTGTCTTATGTACTTACATTGACCGTTGGTTGATGTACATTTATATATATAGATCTATGTATACATGTATTCTTGTTTGACATTTTAGTTTTTCGCGGTAAACTAAAAGCCATGTATGTGCATGGAAGATATCCGGGAAGAAAGGATACAACCGTTACTTGGGAGGCCCAGGAAATTTTCAAACTGGTCAGTAATGATCCTTCCTTAAGTTTTCCATAATTTTCACTGCATTTTAAGTGTCTCACATTAGGTCTCACCTCGATTGTATTGGGGTTCGCATTTGTCTGAATATGACACTACACACGATATTGCCCCCTTTTTCCATAGACTATGAGATGTGGTTTACCCTTCGGACCTTCTTAGTTGTTTTACATTGTATTATTTCCGCATCATATGATTTACAATTACACAACTTTTTGTAGAATCTTCTCAAGTTTTCTTTGTCCAAATAATTCTAAGAATTACATTAAAAAAAATTTTAAAAAAAATGTAAAAACAAAGAAAAGAAAAAATAAAAGAAAACTTCCAACAGTCTCATTATAGACTATAGAAACTCATTAATTGATGAAAGTATAAAAAAGACTCCAAATAGTTCCGGATATTTTTCTTTGGAAAAAAGAATAATTCAACTAGCATTAATTAAAATATCATATGAAATTCGTATAATGTACATTTAATATTTTACATGTCCAAACAGAATCATGTGATGTTATTGAAACTTTCGTCGATATTTTTAAAATTTACGGTAAGCACATTGCAGAGGTGATAATGAAAAATAGAGAAAATAAAGCTCAGCAATTTATCATAGAGTAGGTAGTTATCGATATAAATTCGTAGCTAGATATTGGCATTATTATAAAATGACATACACAATATGACTCTATGTGTGATTGGTCTGTCTTACAGAGTAATGTAGGATCTCTGAATGTGAATGATCACGTGAAAATGTTGCTAAGGGATTATGATCCATTTGAAGATGAAAACGCACCATCAATTGGCAAGACTTTCCTACTCCATGGTAAGCAGTAAATGAATAATCAGTAGCGTGTTGGCGAGTCTTCCTTACTTGTACGAGTAAAGTTAAGATAACTGCAATAATCGCAAATTAAGATTAGCATTATTTATAAGGTTACATAACATCATTCGTCACGATGATGCTACTATCAGACTATTGTATCACACTTAGCCCATGTCTCTTACGTAACTATCCGTACAAAATACTATTAAACCTGTAAGGGGCGGAACACCGCTGTTCAGTACTTCACAATTTTGAAAGTTATTGCACTCTTGAGAGTGCATTAAATTTCAACTAGAAATTGCTTGGCTCAGTCGGTAGGCGCTTGGTTGGCTATCAAGAGGTCTTTAGTTCGAGGTTGCATATGAAATAATCGTGATTTGACGTAAAACACACAAAAACTTCTTAAAAGAGAAGACAGAAGATCAGACATTGCCAACACATCCATGACATTTGACGATTCAGTAGAGAATGAATCATCATGCATCGGCAGCCCACGTGAACTTTATTTGGCGGGCAAATCAAGTACTCCCTGACGGGCGTTTCTTCACATTTCTGTATAAATACAGTGCTGAATTATATTTGTTTCGTCTGTATGAGGGGGCTTTTTACGGCGGGTGTGGCTAGCCAAACAGGAGACGCTTACTCCTCCCGGGCACCTGGTCTCACCCCTGAATTTCCGGGGTCCGTGAATGTCCACTGTGGTATATTGTTGTTAGTGACATAGTCATGTGTCATCAGTTACTTTCGTATTTTACATTAATGTGTAGCTTTATTGACTTGACGGTGTGAAACACGCATGATATTGAATTGTATGTACTCGTGCATCGGATATACCTTCAAGGGGTGTAATCGTGATTCTCATTCGTAACGCCCCTTCACAGTATATCTGATACACTCATAAAACCATTCAATAACCACAGCAAAGTACATTTGTCGAAATAATTTAGCATATCTATATCACGGCAAGCGAAAAAAACATGAAAAACTCACAATTTTTAAAGGTAATTAACTCAATAAGTCCATCTCTCGAAAGGGTCAGTTTGCCCCAAATGATATCTTGATTTCTATTGTAATGACCTGGCTCCGATTCTGTCAGTCATATCTGCATTGTTTAAGGTGACTTGTCATTCTCTGGCTCCTATCTGTTCTTTGGACGAAACAGAAAAAAGCGAGGCCTGATGTAACGGTACGTGTCACTGCATCGGATTGGTCTATTGTATAAGTAAGATGTATAAGGTCGTGTATTGTGAATATACAGCAGTCTTGTACGGGAAGTGATTTTATGTTGTGTAAAAGAGCTAAGAAAATAAAAGTAAGAAACTTATAGATGTGGAAACTCCACATGGGTGTGTTTCTTACATACAATGTGGGCCTTTATCACATGTGGTGCTTTTAAAAATAGTGAATGAAATTCTGATAAGTTATCAAAAAAATCTAAACGTAATTATTATATAAATTTATACTAAGATACCCCCCCCCCCCATTCAAAATCTTAGACTTTATTCAACAAATTTAATTCAAATGTATATATTTATATTAAACACACTGTATATGTATTTTGGATATACATGTACACCTATTCGGAAACACAAAATTTCAAAAGTTGCAAAATCTTAGTGCAGTGGCTCCATTGAAACTAGCTTCAAGATGTCATGAATAATCATCTGTTGTTTGGCAAGCCGCACTTGTATGAATATGTAACATCTTCGCCATCTTGGGTACATCTAACAAATTAAAGCTGGGTGAAGTGCAGTGAACTACATTAAAACACTAGTCGTTATATTGATATTAAACCTGTATGCAATCTCCCACCCACTAAGTACAAACCTTGAGATTGACCCAGGATAAACATAACTGTGATAGTTATATACATACCGTGTAATATTAATTAATATGTTGTATTTATAACATTTTTGTTTGAAAATAACTTTTAATCAAGAATACAAGAATAATAAATACTAAGTTGTAATTTCAGGGAAATAATTATACTATTACATTACTTTTATATGTTTTTAGGGTTTCTAACCAGCGACCTTGGTGACATCGAGCTGCATTTTGATCATGAGTGTGATATCGATTATTTTCCTGACTTACCAGACGCAGACAAACAAGTCTTAAGAGGATCACCTCCATTATGCGGCAATATCTAAATCTGAAATCTATAAATATATATATATATATATATATATATATATATATATATATATGTATATATATATATATATATATATATATATATATATATATATATATATATATATATATATATATATACATGTATATATATATATATATATATATATATATATATATATATATATATATATATACATATATATATATATATATATATATATATATATATATATATATATATATATATATATATATATATATATATATATATATATATGTATACATATATATGTATGTATATACATATATATATATATATACACACATATATATATATATATATATATATATATATATATATATATATATATATATATATATATACACACACATATATACATATACATATATACATATATATTGAGATATATATATATATCTATATATATATATATATATATATATATATATATATATATATATATATATATATATATATATATATATATATATATATATATATATATATATATATTATTTTATATGTGATTTTATTCTTATAAATGTACGCAGGCACAAAAAGGAATAAATCATTTTTGCATTTTTTTTCAAGGTTAGAAAACAAGGCAGTGTTATTTGATTGCTTGATTATTGTTTTACGTCAGTCCGCGATTATTTCACCTATATGGTGACGGCATCTGCCTTATGCATTGCAGAGGAAGTTATACCTTTGCAACGGACCCACCCGAAACAGCAGTAGACGTCTACCATGACACGGGATCTTGGTTTTTACTGTCCCCTCCAACTGATATGCCCCCAATGTACCCACGCTGATCTCTTGGTCCTTGATCACGATTGGAGCCACATCGACCAAGGGGTATATACTAGCAGCATGTAATGGTAAGCGTTGGTGGACATCTTCTCCCAACAAATGGAATACTTTGGATTAAATTTACTAGATATGTATATGAAGTACAAAGGTCCCCTACAAATGTTACTATTTTCGATTAGATCCGGCAAGAGATAGATCCAGGTCAGGATGATATAGACCCAGCAGGTACCCTTCTTTGACAAACTTCTTCTTGTATTGATTTTTCTTGGAACCTGGTTTCACCTCGATTAAATTGGGAGTTCGCATTTATCTGAATATGACAATATACAAAATGTTGTACTTTTGGTCCATGGACTACGGGATATGGTTAATCCTTCGGTACTTCTTCGTTGTTTACTTGAGGAAGAGAAACAATAAAGCATTTATTGGCTTACTTGTATTTGTAAATATCTATTTGAAGAGTTACTAGGAGTTTTATGTCAAAATCTAATATTCTTGTTCATTTATGATTTTTTTTTCTAATGTTGATATAGTCCGGTTCTGTTATGCTGAAAGGAAGCTGTTCAAACACCTCCTCTATAAAGGCAACCTTTCTAAACATTTGTTTGAAACCAAAACAATTGCAAAAACTTTTGCAACACACAATATCCCAAGTAAGTCGTTTAAAGGAAAAAATAGGGGAAAAAAGAATTTTAGAAAACAGAACTATCAATATCATTTAATTTTATATGTTACACGTATTTTGATTGGTTTGAAAATTAGTGGTATATTTCATCCACGATATTATTCTCCGACGACGTAATTTCCCGCGTTTTCTTAACTGTGAGGTCAACAATCACACCATTACAGAAGAAATTTACGGATGTTGAGGAAAAGTGCAGTATGTAATGTAAAATACGAAAGTAACTGGCGTCACATGAGTATCACACTGACAACAATGTACCACAGTGGACATTGACGGACCCCTGAAATTCAGAGGTGACATCAGGTGCCCGGGAGGAGTGAGTGTAACATGTGTGGCTGGTCACATCTGCCGCGAATGCCCTTAAATACAGACTAAGCAAATAAACTTCAGTACTGTATATATACATGAGTGTAAACAACACTGTGTAGAAAGTGTGTACAAATTTCTGAGAATATAATACGTGTTCAAAAGGAATTAAATGATAAGGAATGCACGTAATTCGTTTTTCGTTGGATGAAGATATACTACGAAAAAAGGATAGAAAAAATTAATTCATTCCTTAAATCGTTATGTCATTAGCTTAATTTATTCATTGTAGAGAAGTTAGTTTACAGTATTTTGTCAGGGTCTGGCGCCATAAACTGAGAATATACTTAAGTCAAAAATTCATATTCTTCTGTTCATCAATGAATTTATAACTGGGATTTCGATTTTATTTACTTTTATTCTACTGATAAATAGAATTTAACAATTCTGCATTAAAATTTATTTGAACGTTTGATAATGGAATAAATTAAAATGAAATTTTTGACTTAAAATATGAAGTATATTCTCAGTTTTTGGCGCAGGACCAGGTTGTCGAAAATATAATAAGCAAAGGACACTTGGTAATTTCATCAAGCTACCATTTTAAATATCATGATAAGTATTTCATACCGGTATCTACCTTGAATTAAGCAAAGACTGCAACATTATATATGTACATAAAGCCTCTTATGACCACCATTATTTAAGTAAATCTACAATGTATCATTTAGAGTAGTATTTAGTCTACACATTTTTTCTCCAGCTGCCATAATAAAATGTCTTGAAATGAATTCAGCTCAAATAAACATTTCTCATAATGTCAGACTTCGTACAAAAATAAATGAAAAAATGTACAATGTTTTTCTGAAATAATTAAACTATTTCATTTGAAAGCCGTAGGGTTTTCTTTGGTCAAGTCATAAGTGACATGGTAATTTGACATTGAGAGAGCGATTTTCACGTTATTTATGATATGCTTATATTAATGAAAATTATCAAAAACGTAAAGAACGGGTTGATATTCGAAATTCTAATGCATTTTGTTTTTAACACGCGATCTCATTGGCTGTCCGATTTAAAAACTGCAAGGATATTCACGAAACCCCTGCAGTTTTTGATATGACGTCACGATACCCTGCAGTTTCTGATTTGTGACGTGACAATACCCTACAGTTTTTGATATGACTGTGATTGGCACTTGACCTTATGAATTGGACTATAGATAAATATAACACCTTGTCAAATAGACAAATAGATTTTGAAATATTACGAGTTAATCCCAACTCGTAGCGAACGGGGTGTCTTTAAAGTGATAAAATCTAAAATAGATTAACATTTTGAAATCATTCATGTACATTTATTTTTATAAGATTGGCAAATTAGGAATGTTTTTTTTTTCATTAAGTGGCAACAGTTACTCTCGTATTCTACAGTAGTCAACAAATATGTTTTCACTTTAAAGAGAGGACCATTGTTGTTTATATCAATGAAGATAATATAATTTATATTTTAATTAAATGCGTTACAATTTAAAAAAAAAACCCATATAGATGTAAATATATATACAATGTTTATTTTTTTTTATTTTTACAGCAAATGACAATTCTAATGCCTTTTGTTTGTAACACGCAATATCATTGGCTGTCCGATTTAATTTTAAATTTCCGTTTCACAACTCGGCTAACTCCTCGCAGTGAAACTCAATTTCTGACAGGGTATTCGCCGATACCTTGTAAGTTTTTGTGAACCACTCGCATGGTAACCCTAATTAATATTTCATAAGATTTTAAATAAAAATATGTGGACAAATAAAGATTTTGAAATACCGAGATGTCAAAAGAATTTTATTCATGTGTATAATAAATTAAATGTGTATATATATATGTATTACATAATGATAATATGCTTAGAGTAATACGTTAAAAAATATAGATTCTGAAATATTGAGATGTCATGTATAAATGATATGATTTATAGGTATATATTCTGAAAATTAACAAAGGTATATATAGCAAGATGCCCATGGGCCTTAAAGTGACCTGAGTATGCACTTCCCAAAATATGTAATAAAGTAACACACCATGAACCCTTGCTCAAGGGGACAGAAAATTTAGATTTTGACATGGAATTGCTTTTACTTTTCCTTTTTAATTAGTAGGAAGATGGAGTAAGTCCCTCATGCATAGCTCTGTCTTCATATTCTTTGGCTCTTACTTCAAAGACTAATTGCTCTTCAAATAGTTTTACTCGGTGTTGGTCTTGAGGTTGTTACACACATTTAGGACAAGTGAACAAACAAATGTACAATTAGCCAGAACAAAGGGAATTGTATATACCCTAGTTATTAGCGATTATTAAAGAAAACCAATTGCAAGAAATTCTTATCGGGACAAATAACTACCTGCAGCAGGAAAGTCGAATGACAACACAGTTTTAATAGACTAACAGTGAATCTAGGTAAAGGTCATGATATACATGTGTAACCCTTACTGTTCAATGAAAACCTTAAAACTCCAAACAAGTTCATGCCTATGGAAAGTAAAAGTCTCAAAATGTTATAAATGCATTATGTACCCGAAATGGCAAAGATACCCCCCTAAAAATGTTGAAAAATGGCAAAGTGGCACACCTTTATGTCATAATGAGGCTAAATCTATAATTTCAAAGGAATCTATGGAAAGATAAATGAGAAAAAGAAACTCTGGTCGTATCTAGAGAATAAAGTCCCCAAAATGGCAAAAACACAAAAAAATTTAAAAATGGCTCCTATAAAATGGAAATAGGAGGTGTGCATCTTTATGTGGTACTGAAACTAATCTATAATGTCAACAAGATCTATAGAAAGGTCAATAAGAAAAACTATAGACAAGGTTGTATCTAGTTTTATTATATCTCTTTGTTGACTTCTGTCCTAATATACCGACTCCGTTCATTGCTTTCGGAAGATAAACAGTGGAAATGGACACAAAAATATGACCACGCATTCGAAAAGGTTAAGAGCATGATAAGCTCTTATAAAGTTTTCACACACTATGAACCTGAAAAATCCCTACGGTTGGCTTGTGATGCTTCCCCATACGGATTAGGATACGTTGTGTCACATACAATGGAAGACAACTCCGAGAAACCAATTGCATATGCATCACCTTTGTTATTACCAGCAGAGCGCAATTATTCACAAAATGACCGTGAAGCACTCGTTATAGTGAGGGGTACAAAGCCATTTCGTACCTACGGAAAAGGAAAAGTTTATTATTTTGAAAATCTGCCTATCACGAGTGACAAAATCAAACGAGAAACCAGAAGAGACTATAACGTCACAAGTCTATAACCAGCTTCTGAATGGCTGGAATATACACGTAAAACCAAATGACAAGGAATTGTTTCCATATTATACCCACAAGGACGAAACGACTATTCAAAGTTGTCGTGTTTTATGGGGTTTGCATTCCCAATAAACTGCAACATCACTTATTCATGTCTTCATGTCGGTCACATCTGTGTCTTACAGATGAAAGCGCTAGCTCGAAGTATTCTATGATGGCCTGGTATGAACACCCAATATACAGAACATTGAAAAGTCATGTCTAGGATTCATCCATGGTAATGGCCCACTTTGCGGGACCTTTCCTGAATTCGATGCTTCTGATTGCTGGAGATGAACACTCAAAATGGCCAGAGATCATCCAAATGCTCAAAACTTAATCCGAACGAACCATAGATGTGTTGCGCAATATATTCTCTCGACACGGAGTTCCAAGTGTCGTGGTCAGCGATAATGGCCCACGATACACTTCATCAGAATTCACCAAATTTATGATTATCAATGGGATCAAACATGTCACATCGTCACCATGCCACCTAAGTTCCAATGGACGGAGAGATCTGTCTAGTCATTCAAAGCCTCCATAAAAGGTATCAGTAAAGATTAAGGATCTATACAATTAAAGTTATCTAGCTCTATCTTAGCATATCGTAACGGCCCTCACTTAACCACCGGTCAACCACCTTCTAAATTATTCATTGGACCCTTGCTGTCCTGTAGACTGGACATGATAATACCCGACTTCGAACAACATGTTTGCAACAACCAATTTGATATGAACTGTCAACTGCCGTAGATCAACTACTCTATGTTCATAATTTAATTCAGGTCAAGATATCATGAAAGACTATCATACAAAACTAAGTCGGATTGGATTACAACCACGTGGACGTAGGAGGAAACGTGTGGCGTTGAGATGTGGATCAGACGCATGGTAACAACAGTGATTCCAGTACTTCAATAACAAATCAAACTTCAACATCATCATCATCATTTCATCATGTACCGATACATACGGATAAGTCATCTCAAGTCACAAACCAACCCGACCCAACACTTGTGGTTGCTAACAATCCAGATACGCAGCCCAAGCAACAATTTCAAGAGCAGTCTCATCAAAATACTTCAATCCGAAAGTCATGCATAGTAATTTTCGCTTAACCACCCCCCCCCCCCGGAAAAATGGCTATATAGTAGTCTTTCCCCCGGGGGAAATTTGGCTATATAGCCATTTTCCCCTCTTATAAGGTGCTAGGCTCGTGACCGAAAGGTCCCGGGTCCAACTCCCTCCCTGGGCGCACCGGTGAACTGTCTTTCGAACGAGACAGTAAAATTCGAGGTCCCGTGTCACGGAAGACGTGGCACGTAAAAGATGTCTCACTGCTTCGGGTGAGTCTGTTGCAAAGGTCTAAATTTCTATGCAATGCATCAAGCAGATACCGTCACCATATACGTGAAATCATCATGGAGTAACGTAAAACAACATTCAATTCAATCAATCATCCTGGGTAAAGCTACTATACGGTGAATTTTCCCCCAATGTGAAATTCCGGATTTTCTATTCACACATAAGTAAATCCAGCTTGTTAATTTGTTAACAATAAAGGAGAGAATTCTATTTAAAATATAGAGATATTTCAACTTTAAATAAGGAGACATCTCAATTGAAGTTAGAGATATCTCATTTTCTTAAATAGAAATGTCTTCAATTTTAATCTCTTTTTCCAAATACAGATGTATATATTTAGAATAGAGATATATCTACTAGAATTTCATTCGAGATATCTTTATTAAATCCGAGAAATCTCTATATACTAAGTATATATATATACTAGCGGAAAAAACGCAAGTTCTTTTATGCCCCCGGAATGAAATTCGGGGGCATCTAGTTTTGACCTGTCTATGACTCTGACTCTGTGGCAAAAACATTCACTATATCGTTTGTACCAAAAGGTGTAAGGCTTTGAAACTTCTCATATGGATTCCTTGTGATGAGACTTTTCATTTGGGACCATGACTTTTGACCTACTTACCTTGACCTTGGAGCTAGGCTTAGTTTTCAAAAAATTAAACCTTTGCTATATCCTATGTACAAAAGGCGTAGGGGTTTGAAATTTCACATATAGATTCCTTGTGATGAATCCTACCATTTTTGACTTTTTACTTTAACCTTGCAGTTTGACGTACTTTTCAAAAACTTTAACATAACTTAACTGACATAATATAAATGACCGTTATATGTAGGGCTTTCATATTTCACATGTGTTTATTGCCTGATGCGTGTTGATGACGTTACTTTGACAATAAATTCATAAAGTATTTGGTGAATTTCTGAGCATTTTACTTGGAATTAATATCTTACTAGAGCGTAATGCAAACCTTTTTCATCGTCATATCGCACCAAGTATCTTATGACGTCACGACTTTACCAATATCATGGCATTACCATAGCAAATGGGGCCATGAGATTGCACCATTTTAGAAAAATGGACTTCGCCACTATTTGCGGTGCTAATGTTAAGGCGTAAAATAAAACGTATTACCACAAACATGAGGTTTAGAACAATGAAACGTTCTTCTGACGTCTTAAGGTTGCTAACGTTCAACGTCGTTTCGTACACAAGCGCCGCCTAACAGATGATGATGGATGGCCCAGCTCAATATTGAAAACAAAGGCGTGAGAGAAAAACAATCAATCACCGCATTGCGTAAGGGACAAGGAAAACACAGTCTCGTGTTCATAATTTGCATCACTGCGACTAGGCAAGCCTCGTCGTAGATTGCAATTCTTATATTTATCATTTGAAAGTTTTAAATAATAAATTCCTAATTTATTTATGTTGTATTACGAAGAATTGCTTGGGATCAAATCTAGTCATGGCGTAATGTCATGAATGACAACGACATGCAAATAAACGACACTTTTTACAATGAAATAATAGGAGAAAATACCATACTATGGTAAATACATGTATATAAAAAGAAAGACTTGTACACATTTACAACAAAACACTTAACAGTAAATAGAAACCTCTTAACCATAACGGCATCGGTTTGATCACCAGGCTATTGTATTTCAAATGTTATCTGGTTGATACAATAAAAATAATATAATTTCCAAACCATTACGTAATGGAGGAAAAACTACTACGGGGGAAAGATTACTATATAGCAGTTTTTCCGCCATCGTGGAAAAACTACTACATAACCATTTTTCTGAGGGGGACTACTATTGGGAAAAACTACTATATAACACCGGCTCTCCATAACGTTTTGAAGATTTTGTGAAATTCTGATGTTGTTCATTAATGGTTGCACAGTGTTTAGGGTTACAATAATCCCCGTGCTTCCATCGGGGACATACAGCCATTTTTCGGGTAAGTTATTGACCTCACTTTGTACATTTATCATTTCGGTCCGAACATTTATTTATAAATACACATTAGTGTATCTGATTAAATTATCTTTCAAATGTAGATATTAGGTAGGGGTAGCTTAGTGGCAATATTTGTGTTGTTTTTCTAATGAGACTGTGTAAACCGATATCCCATGGCACGTAACAGATCGTTCACTACCTCGGGCGGATCAGTTGTTAAGGTATAAATTTCTATGCAACATATCAGACAATCTTCTTAAAACGCGATTTGTACTCCGTTCCTCTACGATACTCTCCGTGTATACGGAGTACAAGTCGCGTTTTAATAAGACTGCATATCAGATAGATGTCGTCATCATATATTGTGAAGTGATATAAATAATAATCAATCAATCAAATGCATATGGTCTTTTACATATATACAGGTACTTATATTTTTGGTTCTATTTTGTTTTCCGCTATGATTCGACGCAAAATTTTTAGCGTTCGGATATCGCATGGTTACCACTTTGTCAAAAAATACATGTTACCTGTGTTATTGAATTGCTCACTTTTAATGTGTCAAACTAAAAAAAAACAAGAAACTGATAGCAGAGTCGGCAATATATCAGCATATAAATGACAAGCAGTCACAGGTTACTAGATTGTCTGTCATATAATGTTACAAATCCATTTCAAATCGCTTTTGATATTTTGATCATAATATCCTGTACTGCACCAAGCTGTATTGTACATTCATTTAGAGTTTTTGATAATGTCACTGCTGGGGACGACAGATGCTCTGGGATATTTATCATTGTAGTAATCGTGTTCAAAATACGCCATTTGGTATCTAAAATGTGCGTCAAAAGGAAAAAGTCAAAAAGGGAATGTTATAGTCAAACTGTTTTGTAAAATCTGTGAATAAAGAGTATTAGCTTATAAAAAAGATAAAAAAATGTTCATTGTGCAAAAGGCGTACTTCTGATTTCAAGAAATTTTACCTCTTTGGTGTTCAGTGTCTAAAATGAGCAAATTCAAAATATAAAGCAAATTATAATCACCAAAATGAACTTAAAAGAAGAAGTGAAATCTACAGACAGAACGATGAAAGTGTATGAATTGATGAGTTAAACAAAGCAACATATGACACAGTCTTGAAGAAAGAGTTACCAGCAACTAACTTCTTACTACATGTTTTTTCGGTCTCTCTACCTGATATAAAGAAGGCAATTATTGAAGAAAGATATACTCCTTGGGTATCATCCAAGCTTTGAGCAACCTCTCCTCTTATCAAACCGAGAAACATTTCAGTCTAAATGGGACTATATCGCTTTCAGAAGTAACTAGTCATATGAAATGGAAGGTATCAGAATGTTAAGAGTCTCCTTTTTCAGTTATATAAATACACCATTGAACCAAACACAATAGCACGTCATCGTACATCTCAATATCAAACAAACCGCCAGAATATGTCCAAAACGACAAGGTCTAAAAGACGCCAAAAAGGTGTTGATACTTGAATTCGGAATGGAACCAAACCCATCATATAATGCTTCTCTTAAGACACCTTTCTAGACTAGTCTCGTACATTAGGTTTGTTGAGTTATGCAATCGATCTGAAAAGGAAGTTTGTTAAAAGGTACACCTTATTGAGCCTATGTAACAGTTATAGGGTACTAATAGTACTTTATTCATTACTTTCCCAAAATAGAGTTCCAAATTCAACGACATCTTCCCCAACATCATGTACTAAGTAAAGAAAAGAAGACATCTGACTCATTTGTAGGAATCGCCATTTGATATACAGAGAATACAAGAATAAAAGAAAAAAGAGGAGTTACTGGCTCAGTTATGTGGCAGAAGTCACCATGGAGCTACACAATAATACGTTACAAAAGTATTTGATTGTAATGCAAATGTGGTACCGATTTAAGATGATCAATTCAAATTACAAATACTCTTTAGTCTGATCATCCCTTTAACGGGGCCCACATTCCCACCCATTACATAAACAGTACAATCAAATCAAACAATTTCCCATAAAGAGAACAGGTAGATGGGCCTAGTCATGGTATTTGTGATAATACCAGATTATACTTTCGTGTATATATGTGCTATACTTTTTATATGTGCTAGTATATTATTGATATCCATGTATTGTATAGCTCCATGGTGACTTCTGCCACATAACTGAGCCAGTAACTCTTCTTTTTTCTTTCATCATAAGATGAAATATTCGGAACCTTTGCCGCTCCTAAGTTTGTATATAAGATCACCGTAGAAATGGGAATGAAAGATTCCGCTGAACACATTAATGAAAAGTTAGTTTTAGGAATTTAGATAAGAGATCCGAATAATATCTGTAAATTTTTCCGAAAGTATTAATCTCTTTATGGTAACTGTAACCATAAAATACAAAATTGTGAATAAGAAATGCATTTCAATGTTCAGTTCAATATCAATGTGTTCTTTGAGCTACAAATACCAAGCACAGGGATCGACTCCTAGAAACCAGACGTATAGTGTCGGGTACAGCTTTTCTTGTTGGCTAACCACGGTCGTACAGACAGTATATTCCAACTATACACGCTTGGGATGAATGTACACTGACATTGTTAAGGTTTTTATTTTAATTTATCATATTTTTTCTCTTCTTCTTCTTCTTTTTTGCAATCGTACAACATCAGAGTATAATGAAAATAAACAGAGAAATCAGTTTACATGTATTGAAAACTATGTATAGGAGAAATAGTTAGATCATTATTCATACACTGGTTATTACACCAGTCGATACATATTTAAAAAAAAGCTTAGAGCTGAACTTGTCAGAAAACGTGACTATATGTGATAAATTAATATCGTTTAAAGTCATGTATTTAGACGATGATGTGCTGACGTGCCTCCTTTTCCATCTATAAAATAATGAGTTATTATGCTTGAATATACATTTTCACAGTAAAACACGACATGCTCGTAAGTCTGTTGGTTATTTTAAGTTATTTATATTTCAGTAACAGAGATGATTTGTAATAGCATTTACTGTGTTAATTAATTTTTAAAATTAATATATCATTAGTTATTTTCAATGCCATTGTCACAGTGTAGAATAATAATGTAATGCCAATACATGTATTTGTTCTATGTATCGACTTATGTCAATCATAAAAATATGAGCTATCTGTAAAACTAATAAAGGAGGTATGTTAGTTGTTGCGATAATTATTATTTGATTAACATACTGTTTCTTGCTATGAAATCAATTGGCTGTTTCATAAAAAGTATCAATCTATTCAAATAGTAACTTCTGAAATGAGATACATGTACTACGGTATTTGCCCTGATTTTCGTGTTCTGTATTAAACATGTCAACTCAGAATAAAGTTTACTCGGAACTTATCTCAAAACGAGGTAGCAAAATTTCAGACAAAAGAATATTTTTCTGTCGTCTGACTTTTTTTCACATTTCAACTTCTACACAGCTACTGAACCAATATTACCAAATAACTAATATAATGTAGATCAATTTCATTTTCTTAAAAAAAACCCCTTTCACTGCCAGACTGATTGTTGTTGACACAGTCAATAAATAAAGTCAGAACTTTTACAGGAAATGTCACTAACATCAGTCTGGCAATTGACGTGAAAGATTCTATGTTGGGCCTCAAAATCAGGAAAAGGCAGCATTTGTACATCATCTTGTATATATAGAGAAAATCCTTTTCTTGTGAACAACAATGTTAAAATTTGTACTGTATACTAATGTTTTATGGATTCAAGGTGTGTGTTTTGATGTTTACCCTCCCGGAAAAATACATTATATTTGTCCCATCCAACTGTCTAACCTTAACAAAATCTAAGCCCGTAGCTTCTCCTACAGTTTAAATCGGATTTAAAAGAAACTTAATAGAAATGTGTACTACACATGTACTTGGGTATTATTTGGCAAGATACTATTATAAATATTAGAACATACATACGTTAATATTTTGTGAACCAGATGCCCATTTCGACAACGTATGTCTCTTCAGTGATGCTGATAGCCGCCAAATGATTGGAATTCTTATTATAAATAAATATTTGAAGAGTAGAGTTAACACTAAAGTGGACGAAAAAGTAAGCCAAAGAATCAGTTTAAGAGTAGAGCTATGCATGGAGGTGGTACTCCATAGTTTTAGAGTGATTTACAAAATTTCGTGACTGAAACTGTTAAGCATATATTTAACGTCAATACAGTACTGAAAACTAGACTTATGCTACCTTAGGGAACTATTAGTCGATCAGCAGTAACACCGGCCTCATGGTTATAAATATTAGAACATAAATAAATAAATGAATAGATAAATAAATAAATTAGTTAATAAATAAATAAATGTATGTATGTGTGTATGTATGTATGTATGTATGTATGTATGTATGTATGTATGTATGTATGTATCCTATAATTTTGTGCACCAGTGCATGTTATTTATGGATACATTTCTATAAAACAGGGTACATTCATTATACCTCTTGGGGTTGCTGCCATTTTTGTGTCGTTGTCTCTTGGATGTCCGTTAAAGTGCCCAAGGAAATCTGTCAAGGAACTGCTATGCAAAGAACCCGCTGGTATGTTAAAACATAACTTATTATTCAAAATTATTCTATAATAACTTATCCATAGACCTTTTAATCCTTCCGGGATTCAATCATATCATTATGATTATTATTTTACAATAACTTATTTATAGACCTTTTAATCCTTCCGAGATTCAATCATATTATTATGATTATTATTTTATAATAACTTGTTCATAGACCTTTTAATCCTTCCGGGAGTCAATCATATTATCATGATAATTATTGTCGTTTTGTCGATTTGAAGCTGTTTTATACAGTATGTAAAAAAATCAGTATCAGTAACATATCCCTTGACCTTGGAGAGAATGGCAATGAAGCTGTACATAATGATTTTCTATAGAGTACAGCTTTGTGTATAGCATTTATATTCGTCCGTTTTGATAATGTCAGTTTTGTAGTTTATGCATCATACTGAAGCAGTATAGATCGCCTTAGGTTTTGGAAATTTTATTTATGATTGTGATTTTCCTTTACATCATTGTCTTCAGTGACTTACATTGGTTGCTGGTCTGCATTTATACATATATTTGTACATGTATTCTTGTATGACATTGTAGTTTTTCGGGGGAAACTAAAAGCCATGGATGTGCATGATGGAAGATATCCGGGAACAAAGGATACAACCTTTACTTTAAAAGTCAAGGAAATTTTCAAACTGGTTAGTAATAATTCTTCCTAACTTTCCAGTAATTTTAGTGCCTTTAACGTACATCATATTTTAGACTCCAATTCATATTGCAGCATACGAGTCCACTTCATTTTCGCCTTTGTTGTTTGCATTATTTCCTGATCATGTGATTTATGGTCTCACTACTTACTGTAGAAATAACATCTTCTCTTTTAGATACCGCCAAAGAATTCTAAAAATTAAATGAATGGAAGAAAAAAAAAACAGAGTGAAAAATTAGAACAATCTAAAATAATATTTACGTTATTGAGTTTCATTAATTGATGACCGTACACAAAATGAACTCAATATAATTCTGGATGATTTTCTTCGAAAAAAAAATTGATAAACACTAAAATTACATTATATAAATTTGGTATAGTGTACTTTTTAGCATTGTATGGGTACAAACAGAATTATGCGATGTTCTTGAAAAATTCATCAATATTTTTAAAATTCACGATAAGCCTATTGCAGAGATGTGAAAGAAGGAACAACTCTGTACCTTCTCGAAGAGTAGGTAGGTATCGATAGAAATCCATGGCTACTTGTTAGCATAATTACAAGATGGCATATACGAGATGATTACTAACACATATCGTTGGCATTGCTGTATAATGAAATATTTTTCCGACACTCTTTGTGCGCTTATGTGCGATTTATCTGCCTTACAGAGTGACGTAGGATCCCTGAAAGTGAAAGATCACGTGAAAATGTTGCAAGAGGGTTATGATCCAGCTGAAGATGAAAACGCACCATCGATTGGCGAGACTTTCCTACTCCATGGTAAGCAGTAAATGAATAATCAGTAGCGTGTTGGCGAGTCTTCCTTACTTGTATGAGAAAGGCTAAGATAATTGCAATAATCGCAAATTGATGTTAGCATTATCTATATAACGTGATATGAGATCACTCGGAGATGCTACTATCAAACTATTATTGACAATAAGTATTTAGAAGTACATTTGTTGAAATAATTTAGTATAGTATAGTTTCAGTATGTGATAAAACCATGAAAATGTAACGGTTTATTAAGACAATTAAGTCAATAAGACCATTTCTTGATCGGGGCAGTTTGCACCAGTGATACTTGGATTCCTTATCAAATGACCTGGCCACGATTCTGTCAGTCACCACTGCATTGCTTAAAGGGACTTGTCATCCTCTGGCTCCTGTCTGTCCTTTGAAGGAAACAGAACAACCTTGTACGCGATATGATTTTATGTTACGTAAAGTAGCTAAGAAACTAAGAGTAAGAAAGCTGTAGATGCGGAAACTAACTGAACGAGCGCGTTTCTTACATAGACTCTTCGTCACAGACGTCGTTTTAAAGATTATGAATGAAATTCTGATAAGTTATCGAAGAAATCTAAAGGCACAAGAAATTTTCAAAATCACGAAAACGAAAAATATATGAACCAAAATATCAAAGTGACTAATGATGTTTTTGTGACATGTGACATATTAATTTTAATATTTAATAAATTCAAAAACTTACAATTTATTTTCAAAATCACGAAAATAGAAATATATGAACTAAAATATCAAAGTAAGTAGTGCTGTGGCTGTTACATGTAACAAATTAATTCTAAGATAAAAAATTCACAAACTCACACATTATTTACCACAAATGTACATGTATTTTGGATATATAAGAGAAAAAACTGAAGACATCTGACAAAGCTGTATGACAAAAATTACCAAGAACATGCACACAAAAAATGACAATAATAGAATATACAGGTAAGAACGACATTACAAAAATATTCGATTGTGCTGCGGTTACGATACCGACTTAGGACGGTCAATCAATAGGTGTAGTTAACCTATGTACACCTATTCGAAAAGACGAAAATTCAGAAGTTGCAATATGTCACCGTAGTACAATGGACCCATTGATATCAGGTGCGAGATCCGGTGCTTTGTTTGACAAGCCGCACTTGTATGAATATGTAACATCTTCGCCATCTTGGGTATATCTGACAAAAGATTCGACCACAGTGGAACTAATTCTAGTCGGGTGAAGTTCAGTGAACTACATTAAAAGTATTAGTCGTTACGTAAATATTCAATGTATAAGCCATGACCCCCCCCCCCCCCGCTTCTGATTACAAACCTGTCGAACCATCCCTTGCAATGGACGCTGGCTCAAAGAAACTATGTTAGATATACCTACCATGTAATATTAAGTTGTATGTTGTATTTATAATTTTTTGTATGTTAATAACGTTTAATCAAAAATATAAGAAAAACATAAATATTAAGCTGTTATTCGGGGAAATAGTTATACTCTTATATTTATTTTATATGTTTTAGGGTTTCTAACCAGGGACTTTGGTGACATCAAGCTGCATTTTGATCATGACTGTGATATCGATTATTTTCCTGATTTGCCAAGCGCAGACAAAAAAGTCTTAAGAGGGCCACCTCCATCATGCGACAATATCTAAATCTGGATTATCTATATATTTTCTGAACTACTCATCCGATTTTAATTGCTTTTATTATTATTTATTTTTATTTTTATTTATCTAATTTTTTTTTATAATTGTTATTATTATAATTATTATTTTTATTTTATCTTTTTCTCTTTTTCTTCTTTTTTCAGTTTACAACAAAACAAGTTTTTAAAGTATTTTACAGTTACACTCAATAAATCATATCAGAAAACACATTCACACATTTTCATGACATTTTCTTTGTTTATTCGATATAGATAGAGAAACTATAAAACATTTGTTTGCCAACTCTTATTAGAATATATCTGTTTGAATAGTTATTTGAAAGTTTTATGTCAAAGTTGACTTTTTCACAATTCACACGCTAAATTTTATCTTTTCTTTTGATAACGCTAGTCTATTGTCGATTGAAGTACAAGAGCCGCATGTGCATACCATTCTTGTTCAAATTCAATAACTGACAGCTTTCAGCGAGATATTGTCGTATGACGTATTGAAGGTATTTATATTTAGATATGCGAAATGTATACTGTATATTATACATATTTAGATATCCTAACTACTTCAAATACAGCATAGGACAATAATCTTCGTAATAATCCAAGGTCTATACCAAGGACACAATTCCGATGACAGCGCCTGTCTTCAGAGTCGTAAGCAGTATACATACATACATCCATCCATCCATCCATCCATACACACACACACACGCACGCACGCACGCACGCACGCACACACACACACACATACATACATACATACATACATACATACATACAATGTGTAATAGATGGCAAACACATGTAGATCTAAATAGATTTTATTAAAATGACATAGTTTCGGCATTCATTCAGTGAAACTATAAACTATACTGACGTCCTGATAGGAACTTGGGTTGCGCGGATGTAGACAAAAAACCCTCTAGGAAATCCTTTATAAATCTCCAACCGAAAGGATTATCCCATTGTTGCTGTGTTAACATAAAACAATGACAGAAACATTTCAGCTTGCGAGCCAAGGGAACAAACCGAAAAATCTTGTGCGTTATAGGTTCTGTAGGTGGTGATGCCTACATATTCAAGTGTCCGGTAATGTGATTGTCTGAAGGTATCACGTTTAATTTATTAATTTTATCTTATCAGAAGCACAGTTCGTTTCGTATGTAAGTTATGTATATATATAAATTTTAAGTATCAATGATAACACATTGAAAACACAGAAGTTTTTGCCTGTTTTCGGTCTATTTTAAAAAGCAAGTACCACGGCACAGTACTTACAGGATCCCAATTCAATTTTTACCAAACTACTGAACGGGTCCTACTACTTACCGGATTAACTGCGGAATTACCGGATTGACTACGGAATTACCGGATTGACCAAAAAAGTTACCGGACTGACCAGTTTTTTTCAATTTTTTTAAATTTGATAATGATAATTCTATATTCTTGGCTATCTATATATTACTTGTAATGAATGATATGTTATACTCCCTATAATACTATAAATATACTTTATATGCATTAAACATAGCCATACATGGGTATATAAAATAAAAACATGACAATATTGTATTGTATGTATGACTGTATGTACTACTATATTGTATTATATGTATGACTGCATCTTCAATTTTTATTATCTTCATCTTGACTTCTATTTCAAACCTGTAAATATAATAACAGTAAATTATTTTCATAAATAAGAGAACTGAATATCAACAATCAAGTCTCACTTAAGCTATACAGAGTTCCCACCCCCTTTCCTTCTAATGTCAATAATATCTCTTATGTAGTGATATAAATGCATTGTAAGTTTAGATAAAATTAGAAAAGAAGGATATATACCTAGGAAAAGAACAAAAATAGCCAAGACATTCTCCTCCCATCAATATATTCCCTAGCTTTACTCAACATGCTTTATTAGCATGGCCTTAACATGGCCCCCCCCTTTTTTTTTTAATTTTATACAAGGATTTTTGTGGTATTGAAGAGAAATGGGTATTCTAATGCACTTTGTTTGTAACACGCCATCTCATTGGCTGTCCGATTTAAAAACTGCAAGGGTATTCACGATACCCCTGCAGTTTTTGATATGACGTCACGATACCCTGCAGTTTCTGATTTGTGACGTCACGATACCCTGCAGTTTTTGATATGACTGTGATTAGCGAATTGGCTTAGAAAACCATAACTCTGTGCTTCTAGTTGTAATTATTTTGTCAAATGCATTAGAATGGGGTTACCATGCTTGTGTTTTACAAAAGCTGACAAGGTATCGGCAAATACCCTGTCAGAAATTTCCGTTTCACAGCTCCGCTAACGCCTCGCAGTGAAACTCAATTTCTGACAGGGTATTCGCCGATACCCTGTCAGTTTTTGTAAAACACTCGCATGGTAACCCCTAAATAGAGGCATTTCAGTTTGATCATTATACATATAAATATTAACTACTTGCCTATTGATCAATCTCATCTTATGATTAACTATATTCATAATAGACCTTTTTCCTTTAACTGCGGAGCTGAAACATTGGACGGCAAAATCATAAACGTTCCCTCCAAATCGATCAGAATGACATCAAAATACATTATGACGTAATAAAATTGGAGGGAACGTTAATCAATTTGCTGTCCAATGTTACAGCTCCGCAGTTAAAGGAAAAAGGTCTATAAGATTATGTCATGCAATACATAACATTTAAGACAAATAAGTATCTTATTTAAAATTTTTCCCCAACAAAACTCCCTAAAAGCTGCAAAACCTTCACTTTCTATCATTTTCCACTACATGTATACTATAGAGTTCTATTACAAGTGTTAAAACTGTGGTCTATAGTCATATATTCCCGATTCATACCACCAAGAAACTAGAGTTATCTCTCTTTACGCCGCGGCGCTAACGGAGTAAATTCCAACTGTTACTACAACTTCCCAGAATGCGTTTTTTGTATAAAAAGTCGCGTAATACCTGTTATTAACATCATTCGATCCATATCTGAAAAAAAAATTGAAAAAAACTGGTCAATCCGGTAACTTTTTTGGTCAATCCGGTAATTCCGCAGTCAATCCGGTAAGTAGTAGGACCGCTACTGAACCGGTCGGTTGGGCTATGACTTCTCTCACACTGTCATAGCCCATCTGGCGGTTTCAGTGATTTTTCTAGTTAAAAATTGAGAAGAGGTCATATGTCTGTGGTAGATACATCACACCTATTTGCATTCTACTAAACAGTTAAAACCTAAACTAATGTAACAGGCACTGAGGCAGGAGAAAAAGATGTGGCAAGGCTCGGGAATGGAACCCAGAGTTTTCTGCAATCAAGATGTATGCTCTTACCATTGAGCTATCCGGGCCGATATTTAAGAGTCACACCCAGGCCTCCCCAGCAGAGGTTACCAACCCAGGAAAGCGAAACACACAACAACCCAAAGATTGTAACCTTCACAGTGCACAAACATACATGTACATGCAACTCACGAGGGTTGTCCATGGCACCAAGTTTAACAAGCAGGAGAAAAAGTTGTTACCTGATTCAGGAATCAAACCAGAACCTTCCATTATTAAGGCAGACGCTCTTACCATCTAGCTATCCAGGCTGATATTCCATCTGTCACACAAAATTAGTAATGATATTTACGAAAATTAGTACAATATACAGTTTTTAGCGTGCTATAACAAAAGTCCAGAAAGCTAATGCCATGCCCTGGGCCCTTGGGTTGAATATGCTGCTCATATGGACTGCTAAACTTTTCTACTTTACTTTTTGAGTGATATTTGTAGTAAATACATCCAACACCTTTGACAAACTCAGCCAAAACTCAGCATGTGTAGCACTGTAGACCCTGGGTCACCACTACATTCTTCCTCACCTAAAAGGACCATGGTCTACTACAAAATCATCACAACATAAATTCCAGATAATCTAACTGAACATGCAAAGTATCCTTGTGAAAAAGACGAGCTTCTGGAACCTCATAGGTTCTGCAGCTCCAGTCATTGTTGTGGGCACTGAAACCTGGCTGTGACCAGAGGTTCATCCGGATATGCCGCCATAGCAAGGAGAGATCACCAGGATGAGTATGGAGGGGTTATTATCATCATAGCCAAGGAAAATATACCTTGTGATATACTCTATACATCCAAGACATCCTAAGTGCTATATCGGTAAGGAGAGGGACTAATCACCCTTTGAATGCAGCTGGACTCTAGGGAATCCAGTAGCAACCAACAGGATATAGAACATATCTGTGAGGAAATCCATGGATGATCCATGGAAAGCCCAACTCTCAATTTTGGCTGATCGGAGACTTCAACTTACCAGACCTTTCATGGACAACCAACTCTATTATAGGGAACCAAAATACTCTCATGTGAATAAGCATTTCTAAACCTGTTTGCAGATACTGGCCTATTATAGATGGTAGTGTTCACCACACAACTCAACCCTTGACTTGTTTATAACAAATCAATTATCACTTGTAAATCGAATTAAACCACTTTCAGGTATACGTGATCATGAGGCATAATTCATTGACAGTGATGTACAGGTCAAACTCCAGAGACCCGCTAGTCACAAAACATACTTTTGGAACAGGGTAGACTACTACAGTTTTCACTACTGAATATAACAAAACATGTCCAATTAAGGACCTTTAAGCCAACTTTAAGGTGGCTGCTTTAAGGTGCTAGATGACAACGCATCATCAAAGATGATGTCACAGTGCTTCAGCCAACTTTGGATTATGAAGGAACTCAAATGGCTGTCCAGGAGAAAGGATTGTGCATACAGACAGTACACACAGACAAAGTCTTGACATGACCGTACAGTATACAAATACTTAAAGAATGGTGTACATGTGCAGTGCAGAACTTGGTAAAACGAATATGATAACATCATAATGGATGAGAACCATAAACCAAATGCTTGAGGAGCTATATTTAAAGTAAACATGCAGATCCTTGTGGAGTGGCCTTACGAAAGAGGGATGGAATTGCCTACAGTACAGTCGGCGTTTGTAATTATCGTTTGCTACCATATGCAATTCTTGATGCTAGTCATGTAATAATGATTTCAGTGAAAGCGTAAATTACAGCATAGTTAAATCTCCGACTTCGACATGTATAACTGTATAACATTCTTATGAATAAGATAAGTACATTCCACGATATTTGATGCTAGCGCTAACTCCGACTACTGTCTGTCGGCTGCATTGTTATTTAAACGAGATGGGTGTATAGTGTCCACGCTCAAACGACCATGCTGCCCACGGAAAAACGGCTGAATTTCTAATCACAAATAAAAATTCAGCCGATAAAGCAGGGACATCTACAGGTAAATTTATTGCCCACGATGCCCACGTTTCTTCGTGGGAAAATTAAGTTCCACGGCAACCGTACTGTACAGTGATGTCAAAGTGAAAGTAGATGTCCTGAACCAGTATTTGACTTTGGTATTCACTACAGAGAATCCATTGGATACACTAGCCAACATGGAACCAAGTCCACACCCTACAGTCCCAACTGAAACAGTACACCATGAAATTCCTTCATCATCTGAAGTCCCATAATGCAACTGGCCCTGATGAAGTTTCATCCAAATTATTAAAGGAAACATCACATCAGATAGCACCATTCATGACATTTCTCTTCCAGATCTCTGTAGATCAAGGCAAAGTCCCAAGTGAATGGAAGTCTGCTAACATCATGCCACTCTTCAAAAAGGGAGACAGAAGTTCCCCTGTCAACTTTTGGCCAATATCACTCACCTTTGTGTACAGTAAGGTCTACATCATTACGGCATCAGGGACGACACTCATGATTGGATATTGAGTTTCCTTACAAGTCACACACAACATGTCATTCTTGATGGCCAATCCTTACCCACCACCGTTTCATCAGGAGTCCCCCAAGGCCAATCATCACCCACCACTACTGTTTCATCAGGAGTCCCCCAAGGCCAATCATCACCCACCACTACTGTTTCATCAGGAGTCCCCCAAGGCCAATCATCACCCACCACTACTGTTTCATCAGGAGTCCCCATAGTCCAATCATCACCCACCACTACTGTTTCATCAGGAGTTCCCATAGTGCAATCATCTCCCACCACTACTGTTTCATCAGGAGTACCTCAAGGCCAATCATCACCCACCATTACTGTTTCATTAGGAGTCCCCCAAGGCCAATCATTACCCACCACTACTGTTTCATCAGGAGTCCCCAAAGGCCAATCATCTCCCACCACTACTGTTTCATCAGGAGTCCCCGTAGTCCAATCATCACCCACCACTACTGTTTCATCAGGAGTCTCCCAAGGAAGTGTCCTAGGCCATAGGTCCTAAGCTTTTCAAAGTAATTATCCTGGACAATCTCTGGGACCACTTGTTAAAAACTTCAAAAAGGGGTTAAACTAACCATTCATTAATGTTTATCTCACTATTTCATTGAATGAACTAACATTAAGTTATGTCCATTATACGAATTTGTATCATACACATGTATATAATCCATAAATTGTCTAATTGATGTTAGTGAATTATTTATACAATGACTGTACAAATTTTACTAACTGTTTATCAAATTTAACCACCGGTTAACTTAACCGGCAATTAAAGTTTTACACAACTGGGCCCTGAAGGGTATCTGTGTACAACTTGAGGAGTCCATTACTAGTGGGATGTTAGGTACATGTAATTAAAAGGAATTTTGATTTTGGTTATTTAGTTCATCTTACTACTGTGTACAAAGTATTTCTATATTCAAATCAATTTCAATTTTTCTTATATACAATGTATATGCAAGCATGTACTAGTACTAAGTCATTTAAGCACAAAGTGCTAATAGCTACGCCTCTGCTGAATTTTCCTGCATCCCTTTTCAAATCTTTTAGACCATTTTAATGGTGTTATGACATGTATGATGTTAACCTCATGTTCATTTCCCCCATAAGTATTGATTTTTATACCCCTGCCAGGCATAGCTGGAGGGCATAATTGTAAAGTATTTGCTTTGTTCTTCCATTACACTATTGGTTTCCAGATGATAACTCAATTTCTTGCATCCTATCCAAATCAAATCAAATTGAGTATTTATCAAAAGGGAAGATGCCTGTTGGATTTTGGGGTAAATAGGTCAAAAGTCAAAGTCGCCACTGATAAAAAAAAAGACAGAAATCATTGTTTTCCAGATGATAATTGAATTACCTTGCATTTTATACAATCCATATTCAGATGTAATAAATTTTCTCAAAAGAGGATGATGTTCATTGATTTTGGACTCATTGGGTCAAAGATCAAGGTCACAACTGGTAAAATTTTCTTGAAGATATGGCCCACGAAACTTATCTTGAAATCATTTGCTTGTAAAGCTTTGTTACAGCTATGAAACAAGTTACAAACATACTCTAGGGTTTTTTTTCTAGTTTTATATGGGGTGCTGCAACCAAATACAATGTAGTAGATTAAATAATTAATTACCTGTTCCTTGGGCCTTTTTAGGAAAAAATGTTGCAGGAATAGAAAAGGAAAATCATAAATGAATATGATTTGAAATTGGTTGCACGTGGCTCTGTTCCGAGGTGGGGATATCACATCCTCGACACCAGCGGACGTCCATGTAGGTGCATATTTTATATATGTAGTAAATTTAAACCGTGCGGCGGCTTCGCCTAGCCTACAAAGCATGCCGCATATAACGTCACGCCACAAAGACAACCAAAAAGGTTGTTCCAATGACTTACACTTGAAAACTACTACATGTACCTACTAAAATTGCTGTATAAAGCCCAAATATAGTGACCAAAATCAGCAATGCCACAGGGCATAAGAAACAATTTGTTAAGTTGTTTTAGTGTCTTAATGTTATCTTTGTAGTACATGTATATATTTCTTTTTTCAGTACTTTGGTAAACATTGGTTAAGTGAACTATTGTCCAAGATGCAGCCAGGAGAAACCAGAGAAGATATGGTTAATAGGCTTAATGCTGATTTAGAACAATTCATACAACAGAGAATAGACAAAACTGCTAAAAAGAGAGAAAATAACGAAGAGATGGATTTAGACTCATTAGTGGAGGTTGTTGTTTATCTTATTCATAATATTTGTTATTATTTTTGTTATTTATTTTGGGGTAATTAGTTTAAGAATGACATACAATGTACCGATATCTGGATTAATGTAGGAACTTTGAAAAATATATATTTACAGAATTCAAAACATTTTGTTGACATGAGTAGAGAATCATTCAACAGTTGTCTTCATAAGTAACAAAATGTACATTTTGCTTATTTATTTTAAATTTAGAATATAGAAAATCACCCAGCATTTATGAAAGAAGTTGATCCAAGTCAACCACTTAGTGAAGAGATGGAGGGTCTAATGAAATTGAAATATGAACAGGAGGACCCAACAGGTAATCTGTCAGACCCCTCCAGGTAATTACTGTGAGACTCTGCAAGTGAATAGTGGGAGACATCATAGTGAGAATCAGGCAATCAGTATGAGACCCTCAGCTAATCTGGTTGAGACCTCAGCTAATCTGGTTGAGACCTCAGCTTATCTGGTTGAGACCTCAGCTTGTCTGGTTGAGACCTCAGCTAATATGGTTTAGACCTATCAGTATAACACTTCTCAGGTAATCAGTATGAGACCTCAATCTCATTTTTGGTAATCATTGTGACACCTCCAAGTAATTAGTGTGAGACCTCACATGTTGTCAGTATGAGACTTCACAGATAATCATTGTGAGATCCCAAAGATATTCATGTCCCTAGAATGAGACTTCTTAGGCTTAAAAAAAAATATCTTTGTTTCCTGTAACCCAACCAACCCCTCAAAAATGGCACTGACTGATTTTTTTTTTCGCCACCGCCATTTCTGGAATCAAAATTCCGGAATCAGTTTTCTGAAACTTCACATTGTTGTTATTTTCTGGTGTTTTTAAAACAAATATGGCGAACCCAATGGCATCAAGCCACGTTGTACATGATGAATTATGTTAAACAATACCTTTTATTATACATCTGAATGTCAAGACATTTTCCATAGAACAAAAAAAAAAAAAAAAAGCCTACCTACCGACCCTATCTTTTTAGGTCATGTTAAAGAAAACAAACATATTTTTTTTTTGGCCTTATGTAATCAATCTGTGACCCCACAAGTAAACATGTAATCACTATGAGACTTCCCAGGTAATCAGTGTTAGACCTCTCAGGTAATCATTTTATCTGTGTGAGACTTCCCAGGTAATCATTGTGAGATCCCACAGGTATTTATACTGTCAGTTTGATATTTCCTAGGTAAACAGTGTGAGACCCTACAGGTTATCATTTTATCAGTATGAGACTACCCATGTAATCATTGTGAGATCCTACAGGTAATTATACTATCAGTTTTAGATTTCCCAGGTAAACAGTGTGAGGCTGTACATAAGACTTTTCAGGTAATCATTGTGAGATCTCACAAGTAATCATTGATCTCACAAGTAATCATTTTATCTTTATGAGACTTCCCAGGTCATCAATGTGAGCCCATGTGGGTAATAATGTTATCAGTATGAGACTTCTCAGGTAATCATTTGGAGACCCCTCAGGTAATCATTTTATCATTATGAAACTTCCCAGGTAATCAGTGTGAGACCTCATAGGTAATAATGTTATCAGTATGAGACTTCTTGGGTAATCATTTGGAGACCCCTCAGGTAATCATTTTATCATTATGAAACTTCCCAGGTAATCAGTGTGAGACCTCATAGGTAATAATGTTATCAGTATGAGACTTCTTGGGTAATCATTTGGAGACCCCACAGGTAATCATTTTATCATTATGAAACTTCCCAGGTAATCAGTGTGAGACCTCATAGGTAATAATGTTATCAGTATGAGACTTCTCGGGTAATCATTTGGAGACCCCACAGGTAATCATTTTATCATTATGAAACTTCCCAGGTAATCAGTGTGAGACCTCATAGGTAGTAATGTTATCAGTATGAGACTTCTCGGGTAATCATTTGGAGACCCTTCAGGTAATCATTTTATCAATATGAAACTTCCCAGGTAATCGGTGTGAGACCTCATAGGTAATAATGTTATCAGTATGAGACTTCTCGGGTAATCATTTGGAGACCCCTCAGGTAATCATTTTATCATTATGAAACTTCCCAGGTAATCAGTGTGAGACCTCATAGGTAATAATGTTATCAGTATGAGACTTCTCAGGTAATCATTTTGAGACCCTGTGGGTAAGTATTTTATCAGAATGAGACTTCCCAGGTAAGCATTGCAAGATCCCGTGGGTAATCATTTTATAGTATTAGATTTCCCAGGTAATCAGTGTGATACCCTGTAGGTAATCATTTTGTCAGAATGAGACTTCCCAGGTAATCAGTGTGAGATCAAGTGGGTAATCATTTTATCAGTATGAGACTTTTAAGTACCGGTAATCATTGTGAGATCTCATATCAAATCAATGTTAATATCTATCACAGCTCAGTACAACATTTCTTTTCATAACAATTTTGAATAACTCTCTAACTTTATTTATTAATGTTTTTTTGGTGTGTTTCCTAAGAATGACTGTCTTGTTTGTGTTTGTTCATCCATATGTCACATTGTGTTTTAACCATCTTCCCATGCTTCAGCTTACCTTTAATGATACTTAATGACAATATCCTTCAATGGAATTTGAAATACTTGCAGCAAAAGCTGAAGCTTACAAAGAGGATGGGAACTATGAGTTCAAAAAGAAACGATATGATATAGCAACAGATAACTATACAGAAGCCATCAAATGTCGCTGTCCTGATAAAGAATTGAATGCAATCTTATACACAAATAGAGCAGCTGCACAGTTTCACAGAGGTGATACAGTATTTTCAAAAGTTGTTATGTTACTTGTATATATATGACATGTTTTGAGATTACCTATAGTGCCTTTTATTTTTATACCCCCCCCCCCCCAATCGAATAAGGAGGGGTATATTGTTTTGCTGCTGTTTGTCAATCTGTCTGTAGGCCAGTTGGTCCAATTACAGTTTCCGCTCATTACCTCTGGAATTAATAAAGATATTGATTTGATATTTGGTTTACAGATACATCTCAAGGATATCTAGGTCAAGTTCAAACTTGGTTATGGTTCAATAAGTTTTGTGAGAGTTATTCCCCTTGGACTTAGAAAATTTCTTAAAATTAACAGTTTCCACTCATTATCTCAGGAACAGATAAAGATGTTGAGTTGATATTTTGCATACAGATACATCTTACGGATATCTAGGTCATGTTTAAATTTGATTATGGTTCAATTATTTTCGTTAGAAATTTCTTAAAATTAACAGTTTCGGCTCATTATCAGATATTGACTTGATATTTTGCATACAGATACATCTTAAGGATATCTAAATCAACTTCAGATTGGGTTATGGTTCAATAATTGTTTCAGAGTTATTCCCCTTGGACTTAGGAAATTTCTTAAAATTAGCAGTTTCCACACATTTTCTCTGGAACCAATAAATGTATTGAATTTATATTTAATATACTGATAGGTCTAAAGGATATTTATGTCAAATTCAAATTTAGTTATGGTTCAGTAATTTTTGTTAGAGTTATTCCCCTTGGACTTATTTCTTACAATTAGCAGTTCTCTTAATTTTCTCAGGAACAGCTAGATATATTGAATTGATATTTGGTATACAAATACATCTTAAGGATATCAAGGTCAGGTTAATAAGTTATAATTAGGATACATGTCTTTGGCATATTTATTTTGATTTTGTTTTGTGTCAGTTAATACTGATGTCTAATTTAAATGAAGACATCAAGTGACATATCTATTAATCATTAGACACAAACTTTTGAATGGAAAAATTTTGTTTATGGGTGATTATGAGGAGTACATGACCTCTAATTGTGGTTAAGTGAGTTATGCCCACGTTACAAAAATAACCAGGGGGGGCATATGCTACGTTTTCGTTGCTCTTGTTCTTGATTGGCAGTACATGTTCTGTCTTTGTCATGACATCTTTCAAGGCTATTTGAAGTACATATATTGTCAACACTAGACTTTTATCATCTGAACAAGTCAGTCCTCTGCAACATTCCTTATCAAGTTCTGATAAAATGAAAAACATAGCTGCTTGAGGTATACTTTTATTTTGATTGGTCAACTGTTAAAGACCAGATATTTTGAAACTTTCCAGGATTGATGACAGGGAATCCCTGTACAAACGTTATTCATTTGATCTTGATAGTGTTGCAAACATGATTCCACCTATATGTTCATTTTCAATTCTAATGCATTTTGTTTGTAACATGCGATCTGATTGGCTGTCCGATTTAAAAACTGCAAGAGTATTCACGATACTGTGCAGTTTCTGGTATGACGTCATAATACCCTACAGTTTTTTATATGATGTCACTATGATTAGCGACTTGGTTTGTAACTCTGTGCATATTGCCGTTAGTTGTAATTTTTTTTGTCAAATGCATAAGAATGGGGTTACCTTGCTTGTGTTTTCCAAAAACAAGACAGGGTATCGGTGAATACCTTTTCAGAAATTTCCGTTTCACAGCCTGACTAATGCCTCGCAGTGAAACTCAATTTCTGACAGGGTATTCACCAATACCCTGTCAGTTTTTGTAAAAAACTTGCATGGTAACCCCTAAGTCTTATAACGCCAGTACTGTACATAATATTTAAACCAAATTTCAGTATTGTACTACTCAGTTTCTAGGTGATAAATCAAAAACCATAGAACAGATTCTAATGAAATTTAGATAAATACACGTACTAAATTATGTAGAACAGGCTTGATGTAGTGGTAAAGCACTTGTCTTGTCAGTGCAGACAATTTGATTCCCAGATTATGCCGCTATTTTAAAGAGGTTGATTACCTCCTGCTTTGTGTTGTGATATAGCTGATAAATTGTGGAAAGCGACGTAATCCACCAATCAACCAACCAGCCCTCTAGATTATGTACTGAGAAAGATGTCTGTTGATTTTTAAATCGAAGGTCAAAGTCATAACAACAGAAAGCGAAACATGGAAAAGATTGATTAAGAAAAGTATTAGTACAAAGACTACAGCAAATGTTGAATTTTCTTGGAAGGGGCTTTTGTATACAAAAATTCTCAAGTAACTGCAAGTAACATATCAAATTGAAGTTTTGTCACAGTAAGTGGCAGAGTTATGACTCCTAAAGATGCACAGCTTTCTTGACTTTTTCCGTGATACATTTAGATAATTGAATGAAAGTTGGTATATAGCTGTATTATATAGTAAATTCTGTATCTAGTTTTACTAGACCTTTATTTGGATTGAAATTTGCTTTGCAAAATATATTTCTTCAACAAGATTTTCAGCATGCTTTTAGCTGTTATATATGTAATTTTTAAACTGAGATTTTTCTTACTTATTAGGTAATTATGGGTCCTCATTAAAGGACTGTGTGATGGCAAGAAAATTTAAAGCTGATCATCTTAAAGCCATCTTGAGAGGTATAGTATAATTTTATGTATAATGATACCATTAATGTCAAAATTACATTACATGTAATTTCTTTGTTGTCAAGTTTTAAAGTAATCTACAAGTACTTATACCAGAGTTTTCAATAAGAATTATTTGAGGAGGTGATTAAGAAATTTGAGGCATATCATTTTGAGCACTGTATGCACAAATGTGATTAGTAAATTCAAGATTCAGCAGATGCTGGCTCTTATTGAAATCTCCACTTATACCTATTTTATAATGGAAGGTAGCCATGATGGAGTTGACATTATTTACAGCAGATTATATTTTATATCCTTATGAAATTGGAAGCTTAGACAATATTAAAATTTTGGATTGTACATTGTATCTGGAAACACATTTTCTTACTAAATGGATTTCCTATGACTTGGTATTCATATAATTACAAGTATTGAATTCCAATTGCACTTAATAATTTTTAACAAATTAACATCCAGGTAGAAAATCTATATAGCTGTTAATCAATATTTGTAAAGTACCAGTAAGAATAATTTTCAACAGGTGCTATGTGTTGTATGGAGGTTAAACGGTACAGAGATGCAGATCAGTGGTGTGATGCTGGATTGATTGTATCCTTTCTTAGAGCCTAAAGTAGGAAAATCAAGCTGTTTCCTTTGAGTAACATTCCATTATTAAGACCTCTTCACAGTAACTGTATCATTTTGTCCAAATTGTTACCCCTCTACAGTTAACGAGAAAATGTCTGTTGATCACTGTAATATTAGTGAATAGTTGATTCTAGTTTATTCAACATGTATTACTTCCAGTTAAGTTGACCAAATTACTCACATTGTCAAACTCATGATTGCTTGAATAATTTTTCATGGTTTCTTGTGTTTGTCGCACTGATGGTAAACCATATAGTATTATTTTGTAATGTCGTACTGATGGTAAACCATATAGCATTATATTGTAATGTCGGACTGATGGTAAACTATATAGTAATTTATTGTAATGTCGTACTGATGGTAAACCATATAGTATTATATTGTAATGAATCAGCAGAGTAAACTTGTGAAAAACCAAGTTTTAAGAGCTCATGTTTTATCTAGCATGTATTCATATTTGTTTGCATCTTTGATCTGTGTTTTACATGACACCAAGATCAGTATTGCCCATATATTTTGACAGCATCAGTCTGATGCAATGAACAGAAATTTAGAACTGTTCACTGGACCCTTAATGCAAAATATTTTACATGCCACATTTACTGTTTTTACTGTCTTATCTGAAAGACAGGACCCCAACAGTTGTTGAAAAAATCTTCTCTGCAGTTGAAGGTTACATTACAAAGGTCAAAATATATATGAAGTACAGCAGGCATGTACTGCAACAGTATTAGTAAAGCAAAAATAATATATCCCCGTTTCTGTTTTCCCTAACTGTAGTAACAGATTGAACCAAAAAATGAGAAATTCTTAGAAATGAAAATGAAAGCTGACAAATTACATCGTTCACAAGAGAAAGACAAAAGAAAAGAAGAGAATAAAGAAAGAAAACAAGATAAAGAAGAGCGAGCTTTGATGAATGTTATAAAGGTTAATGATTGATCATTACTTGTTGCTAAAAACATTAAAAATTGTCACTACAAATCAAATAATAGAATATTCTTCATTCACCATGATGATTAATCATATTCATATTATTGATTAATTTCAGTGAATTTAGATATACTGAAAGGTTGGCAAATATCATTCCAAGCAGCAAAGATTCTTTGATGGTGCTTCTTAAAACTATGGGTTTTGGTGAAGTGGGCTAAGGCACTAATATTTCTTGTAAACATCAACCTTTGGCAGTTATAGGGTTCAATTTTCCATGTATTCAAGCATATAAATGAATTTATCTTAGGTGATGTGATATGTAATTAAAAAAACATTCCACAATCTGTGTCGTCAGAAGCTTCTTTTTTTATTTTTCACAGAGTCGAGGCATCAAACTGGCAGGGATGAAGGAATCAGAAGAAGGGCAGAAGTTGGACCCCTTACTGCTAACCAATTTAGAGTCTCACCATCCAAGTGGGGCCAAGGTTCATGTTGATCAGACAGGAGTTCTTCATTGGCCAGTGTTATTTATGTACCCTGAATATACCCAGATGGATTATATTGAAGATTTTAACGAGCAACACTGGTTCGTTATTTTTTTGTTTTTGAAGTTGCTGCTGTGACAGCTAAAGAGTTATAATTATAACATATGATAGCCATAGCCAAATTTTTATATATAGTGTCATATTGGTCCTGATGGTGTCCAAAGTAAAATCATCTATTAATCAGAGAAAAATACACACAAGTCCTAAAGATGTGTGTGAAGTGTACTTGGTGATACTGTGAAATTCTCTTTCGCACAACTTTATTATTGCTAGAGCCTTACTTTGAAGACATATATTAGACATAATTTCATGGAAAGTAATATACCTGTAATTCTTTAATAGTCAAATGAAGGGAAGCGAGGAGTCATACTTGCATTAAATTAATAAAAAAAAATTATAAAGTCCCTTCAAATAAAAAGTTTATTGCCATTATAAGGAATTGGATTGGTCAATGCAGATTTATTGGGTGAAAGTATAATAAAAAAAAACTTGGTATTGTAGAAAAAAAATTCTAACAATGTTAATTTTGAAAATCAGCAATATATCAGTGTTGTATGTTTTTGAAAATATTAAACATTAAATGAAATATTACGGGAAAAAGTCATAAATTTTATTTGGTTGACTCCTCACTTCCTTCATTTTAGTATTTAAAAATTACAGGTATATTACCGGTACTTTCTGTGAAAATTATGTCTCACAAATGCGAGTTTCTTTCCTCCTTAATAAGTTTATTGTAGATGAAAAGCTTTGTACCATTGCTTTTAAAACATCTCCCATTTGACATTCATTGATCATTACAGTTTTTCCTACTTTCTTTTTAGCTTTTGAGTTTTATAGTTTCAGGGATCATGTCAATCACATGTTTGGACCACAAGCTGGACCTGCATCTTGGGATGAACATCATAAGTATAAACCAGAAGCCATAAAGGTGTGCATCATCTGAAAAAAAAATTATATCTTGGTATTATACTGTACATGTATTTATGGTGTAACCAAATTTGACACAAATTTTTGTAAGTGGAGGTATGTGACATTTGGCTGCAGAGTCAGTTAACACTATCTTCTTTGCATCTTTATTTATGGGAATTTGATTTTCATGGTTTTTGCGGTTGCATGGATTTGTGAATTTACTTTCCACAAATAATATGAACATCATACAAATTTAAAACTAAAACTTTATTGTAGTTGCCAGATAAACTGATATATGGAAAACCACCACTGAATGTCATTCATGCCATATTAATCCTAATGCCATTGTGAGCATACTTGGTACAAGTAAATTATGGTCGAATAAACACTGGTCAAAGCCAAAGTAACGAAATGATTATTGGTGAAATGAAAGTATTACACCTATTTAATGCTTATTTACTAAATCAAATCAGCTGTATTTCTGCATTGTTTCATTGTATAAAAACCTTCTTTGTCAAATGTCCAATACCTTGGGATTTTATGTGAACAAAAATTATTATTTTTTTTTTTTTTATTGGATATGATGCAAATTTACAAACCCAGGAAACTGCATTTTTTTTTCTTATTTTATACCACAAAAATTGGAACACATGAAAATAAAGTATTTTACAGTATGATATTTGAACAATATCGCTACAATATGAGTCCTGCTTAAAAAGGTGCTCATACAGGGATCATACAAATTGTTGAGTTGTTTAAATTTCCAGTATCTAGAATATGGTCAACATCAATGTAACTCTCAAAATCAAAACAAGTGCTTTCAAACTTAAAGTTAATACAATATACATTGTAAGGTACAGTAGATATCACATGATATATTACAATGCTGTGGAAATGTGCAAGACTGGACATGGAACATTATCATTATGATTTTATTTTTGATTTATGTGAATAAAGAATTGTAGGCATTCAGTTAGGATTAGGATATGCCTTATGGGATACGTACCTTAATGATGAATTGATGTTTTACACCACTTAATCACTGTATCACCTTAATGGTAACTTGACAGTGGCAACACACATTTGACTGGTTTGCTAAATACATTGATGCTTTTGTTTTTCATTTTATGCAGTTTAAACAATTTATACATTTTTTTCTTAAATAATTCTTTCCTTTTTTTTTTTTGAAGGTGTATTTTGAAGATAAAGAAAGGGAGATTTTATACAATTTTCCACAAACAACAACCCTTTTACAAGCATTACAACATAAAAGGTAAGTAATAATGAAACTTATTAGGGATGAGGTATTCAAGATATTCTACAAGTGATGGAGTTTTTCAACTAGATCTGGAGAGGTGAGTCAAGATTAGGGTGATATAGGCCCAAGATGGTGCCCTCCTTTTACAAACTACTTCTTTCGACAGGCTGCAAAGGCTGACAAACCAAATGCATCATAGTGATCTTTTGAAGGCTGTCTTAAGAATTTTTTATATTTTGATTCATTTGGAAATCAAAATTCTATGCCGTTTTATTTTTTGGCTCTTTTCTGACAAAGTCATTTTCACACATTTTTTGAAGCACTTATTTGCTAACTTTTTTAAAGAAAATATATATATGTTTCAATAGACCCTTTTGACTTTACTGCAGGGCTAACATATTGGTTGGCAAAATGATAACTGTTCCTGCAATATGACGTCAGAGACAACCAATTTTTATTATGACGTCAAAATTTTTATTGGAAACATGATCATTTGCCACACAAAATGTTAGTCCCACAGTAACGTCAAAAGGATCTATGGTTATTTGAAAGTTTCACGTCAAACTTCAGTTTTGTCACTTTGACAGGATTTTATTTTACTTATTTATTTTTTATGCCCTTACCATATATGCCTGGGAGCATATAGTATTGCATCACACCGTCATTCTGTAATGCTGTCATGCATTTTGTCTTTGCAAATCCTCCTGATTCCTTGGATGGATTTTAATGAAACTTGGTAAAAACGAAGATCACAATATGCAGATGTGGATATTGTAAGGGGAATGCTGTCCAAAACTTTTAAGAGGAGTGATGGCTCTTGGACTTCGATTTTTATGCATATATAGTAAATTCACTGTGTCATCGCATCTTTGGAGGAATTCAGTGTCACTTGGTACAAAGAAAGACCACAATATATTGAATTGCATAATGTAAGGAAATTTGGTATGTTCAAAGGAACACTTATATGCAGATGCATATTATAAGAGGAATCCTGTCCTAAAATCTTTACAGGATTTATGGCCATTGGACTACATATGCTGTTCAAAAAATGTCAAAGAATTTTGCTGCCAGTGGGAGCATTTATGGCATAGCGACACATTTTTTGGATACAGGCTAAATTACCTTTTTCCTATTGATCTTATATTTAATTCTAGGCCAGAAATACGTTAATTTGTCACAAAAATTTACATCATTTCACTCTGACGTCAATATGCTTTCATTAATGTCATGATGAAAATCTTGGCAAAAAGTAGCATGTCTGGCATAAGGCCCTTTACATCATGTAAAATGGAATAAACATCTATTGTGGCATGCTTTTTGTTTGGAGTTTGTGTGATAAAATGGCCTATACTTTTAGTGGCATTTATTCCAGGTGTGTTGAATGTTTAGCTCCTTATTTCCTTGTATAGTACATGTAATGTAGTGTTGTAGGCAACCTGTTTAAGAGTCATATTTATTTCATTTTATTTCATTTCGCCACATATTTACAAGTAAAAATCATAGATTTGGCACCAAAAATGACCAAGTAGTTTGGTTAATACAAATGTGGGCCCCCCCCTTTTCAAAAACTTTGGATCTGCCACTGATAAAGGTTAGCTAAGGGAAGAGTCAAAAGTGGTCTTTATAAATAGGTGGACTTTATATAGAGGTCTTTTATCTAGGAAAACAGCATCTTTGCAAGCCAAGGCTCCATTTCGTGCAGTAGAACCAAATGGAGCCTTGGCTTGCGAAGATTGGAAAACAGAAATTTTGAATTAAATATTTGACCTTTATAGACAGTGACCTCTTAATAGAGGTGGCTGCTAATACAAGTCTCACTGTATTACAGAAATTTATTATACATGTATTTAGTATTAGTTTCTGTAAGAGTTGATCAGAATTTATCAAACATGATGCTTGTTTAATTTCAGATTAGTTGTTGAGGCTGGAACACCATGTTTTCTTGTGATAGTGGACAAATCACCATTTCAAGAACATTTCCACAAGAGATACAAGAAAGTTGTTGTGCTATGAAATTTAATTAAATAAATGCTGGTAACAGGATATAATTTGAGATCTTCATTTTCTTCATTTTTATACCACAGTAACAAAGTGGGTTGGGGTTATATTTGAATCACTGTCATTTCATTGAAATAATCAATTTAACTTCATTAACACATAAAGATGTGCACCTCCCATTTTTGTATCTTTGGAGCCATTTTCGGCTGGATTGCAAAGCAAAATCCAGTTTATAAAATGGTGATGTCTGTCTGTCTATGTACTTCAACAATACACCAATCCACTGTTGTCGAATGTCAAGCACTTTAGCACAAAATATGACTATGATGACGTCATGAAGGCTGCACAAGTCAGACATTTGATTATGATGTCATAGGCATAACAATCAAAAGTCCGCTAAACATCATTCTCTATGCTGAAAAGTAGATCAGTGTATGTGGTTAAGTTCGTGTTTAAGTTCATTGCAGAAAGACCATTGACAATAACTCTTTCCAACTTCACATGTAGATAGATCTTGATGAGTTCTATACATTGAAACCTTTGTTTGTGACCTTGACTGTAAAGGTTCTTGGTTTCAAAGTCAAATGTGTAATCAACTTTAGTTCAATTCAGAAAGACCAGGAGAGTTATGTTCCTCAACGTTTTCATGTAGATAGACCATGATGTACTCTATCCATTGAAACCTTTGTTTGTGAGCTGGATCTTGAGAACTCCAAATTTCAAGGTCAAATGCATAACTGCATTTAATTCAGAGACCATAGATAAAAACTCTTTCAAACTTCACATGTAGATAGACCTTGATGAGCTTTATCCATTGAAAACTTTCATTTGTGACCTTGACCTTGAAGGTTCCAGTTTCAAGGTCAAATGTGTAAATGACTTTAGTTTCATTACAGAAAGAAAGTGAGAGTTATGTCTTTCAAACATCACACATAGATTGACTTTGAAGAGCACTGTCCCTGGTGACTTTCTTTTGTGACTTTAACCTTGAAGGCTACCAGTTTTAAGGTCAAAAGCATATTAAGTTTAGTTCAATTACAGAAAGGTAATGAGAATTAGATCTTTCAAACCACACCTATGTGACCTTAACCTGAAAGGTTTCCTGTTTAAAGGTCAAATATAAAATTATTACCCCCGTAATGAAGTTAGACCATAAGAATTAGATCTTTCAAATCTCACACATGGTTGGTTATGCTATGTATGCTCATTCAACTAATGAAGCACTTGCAGATGTCACGTAGTTAAATGACCTTGTCACTTTGTCCTTTATACTAAAATAGATTATATTGCACTCTGTTGCTCTGTGGGCATAGTGTTTCAAAACACATTCTGCTTTCAGTAATTGTCAGCGCTTCGGAATCTGCCCATATCGCCTTTAGTGATTTCTTGTCCAACACTTTTGTTTTTACCATCTACATGTATGGGACTTTGTTCTCTTGATATAACCTTGTCCAGAAGATTTCTTATTTACCTTCCCATAGATTCCATTGAAATTATATATTTAGCTTCATTGTCATATAAAGGTGTGCACCTGCCATTTTCATCTCTTTGTAGCCATTTTTAGGACATAATGCAATTATTTCATCTTGATCCTTGGTGCTATCCATAGACATAACCTTGTCTGGACTTTTATTTTTTTTTCATTGCTCTGACCTGGTAAGATTTCTATAATCCATAGGTGAATTTCCTTTAACAAGACCTTTCAATAAGCACCAAATATTCAGCTTCCTATCAAGGTACGTTGTCTTCTGACTAATTTTCTTTGCTATCTTGTCATAAAGACAGGATACAGACAATTCACAGTTCAGGCTGAAACCAGTAACCTCTTGGAGGGGTATATATGAATCACCCTGTCCGTCTGTCTGTCCTATTTAAAAGTTTAACAAAACAAGTTTCATAAAATGTATAAGTGGGACATCCATTACACTTGACGTACAAGATATGGTGATATGTCTCGAGATGAATTGTTGCATATTTCAGCTTTGTTGACATGGGGATTTTTGTTCCATTAGGGCAGTTCTAGTTGTTTTGTTTTTCAGTTGTATAAACAACTAAGTCCATTTCATGTTTATGGTAGCGCCGTTATGGTGTATACGCTAACCTTCAGTGTGTTCAGAACACCTTAACTGTTGCTGTAACGGGACGTGGCACAGGAGAGACGCCACACAGATTTTAATATGGTGCTTAAGGCCACTTTATCAATTTAAATTTCTCCGATATGTAACAAAAACAACCTTATCCCCTGACTCAATCAATGATACTGAATTATGCATGTTCCATCATTTTGTCTTTGAAATTCACGGCATACCGACATATCATTTAACCTTAAACTACAAGATTTACAGTATATTGACATTGATCATACATGTATGACCTTAAAAAAATTAATTTGCAATCAACTAAACCAATGAAGAATTCTTTAGGAATTTTTTTCCAATAAATACGCCTTCACAGAATTAGCAATAACTATATCAGTATATGTGCCAGTAGTTTATAAAAAGATAGACAACAGTGTGTATGATAAAACCTTAACTGGCTACATCTTGCTTCATATTCATATGTATAAAACTAAAAAACGCCTTTAGATGTCTAAACTGGAACTCTAATAGATAAAACTAAAATTCCAATATGGGTAAGGAATTTATTTCATCAAGTACATGATGGAGTTTCAGTAACGATTAAAAAAAAATAACTATAATTTTTATGTGTGTAATAATGCTAAAAATACTACATTTTATCTCAAGCTGAAATGTTGTCATTTTACATAAACACATAGTTCAATATTTGAATTTAAATATTTCAATATAAAGAAAGGTAAAGCAACCCTAATTTTTTTTATGAAAGTTTAATTCACAAAAGGCTTATAAATTTCTCAGGCTTTTTGCAGAAATCATACATGACATTTACAAATAGTTTAAATACTCTGAATATCTAATACATCAAATATGACAAATAAGTGATTTTCGTACAATATGATCCATTTTAATGACTGATGTATCTGACACACATACAAATATTTATAACCCAACATTGTGTTGTAAACTGCTGGAGAAGCTTAATCATGTTAAACATCTTTCATATATCATGTTAATAGGTGTGTGCCACTATAATCTTCCATCAAGTAAACAATGTTGCACTCAAATTTTTCTCTTCACTTCTTCAGGACTGACGACAGTTTAATGAGCATGTCTGCAACATGACGACACCTTCAATACCAACAATTCTGATACAACGGTAGTTACTCTTGACATGCAACAGAATATTTGAAATAGGACATATTGAAATTATGCTTTCTATTAGTTCCAAGATCCGTAACACTAACAGTGTTTTAGAAGACAATGTTTCTGTAAAAAATTTAATTTGTTAGGGCAATTAATGCCTCGACTACATTTCCTTTATGCTCTCGTAATGTTCTTTCTGCTAAATGTGATTGAATTTCCATTTCTTTAATTATTAAATCGACATCTTCTTTGTTAATTTTTACTTTCGATAGTTCACGTTCTCTTTCCTGTTTTAGAGCTCTTTCTTTCGTCTTACGGTCACTCATTGCTTTCATAGCATCCCCGATGCTTTGTGCTGAAATTTCCGTTTCCTCGACATAATCAGTAACCTTTTCGAGATCCCTGGCACCGGAATCATGCTTCTTAGTCTTTACTTCCAGAGCATCTGACGATTCCTCGCCTACTTCTCCGTGCGCTTCGTCTTCTATGTTTGCCATGCTGATGAACACATCTGGATATCATAAAATTCAATTGTCGAGCCCGATATTACAATTTTTTTTAATGTGTTGGTTGGTTGATCGGTGTTTTGCTTTCAACAATTTTTCAGTTATATCACGACATGGAAGCAGGAGGTGACTAACCTCTTAAACATAGTGGCGCAACCCGGGAATCGAACCCGGATCGTCGGCTAAAAAATGTGTATGTATGTATAATCAGGCGTGGATCCAGCCGGGGGGCACGGGGGCACGTGCCCCCCCCCCCCCGGCAGTGCCCGCCGAAGGAGGCACCATAGTCTATTTTAGGGCCTATTTTACTGCATTTCTGTCTAAAATTTCCAAAATTTCGCTGGCTCGCTTCGCTCGCCAATTATTCTCTCATATTTCTTTAAATTTGCAGTTGAAAAAAAATCGTTGACTCGCTTCACTCACGATCAACTTCATGATAAATCACCCCTGATCCCCGTTTATGATCCATATATAATGTATTCCAAAGGGAAGCGAAATATATGTGCAATCCAAATTAATATCCAGCACACAAATGTTTGGTCACTTGGCCTCAGGCGAGTAAAATCGTATAGCTACTAGTACATCGTGTAGCAAATGTATCAAATGTTTGAAGCTACGCGCTGTACAAGGTGAATTTTACTTATCCATACAATTTTACTCAAATACGTCTTGTACATCGTGCAACCTCAGTACAAATTTTTGAAACGCGATGTACAAGATGGATTTCACTTATAGCAATTTCTAGAATAGTTTATTTTCACAACGTATTTTGTATCTCCAAAAGTTTCAAATACAGGAGCTTCCGTGGAGGGGACTTTGCACCTTGTTCCCCCTACCAAGGATCTACCCTGCATCCACCGGGGACCTATAGGCAGTCCCTATACCCTGCGCCGAGTTTTACGCCTCCTCCAACTGAAAATCTGGATCTATGCCTGATAAAATTTCCGTGAATTAAAGCAAAAGGGGCCTAATATGGCACACACGATTTGCAAGGTTTTTGTCATATCTTCTCAAGGAAACCCCATCCTCATCTAGGGGAGGGAGGGTGAACATGATAATATTTGACCGAAAATATTACGATTTCTTCCGATTTCAGAGTTTTTGCGGAATATTTGAAGTCAAGAAAATGTTGATGAATAATGCAAAAAAGAACGCCAGATTGCACCATTTTGCCTCATTTTTGCCCGAACTCCCACCTATGGGAGGGGTGGACCCCTCCCATACCCTCCCCATTCGGCACTTCGGGCCTCAATTGTGAGGTGCCCCCCGGCACATGAAGTTCTGGATCCGCCCCTGTTACATATGTATATATTACACATTAGCTATGTCCCCCCCCCCCAACCTCCCTTACTTTCACATTTTTTTTGCACATATCAGCATGTCCCTTTCTCATCATGTTTCCCTTCCACAATATTATATAAGTCTAAATATCTTTATGCCATACTTTGTATCGCCACTTAATACCGGATTAACATATCATACATGCATGTTGTATATATGCTAAAGGAGAGGGCATTATCTAACGTTGCCAAACTTGTCGCCCAATCCTTTTCAATGCATTCATATGTTTAATCTTATGTAACCCGGCGGCGCCAAAGTCCAAGAAATTTGATTTTAGTGTGAAGATCAAGGTCAATAGGTCATCGACCTTTCATTTAAAAGGGCTTCATTAGTTGAGTACGCATGTCAAATATGAAGTCTATCCCTCACGGTTCAAAAATTATAGCCAAGGTTAAAGTTGACAACAGACAGACAGACAAGCAAACAAGCAAGGAGACAGGACAAAAACAATATGCCCCCATGATCTATCGATCCGGGGGCATAAAAAACCAGCCAAATTTTTGAAAGCCTTTCTCTAGATCTCGATGCACAGTGTATTGTGGAATCAACAAATATGCACTGCAGACAGGTACGTATATAACACAGGGACGTATATAACACACACACACACACACACACACACACACACACACACACACACACACACACACACACACACACATATATATATATATATATATATATATATATATATATATATATATATATATATATATATATATATATATATATATATATATATATATGTCCCTGACTGCAGAATATTCTTTCTGTAATCATGGTGTGAAATAGGTACACATGTGCATAGCTTAGCACGCACACACGCCTGTTGGCCGATGCATCCGAGTCCATGGACATTATTATTATTATTTATAATGCAATATGTTTAAATTCGTATTGCACTGAATTTAAAATTGGCGACCTGTATTCGATTCCGAGATAGTTTACGAATGCATGAATAATAGGAGTTACTTCCCTTTCCGCCATTTTGGAGGTGAAGCTGGAGTTTTCAATTAAATTGAATTAATTTTCACTCTTCTGAAAACATTTTGACATTGCTTAATACTTTTATTATTGCATAACAATTGCAAATATTCAAGAAGCATCCTTAGTTTGAAGAAATTCTTTATAGACTATGGTTGATTTATGCACAAATATTCAGTCGCATACCACTAATATGGCGGAAAAGGGAAGTAACTCCATTTAAATTTTATGCATTCGAAAGCTATCTCTATCTGTCTCTCGAATGAGCAGGCTATAGCGAGACTCCATGTCACGGACGGTATTTTCTACCTCTTTTACTTGTTTGAGCACGCGGTAAATCTAGGACTCGGTTAGATCAGTTGGCTGTATTGATCTTATTTAGTATCGGGGAACTCATTGACCAACTGTTCATTACAGAGTATTTTCACCAGGCCGTTCACCTTAGGAGTACCTTATAACCTCTTCCGAGTGCAACGCGTATATTTATTGCCCACCCTCCTCTTGTGTATGTAGTGTATGCATGTGCGCTGGATGGTTAATTGTGTTTACTTTGTAATGCTTAGATTGTCCGTATTTCCAACGGCTTACGATATATTACAGGTGCCACCACACCGAAATACCAATGGTTGTCACGGCATCATTTGGATATACTAACCATCCCAAGGCCGGAGAGAGAGTCTTGGACTTGGATAAGAAATTGAGATTTGGTATACGTTGGCATGTAAAATACTTCTCACTCCTTCTAGTGGGTCCGCTGCATAGGTGATAGCCAGACCGAGACGTCATTATACATGTACTTGTAAATAAAACGGAATTAATCTTGTAGTGGCATTTAACAATATTACACACACACACACACACACACACACACACACATATATATATAATGTTTACCAGCCCCTGACAACCTTATATATACAGATGTAGCTACACCAATATAATCAATGACACTCAAACCCTTTGCCTAATTTCTACGTAACACATCTAAACGCACATAGCTATCCTGGCCTTTCACTCGTGCCCATGACGTAAAACGTTAGTGTAGCCAATGAGTTACAAAACAATGTGTTTACATGTATAATTTATGTGTTTACATGTCCTTGGTGCAGCAAAGAGGCAAGAAGTTCCGAATGCTGTATAAACTCCTTTGTTCACATCGATACTTCACGAGGCTTGTAATATCGTCAAAATCAATATATCAAAGGACCCGAGGTCCTGAAAGATACTCCTCCTCACATCTTGTTGCGAGTAGAGATCTAAATGTATCACACTAAGGACACCTCGACCTCATTTTGTATGAAGTAGATTGAAATGAGTTATGTTATTACAAATGAATGAAAATAAGGTAGTGCACAGAGAAACCTGCTCATAAGGTTTATTCAATCATTTACCCCTCGGTACTTCTTCGTTTTTTACTCAATGGTAGTAGTGCGTTCAGAAGGGGGAGGGCGTCCCTTCCTTCCACCACATATTTACAAGTAAACCGTATTTGGCACAAAAACCCCCCACCCCCCCCCCCCCCCCCCCAAAAAAAAAAAAAAAAAAAAAAAAAAACGGCCGAGTAGTTGGCTAATACACTTGCAATGTAAATAGTCCGAGATTCTCTGCCCTTTTGATATCGGCGGTTTGTCACAGGAAATTCCAACTTTTGATGAACAAAGTCTCTCTGACCCTCTCCCACCAACCGCCGATATCAAAAGTGGGAGAAGGACGGAGAATCTCGGACTACGATGAAATTTGTAAAGTATGCCCTAGACAACTTGATTTGACCGTAGTTCGGGTAAAAGAAAATACGAATAAAAATCAGTTCATAAAACACATCGTTATAATATTTGTAGCTTGAAATGTTTTATCTTTATTATTATATGAGATGTGGAAAAAACCTCATTTTCGAAGTGTGAAAATTAAGAGAAAAGAGAAGGGACGAGGAAATCGAAGATTACACGTACATGTACGAATGTTGGTCAACATGAATGTGGATCGTGCGAATGGACTGATGAATTCATACACCGTGGCTTTCGCCTTGGCAGGGGAGGGAACGTTTTCTTAAAGAATTCACACTATTGTGGTCAAAACTTATCTTTAAGAAAGACTCGTACTGATTCGATTAAATCATCACAGCTGTCCTCGCTAAAATAGACAAACATTGACACAGACATCGCATTATTTCTTAAAAGGTTGTAGTTGGGTGGACGTAAATCTTACTTTTGAACTTTGAACACGATAACAGTAAGATACTCTTTGATAAAGAGTATCTTAATAAAATGTATTTGAGGACGGATTGCCTTTGTAACATGCACCTGTAGATGGGTATGTTACTTCTTATTTGAAGTCGTCTATTTTATTTGCCCAATATATCTGATATCTTGGACCTGAAACCAAAGACCACCTGTCATGTAAAGCCATTTTCATATGTGGTCACTAAAACAAGTTAAATTTGTTACGCCAAAGGTGTTTTTTTATCTTTTCCTCCAGAATATCAAGCAGCAAACCACTCCCAAGATATTATAACTACATAAATACAATGAACATCTATTTATACATTTAGCTATTTCATTGATCTTCACATAAATATGAAAGTTATAAATCTACAACTGAGGAGACTGTGACTCCTACCTTCATTGAAAATGTAATTTAATCACTATAAATTAAATCTTAAAGAAATATCTTCAGTTTATAAGATACACGGACAGATTAAAACTCCGAAGTAATTAATCAGAGACAAATGAAAGTAGTCTCTGAATTAATATATCAGCATAAGCTTCACAGAGTTTTTACCGGATATATAAATCGTTAGACCAGATAATTCACCAGTGTATAACGAGATACGTGTACATATATTGCCATGCTGTGATACCGGTATGTAGACAGGTTATATTGCCATATGTAAACAGGTTATTTTAAGTATACACATCTTTTTATCCAATCGATCTTGCCCGGAGAGGAAAATAATTAAACGCCACAAGAACCCATGAGAGACATTTTGACTTTTTGTTTATCTCTTCTTAATTTTAACAAACCCTCTTAATACCAAGTAAAACATGCTCCTAGATGAGTAAAACTACATTTTTTATATTCTGGGTGATTAACTCCTTTCAGACATTCGTAAATGTTAAATTGGTACATACCGTATAGAACCACAAAATCATTCTCCAATTTCATCCGGGGCAAGCAATGCAGATACATGGTGACAGCACTATACAGTTTTAAACATCCTGTCTGTATCTTGGAACAGCGTTTACAAATACAAAAATGTATCAAGTTGACAAATCCAGGGTATACTTTAATAACAAATTCATAGAAATGTCCACTTCGCATTTCAAACCAATATTTAGATCTCAAATAAGTGGTAAATGACCTCATTGACATTTCATCTAGTCAACTACAGCCTACCACCTCCAACACCAGAGGTCATACATCTAGATTCCACCAACCATATTGCCACATCAAAAACTACCAGGATTCCTTCTTCCCTGTCGGTATAGTCATATGGAACTCCTTGCCAGAATCCATTGTGACCGCTGATTCACTGGAGGCGTTTAAGGCCCGAATCAGAAAGCACTCCTTCTGAGATGTACTTATTGTTTTTATCCTGTTTTTACATGAGAGCCTCCCACGGCATGTTTTAACTACATGTGCGACAATGCCCCACAAGGAGCCCGGCACATTAACGACAGAAGAAAAAGTAAAAGTACATCTGCATTTTCAATGACGACAATACTGATTGAGCAAACTTAAATATTTAAACAGTAGAAAACATGAAAGCAAGCAAATACCACTAAAAACCAGACTCAACGAATCGCATAGATGGCCCCCTAAAACTGACAGATCGGTAGACATAAATGCTGAAAAACGCTGGAAAACGCATCCATATAAAAGACTAAAGAAATATCTAGTTGAAAGATTGTATCATACTTTATTCACGTGTCTTTTAAATAATGCACAATTTAAATAATGAAATGTTGAAAAGCAAGTTATGAAAACATCACATGATAAAAGATGATTTCCTTACAATGAGACCTGACGTAATGTATTGTTAACACTGTAAGAGATAAGGAAAAGGCTATGGCCATATTGCTTAAAGGTCATGAGGAGTATTTGTGTTGAATATGCCAGAGTAAATGGTATTTCTTTTTTCAAATGCATGTATATATGACGACATGCATGTACTGAGAAAAAAAAAACATTCAAATAATTCAACCCTTTATTTCAAACATCCACTTTTAAGTTAACTGTCCACTTCAATGTGATTGTACATAAATTTAAGCACACCTGTAAATAGAATGTTAGTATATAAGCCGTAAAACAACCTTGCTTCCCCATGTGGGGACAAAATTTATAACTGAACTTGCCTCCCAGGTACATTTTTACCATTGCTAATAGAGTATCTTAAAGCTTTCTGGATTTAAAATGTTTTAGCATGGTTGTTCAAAGTTTATAATGTTATGCCTGAACTAGAATACACATCATTTCTCACTTTTTTTTTTTACCATGAATACTTTGTATTTAGTCATAAAACATGGTCAAATACAGCACCAAAACACCTGTGACATTGCAAGGAAAATCATGGGGTTTATGCAGTTGCATGTATTGCTTTACACCACACTGAAGACGGTAGCTTTTGAATAGTGATGAAAGAAAAATGAAAACTCAATAAACAATTGACCATCAGTAAGAACACTGTAAGACCTATCTAATGATACAAATCCGGATCTTTTCAAGTTTTGTTCAACTCAACAATTTCAATAAAATGTAATTGACCACAATCACACAATATTGGGCCTTTCCATCGCATACTCAGAAAAACAACCTTGAATGTATTATGGTGGACTGAACATGGCGGCGCCCACAATGAAACATAAAAATATAGAAAAGAACTTGCTCATGTTGTTTATAAAAAACTTAAAACTTCTATCTGCTTTGTATTTAGATCTTTAGAAAACTGAACTATATCAATAGAATATTGAATAAAATAAAATCTGCCATCTTGTCAGAATTTTCTAACATCCGGTGTTTTGTAGTACATTTGAAGTTGTTTTTCCGAGCTGAATCTCCATTGTCAATACAAGGACTCAACAAGATCTGGGTATTTGATGGCCACAAAAATTTAGAAAAAGGAATCTGGGTAATTTTGAGAAAATCATTAACTACTGGTAGGAATACTGAAGACCTTCTCATAAGTCAAAAGTAAATATGACAAGAAATTTAAGTGTATCACCCAAGCCCAATGAGGCTGCAAGAATATGTCTGTATACCGGTAAATCCTTTACCAAGTAGGGCCAGTATGATGGCATCTTTTACAAAATACTACCTACCTGACATTAACAAAGTACTGCCTACCTGACAGCATCACTTACAATGTATAGCCTATTTGGTGGATTCATTTATAGAGTGGTACCTAAAAGACCGTAAACTGATCTTAGAAAATACTACGAACTCTTCATTTCACATGCAATATAAATCCTAGAACTGAAGTTTACTTGAATATCTGCAAACAGCTCCTCTAAAGTCATGATAATGGGAAGTTATGAGTATAATGTTTCATCATAATGCCAGTATCAGTATTTACCATTAATATCTAATCGTTTCCAAGAACAAAAACCAAACGCACCCATTTCCTTTGTTCTAAATTAATTCTCTGAACTTCTGAATTTCTAAAGTTACATGTACTACAAAATTTATTTGGCTATAACAGATAGTTCCCATATGGTAGTGTACAGAAAACCCTAAAAACAATTTCTTTTCCCAAAAAAATGACATTGAAAAATTAGTTTTACCTTTTACCCTTTATCAAATTCAACATTTAATGTATACATATAACCTGACCTATAATACCAGTATCTAAAAGATGCTAATATCTAAAATTATAAAGCACATTTCATAAATGAACTTTAACACTTAAACAAAGACTTAAAGAACCTATGACATTATTTTGATGTTAGAATCTCTATTAATGTGATTTCCTAACAATACATAATTATAAATCAACAGTTTCCTTTAAATTTCTGTCTGCAAATTGTTTGTATTGATTCATCAACTTGACTTGCAAGAAGTACTAGCATAAAACTGAAAAATGAACTTTTCCATCCTTTTGTTTATAATAACATAAATACAATGTTGTATATAGTTATTAAACATGTCATGGGATTTCATCTAGCACCCCATCAATACCTTCGAGACAAAAATTAAGAACACAATGTATATCAATATACCGGTATAAATGCACCTCTTCAGAAGCACTAAAGAATGAGTTATTCCCCTTGATTTATAAGATCACTTGTTAGTTTAAGGTGGTTATGTAGCAAGCCGATGAGAGTTTAGGATTATCCTAATCACAGTTATGTCCCTTTTGTTTATTGCTAAATCTTCAGTCCGATTCCGATTTTAATGTCAATGATGAAGAAGTACAACAACTGGAAGAAGAAGCTGCAAAACAGGAAAGCAAAAACTTTAAGAACCTGCTTAAATCAGATGTCTGTTGCGTTTGTCTTTGAATAATGCTGCTTGAATGTATTTCGTTAGCATTGAAGAGCACTTGCTAGGTTCATTACAAGTAAATATCCACCTAGCTCATCAATCCCTTTAAAGCAATGATGTTCATCAGTGTGACAATGGATACTGAGCATAGGTTTGAACAATCGCACTTAAATTCCCATCTAAACAATGAAAAAAGAATTTTAACTTCAGTTCTATGATTTACGTGGATATTCACCACCACTGCTATATTAGTGCCAGTGGCATTTTACTTCAAATGACATATGAACTGAATTTCACTCTACAATGATCAAGTTGGTTTGGTTGCCAACTGTTTTCTAGTTAAAGAAAAATATCAATAATAAAATTTAATTTCAGATGAGAAGCCAGAAAAAAATTAATTCAACTAAAACTTTAGGAAAATTTGGAGTTTTTACTGAAAAATCACAATACAGGAGTATTAACTTTCTGTAAATTTCACAATTAAAACCAAGTTGGGTTTTTATTGTTCCACTTGATGCATAAAAAAAATATAGGTTAGTGTTCATATGTGAGAGACAAAATTCTGAAAAGAAAATATCATCCAACGATTTGTCCAATATTCTTGGTCTTCAAAAGGATCCAGACTCAACCACTCCTGACACAGTGAGCTTGTACTCTTTATTGCAATAAAGTATTCATTTATTACATAATTCATATCAAAATAGACAAATATATTCCAAAATTAGTTCTGGACCAACAGTGGTTGAACTCTGTGCCTATAAATGAAGGTACATGCCGTTGGTTTACATTACATCACAATATTTGTAACAACATCATAGAAAATATCATTAATGAAATGTACCGTAGTGTTTTTACCCTTTGTGACACTAACAATGTAGAAATGTTATGAGTGGTCATCCTTAAATGTAAAATCCTTAAGTTTGTTCAGAATAAAAGATATGTTGCTAGGATAGATGAGGTTACTTTAATAATTTTATATTTTCAACACTTTATGAACATACCATCTGTTTCAGGATCTACTACACTACCATCTGATTCTTCTCTTTTAGTTACTGGTAATGAAATTGAGGGTTGATCATCAGGTCTACAAAACATTGGGTTAATTGTATTTTTCAGTTGAAAAGATGTGTAAATAACTTTATAATTACATATATACATGTATTATCATGACATTAGAAATGAATGTTTTCTTTCATCATTTTATTGAAGTATAAACATTAATTGACATGTCACAATTGAGGTCAAATTGCATGATTATCACAAATGACATTTATATAAAATTTCATAATTTCTCCAATTGAGCCTATCAAGCAATCGTACGGGGCAAAACAATCCCTGCTTGTTGCCAAGCAGGTGTCTCTAAATTCAGTGACCAACACTGTTAACAACCTTATTATCTCTGTCACTGCTGAGCTTGGTTAATTTGATATCACGAGCGTCAAACAGAAAAGATAAGGTCTAATTTGGCTCTGATGCATTTCAAGACCGTTTCCAACCATTAAGATACAACCTGGCAGCTATATATATATAGTACCATCCCTACCCAGTTATCAAAAAAGTCAAGAAGTGGTAATTATTCAGTCAATTAGTATTTCATAGTTGAATTTTTCACACAATGTGCTAATTGTTATTTTGTAAGCCTATTAAGACCAATTAACATTATTACAGGTGTTCTTGTAAGACGGCATCAACCTAGACCCTGTGCCATTGTATACAATGGATCGTAAAAAATCTCTCACTGCTCTAGGTGGGTCTGTAGTACATGACTCAAATTATGAGGCAATGCACCCCACAGGTGTCATCAATATCACATGCAATTATCTTGGAGTGGTGAAAAACAACAACAAAACAAAAACAAAAATGTTATATGACTGTTTTTTTTTCAAAATGAACTTGGATGTAGCCTTTTGTTGAATGATCACTTTGACTAAATGAGATCAGCTAAAATGGTGTTGACAGAGTATCAGTGACAAGATTTTTTAACAACTTGAAGTCATGAACTATTCATATATCACCATCTGATTCTTTCTTCGCCTTATAACATAATAAGAGAAATATGGACAAGTTTTTGGGTCAACAACTATAAGCCCCATCCCCAAGGGCAAAACATCACTTTGGAACCCTGGTGCACAACTTCAAGCCATATTCTATCTAGGCCACATGACTAAGAAGGTGAAGCATGAAGAAGGAGACCTTCTTTACGAAACCCGTAATTTTCAACCAAGGGGCCAGACTGCCACTTTGGAACCCAGATGTACAACTTTAGATCTACTACTACTACTATGCTACAATCAGATACTTTGTTTTTTTGGTCTCATGACTTTGGAAGAGAAGCATAAACAAGGGTTTTATACAACACTAATGAACCCCTATTGGTCAGATCTCTCTTTACTCTGGAATTCAGGAGCACAGCTTCAAGTCATGAACTGTCATATGCCACAATCAGATTCTATTTTTTGGTCTCATGACTTAAGAAGAGAAGCAATATGAACAGTATGATTTCATACAACACTCATGAACCCCAACCCTTATTGGTCAGATCTCCACTCTAAAATCCAGGAGCACAGCTTCAAGTCATGTACTGTCATATGCCACAATCAGACTCATTTCTTTTTGGTCTCATGACTTAGGAAGAGAAGCATGAACAAGGATTTCATATGACACTCATGAACCCTAACCCCTATTGGTCAGATCTCCACTCTGGAATCCAGGAGCACAGCTTCAAGTCATGTACTGTCATATGCCACAATCAGATTCTTTCTATACATCCTAGTTTAGGAGAAGACAAGATAGTGAAGACAGATGTAAGCAAGATGGCATTACACATCTATATTTTATGCAGCTGCATAAATGAAGGTCTTGATAGTGATATTTTACACCAGTATTAACTTATGAAAGTATATTCATACAAGTCATTAAATTCCTCTAAAGTTGGTAATTGTTTTAGTTGGATGTAACAATAATGGTATACTTTGAGCAAAAATAAGTTTGACTTTAAAGCTTAATGACACTGTAGTGAACTTGCATCTGAACTTCAAATTATTGTAGTTAAATATCGACTGCATTTCCCTTATATGCAAGTTAGTAGGGCAACTGTACTGCAGTTTCCAATGTTTGCAGTTGCTGTCACATGACAAAACACATGTTGGTCCATTGTGGCGAAAGAATATGTACATGTATAAAATCATTCTGGGATCACCTTTTTTTCTGCCCATAGAATTGTAACAAATAGTGCAATAGACTATTTCCGAGTTATATCCAAACTAGAACATTGCATACTTTGGCGATATTTCATTTATGATGTAATAATCTTATCTTTAGATACATAACATCAATGCTTCTATCAAGTATGACGTCACAATCAGTTGTCAGTAGTCTGACATGTTAAATCTAGGTTTGTAATGGTCTTTTCCGGTTACTTGAAAATAGCCTATTCTTCATAACATATCAAAAAATGAAAGTTACACACTTGTGTTCTTAAAAAAGTTGGAGTTGTATCGAAAATAGCATGTCAATTTTTTAAAGACAGCTGAGCGGCAATGTAACTGTTTAGTCATTTAAACACCCCTTGGAATTACGATTTTGACATACAGAAAAGGTTATCCAGTGGGTTGATATTATGAGAAAATATATCAATATAAATATACGAATCATTTTTAATTTTTCACAATGTATTGGGGGTATGCTTGCAGTCGGTCTTGGAAATAATTCTTTGTGCAGTACTTCATGCAGCACAGAATTTTTTTTTTTCAAAGACCGACTGCAAGCATACCCCAATGCATCATAAAAAATCAAAAACAATCCTTGAATAATTTAACCAGAACATTTATTTATCTTGATTCTTGTAATAAAGAACAAATTGTATAAAATACGACTTGACTGATAAAGAAATCATTACCTAGATTTCTTTGTAGGGCTATCTTGAGAAGTCTCGTCTTGATCTATTTTTCTTTTCTCTGCTTGTTTGGGTTTTTCCTGTTCTTCTTTGATACGCAACTGTTGAATTCTCCAGTCAACAGCACGTAATATGTTGTCAGAGTCCTTAGGACTAGTCTATCAATAAACAAGCAAGGATTTCAGAATATACACATGACATGAATAAGATAAACACATGACAACCATAAAAAAACATGGTGTAATCAGAGATTACCATGCTCACCTCGATACAAAATTTTTCAAATAAAGACAAAAAAGACTAGTAGTTAGTTCTATAAAGCATTATGATCTGGAACTACATCACTCGAGTGTAAAATCAAAGTCAGATGCATCATCAGATTAATGCAATTAAGGCATAATCCTGAGATGAACGTAGTGCAAGTTTAATAAGTGCACACTTATACTTTCTCAAATACTGAGTTTCCCCAAACTTCTTCACTTAATCACTCCTGCAGAAAATGTAGATCAGATACATCACAGGCTCAAGTCAGTATTCCAAGATGTTGAACATAATTTATGGTGCAAGTTTGGTAGCTGTAGCACCTATGCTTTCTTCATTTCTGAACTATCCAAAACTACTTATCCAAGTCACTCAAGTGGAAAATGTAGGTTAGATGCATGATAGGATGTATGCACTTAAGTCAGCATCCCAAAATGAACCTATGTTTGGTAACTTTGGTAATCTATACTTTCTCCAATACTGAGTTACCCAAAACTACTTAAGTGGTCACATACGCTGGGGTACAGCATAAGCTCATCTCGGCTTCATCAAGGTGAACTAAAAAGGTGATAACAATGACATAATGAGATCAGCAAGTGATAGCAATGAGATAAGCATTGACCTTTTAGCCTCAAAACAAATAGGAACAATTGTATTTTCATGATTAAGTATATATCCAAAAGTGGTTTGAATCTGATGTATGGTATTTTAGTTTTCATCCAGAGACCATGATTTTATGATATGTTTACTCTAGTTCAGATTGACTATGACATTCATGACTTCAATATCATAATTCATATTACTCTTCTGGATATTATTTGATTTATCATCAGCAAAACTTTTTGTGATGGAATGATGAATGACAGACAGACTGAAATGATGGACAGACAGAATGTTAACCATGGTCCCCAATGAAGATTATAAATCTGATGACAATGAGATAAACAGATGATGACAATGAGACAACCATATATGACAACAAGAAAAAGTTCAATCTGATTAAAACCTTATCTTTATTCTGCTTCTCTATTTGTTCCATTGCGTATAAAGATCTGGTGAAACCCCGTCAGGGTTCATGTTCTGGTGACCTCTGATGACGTCTCAGTCACCGAAACCATAATTACTCATAGCCAATCAATAACTCGGCTAGATCACCAGATCTTTATACGCAATGGGACAAATAGAGAAACGGAATAAAGATATGGTTTTAATCAGATTGAGAAAAAGTTATGAGGCCAATAAGATCAGTAAGTGATTTTTTTATTTTGTTTTATGCCATACCTAGAGTATTTCAAATGGTGAAGGCATTTACCTGATGCATTGCAAGGAAAATCTGACCTATGCAAGGAACTCATCTACAGAATTGAATCACCTTTTATGTGCCAACATCTACAGTGATACTGGGCTTCAGTTTTTCACTGTCTTGTCTGAGACACAAAAAATGATGGGACTACAACCTTTCTTACCCAAGAGCCACACACATAACTGACTCAACAATGCTGGTATAATCAGCAAGTAATGACAATGAGATTAACAGATGATGACAGAGATGAATGAGAGATTAATACATAGTAGTGAGGTATGCAAATTAATGCAAGTGACAACAATTAACAAAGAGCATTGCCTAGCTCTTTTTTTTCTTATTTCCTTTGTTCATGTGTCAAATAGTGACACAACTTTTGCATGATTAAAAATCTGCTGCAAAACACCTGATATGAGCAACCAGGGAACTTCCAGATATCAATCTTGTCTTTGAGACTGTCTCAACCCATCACAAAACTTATGCATGCATCATATAATCTGGCCGAAATTGTCTTGCCACTATATTATATATATCATTTATACTTGTAGATAAATTTTGTATTTTAGTTGAATATTTAAAATTATAATCTAGTAATCATCAATCATTCAAATATGTTTGATAGAATCACCATTAAAACACTAGCCAACTTACAGATATTAGAAAGACTTTAACACCATCACTCATATCTGTAGCTGTAAGTCGAATGCTTTTCTGACTGGCTCGCTCTATCGTCATTCCAGAGAAAATCTTGGTATTAAGAATTAATCGCAAACTACCATGAGTTCTCATAACTGTAACAAAAAAAAAAAAGAAAAATTATTATAGAAATAAAATTAAATGCATCTAATGCAGAAAAAACACAGTACTTCTCATGCAATAAACAAACCAAATCTCATTTAGTATTGTTTGAAGTTCAATACAGAGGAAACATCAAGCCTCTGTAACACTTGTAATACCAAAAATGACTCTTTAAAGGCTTTAATGGTTTGTAAAAGAACATGGCATACAGAGGATTTTCAATGAGGCCAGTCGCCCAACCGACCCTACATTTTACCCTACGACCCTGCAAGTTTTTCCAATTTTATATATTTTCTGGAAATATCAAAGTTAACAAAACCTTTTTTTATGTTTAACAAAAGAGTCTCATAAATGTTAGAAAACACAACTTGACCGGCTCTGTCGATAAGGCGCATGATAAACGTTGACTTTGCAGCATGACGATAACATCGGGTCCATATAAATGCTGAAATTACCACTATTTGCCAAAATTACCAAATAAGTTACCGAAATTACCAATAATGTTACTGAAATTAACACTCATTGGTAGATTATGATGTTATTTACCACAAAAAAAAATGATTTTTTCCCATAATATTATACTTTCAATGCAGTTACTTAAATATAAAGACTGAATCTTGATTATATTCATGGATTTGTGATGAAGAAATCCAGATCACAATCTTCGAGTTTAAACCATTAATTATTTCACATGTTTAAAGCTGAGGTAAAAGATATCACAAACATAGAAATTTATTTCAGTAACTTATTACAAAGGAAACAGTATACATACATATATTAAAACAATTCATTCATCATGATTTATGAAAGGTAAACACATAAAAAACAAAATCAATTGTCGATAATAAATGACGTCAGGTGTGGTGAAATATAGAAGCTAGCAAGCGTGTTGTCCCTAGAATTTATAGACCATATGGAAAATTTTAAATCTTTTGTTTTAACAATCTGTCTATGTGCACTGTTAAGGTTCCCCCACACCCTGGAACTGACACTTTTTATGACAGTTTGTCACAATATGGCAATTTAAATGTATTATGAAAATGTGTTTATCTTTAGAATTTTAAATAGTGTATATGCTCCCCAGATCAGTGGATATAACACTAGGCTATTGACTCACATATCCCAGGTTCCAATACTGTAGGAGGTTTGTGCTTTTATGAATATTTACACTGTAATTTTTTATGTCAGTTGCAAGTCATATCAAATTTTTGAATACTACCCCAGTTTGTGCTGATTTGATAAACATTATTTTAAAGGTGTGGAGGACCCTTACCATACATGTACTGTTTTCTACATAAGATATCATGTTCTGTATTCTCTGAGTATTCAATAAATTTTTTTTTCCAAAATAAAAATTTCCCCTACCTACCTTATTTTTTTTTTTTGGTAAGATGACAGGAAACAGATATATTTTGTTAGGCCTTATTATATTTATGATGTCAAAGAGAAATTTGTAACTTGTCAGAGTTTTCTAAGTCCTTGAGTGATGCAACCACAATGTTAAATGGAAGAGAAACATTTCTTAACCACTGGTCAAGCACAGAAATAATTCAAAGAATTCAATGAAAATTTCTTTATCCTTTCAGTTTTGTTACTGGTACTTTTATTTTCTGATGATATTCTAATTTAAATAAAGTATAGATTTATAATATAAACTGTACAATACTGACCCAGTCTGGATTGGAAATCAATGGGATCTGCAGTCTTCAGATCATTCAACCTCAATAGTCCCCTACCTCGTTCTATCCAGTTTTGAGTTTCAGATTCAAATAAATGCAGCTTACATGTAGCCTGTAATATCATCAAAATCACAACATTATACATCAGAGACACTAAGATGGCTGCTTACAGTCACTGTTGATAACTTACCTACAGAGAAATAATCTAAGAAAATAAATCCTGGAATGTACATTTACTTGATTTGTCAAACATTTTCCGCATCTTAAAGCTGAATCAGTTACTTTTTAACAGCATACCAGAAGAATATTGGCTGACCAACAATTTGACTAGCCTACTTGAGGGATACTTGATTAAATTTCAATAACAGATATATAAACTTACCTGCAGGACATTTGATTCTCCTTCTTCTCCAGTTTTCACCTCAATTTCCTTTATATCTATCTTCTTCTCATGTTGCTGTTGATATTCTCTAGCTGACTCTGCTAATGTTTTCTCTACAAATACAAGACCAAGCTAACAAAACCCTATCTCTTAGGTAATAAGCACATTTTCACATTATTGAATACTGTAATCACTTCTGTGCAATGTACGCCTCAAAAAAGGGAGCAAATGTGAAGAACAAGAAACCGTCAAGGACGGTATGACTGGATTGCAAATGCTAAACGCAAAATGTTCACGTCTGACAGACGGACAGACAGACGGACAGATGGACGGATTTTTCCAATTTATAGACCAGAATTGCTTTGCATTAACATTAACAATTCATGTATGCAAGTGGTCACCCTAAAGGCAAAAAACAGTGTGTGTTCACTGAAGCGTAAAGTCAAGGTCGAGGTCACTAAATTTTTGTATTGGTTGGATAGAACATTCAAGTACAGTCAAACGTCGATATCTCGAACACTGATATCTCGAATACCTGGGATATCTCGAAGTCGAACGTCGGTCCCGAAAAAAATCCTTCATATTATGATTAAATTCCCCTCGGATGTGTCGAACACTGATATGTCGAATACCATGCTTATCTCGAATACATTTTCAAGTCCCGAAGTTCTTATTTACCCGGTTTATCTCGAAGTTGGCTTCTTGCTGACAATATCTCTCGCGGCGTTTACCTAAGACGACCGGTCGCTCGCGTGGTGTGATTAATTGACCGTGTCGGTGTACAAAGACATAGTGATTACATAATCAATCAAGTCCGTGTGTACCGTGTTATTTATACCAAATATTAGTAAATGATAGCTTATTAAATTGACATAGAATTAAATAATTAACATTAACTGTAATTAGCTGCATTTAATTAAAGAAATATCTTTACATTGTTCATTGATTCATTTTTATTTCGAATCCATGTGTCTATGTATTTTTATGTAAAGTACTAGTAGTAAAATAAAATTATGACGTGTGTCTTTATTTTGTCTTATGTGTTAGCCCATCCTCGGTTTTAGGTATAGTATAAGACAGTTTTATCCAGTATTGAATTTAAATTACGCTATTACTGAAAAGGAAACATGACGTTTTCAGTTTTGGAGTATATTCTCTTATATTCATAAAACGTAAAAGGTATGATGAGATTTAGATTAATTATTTAGGAACAATGTGCACATCTTTATGTGTATTTATTGATAAATACATGTATATCTCGTATATCTACGATAATAATCACAAATGTCAAATGAACCGGCGTACGTTAACAACTGCAAGATTTGTGATCCTGAACTCGAAATTTGGATATCTCGAACTACGGATATCTCGAAGTATTTTCCACGGTCCCTCCGACTTCGAGATAACGAGGTTTGACTGTATCTACAAACCTACCAACTTTGACAAAAGTACCCTTTAGGGTATGAAAGAAACCAAGCTAAACACAAATGCTAAATGCAAAATGTTGATGCCGTGCGGACGGACGAAAAGATGGATTTCGCCAATTCATAGACTGGAATTGCTTTGCAATCCGGTCAAAAATCTTGTATCATATGTATGGGATGGTAATGGGTAGGATAAAAATTCTAACTAAAAATTAATGAGCATGTGCAAAGTAGAGATGGGTTGGTTCAATGGTCTGATGTTTATCTTGGCATGCCGTTTATCTTTTACAGGTGTGGCCACAATAGCCTGATTGTGTAACCTCAGGAGCACGGAAAACTGTGATGTAATGAATGTTAATTTGGGTGGGGGTTATAAAAAGATGTTCATTAAACATGAGTTATTATGGTAAGAACAACTTCTGCTTGTGATATATATGTATCACAATATTATGATTTTGTAAGCAGAACTCTGTGGATGAGGAAACCACAGTGGCCAGGATAAATATGGAATTTCACAAGAAATACCGGGAAACCACAACTGTCTTGACCAGGATCAATCTTATTCTTCAACATAAACAAGTATAGTATATATTATATAACATAATTCTTTGAAAGTCACATCCTGCAAACAACAGAAGTAATTTGGTTGAAACATTTTTATGTGCAAACTTGATTTTCACCTGGTAAAACAAGCAGATGAAAAAGACTTGATCTCGGGGATATTCCAATGAGGTAATTCTCCTCTAAAGATCAAGGTAAGCTCTACCTCAGAAATATCAAAAGCTATTAAGAATGAGTAAAACATTTCAGCAAACGTTAAATCTATATGTTAAGTCCTGCCTTTGCTCCCTAGTCAAACGAATGTAAGATTGATTACCTGGAGATGTTTGACTTGTTTTATCATCGTCATTCTCTTCATCTTTTTCTGTTAAATCATCAGAGACAATAACTCGTTCTTCAAGATTTTGTCCAAATACAAAATTGCCATCTGACTTAGGTTTGCTATCATTATTCTGAATACCCTGGTAAAAAAGCAAAGTATCACATTAAATATTCAAGAGAAACATGCAATAATAAAACATCATAGACTTCATTTTATAAGAAGCAGCAATTAAAAATAGTACCCACTGTAACAAGATAGTTTGTAAGACATATGCCCTACCATAGGCTTATTTTATAAAAGCTACAGTACTCCCCTGGCTAATCCTTCTGAATTCCAAGTATACTGTATCTCCCATAAACTTTGTCTGACCAGAATTTCCACCCTTCATGCAGACCTTCACTTGTAGTACAACTACATATTATTGTACAGTTATATATAAATCTAAATAACTACAGGGGAAGTGGTATTGACAATCTATAATATGTAAAAAAAAACAAACCTCAGCATCAAAAACTGTATCACCTGCAAAATTTGATTAAGAAGAGTTGCATCTCTTCACACCTCTGCACATCTACATTTTCGGTATATTCCTTGTGGCAAGTATGAATTTATTTCTTGCAAGAGCACAGGAGGAGTCACCATGACAAACTTTGATGGGATGAAGTGATGTAATAACAGACAAAGTAAACACTAATGTCCCAAACTATACAATGAAAGGGGCTTAAAAAGTAGGTCAGCTCCAAAACTATGCATGTAATCAGCATATCTACAACAAGATTGATTGACTGATTTTTGTTTTAAATCACACCACAAATATTTCACGTATATGGTGACGGCATCTGCCTGATGCGGGGCATACAAATTTGACCTTTGCCACAGACCCACCCGAAGCAGTGAGGGATCTTTAACGTGCCATGCATACCACAACACGGGGCCTCGGTTTTTACTGTCTCATCTGAAAGACATGACACTGGCATGACCAGAGTGGGACTCGAACCCCGGCCTCCCGATCAGGAGTCTGATACGATACCACTAGGCCATGCCGGCTTATCTACAATAAGCATTCTGAGAGCATTGCTAAGGCAATACAAGTCCCAACCAGTCCCTACAAATTCATGACTGTAACCCCTCATAAGGAAGCTTGTTCCTACGTTTCAGCTTGATATCTGTAAGCATGACCATGAAAAGTATGGAAAACTGATTCTTAAAAAAGGACAGTAAATAAAAACAAGAGGCCCAAATGGGCCTATATCGCTCACCTGAACAGCTAGATGATCAAGTTGAAGATATGAAAAATTGTCCCCCCCCCCCCCCCTTTTCTTGGAAGTCTTAAAAAATTCATAAAAAATTCAAAAATCGAGATATTGAAAAAATTCCTTCGCAACAGCATTCCTTACCATAGAAATGATTAAATGAAACCAAATGAATGCATCAATGTTTACTAAAAGAAAATAATAACTCTTTAATGCATTAAAATAACAAAGTCCAAAATAAAAATGAAAAAACGTCAAAAATTTGATTTCGGAATGGAACCAAAAATATCAACACTTCTTCCCATATGCCTCTAAATCATTCCTATGCAGTCGGTTTGTCGCTGTATGCATCCAATCTGAATAAGAAGTTTGTCAAAGGAGGGTACCCTCTGTGACCTACTTTTGTCTGTGGTGGTGCCACCTGTTCATGGATCTTGACAAAGATGACCACATTTGTCGGGGACCTTGAGTATTTGATGCATGCCAAGTTTCATTGAATTCCAGCAAGTGGTTCCGAAGAAAAAGTTCAAACTGTGAAATGTTTACACCAATTATCCCACCCCCCTTTTTCTTGAAAGTCTTAAAAAATTCATAAAAAATCCAAAACATAAAATATTGAAAAAAATTTTTCGCAGTAGTATTTCTTACCATCAAAATGATCAAATTAAACCAAATTAATGCATCAATGTTTACTAAAAGAAAAAAATACCTCTTTTCTGCATTAAAACTACCAAGTACAAAAAACGTCAAAAATTTGATTTCGGAACGGAACCAAAACTAACAACACTTCTTCACACATCCCTCTAGATCATTCCTATGCATTCGGTTTGTCTCTGTATGCCTCCGGTCTGAAGAAGAAGTTTGTCAAAGGAGGGTACCCTCTTTGACCTACTTTTGCCTGTGGTGGCACCACCTGTTGATGAATCCGGACGAAAAACAACAACACTTGTAGGGGACCATGAGTACTACATGCTTATCAAGTTTCATCAAATCTGTTCAGTGGTTCTGGAGAAGAAGTCGAAAATGTGAAAAGTTGACGACGGATGGTGATTGATCACAATAGCTCACTTGAGCCTTCGGCTCAGGTGAGCTAAAAAACCAAAAAAAAAAACATTAGGTAGTATCAGCTGATGCAAGGACTTGTAAACTTGTTTAATGGCGGATAGTCACGTGATCTAAAGATTGCCGCGCCCGTGCATTATGCGATAGAATGGTCTATAGACACATGGGTTAATTTTACTACATGACGTAGGCCCAAACGTATATGTATACATAAACTTCATCAAGTAACATTTCTTATCCACGCTAAAAAGTTCCTTAACAAACTTTAGGCAATTCAAGAAAAACGCAGTTTACGTCCATACAAAAGTTAAAAAGTTTATGTCAATATATCTACTGTTCAGCTTACGGTCTTTACAGGTACATGTATTTTTAAGTATGCATGATCACAAGTATGCGAGGTAAATAAGACATATGAGTAAAAAAAAAATAAATAAATAAACATATATACACTGTATATAGTCTTCATTTTTGTTTTTTAAATAAGGTCACACATATCGCATATCCTGAAGTACCAATGGGACATACAGCATGGCTGTGACGTACATTTCCCTAACAGTTTGCTAGTGCTGATCTTTTTACTTTTTTCAGGATAGATTGTTATAATATCCATTTTAATTTGCTTCTGTACCGATATTTAGGTACCTGTACCGAAACGACCAAAGTCATGTACCGAAACAACCTATTTTGTGTACTGAAAGTCTTTGTACCGAAATGTTCCGCACCCCATTTTCATTAAATTCTGCCCACTAGTTTCAGAGAAGGAGTCGAAGAGGAGGACGACAGACGACGGACGGTGATTGATCACAATAGCTCACTTGAGCCTTCGGCTCAGGTGAACTAAAAATTAATAAAAATAGGTCAATTATGACCAAAGTGGATCTTGATCTGTAACTCCTCATAGGGAAGTTTCCTACCCAGTTTCAGCTTGATATTTGTATGTATAAGCAAGAAAAGTCAGGAAAAGCAGCGTGACAGACAGACAGAAGGAAAAATTGACAGAGTGGAAACCTAAGTCCCTCTGGTTTCACTGGTAAGGGACTAAGAAAAATGAAAGGATTTGAAAGTCCTCAAGGTCGGAATTGCATGGTCAAGTACATCAATGGTAATACAGTCATGATCCACCAAGAGATCACACACCAAGCGTGTAATGTTCAGGATCAGTATTGACAAAAACACGGTCTGCGTTGAACAGAACAAACAAAAACAATGAAGGACTTGATGCATCACCTTCGGGCTTTCGCCCATTCACACATAAAGAATTAATGTACAATGACACCAAATTTCATTTAAAAACTCCAAGCACTTCCCGAGATATACAAGGTCAAATCCGCATGGCCACGGACCCAGCTAAGCATCAGATCGTATGGGGAAAGACGGTCTATTTTGGAAATGTAACAGAAAAATGCACTATACAATATTATACATGTCATGTTTAAAGCATATTTGACTTGAATTCTTTGCCTGAAATCGCAAATCAAAATCATTTGCCTTTTCTCCCGCTGTACATATTTGGGGAAAACCAAGTCGACACATGTAGATCTATAAATAACCGAGTCTTTTTAGTAGCATTACACATCAACAACTACCAAGATGTTTGTTTATCGTGACGAGAAAATTGTAGAGTACTTCGAATTCCACTGCTATAAGAAGAAGCGATATTCTCAAGTTTTATTAATTATAATACAACGGATACTAGTACGGACTAGTAGTGTACTTTTTATTATTATTCACAGCTACACAATAATGTCAATCATACTTTTTCGGGACTTTCCGTCGAGTATTCAGAAAGACTGCATGTCCTCCAGCGCATGAAAAGAACTCGTCTAAATTGATGGAATAACGGCACATCTATTGTCTCATCTGATCAAACTTATCTTGCATTGACTCGTACAATATGAATTATAAGTACTAAAAGTAAATCTAATCACGCTTTTTCTTAATATCGACGCACTATTTATACACGAGGAGGTATTTTCTGTGTTCCAAGCGTTCCCCACAGCATATTGTAACGACTATGGTCTGGAATTGCTATGCAGTTCCGACCAATAAAACACATAATTTAAAATTTAAAAGTTTGCTCCATGTGGTACATTTGTTTAACCTAATTCAAGCATGAAAACAAAGTCAAATCCAATATTAGAAGATTACATACAACATCTTATCTTCAAACGCATTATCGACCAAAGTTTGGTTCACCTAAGCATTGCCTGAAACTAACCTTTAGAATCTAAATCTCTTACCCTCAAACAGACTTTGACTCGAGAGTATAGAATAAGCTCCTCTCAACTTATAGGAGATAAAGGTAATATGATAATGGCACAAACATTTATTAAGTTCAAAACTGTTAAAGTTTGTTTATTCTGCTGTTTAATATTTTGGTAAAATACTTACAGTAACTCTTTCATTTAAATTTTGTCCAAATACAAATTCAGAACTTCCTCCACCAGCATCTGGGGTATTTACTGGTTTCCTTAAAACAAAATATCACTTTTATTTATCAGACGACGTGGTGCAGCATCCTTTAAAAAAAACCTTAATGGAAATTTGTCATACTGATCATCCTATATATACATATAAAAGACTAGTAGAATACAGTTCTGTTTTATTTGTCAGAAAGCAGATTTCTGGAAAAGTGTCAGATTTATCGGACTGTCTGATAAAATTTACTAAGGTCTGATAAAAATATGAAAAATTTAATGTCCGATACAAGTCTGATGTGATTTATTTTCCAAATAAAACTTAACAGCAAATTTCTAACATATCTGAACCAGTTTTCTTTCTTTGTCTTGCAAACGTTTTGTGAAATGTTCTTCGATTATGCAAGCATTTGTTTGAGTTGGATACGATATAATTAGTTTCAACATGGCCAATTAAAGTAACAGAGCATACAGGGGAGTATAGATCTAGAGGGAAGATATAAAGAAAGGAGGATGGTGTCATAGGGGAGGATGTTGTCAGTACAGGGTGATTGCCTTAGAAGAGATCCCTTTGCATTGTGGTTGATGGTGGTGTCAAAGGGGAGAATGGGGATGTAAGAGGGGAGGGATGTCAATGTGGAGGATTGTGTGGTAGACAGTGAACAAGAATGGGAAACTAGCAGTGAAAATGAACAATCAGAACAACAAAATGGACAAAATTTAAGTCTATTTTAGAATATTAAAATGAATGTGAAAATTTTCAGAGCTCCAATAACTGAGAAGGTCAGATCAGTTCACAGATTATAATTTCAGTCAGTAAACTTCGCATTTCGGTTTGCATTTGGGGAGAATATTGGAGAGAAAATGATCACGTGTGAGATTATTTGAAGTATTTAATAGAGGGGGAGGGACAGATAAAACCAAGCCTGAATGCAACCTATGTGTAGCCACAGCCCACTTATATATTCATACATTGGGGTCAACTAGCTCCCATGAAAACACATCTTGTACGCATGCATGCCACTGCGTCTAATAAAGGCTAGGAGGCTTCGATGTCAAGACCAACATATAGAAAAAGCCAATCTTATCAAGACAAATGGGGATAGGCTTTTAGAATTTTTAGTATTTTATAGTAAACGAGGTATCCAACTATGTATCTCTTACAACTAAATTTACGGAAATACACCAAACACATGTCTAGAATGACAAGAAAGAAAAAATAGACTAAGCATCTCAGTTCGTTTGATACATATACTAAATCATATGGCAGATATATTGTTCATATCAGATGTAGGTTTGTTAAGAAATTTCACAATGAATGGATATATGCAATGTATTGCCATGTAAATATATTCCTGGTTCTCAAATAATAAACTTCTCAAATAAATTTAGGGTAGATAGGTAGGGTATTTATTTTTTGTTTTTATTCTCTAAATAGTATTTCAGGAAGTTTATATTTAATGGCTTTATTTATAATATAACCACATTTGAACCGAGCTGAAAATAATCAAACCGAAACACTGTGAAATGAAACTGAATTGAACCGAAGAAATCCTGAACCATCCCAGCCCTAATTTGTAATTGTATGAAATTAAATGTAGATCTATTATTATGTTGTTGATAACAGGATCAAATGTCAAATACCTCATTTTCTTCTCAAATCAAGAAAATGACAAGAAAATTATTTGGTCTGATAAAAGTTTGTTTGGTCTGAGAGAGTTCACAAAGTTATCGGACCGAATGTCTGACACTTTTTGAAAGTTTTCAAGAAGTCTGGAAAAGGTCAAGTAAAGTCATTGTGAAACGAGGACATAAACTATTATAACACATTAATGTCCTTATTTGTAACTATATCCCTTCCCTACAACAACACTGCAAGGGAATAACAAACAATGTATGGCCCAAAAGTAAAAACTGTTTCCAAAAAAATAAAAAAAGACTTTTTCAAAACATTCATATATTTTGCCAAATACTGAATATACAACAACTAAAAAATTCTTCCCAAAATACTGTATACTAATATTATGAACAACTTCAAAACCTATGAACAGAACATCCAAAAGCTTTGTAGAAAAATCTTGGCATTCTCAAGCAAAATGGAAAATTTGGTCATTTCATGCACTGAATCATACCAAATTAATTTTTATTATGGTTTTTATCAGTAAATGTTGTTAGATTTTATGTTCAGCTATAACATGACAGTTTAATCTTTAACACTGAGTTTTGTCCACTAGGTTATTATATCAGTACTAACTACCTACTGTTAACCTGGCCATCTTTAAAATTGCAAATCATTTTACATACATGTAACTCACTTTTTATCATCTTTAACTTTAGAAAGAGCGGCTGCAAAATAATTTTCATGAGATTGTTTCGGCTTTTCTTCAGTATTTTTTGATAAATCTAAATTGGATTCTTCTGTTTTAAATGTAACACTACTGTCTTTAACACTATCATTTTTTTCTTCCTCTAAATTTTCTTTCTCTTTGTGTTCTGAATCTGTAAAAAAATAATAAGTATGAATTATACGTACATGGACTGATTACACCAAAACTAATATAAAAAGGCACAGAATAATTAGGTAATAACCATAATTTATTCAATTTTGATGGCTAAAATACATTGATGTACTTTTCATGCAAATACATGAACTGTTAACACTGTATAAGTCAAATTTCAAAGGACAGAGAGAAACAAACTAAATTATCAGTTCAAGAAAAACATTCAAGTTATCAGAAGAATCAACTTACTTATTCAAGTTATCAAGAGTCTGACTTAAACATTCAAGTTACCAGGAGTCTGATGTAAGCATTCAATTTCATATCGTACACTTGAATAAGTGATTTTAAGTTACCTGTGTTCAAGAAATCAAAAATTGACTGCTGTTGATTCTCAATGACCTGTTTTCATTACTAAGGGCATGAAACTATGGAAACAATCAAAGGACCTGAAGGTCCTGAAAGATACTCTTACTCACATCTTGTTGTGAGTAGAGATCTATCTGTATCTCACTTAAAGGACACCCCGACCTCATTTTGTATGAAGTTGATTGGAATGAGTTATGTTAATGAAAATAAGGTAGTGCACAGAGAAACCTGTTCATAAGGTTATCCCATCATGTGTGATTCAATGGCAGTGGTGGGTTTAGTTGCGGGGGTTGGGGGGTTGCTATTCTCCCTTCCGCCACTTATTTACCAGTAAAAATCCGATTTGGAACCAAAAATGGCCGAATAGTTTAACTATTACACATGTGGGCCCCATATTTCGGAAACCCTGGATCCATCACTGCATGGAGTGTCCATCTTTTCCAGTTAGGTGTTTTCATTTATACTGATTTGTATATTTAAAGGCTAAATTCGTTGTTCAAATTATGCGATGAGATTGATGAACTACAGTGTTCCATGCAACACATTATCCTTTAGTGAAGGCTACATGCTTGGTTATGATGTTTCCACATACGTCCTTAATTCTCAGTAACAGCAGTATATTACAATGAAAATAGTCCGAGTTCTCTGCTCTACTCCCACTTTTGATATCGGCGGTTTGCGGAAATTCCAACGTTTGATGAACAAAGTCTCTCTGACCATCTCTCACAAACCACTGATATCAAAACTGGGAGAAGAGCAGAGAATCTCATACTATAATAAAAACTGTGAAGTAGTCCCTACACAAGTAGATTCAACTGTAGTTCGGGTAAAAGAAAGTACGAATAGAAATCATGTCATAAAACACATCGTTATACATTTGTAGTTTGAAATGTGTAATCTTTATTATTATATAAAATGTGCGAAAAACATTTCAAAATGTGAAAATTAAGAGAAAAGAGAAGAGACAAGGAGGTCGGCAATTACACATACAAATGTTGGTCAACACCGTTCGGACTTCCTCGACCTTTACGTAGGTACAAGTAAAGGGCGAGGTTCTTCCGAATGGGTCAACATGAGTGTTGATCGTGAACATAAATTCATACACCCTCGTTTTCACCTTAGCAGGGAAGGGGACATTTTCTAAAAGAATTCACACAATGGTGGTCAAAACTTATCTTTAAGAAAAGACTCTTACAATGAATCGATTAAATCATCACAGCTGTCCATCACAGTTTGACAGTCTTAGCCCCAACAGTTTGATCTGTATTCTGTCTACAATGGTTTCCTACCAAGAAGTACTACACCTTGACCTTTGATCTCTGGCCTTGAAAAACAATATGCGTCTTTGTCTTGGCATGAAGAGTAAGTGTACTAAGTTTGACAGTCTGAGCCCCAACCGTTTAGTCTGTATCCTACCCACAAGGTTGGACAGACGGACGCCATACCATAATATGTCCCGTCAAAAACAGGCGTATAAAATGAAACATGACCATTAAGTATACTATGAATGTACTGAATTTCCATTGTTATTTTACCTTTACTCTTCAGATTTTGAACTTGCTGAGAGAGTGCAGAAGGACGAAGAAGACACTTTGATGGACTTGATTCAGATTTGTTCAAACTACCTACAAATGTGAACAAAACATTTTAGTCTGGATTTTACAAGAAAAAGATATTACAGTATTTATTTCTTAAGACTGGCTGAATCTATTGTAATTTTTGTGGTTTTATTCCAATAATTTTCCAGTCATATTGCAGAAGGTAACTGACCATTTCAACACAAAAACCTGATGCACAAAGCATGTAAATACTACCCTGGTCCCAAAATTTGCCTCACTTGGTTCTGATTTTTAACACTTTTTAAAGGATCAAATTACTCATATACAATATTCTACATCAATAATAACTGGTACACTGTACTCACCAAGTCTAGATGGTGCCAGAATTGATGGCTTATTCACTACAAAGATAATAACAACTTATAGCAGATGTACATGTCGAAAAACCTGTTTTAAGATACTCTCCAAGGATATGTCTCATTTAAAAGCTAACATAAGATAGGTGGTCTCTTAATTCAGTTTACATATCAAACATGCCAGTTAAAAGTGACAGTCAAAAAGTGATAAAATAAGCTTAAAACAAAGTTATACCAATTAAATAATACCAGTAGTCTATGCTTAAACAATTAATATTTAATGAAAATTTAGAATTTTATCATAATTCTTTGTTAAATTTTACAGATTTCATAGAAATAGATGAATTATCAAAATACATGTACTTGCAATGTTTAACAATTCATGAATATATTCATCAAAATAATGATAAAAGCTGATGCATACATTTAAAAAACTTTAATCACAATTGTGACAAAAACTCTGATTAATTGACAAAGTGTTTTCAACGGAAAAAATCACTAGTTGCGGCAATTTTTTGTCCTCACTCCCCTAACATCGTTCCAAACACAATATTGTACCTGGCTTTAAAATTTTCAAACCATCCATTCGATGCTTTAAGGTTGGAATTACTTAAAACTTCAGAGCATCTTAACAGCAATTTCACTTGCTACTCCATCCAAACACCAATTTCGTGAATCAATTTGTTAATATCCTCATTTCCTGTAAGATAGTGGTGATGCTTCCAACTTAGGGGTACATGAATCATACACTTTTCAATAAGTCTGTATTACAAGATTCAAAACTTGTTTGATTGATTGATTGATTGATTTTTGTTTAATGTCACACCACGAATATTTCACATATATGGTGACGGCATCTGCCTGATGCGGGGCATACAAATTTTGACCTTTGCAACGGACCCATCCAAAGCAGTGAGGGATCTTTAACGTGCCATGCATACCACGACACGGGGCCTCGGTTTTTACTGTCTCATCCGAAAGACAGTAAAAACCGGCATGACCAGAGCGGGAATCGAACCCCGGCCTCCCGATCAGGAGTCCAGCGCGATACCACTAGGCCACGCCGGCTTCAAAACTTGTTTGAAAATTTAGTATATATCTAATATTGAATGGAAAGCATCTTCAGCTTCATATGAAATGCTATGCACTCTGAAAGATAAATACCTGTAGATTTACTATCTTGAGCAGATTTTACAGTTCCTAATCGGCTTGGAACCAAATGAACTGAAACCAGAAAAAAACTCTCAGAGATAAGGCCAAATAAAATCAAAATTTAGTTTCTCAGGCACTGCCACATCGTTAAACTCAAGGGCAAATACAAAATTTTTATATATGGTTTTCTGGATTTTCCGCGCTCATTTTTTTCCACAATGTCAGATTTAATTTTTCTATTAAACATTCAACTGACATCAATGTTCAAGCATGCTAACTTACTTATGTGGAAGTAGGATGAAATAACAATAAATTACTACTATTCGTCATTTTATGTTATAAAATTGATCATAACCCCCCCCCCAAAAAACCCAAACAAACAAAGCCTACCTTATCATAATTTGATAAAAAGTGCCTGAGAAACTTTCATTTTGTTTGACCTAAATTAGTTATTAATTATTGCGATGAAAAGGTAAAAAAGAAGCATTTAGCCTCAATATAAGAGAAATAATCCCTATGAAAATATTTCTTTGTTGTTTTAATTCACATCAGGTTGGATTACAATCTGATTAAAACCATATCTTTATTCTGCATCTCTATTTGTCACATTGCGGATAAAGATCTGGCGAAGCTCCGTAAGGAGTCATGTTCTGGTGAGCTCTGATGACGCTTCAGTCACCAAAACCGTTATTTCTCATAGCCAATCAATGACTCTGCTAGGCACGTGATAGTGACGCAATATGTAACAAACACTGTTCAAAGACTACCTTGTAGATCACGCACACTGGGAGTGTTAATTTCATTCCTAGGAATTTGTAGCCGATCCACTGATTGACTGAAAATCAGAGTTCACCAGAACATGACCTCCTACGGAGTTTCACCAGATCTTTATCCGCAATGGGACAAACAGAGAAGCGGAATAAAGATAGAGTTTTAATCAGATTGGTTGGATTAATTATTGTTTTTTATGTCACTCCACAATCATTTAACATTCATGGTGACAGCATCTAGTGGATGCACTGCATAGAAATTTATACCTTTGCAAAAGAGCCACCAAAAGCACTAAGGAATGTTTTACTTGCCACAGGACCTTGGTTTTCACTGTCTCATCCGCAAGACAGGACACAGCTGTGCCCACATGGGAGATGAACCTGGGACCTTTCAGTCAGGATTTGAGCACCTCATCTACTGAGTTAAACTGGCTCTGAGATGTACATCAGTCTTCCCGAAAATTTTTTCAGACCAATGTTCCTCTTCCCAAGATTTGGGGTCCTTGCTTCATAATGTAATCAATATTTTAGAAATTTTCAATGGTCATGCAAACATGTCATTGGGCTGGGTCTTCGGACCACTGGTTTTTCGGGAAGACTGGTACCTCACTTCAAGTTTAGTGCATAGTGATTACATCTGCTATATACATCACATATAAATTTCTACCTATGCAACAAACCCATCGAAAGGGATCTTTTACATATCAACATTTACTGTGACACAAGACCTCACTTTTTACTGTTTCATTCAAAGACAGGGGCATAAATAAGCCCCTGACCTAGAGCCAAGCAACACATATGCTGAGTCAGATATGTGAACTACGACCTCCTGGCCCAGAGCCAAGCAACACATATGCTGGGTCAGATACACGAACTACGACCTTCTGGCCCAGAGCCAAGCAACACATATGCTGTTCCTCACAGAAATTTCAATGTACAGTTATATGTCCCATTCATGAACAGAATCTAAAAGCATTTACATTTCTCAATGCATGATACACATACATACCTAAAGTAGCTGACTCATTAGTTGAAGCTGATGACACGATATCTTTCTTGAGAGCAGGACGAGCACCAAAGGGATTAGGAGTTGCTATAATCAAAAAACATTAAGTTAACAAACCCTCTTCAATCATTAAAATATCGTTAAATTTCTTCTATCAATCAAAGACTGATTTATGTTATTGTTAAAAGAGTTAGAGTAGAATTTAATTAATACCAAAATCCATACAACCATCAAATGATGGTAGTCATATTGGATAACGCAATACTAGTTTTCTAATATGTCTTTGTCTGTAATCATTATCTTTTTATCAAAATGGCAAGAAAAAAAGGTGAGGGTAGATAAATTTCGAACATTTTGATTGATTGGTTTCTGTTTTATGTCACTCCACATATATTTTACATATCTTGTGATGGAATCTGCCTATTGCACTGCAAAGAAACTTGTACATTTGCAACAGACCTACCTGAGGCAGTAAGGGATCATTTACATGGAACGTTTACCATGACACTGGATCTTGGTTTTTACTGTCTCATCTGAAGCACGGGACACTGGTGTGCCCACGATGGGAATTGAACCAGGGACCTCTTGGTCACAAGCCGAACACCTCATTCACTGAGCAACACCAGCTTTACAAGCATTTCAGAGATGTGTACCAGGGATATAATATTGTAGTCAAATTAGATACGATAATCAAATTGAGTATGTTTGCAATTCAAACTATTTCATGAAAGGGTGGATTATCTCATTATCTGGCAATATGGTGGGATACTGTTCTCTGCAGTCATGTTATAAAATCTAAAGACATTTTCTGTCTCTTACATGTATGTTGGATATCGAGTAGATTATTCCTGTAAATTTCAGCAAAATCACTGGTTGGCTGATTGGTGTTTTACATCACTCAACAATTTTTCAGATATATCGTGACATGGAAGCAGGAGGTTACCAACCTCTAAAACATAGTGGTGCAACCCAGGAATTGACCCCGGATCGTCAGTGCCGCAAGCCAAGTGCTTAACCGCTACACCAAGCCTGCCCCTCAAAATCACTGGAGACATACCTTTACATACATAGAAGAGAATGATGAGGTCTCTTTAGCTTCAGGATAATGAAAATCAAATTATATCCACGTATGTACAATTATACCACATACTAGACAAACTGACTATATTAACCTTGTATGATGAACAGTCTCAAAGGAGTAATGCTCAAAACACAATTACATAAGCATAAAATAACTGTGTGTGGAATAAGCTTGACTAGTTTCAACCAATTAATCTTATAAACATGTGAAGAGAAATTCATATTCAAATACACATTACCTTGATATCCTGAGCTTTCTTCTCCACTCTGCAATTTCAAATCAGAAACTAATACATTAAAGACAGAAACCTAAGATTGAACACAACATACTTCCTAAAATCCTAAGAACAGTAAATGAATTCAAATGTACCCTAGCATCAGCTATCAACAGAAATATTTTGGTTTGTTACGCATTAGCAATACCAAATGATACTGAAAAACGAAATTGGTTGTTTGTGCTGGTAGAATAAAATGGGGTTGTTCTACACCGATGAATATGGCAGATGGACATCTGATCACATGTATGTATCATATAAATAACAATTCTGAATACTGATGTAATATCACTACATGCTATATATTTATAGTTTTCTGTTCAAATCAAAATTATTTGTGTTTTCTGCTAGATTTATCAAAATTTATCACATTCAGTCATAAAATATACATATTAATAACATATTCATTTCAAGCAACATGATGGACTGAAATGCACATCATAAAAAATGAAAAACCTTGAAAACTTCCTTATTCTCTTCAAAAGTGAAATTAATATTAATAAGGAAATTGAAACCTTCTACACATTACAATGTTGCTTAAATAATTCCTGTAATGTTGCTTAAATAATTCCTTTCACATACTCAAATCCTGGAACAGAAAGGTCATTTTCTCAACTACCGGTAGTCTGATTGTGAGCGAGACTGCCCAAGTCCAGATTGAATGTCAAGTTTGAATGTATAATTAGGATACAAATGTATCATGCACTTTTATTATTATAGTGCACAGATCTGTCAGATGTTAGAACACCCATAAGGTTTTGTTCATTGCATAACAGCCAAGACTCTCAAATTTCTGGCTATTACAAATGAAAAGTGTAAATTCAGATTAACAGTACTGGTAGTTCTGGATGTCAAGCTAACAGAGTTTTAAACTGTTGATATAACTACAGGTTACTTGAGATTAAATTGCATTATTATTATGTGAAATTATGCAGTTTTGTTGCAGTTCACTTGTATTTATTCCAAATAAATTATTTAACATATAAATTACATCATTATGATATAATCTTACCACTGATAAAGGTTCCTTTTCTCCATTTTCATTTTCAATTTTAATTTCTGAAGGGAGGAAAACAAAAACAAATTTTTAATACTATCTATCATAAAAGCATATATGTATACATACTGTAGAAATAAGGGTGCCAATGGAAAGGGCGTTTCATAAAAAATACCACTGCTCTTCTTTCACATTTGAATTTCAAAAGCTATGGGCAACGTTTAAGTTTACAGACATTACAACAGACTGATGATAGACATGGCAAGAATGACTTGATCCAGGATACAAAAAAATTCATGTGTGTTTAGTAAATTTAACCCCACTGTTTACAATTTTCAATGGGAACACTTAAATTTAACTGCCTTTCTGAACTGTGAACATGCTCTAGTAACGTCTGCTTCATTTTTCCACATCCTCGTGAAAATGTTGCAAGTGTTTGTCTTATCTAGTTACCAACTGATGACATAGATTTATAAAATTACTTTGGAGAATGTACCCTTTGATGAAATTGGGAAAGTTTATTGATGTAATGACAGTTTTTTGAAAATTCAAATACAGGCGAACTTCAATAACTCCAAGTGCTCGGGACCTACAAAATCACTTCGAGTTTCGATAAGTATTTAATAAAACTAATAAAAAAAATGTATAACATGGAGATCTGCCCTTATAAAGTCATTCTATCAGCAATCACACTATTCAACTATGTCGGGGCTTGGCTCAATATCTTTGATGAAGTTCATTAACGTCAATAACTATTTAAAATTTGCAGCATGTGTAATTCAAGACAGTTTTCACCATTAGCAGTTTTTAATAACCTTCTTTCATAATTACGACAGTTAAAATTAAAATAAATCATCTAAAGATAATAACGATGATACCCTGATTGTTTAATTACTAACAGGGATGTATATATCTTATACAGATATATACTTCCCTGCTACTATCATGGATGAAACGTGTAATATACGATCCCATATGTACACAAGTCTGTCAAGCTTCGATGCACACACCCATAAAATTTTAATCGTTGTGTAAACAAGCCAATTGCATTCTATCCTATTATTTACTTCAAGTTTCCAATGGTAAGATGCTTCGAGTTTTTGAAGGTGAAATTAAATACAAATTTGTCATTGGGGCTTGAAAATTACTTCGAGTTTTCGATGGTGTTCGAGTTTCAGAAGTTTGAGTTTGGGAAGGCAAATAGCATTAAAATACTCGGAATGTTCTCAGTCAGTAGGATGACTTCAAGTTTCCGGGGGTTTTCAAGTTTTCAACTTTTGAGTTATCGAAATTCTACTGTATTTCATCTCTTTAAAAAACTATGAACATACGAAACATTAGACTACTTTATTTATGCCAATACAAATTCAGAGGCTCCAATGTTTCAATTACATTTCTTAGTAAACAGGAAAAAATAAATTTTATGAGTTTATATTTGTTTTAATTCCAAATCACGAATATTTTTGGGGCATTCAGGGAAAAATAAACCACAAAATTTTTAACTGTGGATGAGTCTATTACTCACAATGGACTCATTTTTCAGGTACATACATTTCATTTACATATCAACTATACACTCCGATAATTTATGTCCCTGGCTGTTAGGGATGGGATATACATTCTCTAAGTCGGCGTGACATCACACTAAGATCTAAATTTCATGAAGAAAATCCCCAAAACATTCCGAGGATGACCTGGGGGATAAACTCATTGTTTATCACAGACCGTAATGCAAGTTTGCTGAATTATATTTTGAGCACAGGAGTTAAATGAGTCTTAAAACTTTGCAATTCATTGAGGACTCACAACAATTAACTTCTTTCCTTCTTTGAATTTTATATGATGGCAGTTTGCAAAAAATGAGATTTCAAAATATCAAATTCTTTGTAGAAAAAGATGATAAATCCTGAGACTTATCCCCCATTAAATATGATGCAAATTGGGTCATGTGACCAATCCAACATCGAAAATTGCCAATAAATATATTTGATATTTCTATCATTCAGAATGGCCAACGGACCTTCAGAGTCAGACGTTTGCAAATACATTCAAGTAGTGAAAAAAGTTCTCAGCATAAGAATGAAAACTTTAAAAAAAAAGATCAAACATATATTACAAATGCTGTTGAATATAATTTGATATACATATGACATTATCTGTTGTACTGGTGCTGTAGCAGTTTCCGGACGTTTTGGGGGGTTTTTGGTTGATAACTATTTTTTTAACCCTACGAAAATATTCGATATTTGGCAAAAATAATGAGTGACTATAAAGATAATTAAAAATGTAAAAAGAAAATCATCATTTAGGTGTCTTTTTGTCCAAATGAGCCCCTTTTCCATATGAGGTTTCGATATCACTTTTCTTTGTTTACTGTAGCAGTTTCCGGTCTTGACGGTTAATGCAGTATTGGGGCTCAGTATGGGATGTTTACATCATCGTTAAATAGACATACGATACATTAATAATGGGTAAATAGTAAATCAAGTCACAGGAATTTTAATAAATGTTACACAGACTTGCCAAATAATTAGATTTGCTTTCCGGTAAGCTGACATCACTTCCCCAACACTATAAATACAACAACACAATACAGACACTGAAAGTTAGATGGAAATTATATTTATTTCTTCAAACCAAGCTACACTTTTGCATACGATTAGGAATATGAACAATTTTGGTGATATGGTGAACAATAGGCAAAAATAGTTGTTGGAAGTATCTCAGACAACGAGACGACCGGAAACTGCTTTAGTCCGGAAACCGCTACAGCACCAGTATCCTTCTTTATTATTTTTTTAATACTTTTATCTTCGTTAAAATAATAAAGCAGTCTGTAAATAATCACATCGTCGTGCTTCCGACAGTATCATACGGAATTTATCACGTGAATTAATGATATATATTATCATATTCGGTAAAGCAATGCTTGACCATGCAAAGATCTTTGTTATCAATTAAATATTCGACATTATTTATATACTTTCGCGCTCACCTGTTTTGGTGTCCGCCATATTGCTTCTTATTTCAGACATGAGTTGTCTATCTTGCATTGTTAAACTAGCGCGAAATTCAAACATTATTCATAATGAACTTATTCTACAATACCTAAAGGAAACGTAGTGAATGGAATCATGAGACAAAAATATTTTCATAACGTGATATTGATAACTACGGAAGCGTATTGGTGCCACATTGAAACATTTTTATTTTTCGTTTTTCCAACATTAATGTTGGAAATTCCAACTTTAATGTTGGAAATTCCAACTTTAATTTTGGAATTTCCAACTTTAATCTTGGAATTTCCAACTTTAATCTTGGTAATTCCAACTTTAATCTTGGTAATTCAAACTTTAATCTTGGTAATTCCAACTTTAATCTTGGAAATTCCAACTTTAATCGTGGAAATTCCAACTTTAATCTTGGAATTTCCAACTTTAATCTTGGAATTTCCAACTTTAATCTTGGAAATTCCAACTTTAATCTTGGTTATTCCAACAATAATCTTGGAAATTCCAACTTTAATCTTGGAATTTCCAACTTTAATCTTGGAAATTCCAACTTTAATCTTACTTTAATATTGGACATTCCAACTTTAATCTTACTTTAATCTTGGACATTCCAACTTTAAATTGATAATGCTTTGTATCAACCCTTGATGTGAAAAATTAAACTTATTGTAAAAGGAATTACATTGAAAAATAAATAGGAAAAAAAATGAATACAACACCAAGCAATTGACTCATCGTCAAATGCCCGACATCACACCTTTTGGCACCTTTTTCATTATGGCGTCATAAATAAATGGCCCGTCAAACATAATTTTAACTGTGACGTCACAATGAAACTACGTAATGGGCGTTGTTAAAGTTAGATCTGGCGATCCCTCAATTCTATACCATCTGACATTATAACCATATCAATGCTAGAGGTGTCCCATTCAGAATTAATTAAATTATTATAGCAGTATTATGTGCATTTTCATAAAGATTACAATGCATTTTAATTAAGCGAAAAATGGCATGTATAGTGGGAGTGGCAAGGAGGGGGGGGGGGGGTGATGAGCACATGTATTACTAAATATTTCCTAATAATCAATGTCCGTATGGGATACACAGCACATGTAAACAGATAACAGCAGATATGATGCATGTGAAATCAAATTAATTACGCACAGAAAGTACATATTTAAACCGTATATATTTGTGAAATACTATGTTCCCTGGGACAAAAAGGCCAACAAGAGTTGTCAGGAGACAACAAAGCTCGCCGGTGGGACATTGCCATAATGAAGCATGTATCTTAAATAGTTTTAAATTCAATATCAAGTCAAAGGTCAGGGTCAAAATTAAACGGTATAAATGAAAGATTTGATTATGAGGAATTAACATGTGAAATAAGACAGCTCAATCACCTACAGCAAAGAACAATTAACTCAGTATTCACAATATTTCGGTCTCCTGACCTTCTTCCAGTGAATTTTATTGGTATTGGTGGCTTAAGTTATGTAATATCCATCATATTTCATAACCGATATATGAAAAATTACAATTAACAAAGAATTACATCATAGCGTATACACGTATAACATTTAGCGCGGTTCCGCTAAAATAACATATTCAATATATAGCGTTATAACAAATATAACTATAAGATATTTAAGATAATAACTATAAAATACATATATTGATTAACAAAGATGTTATATGTGAGGTGTCGGATAGGGTGGGGGTTGGGGGTCTCACACTGATTTAAAAACGACAAAAATAATCACATTAGATGTACGCAAATAAGTGGGAGGGAGGAGGTAGGGTGGAGGTAGTGTAACATTACGATAATATATGTAAAACAAGATAATAACCATAATCAAAACACCTACAGTTCAAAAGATATAGCAGGGACAGGCTTGGTGTAGTGGTTAAGCGCTCGGCTTGCGGCGCTGACGATCCGGGTTCGATTACCGGGTTGCACCACTATGTTTAAGAGGTTGGTAACCTCCTGCTTCCATGTCGCGATATAACTGAAATATTGTTGAAAGCGACGTAAAACACCAATCAACCAACCAACCAATCAAAAGATATAGCACAGTAGGTAAAAGCCCAAAGTCAAGATCACTAGGTCAAAAGTCATGATCCCAAACGAAATCTCTCATCATGAGGAATCTACATATGAAATATCAATGAAGGCTTTACCACCGAAAGTTCAAAAGATATAGCCAAGTTTAAAGTTTTGTGCATTAGGGCGTCGGGGGTATGACAATAGCTATCCGGACATTGGTCCAGGCGAGCTAAAATACTATTTTTAGCAAAAGGTCCCGGTCAAGGGCACTATGTCATTGACTGTAGTGTCAATTGTAGGGAACATCCATGCGAAATGTCAAATCTCTATTTCTAATGATTCAACGTGATGCCAAAGTTAAAGTATCGGACAGACACACGGAAACAGACGGATGGAGAGACAGACAGTACAAAAACAATATTAATTGCCCCCAATAATTCGATAGGCTACGCTTGGCCATTTTGATTTCATATACATCATATGTAGAATTAACTGCTTATCCCATACATACATTGGTTATTTGGAATTAATCAGTAATACATATACTAATTGCCACCACCCCCTACCAACTCCCACTCAAATCAAACTTTGTTTTGATTATCTACAATATCTGTATCATAAATACTACATATGCCATTTTTCGCTTAAAATGCATTGTAATCTTTATAAAAATACATATAATACTACCATAATAGTTAAATTAATATTGAATGGGACGCCTCTGGCATTGACATGGTTTATAGTGCCAGATGGTATAGAATTGCTTGGTGTTGAATTTATTTTTTCCTTTTTATTTTTTCAATGTAATTCCTTTTACATCAAGGGTTGATACAGAGCATGACCAACGTTAACGTTGGAATGTCCAAGATTAAAGTTGGAATTTCCAAGATTAAAGTTGGAAATTCCAAGATTAAAGTTGGAATTACCAAGATTAAAGTTGGAATTTCTAAGATTAAAGTTGGAAATTCCAAGATTAATGTTGGAATTTCCAACATTAAAGTTGGAATTACCAAGATTTAAGTTGGAATTTCCAAGATTAAAGTTGGAATTTCCAACATTAATGTTGGAAAAACGAAAAATAAAAATGTTTCAATGTGGCACTAATACGCTTCCGTAGATAACAGAATCATCGCTCATTTATCTTTGTTGCATTCTTTTTATTTTCACTGCATGACAGGGTTACACTCCGTTACTCCGAAGGTACGATATTCCGAAGGCCAGTTACTCCGAAGGCCCTTTACTCCGAAGGCCCGATATTCCGAAGACCCGGTTCTCCGAAAATTGTATTTATTTCTCGACAAAAACAAGGATTTGCTATGTAATTAGAGCACTCAGTATTCTTAGAAACGGTAAACGTTCTACCATTTCATCAGACGTGCCCCCATTCCTGCACTTGCCCCAGTCTACAGTCTATTTTATTTTGCAAGACTATATATTTTACAGGCTTATAATATTTACCATTTCTATACTTACATTTCTGGAAACGTAGGAACCTAGAAAGGTTCTAAAATCTTCGGACTTGCATGTATAGATAAAGCAATTCAAAATGCAAGTTTAAGAAAACTTTAATGAATTTCATGTAAAAGGACTGATAAATAATGCAAGAATGGGAAGGGGGTTTAGACTTTTTATCAGCACTGAGTTTAAACATCAATCAGAAGTCTTGGATTATTTCTACCTAGAATTTCAACAAAACACTACCCAATTTCCAATTTATCAGACTGAGAAGAAAAAAAAAACGTGATTTCTATTATGATACACATGTCTGTGACTAAAGAACCTGGTTTAGTTGATTATTCATGATAACAGAATAGAGGATTGTGCAAAAATGACGAGTAAAAACTTTGAGGGCGAGCGTGAGTATTAAAGGGGTACATTTTTATATCTTCATGAATATATAAACACTTCAATTGATCTGATTCTTCGATGGTCAAGGAAGGGGGACCATACCCCATTTTAGGGTTTCATGCTTATGTTCCCATCCACCTCTTATCCAACCCAAGTTTATATCATTGATATGCGGAAACCTCTCACGATGGTAAGTGGGTTTATTTACTTGGTAGCCTGTCCTTTATAAAATGCATGTTTTGTTTAATTCATATTTTGTTTTCTAGCAAACTTTTGATTTTGAAGAAAGGGGGAGGGCAGCGGCCACGGAGACTTTGCAAAAAAATGAAAGAAAATGAAAAACAAATGCCGGACCCGAAGGGGCGGGATCGGCAAAATTTATATATTTTGAATAGCAATATCGGCGAAAAATCCCAGCTCTTAGTACTGCTACGAAGGGATTCAATAATCCTTTACAAGATGGTTGCCTAGCAGCTAAGGGTGTGTCATGCGCGGATCCAGAAATTTTTGTCAAAAAGGGGGGGGGGTTCCAACCAAAGAAGGTAATTTTTTCTCTTATACGAGCCGGGGGGACCCCAAAAATGCCCAAACATATTTTTTTTTTCGGATTCCAGGGGAAGTCCAGACCCCCGGTAGCCCCCTCTGTATCCGAGCATGTGTGTCATGATCTTGAACCAAGTTCATTTCTCCAATATGGTGCTCTGCAAAATAAAAGTCTCCGATCTGCGCGAGGGTATATGCTCCGCTTTGCGATGCTCTTGTTTTACTACGTGACATGGTATGGTTATGGGGTGCACTAAATGTCCGAGTAGCTAATGTGATTTTCACTGGGTTTTTTTGTCGAAATAATTCATTTTTATGGTATGGTAATTGATTCAAATTCCATTGTCCAACATAAGACAGGATGTAAGGCAGACGCTTTCCCTTCTTGATATGCGCAAGTCAATACAGACATAAACCTTCAGGAGGAGTATGAAATGGCTACATATATTTTTCAAACGAGATGAGGGATTTCAACATTTTTCTTGAACCATTTCCCATGCAAAACACTAAAATTTATTGGGAGGCGTCATTGTTTTCTCTCTCAGAGTACATGAAAAGGTAAATATGATGTACTTAGATAAATGTTTTATCTATATTGTCCCACGGGGCTTCTGAGGTACGGTCATCTGATACGTATCTGAAAACACCCAGACAACAAGTTAATTGGGGTTTTCGGAATACCGGGCCTTCGGAGTATCGGACCTTCGGAGAAGCGGGCCCTCGGAATATCGGGCCTTCGGGTAAGTGGGCTGTCCCCATACAGGGGAATGTAACATGGCACAAGAAAATGTGGGACAAAACTAGGTTCTTCTTATTCCATTTCAAGGTGCACTAAAAAGTTGAGTGTTATACTTCATGAGTTAATATAACATTGTTAGCGGAATTGTTTATTCCTCTTTATTACATTCTCTTTTCACTGCACATGAGGTAATAAATTGTTAAATACGTGACAATTTAACCAAAGATTCTGAAGGGTCTGCAGCAGAACGTTTAAAAAGGACAATCTTGGTTAAACTTAGCCGATACTAAACTGACTGATATTTATAGAATGGTTGCCAGTTTTACGAAAATGATCACAAAGAAAAAAAGACTCATCTTACTTTGCTTTAGTAAGGTATGAAAATAAGATTATCCATACAAATAAAAAAATACCTACAAAGACATGGCTGTCACCGTGTCATATAACATTCCATGACACCATTTTACATGTGTTCGTCGGGTAGAATCATTTCTATTCAAAAAGAATGGGCAGTGTAAAAGGGGCTTTTTGATTTTCAAATGCTCAAAGTATAAGTCTGAGACATGTGATTAATCAATAAAATACACTTTTAAAATGTCTCTAACCACAAAAAATGTATGTAGGCCTGTAAGATATGACAGCCCTTGTGTGTGTATTAATATTCAACAGAACTCACTCAGTGCAGTAGAATGGGTGGAAGGGATATGATTAAATTTAAGAGTTATTTTGGCAAAAAGCTATTTTCCAAATATGAATTTGCTATATAATTTCTAATTTAAAGGTATTTATCTTCAGCTGGCTCAAAGGTCAAGGTCACAAACTGGCATTAATCAAAAGCTCTAGTTGTAGGCAATATATACATGCTAAATATGTAAACCCCTTATATTATCATTTAAAAGAATGAAATGCATGTCAATCAAAAATTCTAGCCCCCCCCCCCCCCAAAAAAAGAAAAAAACAAAACAAACCAAACAAAAAAAAAACCACACAACCCCAAAACAAAACAATAACACCCCACCCCCCTGCCCGAAAACAAGAAAAACAGAACAAAACAACAACAAAAATATAAAATCCCTATCTCTCACCATCCATCAGACATGACTGAGATTAAAGTTTTTGAGAAATGAGTCAGATTAAGGTCACAAAGTGAGAAAATATGGTATGAATAAAAAACTCTTATCATCAAAAATGCATATCCTATATATGAAAGCCCTGTCTCTCATTATTGAAAAGTTATATGGCCAAGGAAGGAAAATATAATATGAATCAAAAACTCTAGTCAAAAAGAATATACATGCTGAATACGAAATCATGATTTTTTTTTCCAAGTTGAAAGTTTTTAAAACTTTGATTCATTTAGTTTTTTGATCCATACTGAAGACTCATCAAAGGGTGGATCCAGTCAAAAAGATACAAAGAATTTTTATTCATGTCAAGTTTCATAAAAATCCTCCATTAGACCTTATTTTCCTTCATTCTGCATAGATATAAAAAATATTTTCAAAAACTAAATTCAATATCACTGTATATAGGGTGATTTTGACCACAAACTAGGGGCTAACCTACTGCCAGCACCCTTGGGGCGTAAATTTCATAATTTTGTTAAAGGTATCATGCTCTCTCTCTATATGTACATGTATTCAGCTTTAGATAAGGAGCTACCCCAAACTTTTTAACAGAGTCCCCCAGTGGAAAAATACATCAGATACATGGGTCCATCTTGATATTCTGAGATGAACCAGTGAGAAAAGTTTGGTCCCAGTGGCATCAATACTTTGTCCAACATTGAGCTACCCCAAACATCTTAACGAAGTCACTCAGGCATAAAAAAGAGGTCAGACGCAACATCTGATGCATGGATTAATCTCAGTAGTGTAAGATGAACCACTGATGCAAGTTGTGTTACTCTGGCATGGGTACTGTGTCTAAAGCCGAGACATCCAAAATTTCTCAACTGGATGGGGACATGGATGCCTGGGGTATAGCATTAGCTCCTCCCACCTCTACCGAGGTTAGCTGAAAATGCTCAATTGTTGACAGATGACATATGTCCTATGATGTACAAATAATATAGACTAGTAGACCTTTTTCCCAATTTTACATGATGTAAGGGGCAATATCAGACAAATGCAAAATTGCTGCTTAGATTTGCATAATAATACTGTGACATCTCAATCCAAGCATTAGTAATGAAAATTTCGGTAAAAAGTGGTTTGTCCAGTATAAGACTCCTTACATCATTTAAAACTGGAAAAAGGTCTATTGAAATACATTACCCAAATCACTTAGGTGATCAAATAGCGAGATATTCTGAAAGACATTAAATACATGATGAAAGTCAGAGGTTTGATTGGAGCCAACACCAATTATTTCTGAAGACACCTGTCTAGATTATTCTAGATCTGAAGCTGTGGATCTATGCAATTGGTCCAAAGAAATAGCTATTTACAGGTGGATACTGGTTATGCCATCTGAGAGATGAATGGACAACACACACATATTGCTTTGATTATAGCTAACTGAAGCATTTGGCTCAGGTTTTTTAAAATTGCTCAAAGATGAAGTCAGTGTATGTCTCAAAATCTTGGAAAATGATGAACAAGTTAAAAACTTAGTCACAAGGAATATACTGCAAATTATGAAATCCTCATCTCTAATCATTTTTCAAAATACAAATGTATGGTGAAATCCATGTTTTTGAACAGATACTTCAAGGCCAAGGTCAAGGCCAAAGTCGCATGATAAGGTACTTTCATCCTGGCATTCTGACATCACTGAATTCATTTTGAAATCTCCAAAACCCTTTTTGTACTCATCATAATTCCTTCATTATTCATACTAAGTTTCATTGATAATATTAAGCTTAGTATGGTGTAGTACTTTGGAAGTCTGAAAACCAGATAAAAGATTGAAACCTTGCACGATACCTGGATATTATGGGTATATTTCCTTCAACAGAGTGTAATAGTTGGCATCCATGCTAAGGATTGGCTAGGTATGTTAAAAGGTCCTTCACCACAGAGCAAGTAAAACACCTGAAGCTTGCATTTCTAGCACAGGATCTGTTCAGTGAAAATAACATAACTGGTTTTGTTTTGCAGATGTCCAATGTTTGCAGAAGTTGCAGGTCATAAATAATTCAATTCCCTGTGGCCAAGTGTAAAATCAACCTCTCCTTACCAAAGGAAATGCACTTACAATGTTCAGTAATGTATGCTTATAAGTAATTTGATTGTACATCATTCCTGAATTTCACACTGAAATCTTCCAAGAGTCAGAAAATTCTACATGTATTTCCCTTGTTGTGCTCATCATAATCATTCATAACAAGTTTCACTGATAATATTAAGACTGGTACACCTTTGTACTTGGGGAGTCAGAAAACCTGGCTAAAGAGTGAAACCCAGTATGACAACTGGACAAGAAGGGTGTATTTCCTATTAGTATTTTAAATCCCTGTGGCCAAGAGTTGAATCCACCTCTCTTTACCAAAGGAAACACATCTATATTGTTCAGTAATGTATGTTTATTGGTGATATGATTATCAACCAGTCCTGTGTTATAGTTGTGTTCTATACATTTACAAAGAAGTGATTAAAACAAGAAAGTTGCATCAAAGTTGTAAATATGCCAAGCTGCAAAACATTTTCATACACTAGATTATATACCTTTTTTCACTGTTGACCTTCGAATTCCAAAATTAATAAGACAAATGCTCAACTCGTGGGGAGTATGTGTGTGAAGTTTCATAACATAAGGTTGAATATGGGAGAGAATATGGGACATAATCTGTAGGAGCCATATGACCTTGACCTTTTGCTCCCAAAATCAATAGGGCACATCTTCAGCTCATGGGGAAGATATGTGTGTGAAGTTTCATTTCTATACCTTAATAGTTGTAGGAGTTAGAGTCTGGAAACCAATTGTTGAAGCCCGCCGCCCACTCCACATTAATTTAAGAGCCAGGTCTTGCTACTTGACTAAATATTGAGTTCACTGAAAAAAAACCTTTTTTTCAATTTAAAGGGATCATTTCTGTCAAACTAATATAACTGAAATGCTCTCCTGCTTCTTCAATCCAAGTTTCATAAATTCTATATACTGATGCATCCCAAAATAGATTGATAAGTAATGAATACTTGACACAGGATTCCAAGGAATGCATAAAGAGAATGTACCATAACATATATTGACCTAGAAGAAAGGTAATTAGCTCGACAGATGACAAGTAATATACATGTAAATGTAGGAAATTTAGAGTGATCTTGATACACATGCATAAGCTTGAGAATACCAGGACCAAATATAAAATGTTATGTTCTGTACATGTAAGTATATATGATAACACAATAATCTCTCTAGATACATGGCTCAACAAAATAAAGCAACAATACTTTTAAGGTTCCTATAATTTATTACATTTATCATATGACAAAACACTCATTCAATTCTACATTCATAGTCTTCATCTTCACCAGATCAGAGCACTCTACATGTACTTTCAACTGAAGAAACATGAACAACATGACACCACTGTCAGTGAGGTAATGATATAAGATGACACCACTGTCAGTGATGTAATGATATAACATGACACCACTGTCAGTGATGTAATGATATAACATGACACCACTGTCAGTGAGGTAATGATATAACATGACACCACTGTCAGTGAGGTAATGATATAACATGACACCACTGAACATCTCTTGAACATCTGTTTTCCCATTGCTTTATTATGTAATCTTGGTTTTTTAGTATCTTTTGGACTAGCTTTCTCTCCATGATCTAATTGGATTGCTTTGATCACTTGTTCTGACTTCTCAATAATTTTAACCCTGTCCTTTAGAGTTAAAAGTTTTGCATATTAGGGCTTGTGAAGCCATGGAATCATTTTTCCATTTAGTCGGAGTAAAAGACATTTCAAAATTTTAAAACCCAATCTATAATTGGCAAACAATACATGAGTGTTTTATTGTTCATGTAGAAATCAGCTGATTATATTACACCTGTCACCAGCTGTATTTTAAGAATAAAATAAGAGCAATTAACTTTTCACAACATTGTCTGACAGTATGTGAAAATATTACAAAGCGTAAACAATTGATGTATTTTACACAAAATGACGATGGGAGTCTCATAATTTTTTGGGTAATAATAGTCTCGCATAATAGTGAATTTGACAGTTTTAAACCAGAAAGTCGCCAACGACAGTTGTATTATAACATAAAATGCATCTATGCAATGCTTTAACGGTCACAGAAGACAAGTGGTCACAGACACCAGTGATCTTGCATAGCAGTTTCTTATATATAGCACAACACCATTATCAGAGATGTAATGATACCATAACACCTTAGTCAGTGAGGTAATAATATACCATAACACCACTGTCAGTGTCAGTGAGATGATATAAATGGACACCACTGTCAGTGATGTGATGATATAACATGACAACATTGTCAGTGATATGATATTACATGACAGCATTGTCAGTGATAAGTGATACAAATGTCCAGTACGTTATGGAACAAAGTGATGCATGGTCTAGGTTTGTCCTGGGATCATGGATGTAACTGAGTCCAGTGGTGTCCATCGTGAAAGTTCAAGTGCATCAAAAATCTCCTGCAATGTTAAAGTTTAAGTAAGCATCATTGAACTATACGATTATAATCTAAACATTTACGTCATAATAATCCTCATAAAAAGTACAGTCAAACTTTGATAACTTGAAGTATAAGGAACCCTCAAATTACTTCAAGCTTCAGTAGGTTTGAGTTTTTGAAGTTTCCATGTTATGAGTTAAAACACAGAAAGAGACAGGTGAGATCAGGATTTTCTATTAGTGTTTTCAATGTAGTAAGGGAAAGGGAAATAACATAATTTTGCATACATCTATTTTATTCTGATAACATATTGTAAAATAATTTTAAATTTTATTTGCTGACATTCATTCATTCAAATCATACAAAAGAACTATACATTGTTGTAGTTACGAATTAAAAGAGGTTTGAAACATACACCATTCTTTGTATCAATAATATAAGAAATAGACCACTAGTTACTATTTTTATACCTTCACTTAAAAAGTTCCTTATTTACGAGTGGGGTACAACACTTGACAAAATTATCATTTGTTCACACTTCAGCAATTTTACACAAGGGGTGCAGATGCTAAAGAAGTTAGTTGGGTGCAATTGATGTCCTGGGGTTTCCTATATTATGATATTATGGCCACATGTCATTGTATATGCACATAAGACAGTCTATCAAACATTAATAACGCAAACAAACTGATATCTGTTATTATTGTACAAACAAATAATTTTTTTTTCCAATCAATGGCTTCTTTTCGAATATCTGTTTGTGAAATACAGTACAGTTTATATAAATGGGACCTGAAAATGACTGAGGTTTTGGGGGTTTTGAGTTTCAGTCGTGCGAGTTCGGGTAGGCATATAACATTTATATAAATATGAATATTGCCTGCACTGAATGATTACTTCAAATTTTAGGGGTTTTCAAGCTTTTGATGCTTAAGTTATCAAAGTTTATCTGTAGTTTATCAGTTCTTAGACCCTTACATCATGTATTGTTTGAAATTTGTGGATTTAAAAGCTTTGTCATCAAAGTTTACACATATCATACATAAATTGGCTACAAATCTTTGACTCTTATGTCAAACTTACTGTTTTCTAATGAGGTCTTTCATGTGACCATGTCTCACGATGGAAGTACTGATCTTTCATTATCTCATAATTGACATTATCTCTTTTTCTCATTGGATCTTACCTCACTCTGTTCCATATAATCTTTATTATATCTAAAAACATCAACCTCAATTTCTGGTTCTGAAAGAGAAATGTAAGATACATTAAACCCCTTTGATATAATCTACTAAATCAATTGTTCTAAAAATCTGCCCCACAGGACCACCAAAAAAAGGTGTGTATCAAAGCACGAGTCAAAACTGTCAAGCAACATTCACAACCTTGCGTATTGTTATAAAATTCAGAAATTAAGAGAATACTACGTAACATTATTTACCTTCTAAGGTATCCACTTCTTCTTCTCCCTGATTACTCTGTAAATACAGAACATTCACAAAGTACTTCATAAAGTACAAACAGATACTGTGGATTATCATTTAGAGTTACTTCATTCAACTTTAACCTTGAGGAGATGCAATATAAACAATATGCCAGTATAAAAATGATAAAGTCGACTCGCAGTACCCCAGCATTATACTGGCATATATGGCTATCAGAAAATATTTGTTGGATTAAATAATGTGTTGGTCATCTGCCTATGCCAAGTATACAGACAGGAAAAAAAAAACAGTCTTCATATTAAGAAATCATACTACCATTTCTGTAGTTTAAACAGGAAATACATATCTGTTCTGGGAAATGTCCCAGAGAGAGAGAGACAGACAGACAGACAGACAAATAAAGAGAAAGTATGTTACTCACCATCCCAGCCTGGTGATCATATTGATTATATGGTACATGGGAACCATAGTAATTATAGTATGTATTGCTGTATGGATAATTATGTCCATAATAATGACTATAGTGAACACCTGTCATATCTGGTGGGAGTGGTCTGCAACAAAAAATGTTACATAGAAATTAATGTTTTATTCTTCAGGCTTATTTTTCAGAAATGTAAGTGGGAAGCAGGTAATTTGTTTTGTTTGTTTCGTAGTCAAACAGCCATAAAAAATGTGGTAGGTATGTGGAAGGACATCATACTTTTAATCTTACATCATAGTATAATACCCAGATTTGGGATAATTGTGACATATATTTATATGAAATTATTCATTATGAAATAAAAACATAATGTATAAGGACATCAGTACATTCATGTGTTTATAAGACGTATAAATATAACATATGTAACACATGTAAAACACAAATATCTTTATAAATACAGGCAATACTTAATAAGAAAAGGATTCACTGTAACTACAGACAGCCACTTAATTACAAGTGAGGTTATTGGACCTCCTGTGTGACCATGATTCAATCCAGACCTAGAGGAAGACAGAAACTACATGGAGATCCAGCTCAGCACTTCAGTCTATACAACCACTTAGGGTCTCTGTTCCATGTATAATACAGACTCTAACATAACCCCTTGATCAATGGTAATCAGTAGACTTATTACTCTACTTACTAGATTCATTCAACATCTAAAGATACAGGGACCATATTATGTACCTCTAAGTTCTTATAGTAAGGAATGTGTATATCAAATACAATTTGTCATTTATAGGTGTAGTAACCTTTTTGGAGTGGCTAAGCTGACTCTTATGGGTTTCTTTCCAATTCCAGTCATATGCTGCATTTCTATCAAAGCTCTCTGTTGATCAGTTTCCTCCGTAAATCTGACAAAGCCATAACCTTTACTCCGACCATTAGGTTCCAATACCACTGTTAATAAAGACATCACATGTATACCTGTGTAATTTACTTAATTATGTAACACATTTAAATAGCTGAAATGAGATTGTTTCAGTCTCTAAATATATTTCTATGATCACTAGCTATCTATATTCAGTTTCAGACATATTATAAGTAAAGTATATAATACACTTATGTACTTACCTTTTGCAGATCTGCATGATCGATAGCGTTTTGCAAATTCATAGTACAACATATAATCATCCACATCCTCTGTTAAATCCCCCACAAACAATGAAAACTCTGGCCTGCATTAAGCAATAGAATATTTTGATTAATGAAGGTAGTCAAAGATTAGTTTCAAAGAACTTTAAATAAGAATTGAATTGGGTCATTCAACTATCTCTTGGAGGGACTATAAGATGATTCAAACTCTATATATTTTCTTTACTATGTCAGATGACCTTAAGAAGAAGTGGAAATATCTTTGTCAAGGAAAAGGTAGCATAATAAAGAATCGACTAGTATCAAGTATGATCTTTCCATGTATTTACTTACATATGTAAATGTTCCTTTCCATAGCTAGCACTGTTCAGTTTAAATCTCTTTGGCTGAAATGAAAGCAATGTAATTCCTCTTTACCTTAAAAGACTTATACTTTCAGACAGAACTTACAGTTTCAAATAAAGTTTTCTCTGTTGTATCAGTACCACCCAGTGTTGTATCAGTACCACTCCCTGTAATACCAATTCTACACCATGTGATACCAGGACCACCCAGTGCTGTATCAGCACCACCCAGCATTATATAAATATAACCCAGTGTTTTATCAGTACCACCCAATGTTCTATCAGTGACACTATGTATAATACCAGCAATGCTCATTGTTATATCAATACCACTCATTGTTATATCAGCACCACCCAGTGTTACATAAATATCACCCAATGTTTTATCAGTGACACCAAGTATAATACCAGTCTCGCCCAGTGTTATATCAGTACCACCTTGTGTGACACTAACATGGCGTAGTATTATATCAGTATCAGTGTCAAGTCTTACATTTCGTGCATTTCATGTAAACCCTAAAGCTATAAGGATCACATGACATCATTGAAAAGTTTTGATTTTTTAAAAGTTCTTTCCTTTCTTAATTGAATGTATGTCAACATGGACTAGAATTCTGGCTTAATTTACACTGTGACCTTGACCTTGTAGATATAAATTTGGTTCAAGGTCATGACAAACCTTTGGGTCATAGGCAACATTTAAGTAAAATATCATCTCTCTACAACATAACACCTTTAGGTCATGGGCAACAATTGTGTAAAATATAATATCCCTCCAAATTAAAAGGAAGAAGTTATGACCTGGACAAGAATTCTGACTATGTATGCATTGTGACCTTAACCTTGTAGATATGACATTGGTTCAACGTCATACACACCCTTCGGTCATGAACAACAATTGCATAAAATATTATCCCCCTCCAAGGATTTTGGCTATGTGTGCTCTGTGACTTTGACCTTGAAGATATGACTTTCGGTTAAGGTCATGACACACCCTTTAGGTCATGGACAACAATTATGTGAAATGTTATCCAGATCCAACAAAACAGTAAGAAGTTATGGCCTGGACAAGGATTTTGACCAAGTGTGCACTTTGGAGATATAATCTTGAGTCAAGGTCATGACACACCCTTGGGTCTTGGACAACAATTGTGCAATATATTATCCCTATCCAACTTGGCAGTAAGAAACTATGCCCCGGAAAAAGATTTTGGCTATGTGTGTACTGTGACCTTGACCTTGAAGATATGACCTTGGATTAAGGTCATGACACACCTCTGGGTCATGGGAAACAATTGTGTGAAATATTGTCCAGATCAGACCAGGAAGTAGGAGTTATTACCCAGACAAAATGTGAACAGATGGACAGACAGACAGGGTGATTCCTATATACACTATAAATGTTTCCTGTATTTTACAAGAAAATTAAGAAACTACATGTATCTCATTTATGAGAAACTAGCATGTACTCATATTACAGTGAAACACTGGGTTGATAATTAGTGTCCTGCTATAAAATCTGAGATATACTTACAGGATTACTATTGGGTATCATTTTACCACTTAGCTTCAGCATAGCTTCCCTGGCTTTCTCTTGTGTGTGAAAATCAATGAAGCAATATCCGGCAGGCATTCTTAAATATAATTAGACAATCTAAGAGAATAAATATATATCTTTCAAGAATTACATTAAATGTACATGCATATCATATTCTACATGTACTGTCTAGCTGCGTCAACAAAGTTTCTTACAATCTCAATAAATCAATTATTTTCTGTAGATGGGAAAATGTTCATACATACTTTTCACTTCTGTTTTGTTGTTTCTATAATCAGAAGTCTCTGTCGAGACTGGAGCTCTACTGTTATCCTCTACTCAAACAACAATTTACCTTCAGAGAAGAAGGGGTAAAAATATATTTGGACCACACATGTATGTTTTGTATTGCACATGCACAACTAGACCACCTACCAAACATGATGAGATCATAATTAAGTCTCACAGACATATACAATAAGAGAAGAAGTGGGAACAAGATTTTGGGACCATGCCCCTTTGTGGGGCCCCAGGGGGTCCGAACTGGTCCAAAATTGCACATGCACAATTACACCACCTCTCCAACAAAAGGAGACCATAATTAGGTCTCTAGGCTATATCCTTTCAAAGAAAAAGAGGGAACAAGATTTTGGGACCACACCCCTTTGTGGGACCCAAGGGGGTCCGGACTGGACCAAACTTATACATGCACAACTACATCACATATCAATCATGATGAGACTATAATTAGGTCTCTGGGACATATACAATAAGAGAAGAAGTGGGAACAAGATTTTGGGACCACGCCCCTTTGTGGGGCCCCAGGGGGTCCGAACTGGTCCAAAATTGCACATGCACAATTACACCACCTATCCAACAAAATGAGACCATAATTAGGTCTCTAGGATATATACCTTCAGAGAAAAAGAGGGAACAAGATTTTGGGACCACACCCGTTTGTGGTACCCCAGGGGGTCCTGACTGGACCAAAATTATACATGCACAACTAGATCACATACCAAACATGATTAGACCATAATTAGGTCTCTGGGACATATATCTTAAGAAAAGAAGAGGGAACAAGATTTTGGGACCACGCCCCTTTGTGGGGTCCCAGGGGGTCTGGACCAGACCAAAATTGCACATGCACAACTACACCACCTATCCAACAAAATGAGACCATAATTAGGTCTCTAGGATATATACCTTAAGAGAAAATGAGGGAACAAGATTTTGGGACCATGCCCCTTTTTGGGACCCCAGGGGGTCCGGACCAGACCAAAATTATACATGCACAACTACATCACATACCAAACTTGATGAGACCATAATTAGGTCTCTGGGACATATACCTTCAGAAAAGAAGAGGGAACAAGATTTTGTGACCACGCCCCTTTGTGGGCCCCCAAGGGGTCGGAACTGGACCAAAATTGCACATGCACAACTAGACCACCTATCCAACAAAATGAGACCATAATTAGGTCTCTGGGACATATACCTTAAGGATAGAAGAGGGAACAAGAATTTGGGACCACGCCCTTTTGTGGGACCCCAGGGGGGGCGGACCAGGCCAAAATAATAAATGCACAACTAGATCACATACCAAACATGATGAGACCATAATTAGGTCTCTGGGACATATACCTTCAGAAAAGAAGAGGGAACAATATTTTGTGACCACGCCCCTTTGTGGGGTCCAAGGGTGCCGGACCGTACCAAATTGCACATGCACAACTAGACCACCTATATAACAAAATGAGACCATAATTAGGTCTCTATGATATATACCTTCAGAAATGAAAAGGGAACAAGATTTTGGGACCATGCCCCTTTTGTAGGGGCCCCAGGGGGTCCGGACCGGACCAAAATTGCACATGCACAACTAGACCAGCTACAAAACATGATGAGACCATAATTAGGTCTCTGGGATATATACAATCAGAGAAGAAGAGGGAACAAGATTTTGGGACCACGCCCTTTTGTGGGCCCCCAAGGGGTCGGAACTGGACCAAAATTGCACATGCACAACTAGACCACCTACCCAACAAGAAGAACCCATAATAAGGTCTCTGGGGTATATACCTTCAGAGGAGAAGAGGGAACAAAAAATTGTTTACGGACGGACGTCCGGACGGCCGGACAATGGACGAAGGACCATCGCATGAGCTCGACTGGTCGAGACCAGTAGAGCTAAAAAGTATTAAATTCTTGACAGGAATTTCCTATAGTAAATTAACTTAAAATCATATAATATTACATGCATTATGAAGTGATATAGAATAATTCAACTCCGTTTGAAAAGGGGCTCTAGAAGTCTATCAGAAGTGTAACTATAAGGCTAGCAGTACCAAAGCCAAAAAATGATCATGTAACTTATAAAAATTTGTTGACGGAATGACTGCAACCTAACCAAATTTCTTTTAACACCTATGATAACTTAAAAAAGAAGCAACAACATTTCATACTTATTTATTTCAGGACCTCACTTTCTATAACCCATTGTTATTTTTTGTTTAATACACTATCAGCATGTTTTAATTTTCATTGTGATCCTGCAGTACTAGTATCTTACAGTCTGTCTTACTCTATTTCTTATATACCTAACACTACACAGTCATTTCAAAGTCCACAGTGACAAAGAATGTCGTACTTGCAATACTTAAGTAGAACATTCAGTAAAAGTAACTACTATTTCACCAATAAACACAGAACAGTGTACTTGAGATGATCAAGCCCTCAGACTTACCTTCAAGTCTACTAGAGTCTAGTATGTTTTACCACTTGCAGTGACATACAATGAAGTACCTTAACCCAAGGTATGCTTTACCTTTCATAATAACCTACCCTGCAGCACTTTAATGAAATGTATTACACATCATACATGTACTAACTTATCCTTCAGAATAGAGTCTGAAAGTCTTCTTAACTTTCATTTTACCCTCTAAAATGGGTTCATGACTTTTTAACGGCTATAAGTGTATATAAGGGCATATCATGTCTATGGTGATGCATGTAAATGAACTGAATTTGCTCTTTTATTTTGAAAATAAAACAGTAACTTATCCTGTTATTTTATCAATATGAAGTATAAGAATAGAAAGGTTGACAATATCCACTTGCAGGAATAGTTTTTCCCACGATATTACCTGACAGCAATGTCCCCTATTTCTGATAACTTACACAATGTTTGTCATCACATGATAAGGCAAACAAACCCTACTGAACTCTTGTTATACTTTAGCTGACCTGAGTTATCTACTCTTAAGTACTTTATTGTTTTATCCTTTGAAATACATGTAACTTACCCTGTAGTTTTACTTTTAATGACTTTTATTGCCTTCACAGCCACATTCATTTGTTTGAATGCATCACCAATGAAGCTTTCATCCATGTAAGGTTCCAGCTTAAAACAGAAACATCCTTAATTAAAACAACAGACACATTGTATGGGATATAAAACACCTACATATCTTTCATTTACAGTCAAACTATACATATGTGTACAAATCATTTTCGCAAAAAGAAGATAAAACGTCAAACATTGAGACATGGAAGAAAATGGAGAAACGAATATTTACGAAGGCATCCTTCAAGGTCTGATGATTCAAAACAACAGTTTCAAGCAATGAAGCATACATCACCCAAGACCCAGAGTGTAACAAAAGCAATGCCTAGTGTGGCATAATACACCCTTTGCTTAATTTGAAGGGATGAAATTTAAAAGTAGGGAAACATTCCCCCTTTGCCAAAAATTCTGTGAAAGCAACAACTATGTGAAAAATTACTCAAATCCAAGCAAAGGATAAAACGTTATGACAAAGATTTACCCATAATATGCATTGTGACCTTGACCCTGCAGATATGACCTTTGAGTCAAGGTCTTGACAAACCCTTGGGTCCTGGGCAACAATTCTATTAAATATTATTCAGATCCATGCAAGGTGTAAAAAGTTATGGGCTGGACAAAAATCTTACTGACCTAAGCACTGTGACCTTGACATAGCAGATACATGTATGACCTGGAAAATCAATAAGGTTCATCCTCCTTGACCTTTGAACTTGAAATTGAAGATCAACTGGGTTCCTCCTCATGCCATAAGAAATAAGTGTACCAAGTTTAAAAATCCTAGCCTAAACAGTATGGTCTGTATCGTATTGACAAGTTGCAAACATATCCACAATTCCATAGAATTATGGTAATATGTCCATCTATGATGAGGGCAGGATTTGGTGTAGTGGTTAAGCGCTTGGCTTGCGGTGCCGACGATCCGGGTTCGATTCCCCGGTTGCACCACTATGTTTAAGAGGTTGGTAACCTCCTGTTTCCATGTCGCGATAAAACTGAAAAATTGTTGAAAGCAACGTAAAACAACAATCAACCAACCAACCAACCATCTATGACGGAAATACAAACACTACACAGACACGCGTCACTGCACATAATACTCGCAATAGATAGATAGATAGATAATGTTAATCTAATAGTATACATGTCATGAACTATTACTAATAGTGAAAGGGTTTAGCACATAGCCATAGTTAACATTCCTAGGTAAATATAGCAGATTATGCAAACGTGTGGATGATTCTGACTACATATAAACAAACCCGGAAATTTGACATAGGCAGAGAAAAAATGTGTGTACAGCTTTCAGATGACAGATCGAGGGCTAGTTATTATTGCCAATCGTTTGCTTAATGTTTATATATGTTAGATATTTGCTCCATTTGATGCCGAAATACGTAGAACTGTGCCGGCCATTCCGTTTATCAAAACTGCAAGTTTACGCAACTGTTCAACGTAAGGAATTGTGGCCCTATCATTCATATAGGGCCACTACTTGCGGTTAAGGTAAATATAGAACATATTTTATCAATGCATTTGAATGTCGACAAGATAAACTTACATCTCCCATCCATAATGACGACGAAGCCGACATATTGCATTAACTCTCGTGTTAACTTTAGTGCATGTAAGCGTAGCTAGTTTACTACTAAGTCTACTTTCACTTTGATATAGTAAACTATTAAACAAAACCTTGGAAAATACGTAAATTCCGGAAGAAAGTATTAATTAATACTTTCTAAACTCATCAATAAATCTCTTTTCACACTTCTAATATTTAAGAATAAGGCAATTTTTACAGTTCTGTAACAAATAATATTTACCATTGGTGAGTAAATTATCGTATTATTCAATAATAAATTTACTTTGCGTTATAGGTTTTATGAAATAGTCGTTGTTTTGACATACGCATCGAACGCACATGTTCAGAAAATGGAAGTCGTAGTAGGTTCTTACGAGGAACTTTTACTTGGATATAGGCTGATTAAAGTATCTGATGTAAGCAGCCTATTGATTGAGATGTATTGTATATTCCACTGTGTTACAACTTCTACAAATCTTTTCATTTTTCACTGTTTCAGTGGCTACTGTGTATTTTTTTTAAAGTTTTTATTATACTATTTATAGTATACAGGTTGGGTATAGGTTCAAATCAGGGTATATACCTCGATCGAGGTAAAATACCCTGATTGGCGTATCAAAATTCTTATCAAAAGTATGATTACTTCTAAATTTCATGGAAAATACCAAAACAAGATGTCAGTTTTGTGTTGAAACAGCAAGACCACGAGCTGAATTTGCTTTGCTGTATACCTTTTTACAGTGTAATTGCTCGTGCTATTACGGTCAAGCAGGGATGAAAATTCGCTGAAATTTTAAGGGGCAAAGTGGGCCCCCAAGTCAAAAATTTTAGGCGCCAATATTGAAAACAATTAGCCCACATCCAAAATGACGTTTTTTATTTCATTTGTTAAACCAATATATTGAATTAACATACCAGAGTAGTTACAATTGCTTTTTTTCAATTTCATGTTCGATTTCTCTCAACCTTTCATCCACCACATGTTCTTCATCCTCAGTCATCTCATTCAGTCTCTCATCACTTTCATCCTCACATTCACTCTCATCACTCACATCTAAATCACCACCCCACTCCTCTTCTTATCATACCCTTGAAGTGTGAATTTTAACCATCGTATTTGCGCTCTAGAACCCCTCGTTTGGAGCAGTGGTTTGGGGACACCTTGGTCATGTCTCCACATTTCGTCTGTTATCAGTCAATATGAAAGTCCTCGTGTGTTTACTCAGCAAACAGTTGGTAAGCAGGTGAGGAGTTCCGATTGATGATGACATAGACTGACAGAGCCTGTCTAGATTTTCGAGTATGTGCAGCGATAGCTAGCGAGAGCAGGTAGCTCCAGTCTAATGATGACATTGACGAGGTCAAGAGAGCACTTTTAGTTGAATGAAATTTTAACAGCAGTAAGAGCATCTCATTCAAATTGATCAAATCTGACGAGACAAAACCGGGAAAAAATTATCATCAGAATTTCACGTTCGCCAAGCGGGTGATCAGAATTAGATTTTCAGGAACACACAGACAAAACTTGGTCACATTGGCGAGTGGTCGAGCGCTTATTTTCATCCCTGGGTGAAGTAGTTTTCACCTGTTGCGTAACTATCGAATAACCAATTAAGGATAAATCATTATATCAACCATACAATCTGTTAATCAGAAACCATTGCTAAATAACTCAGTGCAAGTATTCTATCGTGTTCATTGAATGGCACACTGTAGACATTACTTCTGTTATCGTCTTGGGCATTTATTATGAGAAGCAGACAGTATACAGAAAATAGATATATCTCTGATTGACGGCTTTAAATACTTTAACGGACACGCACCCTCTAAATCTGCCACTGAAGCTTAAAAGTGTGGAAAAAAAGTTCCAGATTTCTAACCCTATGTATAATACCCAGTGAGAAAATGAGGGGTCAAATTGGCGAAAAAAGTGTGTATTATATTCGAGTAAATACAGTATTTAACACTGTTCAAGGGAGCAACCATTTGATTTTTAGGGGGAAGAGGAAGACTTCGCTAAAAAATTTCTTGCTTGCTATATATTTAAAAAAAAAAAGATTGGCCCAAAGAGCTGGTAAAAAAATAATTTGGACAGGGGTGAGGGGAGGGGTTGTTGAAATTGGAGGTGTAGTATATGGTAGTGACCCAAAGGGCTGTTGAAAATTTTGGGTATATATATATATGGTTTGGTTGCAGCGAAAAAGTTCTTGGTTTGAAACAATAATTAATAAATATGTAATATCTGTCATTAGTAAATATAATTATTAAAAAATATATGATATCCCAATGAATCACTCTCAGCCTAGTTTCTTTTGTCTTTGGGTGTTACTTTCATTTTATGATACTGTTAGTAGAACTGTTATAACAACTTACCATATTCACTTGTGTATTATACGCACTTTTTTTCATAAAATCTGACTTCGATTTTCCAGGTGCGTATTATACACAAGATCTAAAACAAGAACCTTTTTTCCAGACATAATAATTCATATTTCCGTAGCGATATTGCCGTAAATGTCCGCTGACAATGATCAGAACATGACCATTAGAGTTTGGGAACCCCCACTTGACCACTGAAATGGATTTTAGACACTTGATAAGGAGATTATCATTTCAGTTTTACCTCCTTGTGTAGAACACTTTTACAAATGAGAGTAGCATATTTTAAAATAAAAAGTGCCGATGCAATCCAGTTATCTTATCATCGTCTAGGTGAAATGGCTTCGCGGTCAAACAATCAGCCATTGCCGTACACCCCGCTGGGATAATTGGTTGTTCGCATTTCTTCTACCTTTACTGCTGTGTTAATCAATTTATTTTGTACAAAGATTGACACTTCGGGACAACGAGTGTAAAATATATAGAAAATGACAGCTGTGCTTCATTATCAGTATTTTATTAAGAGTACTAACAGGGACGTATATAACACATATATACACGTCCCTGATACTAATTACAATTTTATTAACCATTCTTTAGTTTTCTTTCTATCAACACAGTTTTTGGATCATAAATTAGTTTTATTATGGAAGTTGGGTTTATTCCATTCATTGAATATCCTAAGGTTGAGATGCATAACCAGTTGTGTTTTCCGTAAAGTGAAATCTGTAATACAGAGACTTTTTCTAGGTGAACTTAAGATTATTGATTACTTGCTTATGTGGGAATTTTACCTGCGTATTATTCACGAGATGTAGACTTTTTCTCCAATTATTTTCCAAAAGTTGGGGGTGCATATTATACACGGATGCGTACTATACACGAGTGAATACGGTGTTCAAAACTCTTTCACTATATAAAACTCTTTTACTAAACACATTTGATAGAATTAATTAAGTACAATTCACATACTTACATGTGTATACTGTACATACAGGGAGGTAACTCAATATTGTTTAAATTGTAGGAATACCAGCTAGAGCAGAGCTTTACTGATCACTCACACACAGGATGTATCAAAACAGTAGCTATATCGAAGAAAGGGATACTGGCATCAGGTGGTACAGATGAAATGATACAGATCTTCAACTTGAGAAACCGAAGACAACTGGGCACTGTAGGTCATCATACAGGTAGCTTGTTGTTCAGTTTTATGGTATAGAATTTTAATAAAATGATGTGTTGTTAAAACATCTTGAAATACTTGAAAAACAAGAATAACAGTAAAACTGATAGATGCTTCTAGAACTGCATCAAACCATTGATAATTTGTCTGTAGAATTATCATGAAATGTTGGTAAATTCTTGAAATTAAGGCCTTGATAATTAAGGTTTGACCTTGGTTTAGAATTACTCAAAAGTCCTTGGTCCATGGAACCTCTGATTCAAGGAACATTTGTATGAAATTTCAATCTCTGATTAACAGTCAATGAGATACGCTTGAATAAAGGTCTTTCCCAATATTTTAGGGGTATGTGCTGAGTGGCATTGACCTTGCAAAAATAACCTTAAGTGAGCTTTGTCTGAAAGTCATTGTCCCAAGGAAGATTTGTGTGAAATATGATATAGTTCTGATGAATGGTTTAAAATTCTGATTAATAATCAATGAAATGCATGTATGCTTGATTAAAGGCCTTTTTAAAAGATTTTAGGGTATGTGCTGAATGGCCTTGACCTTGCAAAAATTACCTTGAGTGATCTTTGTTCGACAATGACTATATGCTTTACTGAAGTTTTCCATGAGCATAAAAATCAAAAGGAAAAATATGTTACCTAAAATTTCCACCAGTTCTTAATTGAATTGAATTTCAATGTTGAAGCAGTTATGAGGAAACTTCTGCATCTTTATAAATTATAGAAATATGTATAAATTTTGACCATTCTTCCTGATGAAATAGGATCCATCTTGTGCTTGGAGTTTCATAAGAACACTCACATGTTCAGCTGTGGAGAGGATGGGATACTGTGTATATGGAAATCCTTCACTTGGGAATGTCTCAAAACCCTTAGAGGACACAAGTAAGTGGAGAACCATGGTAGGACTTGGGAATGTCTCAGAGTCTTAGGGGACACATGTAAATAGACAAACATAATTGAAAAAGAATGTTTCAACACTTGTAGAGGATACAAGAAATCATCCTTATATGGAAAGATTCTCAGACAACACAAATACTTGGTATTGAATATAGAGGATACACCTAAGTAGAAACTCATAATATGATTTCAGAATGTTTCAAGATTCTTTCGACGTCTTAAGTAAGGAGAAAATCATGATATCAATAGGGAATATTGCAAGACTTTGAAAGGGGGCAAGTAAATGGAGAACGTGGGAATAGAGATCCTAGCAAAGTAAACTTATGACCTATGTTTCTGTAAATTGACCATTAAACTTGATCATCTTAATAATCTTCGAAGATAAACTCTGTAATATCCATGAGCAGTTAGGTTGTTTGCTACATTTTTTGTGCCTTGACAGATTTTATATTTGTAACTATGAATGCAAGTACATGTATTGTGAGGTCACCTACACAAGTTGAACTTACATTAATTCTTCGCACAGACAATTTCATACACAATCCCCCTCTATGCGGTAACCATGTACAGTAAACTTCACTTACAACAAACATGCTTGTGGTAAAATTGTGTCAGTAATGAATACAAATCCTAGTCCAAGCAAAATTGCCATACATTTACATGAAATTTCATATGGTTGTAACAGATATGTATCTTCCAACTGTTATGAACTTAATCTCTGTCTGTTTGCCCAATTTTTTTGGGTAAATTTCACATTACAACAAAGTGGCTTACACAAATTAACACATTTAATTTCATAGTCACTTGGATTTTCTTATGAATGAACCTTAATGTGTAATGATTAGATGAATAAGAACTACATGTACTGTTAAAATCTACGATACCAAATTTTGATGGAAAATTTCTGTTGTATTAATGTTAATATGATAGATGGGGGAATGTCTGAGGACTCAGAGGACACAAGTAATCAGCAAATCATAGTGGAAATAGGGAATATCTGAGGACTCAAAGGACACAAGTAATCAGTAGATCATGATAGGAATAGGGAATGTCCGAGGACTCAGAGGACACAAGTAATCAGCAAATCAAAGTAGGAATAGGGAAATTCTGAGGACTCAGAGGACACAAGTAATCAGCAAATCATAGTAGGAATAGGGAATGTCTGAGGACTCAGAGGACACAAGTAATCAGCAAATCATAGTAGGAATAGGGAATGTCTGAGGACTCAGAGGACAGAAGTAATCAGCAAATCGTAATAGGAATAGGGAATGTTTGAGGACTCAGAGGACACAAGAAATCAGCAAATCATAGTAGGAATAGGGAATGTCTGAGGACTCAGACTCAGAGGACACAAGTAATCAGCAAATCATAATAGGAATAGGGAATGTCTGAGGACTCAGAGGACACAAGTAATCAACAAATCATAGTAGGAATAGGGAAAGTCTGAGGACTCAGAGGACACAAGTAATCAGCAAATCATAGTAGGAATAGGGAATGTCTGAGGACTCTGAAGACACAAGTAATCAGCAAATCATAGTAGGAATAGGGAAAGTCTGAGGACTCAGAGGACACAAGTAATCAACAAATCATAGTGGGAATAGGGAATGTCTGAGGACTCAGACTCAGGGGACACAAGTAATCAGCAAATCTTAATAGGAATAGGGAATGTCTGAGGACTCGGAGGACACAAGTAATCAGTAGATCAAAATAGATATAGGGAATGTCTGAGGACTCAGAGGACACAAGTAATCAGCAAATCATAGTAGGAATAGGGAATGTCTGAGGACTCAGAGGACACAAGTAATCAGCAAATCGTAATAGGAATAGGGAATGTCTTAGGACTCAGAGGACACAAGTAATCAGCAAATCGTAATAGGAATAGGGAATGTCTGAGGACGCAGAGGACACAAGTAATCAGCAAATCATAGCAGGAAAAGGAAATGTCTGAGGACTCAGAAGACACAAGTAATCAGCAAATCATAGTAGGAATAGGGAAAGTCTGAGGACTCAGAGGACACAAGTAATCAACAAATCATAGAAGGAATAGGGAATGTCTGAGGACTCAGAGGACACAAGTAATCAGTAGATCATAATAGATACAGGGAATGTCTGAGGACTCAGAGGACACAAGTAATCAGCAAATCATAGTAGGAATAGGGAATGTCTGAGGACTCAGAGGACACAAGTAATCAGTAGATCATAATAGATACAGGGAATATCTGAGGACTCAGAGGACACAAGTAATCAGCAAATCATAATAGGAATAGGGAATGTCTGAGGACACAAGTAATCAGCAAATCATAGCAGGAATAGGGAATGCCTGAGGACTCAGAGGACACAAGTAATCAGCAAATCATAGTAGGAATAGTAATGTCTGAGGACTCGGACTCAGAGGACACAGATAATCAGCAACTCGTAATAGGAATAGGGAATGTCTGAGGACTCAGAGGACACAAGAAATCAGCAAATCATAGTAGGAATAGGGAATGTCTGAGGACTTAGACTCAGAGGACACAAGTAATCAGCAAATCATAGTAGGAATAGGAAAAGTCTGAGGACTCAGAGGACACAAGTAATCAGCAAATCATAGTAGGAAAAGGATATGCCTGAGGACTCAGACTCAGAGGACACAAGTAATCAGCAAATCGTAATAGGAATAGGGAATGTCTGAGGACTCAGAGGACACAAGAAATCAGCAAATCATAGTAGGAATAGGGAATGTCTGAGGACTCAGACTCAGAGGACACAAGTAATCAGCAAATCATAGTAGGAATAGGGAAAGTCTGAGGACTCAGAGGACACAAGTAATCAGCAAATCATAGTAGGAATAGGGAATGTCTGAGGACTCGGAAGACACAAGTAATCAGCAAATCATAGTAGGAATAGGGAATGTCTGAGGACTCAGAGGACACAAGTAATCAGCAAACCATATTGGGAATAGGAAATATCTGAGGACTCAGAGGACACAAGTAATCAGTAGATCATAATAGTAATAGGGAATGTCTGAGGACTCAAGAGGACACAAGTAATCAGCAAATCAAAGTAGGAATAGGGAAATTCTGAGGACTCAGAGGACACAAGTAATCAGCAAATCATAGTAGGAATAGGGAATGTCTGAGGACTCAGAGGACACAAGTAATCAGCAAATCATAGTAGGAATAGGGAATGTCTGAGGACTCAGAGGACAGAAGTAATCAGCAAATCGTAATAGGAATAGGGAATGTTTGAGGACTCAGAGGACACAAGAAATCAGCAAATCATAGTAGGAATAGGGAATGTCTGAGGACTCAGACTCAGAGGACACAAGTAATCAGCAAATCATAATAGGAATAGGGAATGTCTGAGGACTCAGAGGACACAAGTAATCAACAAATCATAGTAGGAATAGGGAAAGTCTGAGGACTCAGAGGACACAAGTAATCAGCAAATCATAGTAGGAATAGGGAATGTCTGAGGACTCTGAAGACACAAGTAATCAGCAAATCATAGTAGGAATAGGGAAAGTCTGAGGACTCAGAGGACACAAGTAATCAACAAATCATAGTGGGAATAGGGAATGTCTGAGGACTCAGACTCAGGGGACACAAGTAATCAGCAAATCGTAATAGGAATAGGGAATGTCTGAGGACTCGGAGGACACAAGTAATCAGTAGATCAAAATAGATATAGGGAATGTCTGAGGACTCAGAGGACACAAGTAATCAGCAAATCATAGTAGGAATAGGGAATGTCTGAGGACTCAGAGGACACAAGTAATCAGCAAATCGTAATAGGAATAGGGAATGTCTTAGGACTCAGAGGACACAAGTAATCAGCAAATCGTAATAGGAATAGGGAATGTCTGAGGACGCAGAGGACACAAGTAATCAGCAAATCATAGCAGGAAAAGGAAATGTCTGAGGACTCAGAAGACACAAGTAATCAGCAAATCATAGTAGGAATAGGGAAAGTCTGAGGACTCAGAGGACACAAGTAATCAACAAATCATAGAAGGAATAGGGAATGTCTGAGGACTCAGAGGACACAAGTAATCAGTAGATCATAATAGATACAGGGAATGTCTGAGGACTCAGAGGACACAAGTAATCAGCAAATCATAGTAGGAATAGGGAATGTCTGAGGACTCAGAGGACACAAGTAATCAGTAGATCATAATAGATACAGGGAATATCTGAGGACTCAGAGGACACAAGTAATCAGCAAATCATAATAGGAATAGGGAATGTCTGAGGACACAAGTAATCAGCAAATCATAGCAGGAATAGGGAATGCCTGAGGACTCAGAGGACACAAGTAATCAGCAAATCATAGTAGGAATAGTAATGTCTGAGGACTCGGACTCAGAGGACACAGATAATCAGCAACTCGTAATAGGAATAGGGAATGTCTGAGGACTCAGAGGACACAAGAAATCAGCAAATCATAGTAGGAATAGGGAATGTCTGAGGACTTAGACTCAGAGGACACAAGTAATCAGCAAATCATAGTAGGAATAGGAAAAGTCTGAGGACTCAGAGGACACAAGTAATCAGCAAATCATAGTAGGAAAAGGATATGCCTGAGGACTCAGACTCAGAGGACACAAGTAATCAGCAAATCGTAATAGGAATAGGGAATGTCTGAGGACTCAGAGGACACAAGAAATCAGCAAATCATAGTAGGAATAGGGAATGTCTGAGGACTCAGACTCAGAGGACACAAGTAATCAGCAAATCATAGTAGGAATAGGGAAAGTCTGAGGACTCAGAGGACACAAGTAATCAGCAAATCATAGTAGGAATAGGGAATGTCTGAGGACTCGGAAGACACAAGTAATCAGCAAATCATAGTAGGAATAGGGAATGTCTGAGGACTCAGAGGACACAAGTAATCAGCAAATCGTAGCAGGAATAGGGAATGTCTGAGGACTGGAATAGGGAATGTCTGAGGACTCAGAGGACACAAGTAATCAGCAAATCATAGTAGGAATAGGGAAAGTCTGAGGACTCAGAGGACACAAGTAATCAGGAAATCATAGAAGGAATAGGGAATGTCTGAGGACTCAGACTCAGAGGACACAAGTAAACAGCAAATTGTAATAGGAATAGGGAATGTCTGAGGACACAAGAAATCAGCAAATCATAGCAGGAATAGGGAATGCCTGAGGACTCAGAGGACACAAGTAATCAGCAAATCATAATAGATACAAGGAATATCTGAGGACTCGGAGGACACAAGTAATCAGCAAATCATAGTAGGAATAGGGAATGTCTGAGGACTCAGAGAACACAAGTAATCAGCAAATCATAGTAGGAATAGGGAATGTCTGAGGACTCAGAGGACACAAGTAATCAGCATATCATAGTAGGAATAGGATATGTCTGAGGACTCAGAGGACACAAGTAATCAGCAAATCATAATAGGAATAGGGAATGTCTGAGGACACAAGAAATCAGCAAATCATAGCAGGAATAGGGAATGCCTGAGGACTCAGAGGACACAAGTAATCAGCAAATCATAGTGGGAATAGGGAATGTCTGAGGACTCAGACTCAGGGGACACAAGAAATCAGCAAATCATAGTAGGAATAGGGAATGTCTGAGGACTCAGACTCAGAGGACACAAGTAATCAGCAAATCATAGTAGGAATAGGGAAAGTCTGAGGACTCAGAGGACACAAGTAATCAGCAAATCATAGTAGGAATAGGATATGTCTGAGGACTCAGACTTAATCAGTAGATCATGATAGGAATAGGGAATGTCTGAGGACTCAGAGGACACAAGTAATCAGCAAATCATAGTAGGAATAGGGAATGTCTGAGGACTCAGAGGACACAAGTAATCAGCAAATCATAGTAGGAATAGGGAAAGTCTGAGGACTCAGAGGACACAAGTAATCAGCAAATCATAGTAGGAATAGGGAATGTCTGAGGACTCAGAAGACACAAGTAATAAGCAAATCATAGTTGGAATAGGGAATGTCTGAGGACTCAGAGGACACAAGTAATCAGCAAATCATAGCAGGAATAGGGAATGTCTGAGGACTCAGAAGACACAAGTAATCAGCAAATCATAGTAGGAATAGGGAAAGTCTGAGGACTCAGAGGACACAAGTAATCAGCAAATCATAGTAGGAATAGGGAATGTCTGAGGACTCAGACTCAGAGGACACAAGTAATCAGCAAATCGTAATAGGAATAGGGAAAGTCTGAGGACTCAGAGGACACAAGTAATCAGCAAATCACAGTAGGAATAGGGAATGTCTGAGGACTCAGAGGACACAAGTAATCAGCAAATCATAATAGGAATAGGGAATGTCTGAGGACTCAGAGGACACAAGTAATCAGCAAATCATAATAGGAATAGGGAATGTCTGAGGACGCAGAGGACACAAGTAATCAGCAATTCATAGCAGGAATAGGGAATGTCTGAGGACTCAGAGGACACAAGTAATCAGCAAATCATAGTAGGAATAGGGAATGTCTGAGGACGCAGAGGACACAAGTAATCAGCAAATCATAGCAGGAATAGGGAATGTCTGAGGACTCAGAAGACACAAGTAATCAGCAAATCATAGTTGGAATAGGGAATGTCTGAGGACTCAGAGGACACAAGAAATCAGCAAATCATAGTAAGAATAGGGAATGTCTGAGGACTCAGACTCAGAGGACAGAAGTAATCAGCAAATCGTAATAGGAATAGGGAATGTCTGAGGACTCAGAGGACACAAGAAATCAGCAAATCATAGTAGGAATAGGGAATGTCTGAGGACTCAGAAGACACAAGTAATCAGCAAATCATAGCAGGAATAGGGAAAGTCTGAGGACTCAGAGGACACAAGTAATCAGCAATTCATAGTAGGAATAGGGAAAGTCTGAGGACTCAGAGGACACAAGTAATCAGCAAATCATAATAGGAATAGGGAATGTCTGAGGACTCAGAGGACACAAGTAATCAGCAAATCATATTAGAAATAGGGAATGTCTGAGGACTCAGAGGACACAAGTAATCAGTTAATCATAGTAGGATTAGGGAATGTCTGAGAACTCAGAGGAAACAAGTAATCAGTAGATCATAATAGGAATAGGGAATGTCTGAGGACTCAGAGGACACAATCAGCAGATCGTAATAGGAATAGGGAATATCTCATGATTTTTAGAGGCCACAAGTAATCAGTTAATCATAATAGGAATAGGGAATATCTCATGACTTTAAGAGAACACAAGTATCAGCAAATCATAATAGGAATAGGGAATACCGTATTTACTCGAATATAATACACACTTTTTTTTAGCCAATTTGACTCATCATTTTTGCACTGTGTATTATACATAGGGTTAGAAATCTGGAACTTTTTTTCCACACTTTTATGCTTCAGTGGTGGATTTATAGGGGTGTGTGTGTCAGTTAAAAAATCTAAAGCCGTCAATTAAACCTAGGAGGCGTGAAATATGTCTTTTATCTGTAAACTGTCTGCTTCCTGTAGTAAATGGCCAAGGTGATAACAGAAGTAATGTCTACAGTGTGCCATTCAATGAACACGATAGAATACTTGCACTTGTACAGGTGATACAATGATTTATCCTTAATTGGTTAATTGATAGTTACGCAACAGGTGAAACTATTTGACCGTAACAGCATGGGCATCGACAGTTTGGATAACACTCATTCATTCATTCTTTATATATTTTGTCTTCACAAACATTTGCGATCTCTGCGTAAAGTTCAGGTAGTATAGTAGACACGCACGTTCATAAAAAATCTAACGAGAGAGAAAAAAATGAAGTGATCGTTTGAGACGAGGGTACTAGTTAAGACATTTGAAGTCTATGCGAGTGTGATTGTAAATAAAATGAAAGAGAGAAAAGCGTTGATATTACACAATGAATAAAGGCTGGTCGTTCTGTGCCGCATTTGATAATAACACACGCGATTACATTGTAAAAGGTATAGGGCAAAGCAAATTCAGCTCGCGGTCTTGCTGTTTCAACACGAAATTGACATCTTGTTTTGGATTTTTCCCCTGCGTATTATACACAGGGTTAGATGTTTTTTCATGATTTTGGAGGTAATTTTTAGGGATGTATATCATACTTGGGTGCGTATTATATTCAAGTAAATACGGTATCTGAGGACTCAGACTCAGAGACACAAGTAATCAGCAAATCATTGTAGGAATCAGGAGATCATAATAGGAATAGGGAATTTCTCATGACTTTTGGAGGACACAAGTAGTAGGAATTATAGTAGGAATAGAGAGTGTTTCATGACTTTTAAAGGACACAAGTAACCAGCAAATCATAATAGGAATAGGGAATGTCTCAAGACTTTTAGAGGACACAAGAAGTAGGAATCATAGTAGGAATAGGGAATGTTTCATGACTTTAAGAGAACACAAGTAATCAGCAAACCATAATAGGAATAGGGAATGTCTCTTGACTTTTAGAGGACTTAAGTAATCAGCAAATCATAGTAGGAATCAGGAGATCATAATAGGAAAAGGGAATATCTTATGACTTTTAGAGGACACAAGTAACTAGAGCTGTCCTAACGGGACAAATTCCCCTGTGGCAACAAAGTGGAGACATGCAATAATTCATCCCTTTATGATAACCCATCCATAGAGCAGGTATAATAATCCTAGGCAACAAAGTGGAGACATGCAATAATTCATCCCTTTATGATAACCCATCCATAGAGCAGGTATAATAATCCTAGGTGCTATTTACTGTCATAGAGGTCAAAGGTCAAAGTCAAGGTCACAGTGACCTAATTTTGGTATATGACACATCCCCTTCCCATGATGCAAACACATGTAAGCTTTGATAAACCTACGTGCTATGCTTCAAAAGTTATGCTCAGAACACGAAGTGGCCCAAGTTTTACTATCAGAGAGGTCCAAAGCCAAGGTCAAGGTCACAGTGACCTAATTTTAGTACATGACACATCCCCATCCCATGATGCAAACACATGTAAGGTTTGATAAACCTATGTGCTATGCTTCAAAAGCTATGCTCCAAACACGAAGTGGCCCAGGTTTTACTATCAGAGAGGTCCAAAGCCAAGGTCAAGGTCACAGTGACTAATTTTAGTACATGACATCCCCTTCCCATAATGCATCCACATTTGTTTTATCATGAGAAATAAGAAAATATGTGGTTTAGGGGTGGGGATCTGAACCAGTTTTGAGATAATTGGAGATTCCTGAAATGAGGGGGATGGAGGTGGGGAATGACCATGGGAATCCCCAACTTATGCTATACAACTCGTCTTGTCATGAGAAATCAGAATATATATAGTTTAGGGGTGGGAATCTGAAATATTTTTCAGAAAAACAAGGTTTTACCATAGCAGAGGTCAAAGGTCAAGGTTAAAATCAAGGTCACAGTGACCTAATTTTGGTACACAACACATTGCCCTCACATGATGCATCTATAGAACAGGTATAATAATCCTAGATGCTATTTACTCTCATGGAAGTCAAAGGTCAAAGTCAAGGTCACAGTGACCTAGTTTTGGTACATGACACATCCCCTTCCCATGATGCAAACACATGTAAGGTTTGATAAACCTACGTGCTATGGTTCAAAAGTTATGCTCAGAACATGAAATGGCCAAGGTTTAACTATCAAAGAGGTCCAAAGCCAAGGACAAGGTCACAGTGACCTAATTTTAGTACATGACACATCCACTTCCCATGATGCATCCACATACCAGGTTTGATCATCCTTAGTCCTGCAGCACAAAAGTTATGCAGAGGACACGGAACGGGACGGATGGACAGACAGATAGACGGACATGGTGATTCTTATATACCCCCCAAACTTCGTTCGCAGGGGCTATAAGCAACAGATCGTAATAGGAATAGGAAAGGTCTCTTGACTTTAAGAGGACACAAGTAATCAGCAAATCATTGTAGGAATCAGTAGATCATAACAGGAATAGGGAATGTGTCATGACTAGAAATGCAACGATACAGCTCCTCACGATACGATACGTATCACAATACTTGAACAGCGATACGATATGTATCGTGATACATTTTCTTATCATGAAATCAGGGTTAAAATGTACCTGTTAGATTTCATGAAGATCCTACATGTATAAAAGAGCTTTGGGAGAAAAAGAAATACACATTACAATTCATACTAGAAATGAGGTACAAATTAATACAATATAACAATATAAAGAATATACTGAAAACATATCCATTTGGTCTTTTTCTTACAATTTTTTAAATATGAAACATCTCTATTTATCATGGAAATTGCAACATAATTTTATAATGAGTAACATTGGCATATGGTTGTGTATCGTTTGAGTTCCCTATCGTATCGTGTATCATATCGTGACCCATGTTTCGCAATATATCATATCGCGGTATATCGTTGCATCTCTAGTCATGACTTAAGAGAACACAAGTAATCAGCAAATCATTGTAGGAATCAGTAGATCATAATAGGAATAGGGAATATCTCATGACTTTTAGAGGACACAAGTAGTAGGAATCATAATGGGAATAGGGAATGTATTAAAAATCTTTGAGAATCTTTACATATATTTTCTTTCTTAGCAGCCTTATGTTCAATCAGGGGAAACTTCCTTTGAAGTTTAATTCTAAAGCATTTTAAACAGATGACCGTTAATGTTGATTTTAAGAATTTGTAAAGCACTGATCTGATCTGGTTGGGCAAATGGTCAGAGTTTAATTTGTAAATTATACCTAAATGTGTAAAAGGTTGTAAACTTCTTGCTTTCATAATTTATTTGAAAATTCATGAAAACAACTTGCAAACTTTTACAAACCAAATTAGACCTTATGGGATATTATATTATATTTCTATACTCTATATATATTGTTGTTAAGTTACATCATCAGATTGTTGTCATGATGAGAATTTCTCTTTGTAGAAGTGCCATTAATCACCTTGCAGTTCATCCAAGTGGTAAATTAGCATTAACTGTTGGTAAAGACAAAACATTAAGGACTTGGAACCTGATTACTGGTCGATCTGCTTATATTTCCAATATCAAAAAAGGTACGTAGTGCTAGAGATTTATTAAAAGAAAGCACCAAGCAGTATTGATGGGTCAATGGTCAACTATATTCAAAGTACATTGTCCTTATCAAAACAGGAAAGTTTAATATGGTAAATGCATTAACCTTTTCGAAGGCAGATTAAAGTTGTAAATGAATTTGACTTCCATTAGTTGAATATTTATACAGATTTTTCATGAAAAGTTTTTTTTATTCTTTTACAGGATATAATGACAAATATCGATCAATTGTTTTCCTTTTTTCATCACAAACTGATTATCAATTATGATTTCATACTAACATCTCATGACTACCATTCAGGTGCTTTCTCCTTACGGGTAAAATAATCCTGGTACATTTTGTACCACAAAATAATAAATCAAATAAAAAATAATTAGTCAGTTTACTAGTAACCTTTTCTAACTGGACAAATTTTCTAAATACCTATATTTTCAATGACTCATGTATTATCTCTTGTAAGTTCACTTCAACAAAGTTGAGATAAGCTTATGCTGTACCCTTGGCAGCCGTGTCTGCATTCTCGTCCGTGTCTGCATTCTCGTCTGTGTCAGGTTAAGCAGTTTTGGCTAACTCACTGTTGGAGAAAGTATAGATGCAAAAGTTACCAAAAATTGCACCTTACGCTCATTTTGGGACACTGACTTAAGTGCATGAATTCGATGATGCATCTGACCTACGTTTTCCACTCAAGTGACTTAGTGAAACAGTTTGGGGTAATTCAACAGTGAAGAAAGTATAGGTGCTACAGTTACCAAACTTGCACCATCAGTTCATCTTTGGATGCTGACTTTAACACATGCATCCAATGATGTATCTTAGCAACATTTTCTGCATGAGTGACTTGGTCAAGTAGTTTTGGGTAATTCAGTGTTGGAGAAAGTATTGACACTACAGAATGGAAGTAGTTTTAGGTAATGCAGTACTGAAGAAAGCATAGTTGCTACAGTTACCAAACTTGCAGGATAAGTTCCTCTTGGGATGATGACTTAAACGCATGTCTGATGGTGCATCTGACCTTGATTTTACACTTCAGTAACTCAGACTCAAGATTACGATGTTCTATAGAACTTCCTCCTATTCTTTTTTGTTTTTGTTTGACAAATACTGTATTGAGGTGAGCATGGTAATCTTTGATTACTCTCTGTTTTTAGTATTTACCAAGGTCAGTTTATCATAATGTATGTATCTGACTTAGGATAAGAATGCAATGATTACTCAGATAAACAGTTTCCTTATTTGATTTAAGTGTCTGTTCTGTTTGACAGTGGCAGAAATGGTGTTTTGGTCACCTGATGGAGATTATTACATTACTGCATTCTCTAATTCAGTAGATGTCTACAAAATGGAGGTATAAACAATTTACTATGGATTTTTTATGTTTATTGAAGCAGATTATCATAACCTGTATAAGAAATGACCTGTAGGCATTGTAAATCAACTATAGAATATTGACATATGTACTGATTAATTATAGTAATGAGCTTCGCCGTCCGTTATCATCTGTTGGGTGGGGCTTGTGTACTATGTCTTAGAAACGACGTTGATCATTAGTGTTAGGACTGCAGTTAATGGTGGTGAAGTCCATTAGAGAAAAGAAAATTCTTTACTGCTGATTTATTTCAATATACAGCCGTAATGTAAGTTATTATGTTTATATATATTATTTTAAAGCTAGAAAAAATATAGAAACAGGTTAATGTATTTGAAATTTTGATTTCTCGATTTTCTCATTTTATTGAGCTGTACTGGTGGATATAAGAAGCAAATATATTCCTTGTTACTGAACTTATTATAATGATAATTCAGACTTACATGTTCAAAAGCTTTGCTTTTGGCATTCAGAATCATACTGACAGTTTCTATTACATATTTATACTTCTGATTAGGAAGTTTGTAATAACACAATCTAGGCAAGTAGGGGAATTAGGCAAGTAGGGGAATTGAGAAAGTGTATCACAAAATGTAATTAGTTAGCAGCATATTTGATCTGAATTCATTTTCCATTCATCTGAACAGAGCATCTAAATCAATCAGCTAGAACTTGCTGAAGTCTGTCTTCTCTATTTGGGTTCAACAGAAAGTAGAGGTTTTAAATTTTTCCTATGGAAAACTTCGTAATTCACATTTTTGGTTTTCAGTATTATTATGTTAGCTGCTGACATCTAAATACCACCACCAAAGATTGTTTACATCTAATAGGATATTACGTATATTAAGGCTGTAAAGTAGCATCAATATAACACTGAAAACCAAATATGTACATCTGAACCTTAATCAAATAAAATCTCTGTCTACCTATCTATCTACCGATCCTGCAAGATTGGAAAATAGCAAATGAACATTTTTGAAGGACAGATTAAATAAATATAAAGGAAACTGTTGACCACAAAAGCCTGCCTATTGAAATTGACTGTCACTGTCATTAAAATGTCAGTAGATGTAGTATTTACTTTAAATTCATACTGATATAAGTTGTGAGCACAGAATGTTCTGTTGAAGAAGTTTCAAAAGAAATAATTATATCTATGGACACTGTAATGAATCGTTCTTGTAATTTCAGACAGCAGCAATTCATGCATCATGGACAACAGAAAAAAGAATCAACAGTCTGGTTTTTCTTAATGTACCTAAATTTACATGATGAACAATTCATGAATATAAATTTACATTATTTTAGCTTAATTACTGAGTATGATTTGAGATCCAAAAAATCAGTCATGAAATAACTTTTTTGTGTGTCTGGCACATGATGGGCCATACCATATATAAAGTAAATTTGACACATCGGAAATTTGGTTCATTTTGTGGATACAATTTTTCTTTGCTACATATACTGGCAGTACAGATATTTGAATAATATCATTATTTGATTTCAAATAATGCTTTCAGAATAAAGTAATAGCATATGGTGGAGAAGAAGGCATGGTTTTCTTACATAATATTGAACAGAATAAACTTTTAGGCAATATACAGACTAATACTACTAGGTGAGTATTACAGCAGACCAGAGTCATTTCTGTTGTAGGGTATAAAATTTGTGAATTAGATCCTGTGGTTTTGTTTCATTTAATTGAATACTATTGGAAATAGCAGGAAATTGGCTCACAATTCACAGAAAAGTTTAATGATATAATATGTGACAGTGATTCAATTGAAATACTGCTACCCAGGGAAAGTAACTTGAATTTATTTCATATTTATCTCTTGCTACCGGTACAAGTGGGAATTAGGTTATGCAGAGCTTTTTAAGACGTTTCTCTGTAGTTATCAATGGTAAATATCTTTAACTTCAATGTGTGGGAAGCATTGCAACATGTAGTACAGGTAAACTTTGATATCTCAACATAGGATATCTCGACAACCCTGCTTATCTTGACGTCAATTGTCAATTCCAATTCTATTCCTTAATAATCTTATTAAACTTAGCCTGGATATCTTGACATCCCCAATGTTGACTACCTTCATTTGCTTATCTCGACTTCATTTTGCAGTCCAGTTATCAAAATTTACTTGGTTTATCTTGACAATGGCCTCTTAAATGTGGATTATTAACAGTGATCTAGCCTCAATTGGTGAAATGATCGTTATAAGACATGCGTAATAACTTGACCGTAACGACCTTCGCATTGAGGGTTTGGCTTATTTTCATAAGTCTGTAAGCTGTTAAAACTATTTTACCTAAATCGTAGTATTCGATGATGTTTACAGATAACAATCAATCAAATGTTTATCTAATGATGAAATTGGTGATTCATTTTACAAGAATAAACTATTGTCAAACTTCATATACTTTTATCTATCATGAAAACATTTAAAAGGGTGTTCATTCTCAGTTTGTTATCAAACTCGTCTATGCCATGTCACAGACAGGTTCTCTTACCCTCTTGTCCGTGGGCAATCTCCGTCCCAATGGACAAGTAAATTCCAATGGTCAGGTAAACGTAAACTCAAAGTTCATTCTATCAAGACGAAGCATCCTATTAATTATGAAATAAAACATCATAAATGTATTGTCACATGTGAATAAAACAATCATTAACAATAATCCATCTTATGTCTTTGTTATTGCTGCGGTATTAGGCATTTACATATTCTAACCGATTATAAAATACATGTAGAAATTCGATATGCAACATTTCTCTTTTTTACTCTTAGTTTGGATATCTCGACCTTTTTTCTTGGTCCCTACAAAGTCAAGATATCAAAGTTTGACTGTAGTTTTTTTTTTTAAGGAAAACAAAAGTGTCAGCCTGAATAACTTATTTTCCTTGAACATTGGTATATTTCATGTACTAAAGGAAGAAAAATATTTATTTGAATCTATATACATAATATACATGCTTAGTGAAAAATATACATGTTTATCCTCAAAATGTGTACTTTTTAAGCAAAAGGAAAGAGTAATCTGACTTTTTTCAGATTCCCTCTGGATATGTGAATTTGGCTAGAATATATTTCGTCATTGTTCATAGTAATTAATACAATTAAACATGTGTCTGAGATAAAAAAAAGAGTTTGATTTTATGTTTATTTAACAGAATAAAAGGCCTTACAACAGTGGCTTCATTACCGGAGTTGGACGACAAAGATCTGACCTGTATACTATGTACTGCAAGCAGTGATGGCTACATTAAATTATATCAAGTTTACCTCACACAGGTACAATAGAATAGTGTAATGAAGTGATATGTGATATCTAATCAATACAATTTAGAATTGTTGTATAATATTAAAATACTATATGGTAGAGATTCTCTCTTATAATTTGATTCATGCAAATGATAAGATTAGATTTACAAGTCAGTCCTGACATTGTCGGATCATCAGACTGCGGATGCCAGTTGTACTGGATTCTAAAATTATTTTCAGCTTTTGCAGTCTTATATTTTTAACAAGCTTTAGAATTTAATCATTGTGCATCATTTAATCTTATTACCGGTTTATTGTATTCACAACTATCAATTTCTGATCATGTTTAATTACATTTGTTTTGAACACATTCAAATATTGATCTCATTGTGCATTTAATTAAATAATTATTCAAAATATCAGCAAAAATGAGGATAAGAAGCCAACTTCAAGGTTAACCTGAAGTAAAAGGATGTGCAAATGTATTCCAGATAAACATAGCAATATCACTGCTGGAGACATCTTAAGTAAATTTGTTCACATTGTTCAGGACAAAATTCTGGAATGGTATTTGACTTTGAAATATCCAAGAAAAATAAGATATCAGTGTTAGAGATATCAAAGTTTGACTATTTATAGTAATTCTTACTGAAAGACAATACCAATAATATACCAGCGCCAAAGTAGAATATTTAATGGTTTAGAAAAGAGACACACCGATACAATAAAACCTCATTGTTAATCTCGTAATGTACAGTATCTTTATGGTTTAGAAAAGGGAGATACTGATACAATAAAACCTCATTGTTAATCTCATAATATACAGTATCTTTATGGTTTAGAGAGAGGCCACACCAATACAATAAAACCTCATTTCTAATCTCAAAATTTACAGTGTTTTTAGCTCACCTGAGCCAAAGGCTCAAGTGAGCTATTGTGATCAATCGCCGTCCGTCATTAGCTTTTCTACATTTTTGACTTCTTCTCCAGAACCGCTGCACAATATTTCACCAAACCTCATAGGAAGTAAGTACTCAAGGTCCTCTACGAAGTTTGTGTTTTTCGTGCCCATCCGTAATCCAAGATGACTGCAATTGGCTCTGATTGGTTGACACATTTTTGACTTTTTCTCTAGAACGGCTGCACAGAATTCCACCAAACCTCATAGGAAGTAAGTACTCAGGTCCTCTACAAAGTTTGTGTTTTTCGTGCCCATCCGTAATCCAAGATGGCCGCTATTGCCTCTGATTGGTTGACACATTTTCGACTTCTTCTCCAGAACTGCTGCACAAAATTTCACCAAACCTCATAGGAAGTAAGTACTCAAGGTCCTCTACCAAGTTTGTGTTTTTCGTGCTGATCCGTTTTCCAAGATGGCCGCCATTGGCTCTGATTGGTTGACACATTTTCGACTTCTTCTCCAGAAGCACTACACAGAATTTCACCAAACCTCATAGGAAGTTACTACTTGAGGTCCTCTACAAAGTTTGTGTTTTACGTGCCGATCCGTAATCCAAGAGGGCTGCCATTGGCTCTGATTGGTTGACACATTTTCAACTTCTTCTCCAGAACGGCTCTACAGAATTCCACCAAACCTCATAGGAAGAAGTAATCAAGGTCCTCTACCAAGTTTGTATTTTTCGTGCCCATTCTTAATCCAAGATGGCCCCCATTGGCTCTGATTGGTTGACACATTTTCGACTTCTCCAGAACGGCTGCACAGAATTCCACCAAATCTCATAGGAAGTAAGTACTCAAGGTCCTCTACAAAGTTTGTGTTTTTCGTGCCGATCCGTACTCCAAGATGGCTGCCATTGGCTCTGATTGGTTGACACATTTTCGACGTCTTCTCCAGAACGACTACACAGAATTCCACCAAACCTCATAGGAAGTAAGTACTCAAGGTCCTCTACCAAGTTTGTGTTTTACGTGCCCATTCCTAATTCAAGATGGCTGCCATTGGCTCTGATTGGTTGACACATTTTCGACTTTTTCTCCAGAACCGCTACACAGAATTTCACCAAACCTTAATGAAAGTCTTGTAGAGAAAATGCAAAATTTTCTACAGAAATGAACTGTCATTTTATTGTAAATAAGCAATTTGTGCTCAGGTAAGCGATATAGGCCCATTTGGGCCTCTTGTTATGGTTTAGGGAAGGGCCACACCAATACAATAAAACGTCATTGTTCATCTCATAATATACAGTATCTTTATGGTTTAGAAACAGGTCACACCGATACAATCAACCCTAATTTTTAATTTCATGATATACAGTATCTTAATAGTTTAGAAAAGGGCCACACTGCTACAATATAACCTCATTGTTAATCTCATTATATCATGTATCTTTATGTATTTATCTTTATGTACAAATTCCTATTATAGAATGTGCTAATTTACTTGATTTTTCAAGTAAAGTAAGACATAGATTATTGCATTTTAGAACAGCGTTATCAAAGGAATTTACAGTATTCAGAGGGGCAAACGTGTTGCAATGGCTTACTTGCACTTGGCTTTGCTTGCAGACTGTATGGATTTGACCCTTGTGCCCCTATGATAAATGTTTTAAACTTAGAAAGTGACAAAGATCCCCTTGAAGCAAACTAATGATGGGATAGCATAATTATTTCAAGAAATTAACTGTTTTGAATGCATTATGAAGGTTTTCCTATTTAAATATTTCAGGACTCTGTTGATAGCAAGTTGGTAGCCTCTGTCAATACAGATTTCAGACTGACAAGTATAGCAGTTAGGACAGAAATAAGTGGTTCTGAGAAAGCTAGTGAAAGGGTTGAAGCTGTAGAAGACGAAAAAGTGCCTGGTGACAGTGTAGGAAATGGTGATTCTGATTCAGAACATGCAAACAAAATTGGTTCTATAGGAAAAATAGATAGAGATGGAAAGATGAAAGGAAAAAAGAGAAAGAAAAGAGAGGAATCAGAAATGAAAGATAAAGACATAGATGAAAAAAGTGAGGTTACGGCTGTGAGTGAGAAGAAAAATAAATCCAAAGATAGGTGAGAGTGATACATTAATTTGAAAACAAGTGTGTTGTTTCTAAAGAAAACATCTAGCCTACAAAGATAGATATAATTGTTTGTATCATTCTTGTTTTATGTCGCACCAAAATTATTTCACTTACGTGGTGATGACATCTACCTGATCGATGTGCACAGATATTTAGAACATGAAACGGACCCTCCAGAAGCAGAGAGGGATCTTATGTGCCATGTTTATCATGACACAGGGCCTTGATTTTACTGTCTCATGCCAAAGACAGGACACCAAAAAGTTGTCGGTAGAACTCAAAGTGGGAACCTTTTGGTCACAGCCCAATAACCTTACTGAATAAGCTATGCTTGCTCAGAGAGAGGTGTTGCATATAGAATGACAAATTATTGCTGTCATTATGCTGTACAGTAATGTTAGGAAAATGACAGATGTGATACAACGTACACATAATCATCATTGACTTCCCACTTCAATATTCCAATGTAGCCATTGGTATTGGTTAGATGATAACTTTGGTATTGGTTAGATGATAACTTTGGTATTGGTTAGATGTTAACTTTAGTATTGGTTAGATGATAACATTGGTATTGGTTAGATGATAACTTTGGTATTGATCAATGATAAGATTGGTATTGGTAAGATGATAACATTAGTATTGGTTAGATGATAACTTTGGTATTGGTTAGATGATAACATTGGTATTGGTTAGATGATAACTTTGGTATTGATTAATGATAAGATTGGTATTGGTTAGATGATAACATTAGTATTGGTTAGATGATAACTTTGGTATTGGTTTGATGATAACATTGGTATTGGTAAGATGATAACTTTGGTATTGATTAATGATAAGATTGGTATTGGTAAGATGATAACTTTGGTATTGATTAATGATAAGATTGGTATTGGTTAGATGATAACATTAGTATTGGTTAGATGATAACTTTGGTATTGGTTTGATGATAACATTGGTAATGGTAAGATGATAACTTTGGTATTGATTAATGATAAGATTGGTATTGGTAAGATGATAACTTTGGTATTGATTAATGATAAGATTGGTATTGGTTAGATGATAACTTTGACCATAAGATGATTGCTACCTGAGTTAAACCTGCAGACTTGTTCACAAAGAATCGCAAGATTTGTTGTAAGTTCTCATAAGTTTGCACTTACGAGTACTCTTAAGTCTTAATCACAAAAGTGGTCTTAAGTTTTTTGGTAAATATTTTGATCATAAAGTTAAAACTTTTGCACATGGTCCTAATGCTGTTATTTAAATCATTTAATTTCATTAGTACAGTCAAACCTCGTTATCTCGAAGTCGGAGGGACCGTGGAAAATACTTCGAGATATCCGTAGTTCGAGATATCCAAATTTCGAGTTTAGGATCACAAATCTTGCAGTTGTTAATGTACGCCGATTCATTTGACATTAGTGATTATTATAGTAGATGCATGAGATATACATGTATTTATCAATAAATACACATGAAGATGTGCATATTGTATTGTTCCTAAATAATTAATCTAAATCTCATCATACCTTTTACATTTTATGAATATATAGAAAATACACTCCAAAACCTAAAACGTCATGTTTTCTTTTCAATAACATCGTAATTTAAATCCAAAACTGGATATTACTGTCTTATACTATACCTAAAACTGAGGACGGGCTAACACGCAAGACAAGATAAAGACACACGTCATAATTTGATTTAATTACTATTACTTTGCATAAAAATACATAGACATACACACGGATTGGAAATATTAATAATTAATGAACAGTGTAAATAAATTTCTTTATACGCAGGTATGAAAAAGCATTAATTACAGTTAATATTTATTATCTAATTTTGTGTCAAGTTTAATAAGCTATCATCATTTATTAATATTTGGTATAAATAACAGGGTAAGCACGGACGCGATCGATTATGTAATTACTGTGGCTTTGTACACCGACACGGTCAATTGATCACACCACGCGAGCGACCTGTCATTTAGGGTAAACGCCGCGGGGATATTGTCAATGAGAAGCCAACTTCGAGATAAACCGGGTAAATAAGAACTTCGGGACTTGAAAATGTATTCGAGATAAGCATGGTATTCGACATATCAGTGTTCGACACATCCGGGGTGAATTTAATCATAATATGAAGGATTTTTTTCGGGACCGACGTTCGACTTCGAGATATCCCGGGTATTCGAGATATCAGTGTTCGAGATATCGAAGTTTGATTGTATATCTACATCTGCAGATATATATAATCTTCTTGATCTACTTGGTAATCTATTTAACATATATTTTTCGAGAAAAAAAAGGAAGAGATACCATTGGTAGAGGAGTGGTGCTCTTCAAGTGGCATGTGGCTTTGCCAAGTTACTTGTTTTAAAACTTTCCACACAGTCAGAAACTAAATGTACTAGAGGAATAAAAATGGAAATAAATCTTATAACAGGAAAATTTTTGTCTCCATATATGAGCAAAAAGGCCTCTGTGTTAAGGAAGTTGGTAATATATGTCAGAAATAGGGAGTTGGATATTGTGCCAACTCCTTCTTTAAGTAGTAGATAAACATATTATTTGGCAACTATATGTATTGTCAGCAATGACATAACATTGCATCATATCTGTCGATGACGTCATTTCTCGCAATAGACCCATTTGTTGTTACTGCGGGATTTTGATTGGCAAAATGAGAACTGTTCCAGCAAAATTGGTGAAATGTTGTAAAATGAATGTCGTGTATATTTTGAAATAAATTTACCCCAATTCTTGTTTTTTTTCTTTGTTTCTCTATTTTTGATGACATTTCAATATATAATTACACTTACCGAGCAAATGATATATTACACTGTTTAGACATCTAGATCTATGCTTACTTGGCTTTAGTATTATATCTCTTAATTTTCAGACCCAAGTTATCATGTTTTCTACTTTATAGAATTTTATATAAAGTTTTGCATTTCATTTAGAAAGTAATGTATTTTTAACACAAATCAAATCTGTTGAAGACACTTTGAGGTTGATATTATTGAGAAAGGGAAAATATGACTTACATAGATGATACATGTATTACGTCATTTTTACACTTAAGATTACACTTATGACAAAAACTTACGTTAAGAGAGGGTTGAGGCACACATAAAGTTATGATTAATTTTAGTCTTATCTTGAGTTTAAGAATCTTTGTGAATATGGTCAAACTGGTTTACACTTACAACAAATTTTAGTCGTAAGGTTTTTTGTGAAGAAGGCTGCTGGAATTTAAAGGCCTAGTTATCTTACCAGAGTTAATGTAATGTCTGAAGTTCTTTTGTTAGCTTAGAGATAAAGCCAAATTCCCTCCAGACCTGCATTCTGATTTTTTTTGCATGCATGAGAAACGAGAAATGTTCAAGATTTTTAGCAATACATGTACATGTATATAGAAATTATAATTTTAGTTAAGTAAGTTTCTTATCTACACCATAATATTTGTTGAAATACAATAAAAACCATCTTTCTATTTAAGTAATTTTGCTCATCTATGCCTGTTTTTTTTAGGCAAGGCAACATGGTTTGCTTTTCATCTAAAGTTTGATTCAAGGATCTAGGATCCTCATTTCTTCCAATCACTTTATCACATCAAAATTACAAGGACCAACTTTACACACAATTTTTATGAAATAGTTTGATTCAAATGTTTATCACAAAACAACATACCGCTACATTAAATCTTACATGTATGGTGTATTGCTAACTAGCAAAGGGTAATGTGGAAACCCCTTATATTTATTTTTCAGGAAAAACTCAAGCAAAAGTGAGAAATATTTTGAAATACCCAAGAAGAAAAAGAAAACATAAAAGACTCTTTGTTGTTTACTAAATAAATATTATTTGATAATAAATTTTTATTGTTATCCTGTTACAAAGAAAAGTATATCATTCAGTGAGACTCCAGAGCTGAGGACACAAGAGTAAAGTCTTTTTCTAAAGATGTGGATCTTAGCCAAAGCATCATGCTGAATTTCACTGTCATCCTTCATCCCAGTTATGTCTGGATTCAGTCTTTAGGTAGGCTAAGTAAGAATGTCGGGGTATGGTCTGTAAACATTTTGTTTGATTTCCCCATCCTCCCCCATCTCCAATGGCCATTATGTCTGGATTCAGTCTTTAGGTAGGCTAAGTAAGAATGTCGGGGTATGGTCTGTAAACATTTTGTTTGATTTCCCCATCCTTCCTCATCTCCAATGACCATTATGTCTGGATTCAGTCTTTAGGTAGGCTGTGTAAGAAAGTCGGCGTATGGTCTGTAAACATTTTGTTTGATTTCCCCATCCTCCCTCATCTCCAATGGCCATTATGTCTGGATTCAGTTATTAGGTAGGCTGTGTAAGAATGTCGGAGTATGGTCTGTAAACATTTTGTTTGATTTCCCCATCCTCCCCCATCTCCAATGGCCATTATGTCTGGATTCAGTTGTTAGGTAGGCTGTGTAAGAATGTCGGAGTATGGTCTGTAAACATTTTGTTAGATTTCTACATCCTCCCTCATCTCCAATGGCCATTATGTCTGGATTCAGTTATTAGGTAGGCTGTGTAAGAATGTCGGAGTATGGTCTGTAAACATTTTGTTTGATTTCCCCATCCTCCCCCATCTCCAATGGCCATTATGTCTGGATTCAGTTGTTAGGTAGGCTGTGTAAGAATGTCGGAGTATGGTCTGTAAACATTTTGTTAGATTTCTACATCCTCCCTCATCTCCAATAGCCATTATGTCTGGATTCAGTCTTTAGGTAGGCTGTGTAAGAATGTCGGAGTATGGTCTGTAAACATTTTGTTAGATTTCTACATCCTCCCTCATCTCCAATAGCCATTATGTCTGGATTCAGTCTTTAGGTAGGCTGTGTAAGAATGTCGGAGTATGGTCTGTAAACATTTTGTTAGATTTCTACATCCTCCCTCATCTCCAATGGCCATTATGTCTGGATTCAGTTATTAGGTAGGCTGTGTAAGAATGTCGGAGTATGGTCTGTAAACATTTTGTTTGATTTCCCCATCCTCCCTCATCTCCAATGACCATTATGTCTGGATTCAGTCTTTAGGTAGGCTTTGTAAGAATGTCGGAGTATGGTCTGTAAACATTTTATTTGATGTTGATAATGGCTGTTGGTTTATGTTCCAGTTATCAGATTGCTATACACATATCGGACATGGACATGGGTCTGGTAAATGTTACCATCACAAGATCATCTCCCTAATCACACATCATCATGGGATAACGATGTGTGTCAAGTTTTCAGCTACAATCAGACCTGTTAGGAGTGATCAAAAAGTCATGTAGCTCTTCAATACAAATTGATTTTGTATAACATTTAGTTTGTAGTCCAAAATAGAGAAAACTGCTGGTTAAAGTTAGGTGATGACTTCCTACATGTGACTGTTACGAGAAGTTTGTAGTTTTTTTTGTTTTTGTTTTTTCAAAGGTGCCTGTACCTTTGCATTTAGGAATTTTTTGTCCTATTTGCATAATGCCAAAAGATAATGTTTGAGGAAAATTGAGACAAGTTTTTGGAAAAATCAATGAAATTTACATCGGGAAGGGTCCTTGTAATGGACATATCAAAATATAACATTGTTGCATAGACATGTAGTATATTTCATTATAAATATTGTATTATATTGTGATGTCTTCCTTTTTTATAAACAAGAGGCCAAGTGGGCCTGCATTGCTCACCTGAATATAATTTGCTCATTCACAAACAAATCACTGCTCGAAGACATTTACCAATACAGTCGAGACTGTCTTATGTGACCCTTCAAGGGACCTCGATAAAAAGGTCACATAAGACAGGGGGTCTCTTAATACAGTCTCTTAGCAATGACCAATTGGAAATGCTACCACTTATTATATAGAATGAATGCATTGCATGTATTCAATAATTTATTATACAACTATGCTAATAAAACGTACATACATGTACATGTACATGTATGTGTATTGCATTGTTAAAATTAATAAAATATGTTAGCTCGTTTATTTCTTCATTCCCGGTTAATTGGCGTCGTCTTTTTGAGGTTCCCGGCACATTGTTCTCATAGTCCCTCAAGATGTCTGCCTTCCGTTTACGCAACGATTGTATCTGCGTCTTACCCACTCCTAACTCACTTGCTATTTTATATGCCGGTTCCCCCTTATCTAACCGATCTATGGCAGATATTTTGGCTTCCAAAGTCAACACCGTTCGCTTTTGCTTCGTCGAGGCCATTGTTTACAACTGACTGAAATCTCGTCGGTGCGAGAACAAACAATCGTCACTATGACTACAAGGTAATATTCTCGCGGGATCTTGGGGATCGTCTCAAAAGTCGCTTAATACAGTACAAATTGTCCATCGGGACTGAAAAATTACGGTCGCTTGTCACGTAAGACAGGGAGTCGCTTAATACAGCCCTATTATATAGAAAATAACGTTGGGCGGGATTTTTCACAGTCGCATAAGACAGGGAGTCGCTTTATACAAGGGGTCGCTAAGGCAGTCTAGACTGTACATATATTCTTTTACTTACTGCATTTTTTGACAACTGACAAAAGACTATAAAGCTTGCTGCTCTACATTGAATAAATCAAGACAATGATAAAAATAATATATGAAAAAGATTAGGTCAGAATTCTTTTTTAGTTCACTAGAGCCAAAGGCTGCAGTGAGCTATTGTCATAGTGTGTCGTCCAGCATTAAACTTTTCAAATTTTCGACACCTTCAGAACCACTTGAAGGTTTTTGATGAAACTTTGTTGGCATGAGTACTCATGATGCCTCACAAGTGTTTTTTTAGCTCACCTGAGCCAAAGGCTCAAGTGAGCTATTGTGATCAATTGCAGTCTGTTGTCCGTTGTTAGCTTTTCTACATTTTCGACTTCTTCTCCAGAACCGCTGCACAGAATTTCACCAAACTTCATAGGAAGTAAGTACTCAAGGTCCTCTACCAACTTTGTGTTTTTCGTGCCAATCTGTAATCCAAGATGGCTGTCATTGGCTCTGATTGGTTGACACAAAAACAACTTCTTCTCCAGAACCGCTACACAGAATTTCACCAAACCTCATAGGAAGTAAGTGCTCAAGGTCCTCTACCAAGTTTGTGTTTTTCGTGCTGATCCGTAATCCAAGATGGCCGCCATTGGCTCTGATTGGTTGACACAAAAACGACTTCTTCTCCAGAACCGCTGCACAGAATTTCACCAAACCTCATAGGAAGTAAGTACTGAAGGTCCTCTACCAACTTTGTGTTTTTCGAGCCGATCTGTAATCCAAGATGGCTGCCATTGGCTCTGATTGGTTGACACAAAAACAACTTCTTCTCCAGAACCGCTACACAGAATTTCACCAAACCTCATAGGAAGTAAGTACTCAAGGTCCTCTACCAAGTTTGTGTTTTTCGTGCTGATCCATAATCCAAGATGGCCGCCATTGGCTCTGATTGGTTGACACAAAAACGACTTCTTCTCCAGAACCTTTGCACAGAATTTCACCAAACCTCATAGGAAGTAAGTACTCAAGGTCCTCTACCAAGTTTGTGTTTTTCGTGCTGATCCGTAATCCAAGATGGCCACTATTGGCTCTGACTGGTTGACACATTTTGGACACTTCAAAACGACTGCACAGAATATCACCAAACCTTATAGAAAGTCTTGTAGAAGAAAAAGCAAAATTTTCTACTGAAAAATGAGCTGTCATTTTGTTGTAAATAAGCAATTTGTGCTCAGGTGAGAAATATAGGCCCATTTGGGCCTCTTGTTTTTTTCTATGGATCTATCAGCAGGTGGCGCCACCACAAAAAAAAGAGGGTACCTTCCTTTGACAACCTTCTACAGACCAGCTACTTATAAAGACAAGCTAAATGCATAGGAATGATCATTTTGCATATTTTAGCTCACCTAGATGAAATTGAGTTGAGCTCATGCTATACCCCAGCGTTCGCATTTCCCTCCGTTTGTAGTAACTCGATATTGGAGAAAGTATAGGTCAAAGAACAGTAATTCCATTTCTTATAGATCCCATGTTAAATTACCAAACTTCCAGCAAGATTTACACAAGATCCTACATCTTAGCTATATATAATTCATATATCAAAATGTTTGTCAGACTCCTCTCTATCAAAATTTTAACACTTTACCATAGGATATCTACCTTAATTTCGAAAAAAATCCTGCTGGAAGGGGGTCTAACCTTTCTGTTGGTACCAAAATTTTTGATCATGTGACCTTTGACCTGCATTTGAAAAACTTTTAACATTGACTATAACTATTGAACCGTCAAAAGTATGGCTTTCATATTTGGCATGTGTATTCTATGTGAAGAGACCTTTCTTTTGGTACCAAAATTGTGATCTTGTGGCCTTAACGGTAACCTTTGACCTGCATTTGAAAAACTTTAACATTGACTATAACTGTTGAACTGTTAGAAGTAAGGCTTTCATATTTGGCATCTGCATTCCTTATGATAAGATCTTTCGGCTGGTACCAAATTAACGTCAAGGTCATGGTGACAGCCTTTCTGCGACGCCTTTCTGATTTTGTCAGTTTTCTAGTAAGGCATTAATTCTGTGAATTTTAACTGATTTTAATGTAATAAATATCATTTGGTTAGAAATGGAATACAAAAACAATTTCTAGTTTTTTAAGGTTAAAGAAGTTGCATCAAAGATGCAATATGCTGAGTTGCAACAGGATTTCATACCCTACATTTTATTCCTCTTTTTTTTTTTTTAACTATGGCTAGACCTTTGACCTTTTGATCCCAAAATGAATAGGGCAAATTCTTGGCTCATGGGACTTATGTGTGTCAAGTTTCATAAAAATAGGTGGAATGTAAATACAATTATGGTCTGAAAACGATATTCGCTTATCAAGGCCTTAAGACCTTGACCTTTTAGTCATTTGATACTGAAATCAGTAGGCCACATTCATGACTCATGGTGAGTATGTATGTGAAGTTTCATGGCAAAAGGTGGAATGTAAATACAGATTTAGTCCAGAAACCATTTTCACTCATCAAGGCCATATGACCTTGACCTTAATCCGGAAACCATTTTCACTCATCAAGGCCATATGACCTTGACCTTTGGATCCCAAAATGAATAGAGCAAACCTACAGCTCATGGGGAGTATGTGTGTGAAGTTTCATTATTCTAGCTAAAGGAGTTAGAGTCCAGAAATTAACTGTTGACACTCAACTTCTGCACACTTGTCAAGGCTTTATGACCTTTTGATACTGAAATCAATAGGCCACATTCATGACTCATGGTGAGTATGTATGTGAAGTTTCATGGCAAAAGGTGGAATGTAAATACAGATTTAGTCCGGAAGCCATTTTCACTCATCAAGGCCATATGACCTTGACCTTAGTCCGGAAACCATTTTCACTCATCAAGGCCATATGACCTTGATCTTTGGATCCCAAAATCAGTAGAGCAAACCTACAGCTCATGGGGAGTATGTGTGTGAAGTTTCATTATTATAGCTAAAGGAGTTACAGTCCGGAAATTTAACTGTTGACACTCAACGTCTGCCCCTTATCAGATTAAGTTGATTTTTGCAGCTCGGCAAAAAAAGGGGGATGTACTTTTAGCATGTAATGATGAGCTTTGACATTTGCTTCAGAACTAATGAAATGATTTTGTTGAATCTTGGTAGGGATGAAAAACTCAAGTTCCCTACAAATGTTGCTGTTTTGGACCAGGTCCATGAAAGAGCGGATCCTGGACTGGATGACATAGACCCCAAAGTATACTCTCTTTTGACAAACATCTTCTTCAGACTGGCTTCATAGATCATCAAACTGAATGCATCAGAGTGATCAATAAGGGCATCTTTAGAAGTGTTGTTGTTTTTGGTTTCCTTCTGAATTTGTTTTTATTAAACATTTTTGTGTCATCAGTGTAGTCAGTCATTTAGTGCTTGGGTTGTGACCGAGGTCACTACTGTGGTCAGTCAGTAAGTGCATGGCTCTTGACTGGTAGGTCAATAGTGTAGTCAGTCATTTAGTGCTTGGGTTGTGACTGAGGTCACTACTGTGGTCAGTCAGTAAGTGCATGGCTCTTGACTGATCGGTCAATAGTGTAGTCAGTCATTAATTGCTAAGCTTGTGACCGATAGGTCAATAGTGTAGTAAGTCAGTAAGTGCATGGCTCTTGACTGATAGGTCAATAGTGTAGTCAGTCATTAAGTGCTAGGCTCGTGACTGATAGGTCAATAGCGTAGTCAGTCATTCATTGCTTGGCTTGTGACTGAGGTCACTAGTATGGTCAGTCAATAAGTGCTTGGCTTTTGACTGATAGGTCAATAGTGTAGTAAGTCAGGAATTGCGAAGCTCTTGACTGATAGGTCATTAGTGTAGTCAGTCATTCAGTGTTTGGCTTGTGACTGAGGTCATTAGTATGGTCAGTCAATAAGTGCTTGGCTCTTGACTGATAGATCAATAGTGTAGTCAATCTGTGACTGAGAGGTCCTAGGTTTGAGTCCCACCAGCAGCTCCTATCCATGTCCTGTCTTTCAGATCTGCTGGTGATAAGAGGCCCAAGTTGGCCAATATTGCTCATCTGAGACATAGAAAACATTGCACATGCTGATATTAAACAACAATGCTACCAAGCTTCCTCAAAATCAATCTACACGTAGTGAAGGAAAAATTGAAAATGTTAAAAATCAATCACCCCTTTCCTTTTGCAGTCTTAAATAATTCTTATATAGAAGCATCCCTTTGTTTAATTCTAGCTAAAACACAGAAATTAAGTGCATAAAAAATCAACCATAGGGAAAATATTATGATATGTTTTTTTGCATTAAAATGACATACTCTAAAAGTAAATCAAAATGAAAAAAATATCATTCGGAATGGATTTAAAACAGCAACACTTCCTCACACATCAACATCACTCTGCTCATTCAGTTTGTCTCTGTATGTAGTCCTGAAAAATAAGTTTGTCAACTGAGGGTACTGTCCAAGACTTACTTTTGGCTTTGGTGGTGCCACCTGTTGATAGATTCAAAAGAAAAACAACTAACTTGTAGGGAACCTATTGTATTTTATTCCTATTAAGTTTCATCAAAATCTATTGAGACCTTCCAGAGTAAAATTTGAAAATGTAACGAAATGACCCCTATTCTACACTTTTGCAATGTTCAAAAATTCAATCCAAAAATGTAGATTTTGTAAAAATTCTATATTGTAGCTAAAATAAGCATTTCTGTGCATCAAAAGTCAACCATAGGGAAAATATTGATGAAAACATGAAAATGTTGAAGTCCTAAAACATGTCCAAAGTCTGTTAAAATAATTTCTCCATTTTAATGAAATGAACAAACTTGAAACATACATTGTTCTAAATCACTTGGATGCCATTAGTTGTATTATCCATATATTGGTTCTGGACTTCTGAAACCTATTTTCAGCCATGGTGGCACCACAGTCGACAGATTTAGAGAAATGAACAAACTTGGCAGAGGATCTATTGTGCTCAATGTATACCAAATTTCATCAAAATCCTTCAAGTGGTTCTTATCTAAAGAAGATGTCAAAAAAGTTAAAAGTTTATGGACAGATGGACAACAGGTGATCAGAAAAGTTTTCTTGTGCTTTCAGCTCAGGTGAGCTAAAAACTTAGGCCCCCAGTGGCGGTAGAGATGGAAATCAAAGTTCCCTTATTTCTACCTGTTGGTATGCTGCATAGGTCTAAATTTACATGCAGTGCATTGAAGATGCTATCACCATATAATAAACTAAGTGGGACGTAAAGCAAGAATTAAAACAAAATCCCTTAAAAGAGATACAGACAGTACCTGTGATGAAATAACACTGTACAAAGCCCCCCTTTTTTCAGAAATACATTGTAATGATTTCATGATACAAAGTGTAGCAGTTCAGGAATGTGTTACTAGCAAATACAAGTACACCTAAAAAGAGGTATGACAATCCTAAAATGGACAAGATATATGTATGCTTTGCCCTGACCTAATATTACTTATAATATATACTTGCCAATAATACATCTGCTCCATTCAAATACCTTTTACTCTTTTAAACACATTGGTACTCGAGAAATAAATTGAGTTAAATTTGTTCTTAGAAGTTTTTATTCTTTTTTTAACAAAATTTTATACTTTAGAATAAATGAATGAAATCACTGATGCATGTATCAAAATGTGTCTCTGCTCATCAATAGTGGTATGCATTAAGAGCTTTTACCAGCTTCTATGGGTGCCTTCTGGTACAATGTGAATGCATATCTCCCTGCCATCAGTAAACTGAAACAAGATCATAAAACCTTTTACTAACATAAGGCAAACAACAAATCTTAAATGACATTCAGCTGTGGAAAGACTACTTTCTTCAATGAATTTTAAATGAAAACTGCATCAATATTGTCAATAGTTTGGTAAAGACACTTATGTAATCACACTTTTCTAAAATATGAAGATTTACCTTGAACATGCCAAGTATCCTGTTGGCATCATGGTCTTTGTTTTCATAAATCGCATTGCGAAAATGGTTGTTAATAAGCAACAAGTAACTAAAAAGAAACGAAAATGACTTTGATGAAAATGTAAATGTTATTAATACACAATTCAAAATTAGATTGCATTTTACACACATTTACCACAGAAATCTATGTAGATGAATAAATAAATAAGCTTCACTAACACTTGTGACATCAGTTGTGTAGTAATACGAGAACTTTTTGCAGGACTAATACACACATGAGCAGTAGAAGAGCCATAAATCCAGCTACATGGCAAAATTCAAACACAGTCTGTCAGTAATAAAGATGTGTACCAAGTTAAAGGTTCAATATCACAAAGGCTGTGGTAAGCTTGCATGTCTACTGGCAGACTGGTCCTAGTATACCGCACTACAACTTTATTGCAGTGGTACAAGTACTGCCTTTAACATTCTCATTCCTGTATGAATCTAAATACATCATTACATGTACAAACACTGTGACTGATTATTGTTTTATGTCACTTCACGATTATTTTACATACAAGGTCAAAGCATCTGCCTGGTACATTGAATGGAAATTTAAACCTTTATAACAGCTCCACCTGAAGCAGTGAGGGATCCTGTATGTGCCGTGCCACTTCGGTGGGCCGACAGCTGGAGTGGGACCTCTCAGTCATGAGCAGCAGACCACCTCATCCACCGAGCCACACTGGCTCAATACACACCCACATTATATATGTATCTACAATACAGTCCAGGTGGAACTTTGAATGCCCACTGTCCACAGTAGGCAGTCCACCTGAAATATCAGTGGGCATTAGGAGTGGACATTTACCTGAGCTATCAAGCTGTCCACTTACCTGTATGTTAATTCAAACTGGCTCTTACAAGAATGTCCACTGTGTCCAGTGGACATTTTTAATGCCCACTCTAAAAATGCCCACTGTGACCAGTGGGCAAATTAAGTTCCACCCGAACTGTACTGTATATATGTATGGTTACATATACGATCATGTACATATTTGTTTATCTTGCTACAAAGATTATTGTCAGTGGCATCACCATATCAATTTTACATAACATAATACCATCTGGGATGAATGTATCAATCAGAGTTTTACTTACAAAGAGACAATTTGACATCTTTGGGGTCATGTGATGTTTGGTATGCTCCAAAGCCCATCAGAGCACCACATCCTAATCCTGCTACAAGGGAAGGAATACTACCTGAAAACAAAACATGTGCTAAATATACTTCTCAACAAATACAAAACAAAACATTACTAGAACTGTTTTACTGCCATGCTGGGACAAATAACACCTACCACAACAAAGTCAACCAATGGTTTTAGATATATATAGGCTTACAGTTACCATGAAGACATGTGTCATTGATAAAAATTCTTATAAGTACTTTAAATATCAAGGTCAAGTTACTACATGTACATGTAACTGAAAAATCATGATCTCAAATGACAGCCCTAGTCATTGTATCTAAATACCATTCTAAAGTAGGTCACATGTCAAGGTCAATAGGACAAATGCTATGGTTTCAAATGAAAACTAACCCATACCATAGTTAAGAAAATAAAATATTTTAGTGACTTTGTTGTTTAGCTTTGTGAAATGAAGCCAAAGGCTTAGATACTGCTGAAACATATAAATGACATATCATTAGGTTTAAATGAATTTCTGAAAGGTCATATGAATTTCAGTTCATGTGGCCCTGCTGGCTGTGTGATTCAAAAAGGGTTTTTTTTTTTAATTATTTTCAAAAACACTGTCAAACCCTTAATTCTTACCAGTAAAAGAAATTATATAGTTAACAAGAGTATCACTAAAACTGACGTATGCTCCCCGAACTGCAGTTATAATGCTGGAAATTGATGACTCAATTCATATACAAAAAAATCAGTAAAACTGATGAATGTCCCAAGAAGCACAGCAATAATAAAAGAAATGAAAGACTCAATATATAGAAAATCATTGTATTATTTGAAGATGATTTCAAATCTCAATATATCATATGGATATCCAATTGAGTCAACTGTAAAACAAGTAATCACAGTATCTTAAACTAAAATGAATACCGGTAAGCTTGACCTTGATTAGTTATGAAATAAAACTTTTTATCGTAAACATGACCTTTCAGAAATGACCTTGAGTGATCTTTGTCCAAAAGCTCTTAACCTAAATAACATTTTTGGTGAAGTATAATCAAATTATGATGAAAGGTTAAGAGATATAAGTACTTCATGGTATTTTAGGTCATAATTAATAAGTGACCTTGACCTTTCAGAAATGACCTGGAGTGACCTTTGTCCAAAAGTCCTTAACCTAAAGAAAATTTTGGTGAAGTATGATCAAATTCTGTTGAAAGGTATAGGAGATATAAGTACTTCATGTTACTTTAAGTCATAGTTAATAAGTGACCTTGACCTTTCAGAAATGATTTTTTTCACTGGTCCTGTCTGATTATATTTATTTATTACAGTTTACACATATATTATCATTACATCACATTATAAGACTCTTTGAATATTCTCAAAGTCGGTGTGATATCACTGTCTGTACTGGTCTATACATAGATAGGAGTCTGATTAAGGCACTTGGGATAAAACTAGGAGTTTATCGTAAATAACAATACAACTTTAAGTTCTTCTGTATCAATTCTTAAGGGTTTTGCTCATAAAATACGACAGTTCTGTGCAAATGTGTAAGACATGTATTCAAAATTGATTTCTTAGAATGATTAAATAATTCAATTATTACTTTTTACCAAAATATTTCCAGGAATGTGCATTGCTCTCTATGACAGTCTCCAATTGTTCCAAATGCCTAATTATAAAATTAGGTCTTTTGAATATTGGATCTTCGAACTGTTGAATCACTGCACTATTAAACTGTAGGAGTTTAAAACCAATGGGCATTCTGACTATCGGGCCTTCAGACTATCAGACATTCTCGAAGTCGGCGTGACATCACTGTCTTTATTGCTCTACGTAGATACCCAAGGAGTCTGGCCCTGACACTTGGGGTAAAAGTCAGGGTTTATCGTTAGCGTTAATACAATTTTAATTTCTTCTGTATCAGTTCTAAAGGGGTTTTATTATAAAATACAATCAGAAATGTGTAAAACATGGATTCAAAATTGACTTTGTTTGAACTGTTGAATGACAAAATATTTAATTATTCATTTTTACCCAAATTCCTCCCGGAATACACATTGCTCTCTATGATAAAATACGATGCTTTACTCCAAATGTTCCCAATGCTCGCTATCTTACGCAAGAAAAGTTCGAGGATGTCTAAATGTATCCACAATCGGTGAATGGAACGAAATAAATTCTGAACGATTTCACTATTTATTGAAAAAACTTATCTTTGACTCATCTACCTGCTGCAAAATAACCATACAATCCACCTCCAGCTACGCATGCTGCATACGAATAAGCCACATAATCAAAACCCATGATGAAATGACGTGTCTTCTTTACAGATCTTTCTTAAGTGTAACGACGTGACCAGCTTTTGGTCAAAGTGCTAATCTACGTTGGTGAGACGCTTACTCATTCTTATTGCTCCGTTACAATAAGCGCATGAATGACTACAGTACCTGTTAAATGATTATGGCAGAGTCTTCGTCTTTCCCCATTAACACAAAACAGGTGAAGATAATGAAGCCTTCAACTAACACTTCTTAATAGTCTAATATATTTGATATAATCATGAAGGATAACCTTATGCTTTCAAGTAATAAAGATATATTGTAGATGAATTAAAGCCTTTAGTGTCTGAGTGTGGTCGTTTCGACAGAAATATAATTCAGTTTATTAACAAAAGTAAAGTAAACTGACACCAAAAATACCATATTCACCTTTCCACGGTACGTAAAAGCAGTGAGGTATATATCTAAATATATGTCCCTAGTAAAAGAACATTACACTCAGACGATTTTCAGTTGTTCTATTTATGACATATTGGGGTGAACAAATGCATCATTGGTTGGAGTTTTGTCGTACTTGAGACGACATCCTCACTATGAAAATTTGTGTTTTGAGGAAGAGTGAATTTGCATGAGATTAGAAGCGTATGAAGGTAAAGCAAATATGGAAAGGGGGTTAAACCTATAAATTTTTTTGATGTGCAGTAGAGGTTTAGATTTAATCACTGATTAAATACATTGTAACAATATGACTAATTTCTTTGAAACGGTTGGGCTTATACTTTACCACTACCATTTGTAATCCCATTTTCATATTTTGTGTGGGAAAAGTTTGCTGCTAGAAGCTTTGTCATTACATTCCTAAATCCTTATAACTATTCATATCAACCCATTATCTTGCAATAATTTCATGTATGTATATTTGAATACATTATTACAGTTCAAACTACACAGTTTGTGCATGCTCAAGAGTTTAATAAGTATAATTTTTACAACTTCATAACTCAATATACAGAAAGTGAAATATTCTTTATTTATCATGTTTTCCTTCATGTTTCAGAAATCTGTTGTAGTCAGTGGCATCAACACTGAGCTGTTGTGTAGCTTTTTTGAAGACAGATTATTCATTATTGTAACACAATACAACAAGATTGGAACCTTGGTAAGTTGATAAAAAATATGCAGAAATATTTTACAAGAGTTATCTGATCTTTCTAAACAAGGTCTAGAAAAACAAAGAGTTGTCTATCTTTGACTTCAATAAACATACTTATTATGCTAAAACCTAAGTTAAGTGCAAAAAGCTGATAGTAGAGGTTTGTTATGTATTACATGTAATAACATAGTTGTGCTTACCTCGTTTCTATCCATCAGTAGGTATATTTGAGATAGTAAGTGAATTTTTACAATATGTCTTATGAATTACATGTGCATATTCTTGACTTAACTGTTCATGAATCAGTATAGTTGGTAATATGTCAATTTCGAAATCCAAAACCAGACCATCAATTTTCAGATTTTATGTGCTCCTAGAGCTGCAAATTGAGGTAAAGATGTGATAACACTGCCCATTATAGTAAAGGAGAAAACAGAAGACATCTGACAAAGCTGTATGACACAAATCACCAAGGACCTGCTCACAAAAAATGATAATAGTAGAATATACATGGAACGACATTACAAAAATATTCGATTGTGTTGTGGTTATGATACTGACTTAGGACAATCAATTGAAGTAACAAATATCACTCAATTGGTGTGGTTAACAGGTTTATTTCAATATTTCGATAATCGTGATTTATAAGAAATTTTTCAGTAAAACTACCAACACTAATTTGTTTAGCATTGTCAAAATGAAGTATGCTAGATGTTCATGTATCATATTTTCCCTGACAATGACATTTGATTCTTCATAGAAGCCAACTTTTTACAGGGATCTGCCTGACTAGATCTACTGAAGATTTAAACTGCTCCAAAAGATACAGATTGTTCACTCTTCAAACCAGTAGTTCTTAGTTTTATTTTTAGAATCTATTTGAACCTAAAAACATTGTTTTCCTTCATCATTTTCATGTATTTGTTGATTTATTCTTGTTTAAACAAAGCGGGTCATTAACATTACACACAGATTGATGTAAATAAGTCCCACCTTTGCCATGAGGAGCACATAAAATGCAAACAATATTGGTCAGGATCAGTATCTGGAAACTCGCGTATTAGCACATGGTTTGGAGCGCTAATTACACTAATATATGAATTCTGCTAATATAGGATATATGCAGTCTATGGATTGAGCTTTTAGTTTGAGAATTTGTTGTGATCTCTGACAATGCACCATCTGATGCCCTTCACCCATGCTGTTTGGTAATGTCTACAACAAAAAAACTCTCATTTTAGACCTGTAGATACAATTTATGGTAAATGAAGAAGCCATAATTACCTTTATTTTGTCTCTGAATTATATTAGTCATGCTATCTTTTCTAGGTCAATGTAACACGTGATGGTGTTGTGGATGAGATGTCCCCAGCCAGACCCTCCTACTCCTCCAAAGTTCTTCTTGGTGTTGATGAGGTAACTTATATTAGAATTAGTGATTTATTACATCTAGTGTTATGTATCTGTTTGTTGTTCAAAAAATAATATTTCAGGTATATGGTAGCAGTTTCAGTCTTTCATTTGGTTGCAGCATCTGTGTGTTATGTGATGGCAGCACTTTTCTGTTACATGGTTGCAGCACCTTCCCATTATATGGTGGTAATTCCTTCCTGTCATAAGGTGGCAGTACCTGTCTGTTTTATGGTGGCAGTACCTGTCTGTTTTATGGTGGCAGCATCTGTCTGTTATATGGTGGCAGCACCTGTCTGTTATATGGTGGCAGTACCTGTCAGTTATATGGTGGCAGCACCTTCCTGTCATATGGTGGCAGCACCTGTCTGTTATATATGTATGGTGGCAGCACCTGTCTGTTATCTGGTGGCAGTACCTGTCAATTATGTGTTGGCAGCATCTGTCTGTTTTATGGTGGCATTACCTGTTTATTATATGGTGGCAGCATCATTCAATTATATGGAGGCAGCACCTTCCTGTCATATTGTGGCAGCACCTGTCTGTAGTGTTGTGGCAGCACCTTCCTTTTATATTGTGGCAGTACCTTCCTGTAACATGATCATATAAGTTATACCTATGAGACAGATCCACCTGAAGCAGCTATGTTTGATCATCAGTTTAGTGCAGTATTACTAGACTAGCTTGTCTCTCATCTGGTTAAAGAAAATAACATACTAATTAACTGATTCGCAAAATTGCAAATACTCATTCTGTTAATATTTTGTTCTTTAGTCACCTATCAAATCTATTGTTCTAAACTTTGGCAGTTTTTCTGCCCTACAGGAGAACAGAAGAATGATGTGTATAAAAGCATGAGTCCAAATGGTCAATCAACAATCTCGATCTTGCATATTGTGGATAGTTAATTGTACTAAAGAAGAAAGATCAAATCCAATATCGTATAAATTGTATATTTTATTTATGACTGGCAAACAATGTTTGCAACCAGTGTTTTAAGATGCTCTTAAGGAAAATAATAGCTAGGAGATGTTTTTCTCAGTATAGAATTACATATCTGTGCACAAAATATCAAACATAATGTTCTTATATATCAACCTTATTGTACAAGTAAGATTTCTTAGTTTGTTCTTTGCAGCCTTTGACCCATGTTGTGGCTAAAACTCTGCTGTCAAAGATGGGTACATCCAAACCAGTATTGCTCTCAATGTCTCTTAAAGACACTTGTCCAAAGACTGTACAGACTATCAGCAATGAACTGAAAAGCCTGGTGGAATAAAGTGGACTGAACAGCAAAATCTAGTGACCAATGCCAAGCCAGCTGCTGTTTTAACAGCTCAGGATCACCATAGGCCAAACTAACCAGCATATGGAATCATGTGAATGATCTAAGTAGTAGGATCCAGGATGAAAATGCATGAATAAAGGACAGTGAACTCAATTTTGTTATCTGGAAAAAGTAAATGATTATGCATTGTTGTTACAAAGCTTCCTGTGACGGTAAATAATACTGAATTCAAAAACTGCTCCTGACATTTTGATCTTGTAGTCTGAAAAATTGACTTGAAATCATACACAATTAAAGTACTGCAAAAGCGAAATTTTTTAAAACTTCTAAGCAAACTAAATATATGTGTACATAATAGATAAATTAAAGTTCTCTTAATCAAATTACCAAAAGCAATACCATGTTAAGAAATCTAGTTCATGTATTGTGGATTACAGGCATACCAAAGTCAAAATTTCATGTAAGTTTTGACAATTCAGTCTTCCAAATATTGAGATAATTTTTCAACATTATAAACTACCAAAGCTTTCTTTTAGTTTTGAACTGTGAAGCTGTGATGCCAGAGATAACATTGAACAGGTTTGCTTCTGGTATATAAATCAGAAAATGATTTATTGTAACACAGATTGAAACAGATTTTTGAAAAACTGAATGAAATAAACTAGTTAACTCCATGTAACGCTTCTTTTTGTCATTGATTAATTGAGTTTCGTTTTTTTGTTTTATGTCACATAAGATTATTTCAATTATGTCATGACAATATCTAACGTATGCATCACAAAGAAATTGAAACCTACAGTGTGTTGCCAAAAGACTAGCCATATGCTTGTAATAATACAGGTGACCTAGAAGAAAGTATGTCAACGCCAGCCTGATTGGTGTCGTGAAAACTTCAATGCAGTTTCAAATATTATCTCATATCAGTAACATGAAACAGCTTGGCAAAGGTGAATAAATTTTAATTTAGTTCAAATTAACAAGGTATTACCTGTTTTGTTTCGTTGTTTTAAAGTATTTTTCTTAAACTTAATGGCAAACTTCACATTCCATCAAGAATAAAGTACTCATGGTCCCGTACAAGTGTTGTTATTTTTTGTCCGTCAACAGGTGACACCACCACAGGCAAAAGTAAGTCACAGAGGGTATCCTCATTTGAACAACTTTTTCTTCAGACCAGGTGTATACAGAGACAAACTGAATGCAAAGGAATGATCTAGAGGGATGTGTGAAGAAGTGTTATTATTTTTGGTTCTGTTCTGAAATCAAATTTCTGATGTTTTTGCAACATTTTTTTGGACTTATTAATTTCAATGCATCCAAGTGTCATGTTTTTCAGTTAATTGATAATGATGATTTCTAATGGACTATTTTGACCATTATTATGGTAGGGAATATTACCGGTATTGTGAAAAAAATTTTGTCAACATCTCAAGTTTTGAATTTTTTATGAATTTTTTAAGACTTCCAAAAAAAAAAAACAAGGGGGGGGGGGGGGGCATTTTTCACATTTTCAACTTTTTCTGCAAAACTGTTAAAAGGATTTTGATAAACCTTGGTAGAAATAAATAACTTATGACCCCCTTCATATTTTCTCGTTTTCGTCCAGACCTCTTCACAGGTGGTGCCACCATAGTCAAAAGAAGGTCACAAAAGAATACCCTCCTTTGACCATCTTCATCATATTGGCTGTATTGGCTGCATAGAAATGATCTAGAGGGATGAGTGAAGAAGTATTGTCATTTTGGTTCCCTTCCAAAATCAAATTATAGAAGTTTTTCGATTTTTTTTAGATTTGGTGATTTCAATGCAGAAAAGTGTCATATTTAATTGATAATGATGATTTCTTATGGACTATTTTGATCATAATTATGGTGAGATATGTTATTTTGAAAGAATTTTGTCAATATCTCAATTTCTGGATTTTCTTTGAATGTTTTAAGACTTCTAAATGAGGGTGTATAGAAACAATTCTTCACATTTTTTACTTCTGCTGTTATACCACATGAAAGATTTTGATGAAACATGGTATACATGAAGTACATGTACTATAGGTCTTCTATCAGATTGCGTATTTCATCCAAATTAGTCAACACTTAGTGCCACCATGGCTAAAAAATTGGTCTCACTACGGTACATATACCACTTTGTAATTAAAATATGGAGAGTGGCGGTTCAAATCCAGTTGTGATCAAATTTTTTTTTCATTTCTTTACACATCTAACACAACACTCAACATATGAAATTAGGCCATTTTAAGTTGGATCTGGACAATATTTGAAACAATTGTTGTTTGTGACCCAGACTTGAAATTAGTCAACAAAAGGCCCCACCTAAAGAAAATGACTAACCTGTTGCCCTGAATCACATCTAGTAGAGACAAAGCAAATGCTTTTAAAATATCAAAATCATCCTAATGGATGTGCAAAAAAAATGTTGTTGTTTTTAATTCTGATCTGAAATAAAATTTGACATATTTTCAACATTTGTAATGACTTAGTCAAAGTGCTGCAAAAATAGATGACTTCTTCCTTCCTGCATGACTGCTCATCTACGTACTCAGGTGAGTGTTATAGGCCCACTTGAGCCTCTTGTTATAAAACATACTGTGATATGGTGGTGAGTTTCTGGTCAAGACTTCATCATCTGTCTCCTTGAAATGTCAGAGGACAAACTTGAAAACAATCTAATGAAATCTGAGTTGAAATGGAAGGAGCTTTTGAAAAGAGTCACCACTTGAATTGATTTGTTTCTTTTTATCGATACAATAGATAGATAAGTAAAAGCTGATACAGGTTAGAGAGTTTACTTACAGTGTTTGCTTGGCTAGTTCTGAAGAAAGTTCAATGCACACTGGACCTATGCAACAGATTGTCTGTCCATTTGTATGGCATAAACTTTTTATACTTCTAACTTTTTCAAAACCAGTGAAGTGTTTTTTATGAAATTTGGTAGGGATGATTGATTTGCACAGTATCCCCTACAAGTATAAGATGAATTAAAGGCGGTATGCAAGGAGGCAGGATGACATTGGCCAAAGAAGGTACCCTCCTCTGACAGACTTGTTGCTTAAACCGGCTGTGTTTATTACTAAACCAAATGCCTTGGAGTGCTCTAGAAGTGTGTCTTCAGAGTGTTGTTGTTTTGGTTCAATTCTGAGATAAAAATTTTGGCGTTTTATGCATTTGACAATTCTTTGAATGTCTCATTGTACGTTGCTCATAGATCCTTGATTATGTGTATTTTGTTCGATTTTAAGAAAGTAAATGTCACTGTAAATTATTAGCTTTCAAAAATAAGTTTGAGGCATTGAAGATTGAAAACGAAAGAGTTGGAAAGGGGTGGAGAACTGGTGAGATTCTTTTCCAAGACTTGGAAAAAGATTTTGATGAATGTGGTGGGGATGAATTATTCAAAGTCTCTCACAAGTAGTAGTATACTTTGGTTGAATCCATCAATGGACGGATCCACGATCCGGCGACAAACACCTCAGATGTACCTTCTTTTGACGGTCTTCTTCAGACTGGTTACAATCGATTGATAGACCGAATGCACTGGAGTGATCTAGAGGGGTTTCTTACGAAGTTCTTTATTTCGAATCTAAAATTAACCTTTTTGCATATTTGTAGGTAATTCCGTGGATTTTCTAATTCAGATTGCTTATCATGCATGAAAACTTTGTATTTCAGCAGAGTTTAGGAATCGCATTGTGAAGGGTTGGAAATCAAAAATAATTTTAATGATTTTATGTCCTCGGATCGATAGATTTGGGGCATATTGTATTTTAGCTGTCTGCTTGTTTGTTCGTCTTTTTGTTTGTTGTGTGTCTGTCGTCAACTTTAACATTCGTCATAGCTTTTGAACCGTGAGAGATATAGACGTCATATTTGGCTTGCATATTCCACTAAAATGCCCTCTCAAATTAGACCAAGGTCATTGACTTCGCGATCTTGACCGTGACCTTTCATCTGCGTTTCAAAATTTGCTTTATTTGGACTTTGCTGCCGTCGGGTTATTCGTGTATCACTAACACATCTTGGTTTTTCTTATTTTCGCTCATCTAAGTCAAAGGCTCAAATGAACTCTTGTGATCATTTCTTGTTTGTCCATCCAACATGAATGTTTTATTAAATGGTGCACAAGAGATAATATTTTTTCACATGTCCCTTCTGTAAATTTCTAGTATTGAAAATTAACGAATACAAAGAAAGAATATTTATATAAAAGACTAGCGAGTGATAACATCCTCATAGTTGATATTAGATTTGATCACGTGGAAGCATTTGATGCTACCTCAAATCATGAAGTATAACGCTCAACTTTTGAATACACTTCGAACGCTCAACTTTTGAGTACAGTTCGTAATGGAGGAGAAGAGATTCCGGGTTCAATCTTTTCCGGAACCATGACTAAATCGATTTTATATCTCAGTTTCTTGAAATGTAGAGCCATTATAGCTCGAAGCGAGGATAGGTCTGGTTCGGTGGAGCGTTCTGTCGTAATCTGATGTTCCGGAATAAAATATCCAAGTCATAGCGAGAGAATTAAGCTTTAGTGCCGCCACGATATAAGTGAAATAGTCCTTGAAGTGTCAATTATAACAAAACGCAAACAAATATACATCGGATGAAAGATCCCAGACAGAAGATTTAAATTTTGATTCACCAAATTTCATTTTCCAACACGTTTTGGCAACGGTATTGACATTATCAGCGTTAGATTTTGTAAAAGTACATTCAATCCTCTCTAAATATATTATGCGCAGACCGGTTGTATAAATAAATTATAGTCAGGAATGCTTATGTTATGATTTCCAAGACAGAGAGGGACACACTCGTATCATAACGTTGCATATTTCTCTCCACCATTTAGAAGATAAATGCGTTTCTATGCTTAATTCATTTTGCACTTTATTTTCTTCTTATCTACCAGAAATTGTTGTTTTGTCAGGTACCAGAAAATATAGCTTTGTCAGAAATCTTGGAAATAGATTAGTAGAGAGTTTTATGGTCTCAGTTTTATCCAAGATAAGGATCAAACTGCCAGAGGACCATTTATTTTCAGTATGAGCGTGCAGGTAAAGATGATACTCGTCCTAAATACAGTTATTTTCTCTAAATTGTTTATACTAGATATCCTAGCTGTCTGGGGATATCCGATATCAGTAATGAGAGCGTGTTGACATTTTTTCATCAAACAACTTATTATACGTTTCAAGATAATGTCAATCTCCGCGGAGCCAGATACATATACATTTTGTTAACATTTATTTGAGAGAGAGAGAGAGAGAGAGAGAGAGCAGCAATAACTGATAATAATAATACATGTATATATAGAAAACAACAACAACAAGAAAAACTCCACAAAACCTCCAAAACAAAAGCAAAACAAAACAAAACGAACTAAAATTACGATAGACAAAGACAGAAGAGTAGCAATAAACAGCAACAGCAAACCAAAAAAAAAAAAAAAAATAATAATAAATAAATAAATAACTTAATATATAAATAAAATCAAAAACCAAACAAAAACAACATCAGAAATAATTAAAGAAGGGATAGTAAGAACATTTCCCGGCTCGGCCCTTTCCCTTGTGGAGTTTCAAAATCACTTGTACCATTACTAATATTGAAGAAAGGGTTTAGATTTGTAGTATTAAATAATGTACTATTATATATGTAGTAGCTTATAGGTGAAGATGGTGACATTTTTTCAATGATTCCGATTATTTTTTCAAATGAAGAAAGATCATTTTACTGATTTTCATTTCATTAAAATCGAATAAGGAATTCATAATCTTTGCCCATTTAATGTAATCTATTATTCTATACGTTAATTATAATTTAATGCCGATCTCGCACAGCTTCGCAACAAAGTGGAACTCCGGGATTTTGTTTGTAATTTGACGAAAACAGTAGCTCGCTTTATCCGTCTATTTATTTAATTTTTAACGTTTGCTCTAAGCTTATAAAGATAGGGGTAACAGATGTTTATTTGAGATACATTCGATATGAATAAAAGCTTATATATGTGGCATGATTTCTGGAGATAAGCTGGATTCACAGAGATGTGGTTCATATCCTACTGATAACTAAGTTAATAACATAGGAAACGAACCGACATAGCGCACAATAACACCCTCTTCTACGTATAAATTCAGGTTTACATGTATTTGGAAAGTGTTTAGTCAACAAATTTCGAGAAAGAGACGGGAAAAGTGCCTTTTCTGACATATTTTGTGCTGTTTTCACTGATCATAATTTAGTTAACTTTCATAAACCGATAAAAATTATAAAGTAACTAGCTAAGTACCATTCATGTACCTCGAAATCAGAAGCCAAAATTTTGAGAAAGGTCAAGAAATGCCTACCTTAAATACATACAGTAATTGTTTTATTGGTAGATTATATGTTTTAGTAATATTACTTATAGTATATATTACTTATATAGACAGTAAAATAAAAATGACATGGGAAAGCCAGCGCTTATGAGATTAGGTGTCTAGAGTAGCCTTCTCCCGCTAGCTAGATACGCCTACTGTTTGTTCTCTTCCTTCATTAGCCAGTCTGCTTTGACTAATCATTGGTTGATAGGCTCCATGAATTCTTTCAGAAAAGACAACTTAGCCAATCACCACTGAAGGAAAAATAATACATACGCGCACATCACTTTGAGTTCATTATTCTATTTGATAAATTCCGAACGTTGAGAACGTTGAATTCGAAAACAACTTGATTTTCATTAAATGATAAATTAAAAATGAAAAGACAAATCTGCAACCTTCAAAACTACAATGGCATTGAAAATAAATTTGTCTTTTTAAGAGATTAAGAATACTGATGATGTGCTAGGTCTGACATTCTTATGCAGTCTGTATTTCAAAATTTAATTTAGTTAAAACAACACCAACCAGTATATGTTAATTATTCTCTCGTGTTTTCGACGAGGGGGAAAGTGGGGGAATGTCTTCGTTTTAAGGTATTTTATGACGTATATTTTTTTCTGTATCTGTCATCTGAGACCATCATTGGAACAATAGACATTTCATTTCCCTCCCGTGTAATGTTATCTAGACATCACCAGATGTAGACGTTGCCCCATTTGACATGTAATGTTAGAAAACTCACTTACAGTGTGTCTCAGATATTCAGAAGTGCTTTCTGGAGACGCTCTATCAGCATTGATGTCAAAAGATATAACATTACCCTGAATTTGGTATTTCTGGAATGAGATCTTTATTCATGAAAATTCTACTACAAAACCTTTACACATCTGGAGACAGGGAACCATGTATATTTTGCTGTCTATTTTCTTTGCTCACCTACGTATTATCACGCTTGTCGTCTATTTTTCTCCTTCTTTTATGACAATGGTATTTTACCGCGCTATGACTATTTTCCCAACGATGAGTTATCCTCTATAATCATTGTCATAAATATATCTATGTGCTGTACCCTGACAATGTATTTTGTCCCTAACCTATATATCCCTTCATACAATATATCCCATTCCCCAGGCAGAATATTATTGGTTTCCTCCGAGTACCCAGGTTTCCCAAACACTTTTCTGAGTATTTTGCTAATACACAGATAAATTCTCTCTTTACTTTCTCCTACACTACTTTGTTATCATTCCTTTTTGTAACGTAGAGTTGCATGTCCAGAAATTTTACGAGGGAAATGCAGGCATATATGACTAACAGAAAATAGCCATAAGAAGTGTCCTTTGTGAAGGTATCAAAAATAGGACCACGTCTTGCGGCTAATAACAAAAGTACATAGCAAATTTTGCTGAATCTGGGAATGGATCTTTTACAGTTCCCATCTTGATTTAAGGCACGTGACATAAATTTGGTTCTCTGTATTGTCTCTTGACTTTGAAATCCAAAATATCTTTTATGTATTTTGTGTATATCCTCCAGCCTCCTAGATAATTCCCTTCATCGTATACAAACATTCCTGTACTGATACTAATTATATTGGACGTGTAAGATAATAGCTTTATGATTATTTCAGAGAGTGTTGTAATATCACACTACGAACAAAAGAACTGGAGGGAGGTCCGTCACTTTTGCCCCGTAGGTCGCTCTCCCAATGTCAGACATGATAAAGGGGGACATAACTCTTGATTTTGTTGTGACATATGTTGAGTGCACATTCCCTTGCCGCCAAAATGATTCATAGGGGAGACAGTAAAGCAAGGTAACTTTTAGTGCAGAATGCAGTCTGTTCAGTACATGTCATCAATATCGCAAATTTTCACTGCTATTACTATAAAGCAGGTATCCCGTTTGTCATTGTATCATAGAGACTAGGCTTCATAAAATCCACATTCTCATGACCTCTCAAGAAGTTGAATGCAGTACGCAGTATTTTGGTTTGAATACATCGTCCCGTTTTGTTTTATCATATGCAGTGTTCGACTTACAATATGCTTTAGCTAAAATACATGTATTGCGTCAACTCCGGTATCGTAAGATGAATTATGTGTTTAATACCTCGTTCAGTTTCACAATAGTGACAAAATCTTTTACATATATCGCACCTGGTGTCATATAACCTACCTTCCATCCGGAGAAGATTTGACATATGCATGTCTAGCAGACCTTCCTTCATTCACAGTAGGATTTCTCCTAGGGATATATTATGTAAGCAGTGTTCAAAATTTTCTTCTGTTAAACAAAGGGTACCTTCTGTTACATTGTTTTGTATCAATCAAATGTACAAGAAGGTATTTCTCATTGGAGTCTGCAGTACAAACTAATAGTAATAGGAGTGAGCTTGAGGCATCTTCACGTGATTGTGATTTTGAAATGTTGCTACAAATTTACAGGTACATGTTAAGCTAGCTCCATATCGAGATCCTTAAAGGAAGAAGCAGAGCATTTATCTAGCAGTGTTGCATGCACAGATCCAATGGATGGTTGATTCGACAATAATCTTTTTTGTTTGTTTTTGTCAAATAGAGCACATAGTTGGAATCGCTCTCCGATAATTTGTTTGGGGCTGAACTCGCCCTTTTTTTCGAAAAACAAATTTTCGGCAACACATTTAGATCGCTTTTTCACAACATTACGACAAAATTCGACAAATTGTCGAACTGGGTCTTGCATCATTTTCATTCATATCAATTAGTAGTTATTTGATCTGATGCGTTTTCACGTCATACTCGGCTTTTCCCTCGTTATACCTCCAGATGAAAGCTAGAGATATCCGACCTCTCATACAATGGTACAATCTGGAAAATGAAGCCAGATTTCGGGCACTTAACCGCGAACCCAAATTTGCCTCTCGTATTTAGATTGACTCTTGAAGAAACCCTAATATACTATTAATTCGATGATGCATGATTGGATTTCGTTAGTTCAAATATTGACGAGTGGTATGTATTTAAAGTTAAAACGCAACAAACGCTTTTAATCTTCACGTTTTATTATTTTTGTGCATTTTTTTTTTCAAATTTTCCTCATTCAACATGTTTAAATGAATAATACAAACTATGAATAGCTCATACAGATAACAAAAGCATCTACCTTAAGCAAAAACTATGTGATAAAGTTCAATGTGATGTAGAGGTATGATTGAGTTTGGTAAACAATATATTCAAGCTGCGTGATACATGGGAAAAATGAAAGAAACTTGCAGTTTACAATGGCTTTACTCAATCTTAAATTCAAAAGAGGAAAAATGAAATAATTTGCGTCTATTTAAAAAGGCAATGTCATTCAAATTTTAAACAAAATATACATTGGCCCTATACCCCCTGATATGATCAATAAATTTGCATACACATCTTAAAATTTGTCAAGAAAATTTTTCGAGTGTTTGCTCTTGGAACTCAAACTTACAAAGTGGGTTCCTTAAAGCTGAATTTATCATACACATTCGAGAAAAATCATATCTTTTATTTTCGGCTAAATTCGGCTGTTATCGATTTTGCCGGGGTTAGCCGAGATATCCCGATTGATAGACCATCCAATACATCTTCGTATCGTTATACATAACATGCTGGTACATTAAATTAACAGTGCACTATAACATCATGCATGCATGCGTCACTTTCAATTATACACCAAAATGCCACGCCGGAGTTCACTTAGGAACAAAGCAATTAAGGACCATCTCTTATCACAACGGTCATTGCCAATAGACAAACACAAAGTATAGGTATATGGTCAATCATCTGAGGATAACACAATCAATATAGGACAAACAAATATATCTAACAATATCTGTCACTGTACATACAGGAATATTTTGACTAGTTTTATTGCATGGAATTTGGTCATCCATATCACAAAAGTACATAAGAGCAGTAGAGACAGACACATTTAATCATTGCAAATCTACTCGATCACAGATCCTTTGTTTCTCTATTTGTGGTTGATTTTATATGAAAATAGTGGCTTTTTGAAGACATTTTCCTATGCACGTGTTTACTTCAGATTTGACTTGGATGCCTTGAATTTTATCAGTACTAAATCTGGTGAAGATCAGTTCATTAATTTGCAGATAAAACTCGGTAATAGGATATAAATGCTTTGATAAGTCAGCGATAAGGACAAAAATATGTAACTTTAAATTCTAGGTGGTGTTGATCGTATTACCGAATGTTGCTACGGATGCCAGTTACTTCAGTATGCGGATTGTGTATTCTTATGAAAATATTTCGAAAGATTTACCGAAATAATTTGACTTACATTTTTCTGCGATGAATACTAATAAAATTGCCATCGTATATGTTGTATACTCTGTAGAAAAAGTTACGTTCTTAGTAAGATTCAAAATACGTCGTATTTATATTTGAAACTTTAAAATAAAAAAAAAATCTGCTGTCCTTCTTTTTTTTCTCTTCTCTCTAATTTCTGTTGAAATGAAAAGATGATATGAAAATCTTGCTTTCGCTTTTTACAATATCATAATTTGCTTCCTGCAAACTCGACTTGATTTGCAATAACAGTTTAATCTTCACTTGTATGAAATATGCTATCTGAAATTATTTCAAACCTCAAGTTGAGTACACTTGAGATAAGTTTGCTATCACAGTCATTTTGTCTACGCCCTCGCCTAATGAGAAAGGCTACATAGTGTAACGACAACTCATTACGGGTATATAGCGCTGATAAAAATCTCTTTGATTTGGCCTGAGTTAATGACAATCTAATACACATTTATACATCGTACATCATATTATAATCTCTCAAACTCACTCCATATCTACCTCTTATATCTAGCATGCATTTCATAATAGGGAGATCAAACACTTCGAAACATCATCGCGATCTGACTTGGCATTATGCACTGGATTTATCGTAGATTGGATTTAAAATTTGTTTCTTGAACATAATTACAGCTAACGTATATATGTCACTTATCGTTTAAGTTTCTGAAAAAAAAACTAAAAAAAAAACTCGTATAATTTGTATTAAAGCACTGGGGCATTTACACACACTCCCTTTCTCCTCCGCGGATGTAAACCCACGCCCCTTCCCTCCACGGATGTACACCCACTCCCCTCCGTAGATTAAACCTATGCCCCTTCTCTCCATTATGTACCCCTACTACCCTTCACTTTGTGAAAGTAAACCCATCCCCCATCCCTCAGCGAATGTAAAACGATTACCCTTCCACGAATGTAAAGTTCTAGACATCATATTTTCTTCATTTCAATTTTTTTTTAGTTGCAAACTTACTCTTTTCTTTACATTCACATAAATGGAAATGAGAAAAATTTTTACTTTCAAAGTAATGCACTGCCTTGTAACATTTAGTTTAAAGAAGGGTACTTCTTTTCATAAAAATGTAGTATGACAAAAGAAAATTCCTCATAAAGTTATTTTTCCTTTTTTCCTATCCCCCTTTTTAAATCCATAAGTTCGTCATCGGCTGAATTCTGTTTAGGCTATCTCTACAATTTTCAATCTGATTAGATGATGTAAATACAGTCTAACGGATGATGTGTGCTCGACACTAGTAAACATATTGTCATATTTATGAAATAAACCTATCAACAATGTCACTAATAAACCTACCACTCAACCTCCACAGGGCATAACATAGTCCCCCACTGATAGATATGGACCAGTTTATACCAAAGTCCAAGTGTACGTCGCCATCCAATAATGATTTATGTGATTGTTTAATTGTTCTCTTTCAGCGGTGATAAAAATGTGTGCTGCCTTAACTACTATTAAACCTCGAAGTGACAAAATGTGAAAAGAAATTAAACTTCTGACATACATATAACAAATAGCTAGTTGCATATATAGAAAGTCATATTTTGCGTTACTGCAGCTTCCGTAATTTGGACGAACACCGGTAGACTTGACGTATACTATTAACGGTTATAACAATTATGGAAGTAACCACAAAAGGCATTCGGAACAACCTCGCCCTTTACTTGTACCTACGTTTTTACGAAGGAAAAGGTCGAGGATGTCCGAATGCACAAAAGGAGGCCCAATACCGGAAGTCGGAGTATAACATATGAACAACATAATTCTTTTTCTGAGCCAAGCGTTCCGGCTGCTATGGAAGATACTTTTAAAATTTTCAAATATGTTAAACCTATGGAAATGCTGAATTTTCAATATAAACGACAACAAAATTAAGATTAATTGATGAATTGGAACACATCAATATCTACCATTACTCCCAATACAAGACGGTAAAACAAAAGAGTTTCCGAGTAAGATAAACAGAAGGTACATATCATTGATCAGCTGCCTTAGTTTGGTCGGGTGAACATACGTATCATCGAGACTACAAAACTGCCTCATTTAGAACTTTGTGTTTATAATAGTCACCGTGAATAGATACCAATGTTTTATGAAGAATTTGAAAACAGGGACGATTTGACGGTTTGCGATTCCAGCATAGCCGCATCAGATCATAGATTTGCTTTGGCGTTTTTTCAGGACATGCTAGAACTTTGCCGTCTTTAATAAATTCTACCACCTCTTCGTGGGTCATTCCGTAATACGGTTGTAAAGCGAAGGAGAATATTTCCCAAAGTAGCACCCCAAAAGACCACACGTCAGATTCCACTGTGAACTTATTATACAAAATAGATTCTGGTGGCATCCATCGAATGGGGATAGCATCATGCTCGCTTCCCCGATAGTAATCCAATGAGTGAACACTTCTCGCCAGACCAAAGTCGGCGATCTTAACTGTTAAATTATCACCCACCAGACAGTTTCTGGTCGCCAAATCTCTATGAACAAAACCTCGTTCTGATAAATACACCATACCGCAGGCAACCTGCAGCGCCATAAATAATTGGTCTTTGGTGCTGATGGTGGGGATCCTCTCAGAATAAATGTCGATGCTACGACGTCGTATTATGTAATTTTCGGAACTGTTAAGACGAAGAAATTCATTTAAATCCCCTTTGTTCATAAATTCAAACAACAAACACATCGGTTTTCCAATTGCACATATTCCAACCAGTTTCACAATATTAGAATGATCAAAATCGGCCATTAGCGAAGCTTCTCTTTCGAAGTCTAGCTGTAAATCCTCAGTTGCATCGTCCTTTAGCATTTTGACTGCAACTAAAGTATCTTCCCCCTTTCCGTATAAATTCGGAGCTTCAGCTTTAAATACTCTCCCGAATGCTCCTTGACCGATGTCTCGGAGATACACTATGCTGTTACGCGGGTATTCCATGGCCTCCAGCTTCGGATTCATCTTCGTACTGTCCGATACCCTATGGTAGGAAATGTTGGTCGGCAGTTTGTCGATATCAATGTCGAGATCGTCTTGAGGCGTCGTGTTATATTTTACATTGCGTCTTTGATTAATGATTTGATAACACAGACAGGCTATGAGTACCACTACGAACAGACCCACAATGCTAACTACCGCAATTATCACGTTAGCAACGATGCCATTCTTCTGCTCTTCTTGTGGGACGTTATTAACGACAGGTTCCACCGGAACTACTGTAAGTAACAAAATATCATCATCATCATCATCATCGTCATCATCATCATCATAAACAAGAAGAAAACCAAAGCAACACAGAATAGTGGAATTGCATATACCTGTGATGTCAAAGCACAATGTAGAGGGGAAAAACAACTTAGAACTGGAGCTTGATTGTGAAGTGATGTTGACCAACTTATGTAATATCTCGTAACTTCTTTTAAAAATCATTTGGCATTGAGGTCAAGGGCGGGGAAAAGGGGGCGGGGATATGCGTTTAATGGTTTTGCACTGAATTTCTAATCTCACGACCTAGATTCGATTTCGCTTGTCTGTTTGGATTTTAGTCATCTCACGACTCCCTTTCTGTCCTTCAGATGAGACAGTATAAACTGAGGACCCATACCGTTGGTTATTGTTTTACGTCACTCCACGATTATTTCATGTATATGTTGACGGCATCTGTCTGATGCATTGCATACAAATTTAGACCTTTGCAACGGACCCACCCGAAGCAGTGAGGGATCTTTTACGTGCCACGCCTACCGTGACACGGGACCTCGGTTTTTACTGTCTCATCCGAAAGACAGAACACCGGTGCACCCAGGTCGGGAAACGAACCCGGGATCTCTCGATCACGAGCCGAGCACCTTATACACTAGGCCACACCGGCTTAGACCCATACCGTATAACGGTATTCATGTACATGTACTATAGTCCGTAAAAGATCCCTTACTACTTCAAATGGTAGAGAACAGAATTATAAAACCATGAACCAGGCAGGTGTCGCCACTATATAAATGGAAATTTCTTAATAGGGATAACCTGCAGTTTTACTAATGTATTCTAGTTTAAAAAAGTGTTTGTCATGTAAGTACCTGTCTGTGCGTGAGATGCATACTTTGTGCAGGTATCTACAGGTATATAACATACAACTATAATTATTTCTAAATTGTCCATATAACACCTGTACAAACGTATCGAGCAAAATTTTTATCTACTGCATAGACAATGTCCCTCGTTATACATACTTGAGGCCGCGCGTAAATGTAAAATTGGCCAGGTCCGCTTCATTATTTCCAATGAAATCTGACCGAAAATGAGATAGATTTTGGCTTATTCATTAAATAATAAGAAACGACAGCAATATTTTTTGTGTCTATCGTATAGGCAAAAATATATGACAGTCGTTTCTCAAAATAATACGACCTGTTTATTTCTAGAGATTTTGTGTCACTTCACTTTCAGACCTATGCAAAGGGAATTCTGAATAAAGGAGAGATACGAGTACATCCATCCATGAAACTTATATATATACATGAAAATGTAAGATGGCACATACCATATATATATATATATATATATATATATATATATATATATATATATATATATATATATATATATATTTGGTATGTGCCATCTTACATTTTCATTCAATCTTCAAAGAAAACCATTTCATATCAATTATTTTAAAATATCAAATAAAATGAAGTAAAAGTTCATAAGTCAATTTAAGAAGTTGGACTGCAAATAATTTCCTGGCATTACAAAAAGATGGTCATACTAAACTTTTTACCGACTGAACATAAAGATATGGATGTAGAATATAGTTATAATATCAACAAGCCAGATTTCATTTCCTGATATTTTTCCTAAGGACGTCAACCTGTAAGACTGAACATTACATTCCGGCCGTTTTAACTTACTTCTTCGCTTACCACATTCTTTTATATCACAGAATTCCCAGCGGGTGAGAGGATGCGTAGTATAGCACCAGGGACTAGCTTCCTCGGACCCTGGATTACGGCAATAGTTCTCTGCCCCTTCTAAGCTAGGGAACACGCTCGGCGGTCTCCTATGTACATGCGGGGACTGCAAATTCCAGTACTGACATTTTAGTCCAGATCGTGTAGTGTTTATGGTTCCATTGTACCAATGCCCAGTTCCTTTGTAACATTCACCTGAAATGTAATAATGCATTATGAATTCTGCAGTTTGATCCACAAGTTATTTTGCTGCTTTCAGATTATATATAAAGAATGTCCAAAAACTTCAAGTAGTGTAAATTTAACATGACCTGTTTGACCGGCCAATCAAAGTTCGACTTATAAAATCGAAAACATCTGTCTCAATGCATTCTTCAAAGGCGTTCGTTATACAGTTTATTCAATGAATATGCTATTATAAGTACTAGGTGTAACACTAGTGACATATGTGTATGTGATGTTCTTGGTTTAACTTCCCGCTAAGATCAGTACACCTGCAGGTTGTCTTATAAGATATTAAGAACCCAGAAGTGTTTTGAATTTGAGTAAACGAGAAAACTGACAAAGTAAGAAGAGCCCCGTATGATGCCTGTCATCACGACTTTGACCTTAATTTGGTACCAGCAGAAAAGTCCTTGTCATAAGGAACGCAGATGCCAAAAATAAAAGCCCTGCTTCTAACGGTTCAATAGTTATGGTCAATATTAAAGTTTTTCAAATGCAGGTCAAAGGCTACCATCAAAGCCACATGATAAAAACTTTTGGTACCAACGGAAAGGTCTTGTTATAAGGAACAAACATACCAAATATGAAAGCCCTGCTTCTTTCGGTTCAATAGTTGTGGTCAACGTTAATGTTTTTCAAATGCAGGTCAAAGGTCACTGTCAAGGTTACATGATGAAAATCAACGGAAAGGTTTTGTCATACGGTACACACATGCCAAATATTAAAGCTCTACCTGTGACAGTGTATTAGATATGACCAATGTTAAAATTTTTGCTGACGGACATACAGACGGACGAATAGTGATTACTTAAGGGCACACGTTTATGAAGCGGGGCCCTAAATATAAACCTCTGTATCAATATCTAGTATACAGAATGTCCATGATACATGGAAGAAATCCATGGAAAATAACATGACCTGTATCGATCTTATATATAGCAGTGTACTAAACTTTATTCGAATATCCCAATGTTTAATGAAAATGAAACCCCGAAAATCAAATGTTTAACTGATTTCCACATAAAGGGCAGCAACTATGTTATACTGAACAAAATCTCGTGAAATCTGATTTTGAACTGTATCTCTCCTATTACTGAGTAACAGAATACACGAAAAAAAAAAAAGAGAAACCAAAGTGGCAGACGGAGAATAAATGCAAAACCCATAGTGTCTTCTGGCATTATCATAGTGAATGAAAAATAAAACAGAATTTAGTTCATATTATTGTTTGTTGTTATTTGTTGAATGTATCTTAATCATTCCAATTACAATTAAAAGCGGCTTATTTCTATATCAATTGTATGTACAATAAAGCTGTTTGAGACAGTGTGAATGGTTAGTTTTGCTTGTTGTTTTACGAAGATGTCAAACAAGTTCTGTAAAATACCGAAGAAGAAATAGATATAATTCGCATCTTACTGCTGACTAGTGCTTTATTCCTTTTGAACAGTTGCGCGTCCGTACACTGGGTGGAGTTGTCGTTCTTACTAGGAAGGTTGTCACAGTCCGGCAGACGATAATGGTCATTCGGATGACGGTTTGCCACCTCTATCCACTGATTAAAACAAAGCAGTTCCTTCACTGCCAGGCAGCTTTCTCTGAAATAACCAAGAATACGATACCATAATATAATGTTACTGTTTTAATCATGTATGATAAAAATGTTTTAGCAGCATAGAAGCAGGAAATTCTTTTTTGTCCAAAAAAGTCACCTGTGAAAAAAAAAGGTTACGTGACAAGAACCAAATTTAAGAATACATTAATGTACGCTAAAATATTAACATAAGTTGCCCCCACCCTTTGGTTGTTTGATGTTTTACGTCGTTTTAACAATCTCCCCTTGGCACAGTTCACTTATAATCAGCTAGCTGTACACAATCCCACGATCAGTAGATAAGCCCCCCCCCTTCCTTTTCCAAAAAAAAAAAAATAATAATAATAATAAATAAACAAGGAAAAAAAAAAAGAATAAAAAAAAAAAAGAAAGAAAAACCAACTTAGGTAGAACTAATGCTGCTAGAAATGATTCTCGAGTTGAATTAAGAAGATATACATGTATACTCAAATGAAACGTACATCTTTGGGAAATAGGGATCTCGGAATCCGAGTTGACCATACTACTAGTATTCCAATTTTGATCAATGTGGACGATGCCATGTCCACTGTTAATTAGTGATTTACCTCCATCACTAAACACCGATTGCCAGCAATGAAGTTAAAAAAAGGCGGAAAGCATTAAATGGTCTTCAAATTCTATTTAGTTGGGACAATAGCGTATGCATGTTTGTGAATTCAAGCTGTGTTTGTACTTTTAATGTGCGTCATCAAGAAATTGTTAAAATATGAAGTTTTTAATTTAAGTTTAAATGTACGTGCGTCATTTACTTAGTTTCGGAATATTTAATGAAAATACTGAATTCATCATAGAAACTAACATTCTAGTGGGAAATCCTTTGTTTCCTCATATTGTTGGTATGATTCTCACAATTCGACAAATGAAATGGATTGGAATGGAGAAAGTATGACGCATGCAAGAACATCAACTAAACAGTCGAAGCTTACGTACTCACTTCTCTGATATCTGCATTTGTATGCACGAATAAAGATTCTGAAAATTTTATCATTTCACTGTAATTCACTGATTTCATTTTCTTTTTAACGTTACGGTTTGTAGAGAGATTTATGAACGTCCCGCCAGTAGAGAGATTTATAAACGTCCCCGTCGATAGAGAGATTTGTAAACGTCCTCGCCGGTGGAGAGATTTATAGACGTCCCCGCCGATAGAAAGATTTATAAACGTCCCCGTCGGTAGAGAGATTTGTAAACGTTCCCGCCGGTAGAGAGATTTATAAACGTCCCGCCGGTAGAGAGATTTATAAACGTTCCGCACTGTAGAAAGGAATTATAGACGTTCCGGCCTGTAGAGAGATTTATAGACGTTAATGCCAATAGGGAGATTAATAGATGTTCCTGTCTATAGAAACATAGTATAGACGTTAATGCCTATAGAAACATTTATAGACGTCCTAACCTGTAGAAACATTTATAGACGTTAATGCCCATATAGAAACATTTATAGACGTTAATGTCAATAGAAACATTTATAGACGTCCTGGCTTGTAGAAACATTTATAGACGTCCAAGCCTATAGAAACATTTATAGACGTTAATGCCTATAGACACATTTACAGACGTCCTAGCTTGTAGAAACATTTATAGATGTTAATGCCTATAGAAACATTTATAGACGTTAATGTCAATAGAAACATTTATAGACGTCCTAGCTTGTAGAAACATTTATAGACTCCAATCTTAAGCCTATAGAAACATTTATAGACGTCCTAGCCTGTAGAAACATTTACTGACGTTTCGGACTGTAGAAACATTTATAGACGTTCCGGATCGTAGAAACATTTCAACTTATTTACTTATACCGATTTAATTTAATTACATGGAACTCGATATATAAAAGAAAATCTCAATTCACCGTTCAATACAAAAAGGCTGGGAGTAAATACCCATCATGTTTGCCTTATAAAATAAATGTGTGTGGCAAAATAAACACAATGGCAATACTCTAGATTCTTGCAGGAACTTGACTTGGGCAAAAGAATAAATTTGCCGTCTCCCAAACAATTCTTGACTCATTAAAAAGCGTTATATAGTGACACCAACCTCGTGAGTGCAATCGACTGTAAGTACATTAATGAAAGGGGATATGTGACACCTAAACACAAAAATCGTCCGAGTGGTTTTATCACATATAGAAAGAGGACAGATCGGTGTTTATTCATCTCTCGACGACATATTGGAAAAAGACAATTCAACCCCAAGTGGTATATCGCAAACCTCAAGGAGGCAAACTTAGGCCAGTGTGGGGTAAAATTTTTGAGTGGTTTGTCAAATATGATTTATCAACACAAAATAACCACAATACAATATTCGCCATTGTAGAAAATCTGAGATGTTTTTACGTATTTTACATTACGTGCTAAGACATTGCCTATTGAATTTCTGTAGACAGTGATCAATCTGGGACTAGAAGGATAATGGAGGGTAATATATTTGAATTTTTATCTCGCCATGTCGCATGAAAATTGGCGCTGAAGGTAACGAGACACTGGTACAAAGAAAACAATGAATTACATTGATGTAAATATATATGTACCATAAACATATCATCCGACATGACTAAATATGCCAAGGAATCACAGTATACCTATCATTATAAACGTCCACAGACATTCCGAGGATTAGACTTCCTTCTAATTATAGATTACAAATCAACCCTATCCATGATTTCCAAAAATAGTCACTTCTATACTACAATAAAGGAAAGTATGTGAAGTCGAGTTTTAAGCCGTTTTCAGCTATTTCATTGTGCACCATGGTTTAGTTCTGATTGATTAAAGTTTACAATGTTTTCACTTGATACAAACTAAAAGTTGAGGCACAATCTCCATCGTCTGTACCACAAGAGAAACACTCCACCACTACAGCGGGTATTACCCCGCACCTTGTACAAAATGGAAGCAGTAAATACATCAAAAAATTTGACACATGTATAGAGACACAATACCGGAATCGAACCCGGATCAACTTGCACCATAAACCATACGCTTAGTGACGATGTTTTATGTTGTTTGATGCCATATCAGGTTTAAACCCGCTATATTAACATACAGAGAACAGTGGTTAAGGAAACCGACGACATGTACATCTACATTCTCTAACTGGATTCGAACCTAGACACGAGAGACTACACTGAATCCAATGCAAATCTTTAGCCATACTGAACTTGGTAGAACATGCTGTATACCAGTAGTATGTAATGTATGTATATGCCGTACATGGCACGGAATTCTAACGATCCTGACATACTTGAGAGCAGTGTCCGCAGAATTATTTTGCACCAGTATTATGGAGTACAAAATTACTCACTATCCCTTTCTTGTCTCATTTTACTAAGTATGAACTTAAAATGCTCTCTTTTCAACAATGGAACCCGACGAGTCCATCTACCAGTATGATACGGGGGAGGAGATGCACACAGTACGGTGCAATCATTGTTATTTAATTCAAAATCATATCACAATATTACAAAAGGTTTGTCAAAATTGCCTTCTAATATTTTATGTTCCCCCCTCTCGAGTTCATTTGAAGAACACCTTTCCCGCTTTTTCTAATCCCATGGGTCCACCACTGATTATATCTTGTATTGTAAATAAAAGAATTATGCTTTACATCAGATGATTTATTGTGGGATGGAGGTGCCGCCTTTTGTGTTATCAATATTTTAACCTCTTACCAGTCCCAGTAAACCACTAAGCCTTATCCCCGTAGTAACCGCTGTGCCGAAACAAAAACGGATAGGGAGTGGGAAACAACTCGCGCCATCAGTAGGTATGCTGACGATAGGAATAACAAGTTTCAGTTCAAGTAATGTTCTTGTGTATAAATATATGATAATGCGACATAGTTGTTTGAAATACCAGCAATGCACACCGAGAACCGACAATGATTTATGTTCAATATGACGACGTAACAATTTCAGCTGATGTTGTCTTAAAACTTGACAACTTGAAACATAAATGTCATAAAACATCAAGTAGTATGTAATGATAGCAATTATTTACATCAAATTTACAACATGGTCGCATCTTTTTCTTTTTTTTTTTTCTCAGACAGCGAACCGAAGACTTCCGCCACCTAATATTGCACCGACATCTGTTTTAATTTTTTCCACTTGACTCCCGTGGGTAAAACACTTGAGTTTCTATTTACAAATTACCATTTGCTACCTGTTTTCCCATGGGTACGGACTGAGCAACTGTAGCTTGCCATCTGATTATGTCATTCGTTCTTTTTCGAAAAAAAAGACAAAAAAAAAAAATAATAAAATAAAAACAAAACAAAACAAATAAAAAAACCCCAGAACTTTAACAAAAAGATCCGAGATTGCTGGATTAAAGTAATAACATTCCAATCGAAAGAAACTCACACGTCGACAATTTTTCATAACAAGCCTTGAAAATAAAGTTCATAACCTATCTCACAATTTCGGGAGTTTTCGGTCAAAAACGTAGTTCCAATAGAAAATTCTGAGATCATACGATTAGATCATTTACATTCCAACACACACGGCGATTATTTAAAAACCCTGTCTTGATTCACCTGCCGCCTTTTAAAATTTTGCTTCCTCAGTTCACACTTATTCTCTAACTAGAAACATGCCATTATTGAGCTTTTGTCTTATTTAAAATTCCAATTTTACATTTGCTTTTTTTTACAATGAAGTATGCTTTATTAAGCTTTTCAATCATGGTTCAAGTATAATTTAATTAAAAGTCTTTCATTTTGTTCTACTCTGTCGTTTCGATTCTGTTGTGATTTTATCTTTTTCCCTTGTGAACATTGTAAAATATTACTCATTCGGGTCATTGGTGTTACCGTGAAACAAGCACCCGGTATTAACATCAAAACATGTAAGCTATCATATAGACTGAACCTGAAGCTATTCATTTCACAAAATCAGACATTCAATCTCGATCAAAATACAATAGAGATTCATCTTCAAGATTATTCAGCTAAATGCCGTGAAAACTTCATTTTTAAGACAAGAGCTATCGCAAATCGACCATGTAATATGTGATAAGACTGAATGTCCTATGACCTTGCTGTACGACAACCTATCTCTCTCAAAAATCAACATACTTGAAACATTTAATGAGTGAGAGAATGATAGAGAAGGAATATATTTTTACTAGAGGAATAACAAAGATCTGTCATTAAATACGCACGGCTCATTAACTGCGGATTTATCTTCCAAATGAACGGAGTACCCCCACTTTGTTCCATCGATCTAACAAAAAGCCATGTTCTTATTATCTAAGTTATCCGAAGTTGAATCCTGTAAAGTCTCGTAAATTTATTTAATGTTCACGTAAGGATGCGATAGAATCGGAGGGAAATGCGCTCTATTTAGTTTCTGTAGAAGATGTTGAAAATTATCATAATTTACACAATATCTTCCATGTTATGATTTTCAAACATGTACAAAAAATGAGGAAAATGTTCAAAACTGCCAAATCATTAAAAAATTACAAAACTATAAAAAACATGCCCTATAATAACTATAAGTACTAATACATGTGTTTGCTATTAATAAAGCTAATTTGGCTTCAATCTTAATATCTGTATTTAGGGTTTTAAAAAGCTTATTTGTGGCGAATTGATACATCGAGATCCCATGGATAACATCCTTATAACCAATACTTACTCCATGTAGATAAAATCGTCTAACGCGACACGGGAACACAAACAAGCCGCCGGTAGGATTCACACTTCAGACGTCCTAGTTCAGGGCCGTAGGAGCAATTCAAAAGTGGAAGAAAGAGGGGAGGGGGTAAACCTTGAATTCCGTTTCGTTTTTTGATAAAAAACAACCAATGATAGGCAAAAAGATATATAAATGAATAAAAAAAATAAGGGGGGGGGCGCAGGGGCGCCGCCCCGGTTATTACGGGCTAGTGGTCACGAGCTAAGCAACTGCGCTACGTTTGCTCATATCATGCAAACCCAAATCACCGTAATTATCCTATTTCATCACATGAAGTCTTATCATCAACGCACCGCGTTTCATCCCTTTATCCAGGAATCGTCTGTGACCAGACATCAGTGGATCGGTGCCTCTTACACCACTAAGTACGATTTATCGATACATTCTCAGAAATATTGGTGCTTTACATGGCAACAGGATTATTTCATCCAATGGTGGCCAATGCTTAATGATGAAGGATCTATCCGGGGAGGCCAGTGTTTCGTGATGAGTATCTATATGGTAGTTCCCGGTGTTTAGGAGCAACCATTTGATTTGTAAGGGGGGGGGGGAGGGGGAGGGGGCAGGAAGACTTTGCAAAAAAGTCCGGCTAAAATTTTGGGCAAAAAAAAATATATTCAGGCCGGTGAAAGTCTTCCTGCCCCAACCCCCCTAAAAATCACATGGTTGCTCCCTTAGTGATGAAGATTTTTATAATAATGGCCAGTGTTTAGTGGTAGAGGATCTATATGATGGTGGCCAATGTATAATGATGAAAGGATCTATTCGGGGAAGCCAGTGTTTCGTTGAGTATCTATATGGTAGTTCCCAGTGTTTAATGATGAAGATTTTTATGGTAGTGGCCAGTGATTACTGGTGGAGGATCTATATGGTGGTGGCCACTGTTTAGTGATGGTGAATCTATCTGCAGGTATATTGGCGGCCTTTCCCATATTCCCGGAGAGACCGACCGGTCTGTAGGAACACTGGCGGGCTTTACAATATCCCCGGAGATATTGACTGATATGCACGAACACTGGTGTGCCTTTCCCATATTACCGGAGACACCGACACTGGCGAGCCTTTCCCATATTCCCGGAGATACCGACCGGTCTTCAGGTACACTGGTGGGCCTTCCCCGAATTCCCAGAGACACCGACCCGTCCTCGAGTATACTGGCTGGCCTTCTCCATTTTCCCGGAGACACCGACCGGTCTGCAGCTCCACTGGTGGGCTTTCTCCCGGAGATACCGATCAGTCTTCAGGTACACTGGCGGGCTTTCTTCGTATTCCCGGAGACACCGACTGGTCTGCAGGTACACCGATGGGCCTTCCCCATATTCCCGGAGGCACCAACCGGTTTTCAGGTACCCGATGGGCCTTCCCCATATTCCTGGAGGACTAACCGGTTTGCAGGTACACTGATGGGCTTTCTCCATATTCCCAGTGACACCGACCAGTCTGCAGGTACAATGATGGGTTTTCTCCATATTCCCGGAGACACCGACCGGTCTGCAGGTACACTGACGGGTTTTCTCCATATACCTGGAGACACCGACCGGTCTGCAGGTACACTGATGGGCTTTCTCCATATTCCCGCAGACATCAACCAGTCTGCATTTACACTGACGGGCCTTCCCCATATTCCCGGAGACATCAACCAGTCTGCATTTACACTGACGGGCCTTCCCCATATTCCCGGAGACATCGATCAGTCAGCAGGTACACTGGCGGGTCTTCTCCATATTCCCGGAGACATCGATCAGTCAGCAGGTACACTGGCGGGTCTTCTCCATATTCCCGGAGACATCGATCAGTCAGCAGGTACACTGGCGGGTCTTCTCCATATTCCCGGAGACATCGATCAGTCAGCAGGTACACTGGCGGGTCTTCCCCATATTCCCGGAGACATCGATCAGTCAGCAGGTACACTGGCGGGTCTTCTCCATATTCCCGGAGACATCGATCAGTCAGCAGGTACACTGGCGGGTCTTCTCCATATTCCCGGAGACATCGATCAGTCAGCAGGTACACTGGCGGGTCTTCTCCATATTCCCGGAGACATCGATCAGTCAGCAGGTACACTGGCGGGTCTTCTCCATATTCCCGGAGACATCGATCAGTCAGCAGGTACACTGGCGGGTCTTCTCCATATTCCCGGAGACATCGATCAGTCAGCAGGTACACTGGCGGGCCTTCCCCATATTCCCTGATAAACACTCGTTGTTGTGGTTATGGTACTGATACATTATGGTTATTTAAGTGAGTGATAAAATCGTGTATCACAATGAATAAAAACAATATTTGAACAGAAATGCTCTATATTTATCCATCATCATGATTAATATCCACTATGCCATCATTTATCTCATCGTTATCCATTAGTTATTGACGTCTCCTGTGCACTAGACTGTTATTGCCATCTTGTTCCTAATATCATATGAGTTTATTCGTCCAAATGACCAAGATGAATTAAAAATAAGAAAAGAACAGACTTTGAGGGTCTTTACTTTGGCAGTATGTTATACACACTTATCTTAAAAGGGGCCATTAAACAAAACTCACAATAACATTCTTTGTAACGGAATATAAAAAGGAAGCCCAGCTTGCTATATATATCACCATTATATTTAAGCTGTAACTTTTACGACTCTCTCACATACATTTAAACAGTATATATATAAAGCTGCATGGCTCCTGCTCTCACATTTAATATCATACGGTAAAATTACAAATGCTTACATTGCTGTATTATATGCTACGGAATTTGAATAATTCTGAAGGTGAGCGCTTTGACCTATTTGTATAGACATGTAATCACTGATTACAAAGGGACAAATTAGGTGCAGTGCTCGTCATCCACGATGTAACAGATCCAAGATGGCAACAGTGACAATGACTGCATGAGTTAGTATCATTTTTGTTGTCTTTTGACACAAACTCACTTTGTCGAGTGAAATACGATTGCACATCAAAAAGCAAATTACTTACATAGATGTTTTTGTAAATTTCATCTGAATTTGAAACCAAGTGAGTCAAGATACTGGCATTCAATTGAATATTAAATTGGGAAATAACAGCAACCGTGTTCTAACAACTTTCTACCACATTTGCATTAAATTGTAGGGTAACAAAGAGACCTTTGTGTGTATACGATTCTCCTTCCAACAGAATGGAAGCTCTGTGACAAGTTTCATGGCCAGCATCGTGTTCTCATAACATGATCATAAATAGATAACGTTAATATCATGTATCAGGGAAGTATCCAGGACAACACAGCACATTGATGAGATAGTTCAGCTTACACGTGCATATACTAATATAGATAATTTATGAAGATAGATCAATATGGCGCCTTCGTTGCAGGAGCGGCTAACCGAAAAGGAGATGCTGACTACTCCTGGGCATCTCCTTTCATCTGTACTTTAGAGGGTCCAAGAATGTCCGTCGTGGTACAGCATTGTGAGGTCACAATTACATAACACCATTCCCTGTCGTATGTTATTTTATGAACGCGTAAATTCCTATCTATTACAATGAGAAGTTAGCATGAAAATCTAATTTTATAACAATAAACTTTTGACCAACATTTTCCCCTGTATTCGCGGAATTTTCAATGTTTATTATTTGAAATTTGAATCAGTTACATGAAACATGAACAAGATTTATAAAGAATATCCGTTATTGCGACTTTAGATTTTATGGTATCTTAAAAGCAGTCGGTAAATATACTCAATGATCATTTTCGTTGAAACCTAAAGTACAGAGGAAGTCAACATAACCTGGAAACCTGGATCCTCTACTGACTCCGTGAAGAGGGTTTTATAGGTACACCAGGGTAGAGAACATGTCCTAGTGTGTATATGGAATCACTTTTGTATAGAAACACCCATGTCGAAACAACGTCCCGACAATAAACGACCAAATGATCAGTTTTAATGGCTTAACACTCAATAAATCCAGATAAGCATATCAATAAATTTTATATAATAAGTTTTTATAGCTGAAATAATTTATTCATAGTCGTCTTGTGTCAGACTGATAGCAAACGTTATTCAATCGCTCCTGAACCGTATGAACTATTTAGATCGGTGAAATGGCGGAAAAGTCAAAAGACGTGCACAAAGAGATCGAACTGATAGTGTCGGTGTTTACTATAAAAGGTTTTCTGCGACGAAAACAAAGCTCTGTGTAGAAAACATAAAAAATAAATATATCGTATAAGCATATTCAAAGGACATTGAAAAGCAAGTATTAGCAATCAGACATGTTGATCTATCTACAAAGTTTGGAGTTAATCTATCGAGGATTTTCTTCAAGCCAGATTTCACCTGATTACGTTGTAGTTTTCACTTGCTACAAGATTAACATATATATTACACTAAAATGTCTTCATGTATGCTTCCTTTAAATGAAATATTCTCAATTACGTCAATTCCCACGTCACCTTGGGTCATCATTATAAAATCGTTATCAGACACGGAGAAAAAAATGTTGATTTGATAGCTTAAAACACACACACGCAAAAGTCTTGATACATATATGGAGTCTTTGTGCAACAAGATGCGTTCATGACGTAAACACCATAACTGGCATGGAATTACGATTTCCAAATCAAAAATTCACAAACACCAGGGATCTGCAATTATGTAGCTATTCCAGAAAAAAATTGCAACCGTTGAGACTGTATAAGAAATAATAAACTTTAAAAACTCTTAACATATCCATGACCCTTTAAAGAATTTCCATTTCTTTATTTACATATTCAGAGCTTTTAAAAAGGATAGATTAAATGTATAAGTCACCACCAAAAATGTATTTTTCTTCACTATTATGTGATGATTTTGTATACATTCATTCCAGCGCCCCATCCCTACCTATAATCCAACTTGTTTGTACGGTATACATCCACAAAAAACTTCTGAAATCAACAAGTGAACTTTTGTTATCCCCGACTGTGGGCTTGAACTATGTATCCACATTATGCTGAATCCATATGGTGTTATTTAATGTCCCCAATTAAGGTACTCGGTACAGTGTTATTTATTGTCCTCGTTTAAGGTACTCGGTATGGTGTTACTTAATGTCCTCGTCAGATTGATGTAATTCAATTTTGTTGTCAGTGATTTGGGTGTGATGTTACTTATTGTCCTCGTAAGATGTTTGAGTATGAAGTTATTCGATGTTGTTGTCAACGATTCCAGTATGATGTTACATAAAGTTGTACACCCTACAATTCGATATAATTTTAAAAATTAGGGCATGTTAACAAAAACTGTATTTTTCTCGTATGGCTGAACTTATTAACTTTGCGTTAATAACATTTTTTGTTGCTTCAAACCTTCGGAGATATCAAAATAAAAAGAAAATATTTCGTAAATAAATAGGGCATTCCATAAATACAACAGTAACCTGACTTCACGCATGCGCAGATTAATCAAAACAAAAACGATGAAGGGAGACTCCAAAAGAAAACAATTTCAGTAATACTAACTTTAGCAGACTTGAATGCAGATTTTTAAATTTACTCGTCAAGTTTATTTACCTCGCCCTCCATGATGCGACTTCCGAATTAGATCACGTGATAAGTTGATTGTAAACATTCTGTTTACAAACATGGCGTTTTAGACAGCGGTATCGTACTTAATACAACGAATTTGATCGCAACATTTACAAGGACCTTTTTAAAATATGTTTTAAGTCTTATATATATAATATATTGATTAATTTTTGTTTTACGTCCACGAATATTTCACGTATATGGTGACGGCATCTGCCTGATGCGGGGCATACAAATTTTGACCTTTGCAACGGACCCACCCGAAGCAGTGAGGGATCTTTAACGTGCCATGCATACCACGACACGGGGCCTCGGTTTTTACTGTCTCATCCGAAAGACATGACACCGGCATGACCAGAGCGGGACTCGAACCACGGTCTCCCGATCAGGAGTCCGACGCGATACCACTAGGCCATCCCGGCTTTATATATAATATATAAATATTTATTAATATATAAATATATATATATAATCAAAACAGTTTAGAATAAATTTACCTATAATATGCGAACATAGGGTATACAGCTTTAATGTCCTCTTCAAATAATAGGGGCTGGGGGGGGGGGGGGGGGGGTGGGTTGAGACGGTTATGATGTTATTGAACTTTGTCGTCAGTGATTCGGGTACGGTGTTACTTAATGTCCTCATGAGATGGCTGGGTATGATGTTTTTAAATGTTTTTGTCGGTACTTTGTGTATGGTGTTAATTAATGTCTTCGTCAAATGGCTTGGTATGATGCTGTTCAATGTTTTTGTCGGTACTTGGCTGGGTATGATGTTGTTTAATGTTTTTGTCAGTACCTTGGGTATGGTGTTACTTAAAGTTCTCGCCAGATGGCTGGGTATGATGTTGTTTAATGTTTTTGTCAGTACCTTGGGTATGGTGTTACTTAAAGTCCTCGCCAGATGGCTGGGTATGATCTTATTCAATGCTGTTGTTAGTGATTTGGGTATGGTGTTACTCAACATCGTGGTGAGGTGTTTAGGAATGGTTTTGTTGAACGTCGTCGTCAAAAATATCAATATGGTATTACTCAGTGTCGACGTCAGAGGTTTTCGGTACAGTGTATTTAACGTCGACAACACAGCGTATGATCTTACCTAACGTCGTTTTCATTTCATTTACAATCCTATCACGGCACATTTTACAATCCTATCACGGCACATTTCCTTTACAATCCTATCACGGCACATTTTAACGTTACAATCCTATCACGGCACATTTCCTTTACAATCCTATCACGGCACATTTCAATGAATTACAGTTGTACAACACGGAGACGGAACCTGAACATTTGATTCAAAACCTTTACCGTCAACGAACGAAACTAATGACATTTTTGCATAACAAACAGCAGGACTTAAACAAAATGTCAAATTTGCCAAATGAACACAAATTATCAATAGAGATGAGATTGTGGTCTAGACTGTACAAGCACCTCCGGATAGATAGACATAATCGCTAGGTCTGATTCCATATTCAAACTCGGGTATAAAAAGGGCGCCAATAAAACTCCAATATCTAATCCGGGCTTTTAGAACAAGAACTTAAATCATAACTAATGATAAAAGGATAAAACAATATAAACTAGAACTGCCCTGTTGGTACAAATACTCCCTACCCAGCAAAGTCATACAACAACACACTTGAAATAAGCTCATGCTGTTCATGGAGATATATCCCTAGTTTCTTAGGTCAAGGCCATGGCACATCCATGTGTCGTGGGTACCAAATGTTGCCAACAATATATTAAGTGCTGAGTGAAAATGTTTTAACCTAAATACGGCAAAAATAAGTCGACTGTTGCAAATCTGAAACTCAGTTTGTAGTTTTTGGGGATAAAGATGTGTAAAAAAAGCAATCCAATCAACAAAACGAAGTGTGAAAAAGGTCCTGAAAACTTACTTCAAAATTAACTTATTATAGCATCAAGTACATCAATCACGAAAACAAAAAATGCAACTCGACCTGTAGTTGTCGTTAATAAAGATGTGTATCAAATTTCAGTCTAATATCTAAGAGGATGTGAATGATTCAAGAAAACGTACATGTCTATAGATAGACGGACATAGAACATGACCTCAGTATAAGCCCCCTCTCCCCCTTAAAACCCAATCCAACAAACAACAAACAAATAAACAAATCATGATACTGTGACAAAATTACTAGAGGCCTGTTACGCACAGTTATATCTTCGAACCAATATGTTTTATACTAAATGATTTGGTGTAAATGCATATAACTGATAGGATGAAACACCCAACGGAATCAACAAAAGTGCAATGATTCTTACTTGCATAGCGGAACGATCTTGACATTTCGATCTCTTTCACCTTTGACCTCTTCACATCCTGGATACGCTTGGTAACAGAATATTTTTAGTGCCGGTCCCTTGCAATCGCTCTCCATGTAGGTGGCGGTGTTTATGCTGTTAAGGAGATGTTGCACCATGATTTCCTGTTCCTGGGCAGGGTCACTATATGATGTATTATAATACACGACCTTTTGACCCAAAATGTCGGCACATATCGAACCGTTGTATGGTTTACATGTTCCAAATGGTCTGCAAATAGAAACGTATTTTTACAGAAAAATCCGAAATAAGATCGTGCTTGCTCATCTACGGTATCAACATCAAGCCGCGCGTTATAATCAGACTCAATTCTGTGTTATAAATAACATAATGCATGTATATCAATAAAAATTCACATTTAGTGAAGAACATGTAGAAATTTATATTAATATTTAGTGTAGAACGTGTAAAAATTTAGTTTCACATTTAGGAAGAATAAAAGGAAAACGTAATATATGTACATAGGTACATTAATATGGGTTTTTCATTGACAGCACAATTTTCGTCCATTTTAATCGATAGATCAGGTGTCATAAAGGAGTAAGTATCCCCTGATGACCGGTAACACCTGCCGTGATGTCTTAGATTCAGTAAAATCTGTTCTGTATACCCAAAACTGTTGCTGGGTAGTATGTAGATCTTTCACACATGCGCAGAGAAATACTTCACGACAATCAGAAACACAAAGCCACAGTGAGTGCCATGACATATTTAGTCCGTTCGGACGTCAAGGTCCCGCTTTGTAACTTGAGAGGGATGACATCAGTCTTATTAATGACTCAAGTTGAAAATACGTCTGCAAAATTTAATCAAATAAGGTTTTACGTATTGAAGTGTGATACACGAGATCACTTTTTCGCATTCTTTCAATTTAAAGTTACAAAGATAAAATCCTATAATCAAAGACAAAAATAACTGATTGCATTTATTACGAATTCTTACTAAACATGTAAATCGGGTATAACAATAGAATGTGTTATCCATCATTGTCAGTGTTCCTTGTTATGTAACGATTTAAAGACTCTAACAGCGCCCCCTAATCCGCTCACCTGCAGCGACTGTGAATACAATGGAGTTTTAAGTATCCCAAATACCTATATAATTATGGTTATAAATTTCTTATGATGATTAAAACAAATTCTTCACGTATTGAATTTCCGGTAGATATCCCCCTTCTAAGTCTTTTCACCCTATCCGAGCGCCAACAGCAGGCGGTACCTTGTTATTAAATAAAGTGCAAATACAGGACATTGGGTGGTACCCATTCTTATGTTTTAATTTAATACATTCACTGAATCTGGCCATGGAACTGTGTCAGGATGTTCTTTATTCTGTGGGCATGTGCCATCAAGAAGGTCCTAATGGCTCTGAAACACTCGTATACCGGTAACATCATATAAATGCTAAACTGATTTGAGTCGATCATATTATGTATATCATTATATAATACTTTTCATGTACAATGTTTCATTCAAAATGTGTGCTTCAAACAAGCATTTTCACTATTGGCAGATCCTGCGCAAAAAAATCTCAAATTTTGTCTCGACCAATGAACGTAAAAGCGCCAAGTAATACTTAAACCCGTGATTTGTCGATAACTAACTTCAAGTTTTCTAATAAAGAACCCAACTCCTTTTGCTTTAATACACTCTCCGTATAAAGGAAAATGGGTAGCATAATTGAAAGAAATATGACTGAATGACAAGTAGACTGGTTGATTAAATGTTATACTATATATATACATGTGTGTGTGTGTGTGTGCACAGTATCCTCAGAGAATTGTCTCCTACTTTGATTTGTATCTATATGCGTTACCTCCTGGGTTTTTCTCAAAACAAATTAAAAGTTGGACAGAGAATGCAAATAAGTTGTCCGTTTGATAAATTCATCTCATTAATAGATCCCCTAGCGGTGTAATGCAATTACAATACCCTTGATATGTAGAACAAATCTGCGAACAAGATATTGGGCTCTGGAGGGGTGTGTTTTGCTTGATGCACGAGATTTTATGTATGTAGCATGTATGTAGCTGTATTTTCGAGTGTCAAAGCTGCGTAAAATAGTTTTGTATGGTGGCTTTCTCACAAAAATTGCACGTGTTTTGTGCAAAATCAACGTCAGAAACGGAAAGTTTGTATTTAACGGGAAAATCAACGATTGTGGGACTCTGGTTCTGGAGGCCAAACCACTCTCTCCTAAAATGATTATTTCCCTGTAGCCTATTCTGATTCTAAAGATCTGGCCACTTTCCCCTAACACCACTACCTCCTCGTGGTCTATTCTGATTCTGAAGACTTGACAACTTTCCCCAAACACCACTACTACCCTGTAGTCTATTCTGATTCAGAAGACCTGGCCACTTTCCCCTAACACCACTACTACCCTGTAGCCTATTCTGATTCTGAAGACCTGACCACTTTCACCTAACACCACTTCTTCCCTGTAGCCTGTTCTGATTCTGAAGACCTGACCACTTTCACCTAACACCACTTCTTCCCTGTAGCCTGTTCTGATTCTGAAGACCTGGCCTCTTTCACCTAACACTACTTCTTGATTGTAGCCTGTTCTGATTCTGAAGACCTGGCCACTTTCACCTAACACTACTTCTTCCCTGTAGCCTGTTCTGATTCTGAAGACCTGGCCACTTTCACCTAACACTACTTCTTGATTGTAGCCTGTTCTGATTCTGAAGACCTGGCCACTTTCACCTAACACTACTTCTTGATTGTAGCCTGTTCTGATTCTGAAGACCTGGCCACTTTCAGCTAACACTACTTCTTCCCTGTAGCCTGTTCTGATTCTGAAGACCTGGCCACTTTCACCTAACACTACTTCTTGATTGTAGCCTGTTCTGATTCTGAAGACCTGGCCACTTTCACCTAACACTACTTCTTGATTGTAGCCTGTTCTGATTCTGAAGACCTGGCCACTTTCACCTAACACTACTTCTTGATTGTAGCCTATTCTGATTCTGAAGACTTGACAACTTTCCCCTAATACCACTTCTTCCCTGTAGCCTATTCTGATTCTGAGGGCCATACCCCTTTCCCCTAACACCACTACCTCCCTGTAGCCTATTCTGATTCTGAAAACCATGCCACTTAACCCTAACACCACTACTTCCCTATATCCTGTTCTGATTCTGAAGATCTTACCACTTTCCCCCAACACCATTACTTCCCTGTAGGCTGTTCTGATTCTGAAGAACTGGCCACTTTCACCTAACACCACTATTTCCCTGTAGCCTGTTCTGATTCTGAGGGCCATGCCACTCTCCCCTAACACCATTACTTCCCTGAAGCCTATTCTGATACTGAATAACAGACCACTCTCCCCGAACAACAGTACTTCCCCATAGTCTATTCTGATTCTGAAGGCCGGACCACTTTCCCTCAATACTACTACTTCGTGATGCCTGTTTAGTACGTATGATATAAAACTTGATAAAGCAGCAATTTAATACTTATACAAATGGCCATCATGCAAATTGAAGGTGTGACAAAACATAAATCAAAACGAACAACGTATTTATAATTCAACTGATCTCTCTTATATTAACACAAATTTCACCTACGATAAAAAGACGATCAAATTCGTAATATCAAAAAAGTGTAATTTCAGCTGACGTACATGGAAACATATCCCCTTTGATGTGGCAGGAATTGCGTTAAGTATGCATGGAATGTTCACTGTGATTAACTAGTGATAATTAGCCCGTATGTTAATGTCATGTTAACTGACTATTTAATGGCTGACCCTGCCTACGAACACTGGTAATAAGACACATTTCTCATGTATATCAGACATGCGGAATAATTCCTCTCTATATTAACTATAGTGGGGATGCATTTACGACGTGCGTCCCTAATGTTATTTCAAGGGAAAACGTCGTAGATATACACGCTGAGTACTGATCTACGTGTAAATATTTATCTATATGATGTTTCATGCATTGTCCTAAATTTTCCAATCATTAGGGGATTGAACTGTCCACAACTTTTCAACTGTTTCGGTTGAAGCTACATAAGTAGAAAGAACACAAGTTTCAGTTATGGACCTTAACTTTTGACCTCTTGTCCTCAAAATAAATGAGTTTTGGTTATCAGTTTGTACATAAACTGTCATGACTATAGACCCTTAAACCATTTCTATATATAGATGCCTTGACTTCTAATCTTTAAACCAAACTTACTTGATGCATGATTTCATGAAAGTTTTGCAAACTTAACTTAGAGGCTGCAACCTAATTGTACACGTCTTTCCGTCATTCGCTCGCCAACTTTACATCACATCAATCTATGAGCTTCACAACTCGGCAAAAAAAAAAATCAAAGAAAGTTTGCATCCCCTGCATCTATACATTCATGTATGCCAAGTGAATGTCTGCGCCAAATGTGATTACGAAAACATTTTGATTGGCACAACTACGCCATGACAGAAAGTAATATCCGAATTAACCTGGAATGACAGTTTTTAGTCTGTCACAGTTTGCCTGTAATTAGGGCAACACAGCCGCTTACAGTCCACTCTTTCACGAGGGCAACACAGCGGCTTATAATCTACTCTGCCACGATGGCAACACAGCGGCTTACAGTCTACTCTGTCACGATGGCAACACAACGGCTTACAGTCTACTCCATTACAATGGCAACACAGCGACTTACAGTCTACTCTGTCACGATGGCAACACAGTGGCTTACAGTCTACTCTGTCACGAGGGCAACACAGCGGCTTACAGTCTACTCTGTCACGAGGGCAACACAGCCGCTTACAATCTACTCTGTCACGATGGCAACACAGCGGCTTACAGTCTACTCTGTCACGATGGCAACACAGCCGCATACAATATACTCTGTCACGATGGCAACACAGCCGCTTACAGTCTACTCTGTCACGATGGCAACACAGCGGCTTACAGTCTACTCTGTCACAATGGCAACACAGCGGCTTACAGTCTACTCCATTACGATGTCAACATAGCGACTTACAGTCTACTCTGTCACGATGGCAACACAGTGGCTTACAGTCCATTCTGTCACGATGGCAACACAGCGACTTACAGTCTACTCTGTAACGATGGCAACACAGGCTTACAGTCTACTCTGTCACGATGGCAACACGATGCCTTACATTCTGCCACGAGGGAAGCAGTAACATCAGTAAAACTAAAGGATGCTCCCCGAACTGCATCAAAATTTAATTTAGATTCAAATTTTATGAGTCTAAAGTAAGAAATAACTGAGGTCAGGAAAGGTCACCATTGCAACCCTGTTCATAGGTTTATCAAATTTTGGTAAAAGGTCTTGGAAATGGTCGGAAAGACGGACAGAAAGACTAACAAGCGGAAACAACAAACATTATCTTTTCCGAAATTTATCAAAGAGCATAAACGCATGAACAAATAAAGGAGAAAATTTCCCACTAAATAAATAAATTTTGGTATTTTGAGTTTTGGACGCTGAACGACCTTAACCTTTCAGAAATGACCTTTCTTTGTAAGCCCATATCCAAATTGACAACAATTTTATGAAGTATGATAATCGATTGCTCAAAATTCACTAAAACAAAAGCGCTTTTGGTATAAAATTTCTATTTCCTGAATTACTTTGACTTTTTAAATATAATCTTGAGTGGCCTTTGTCGAAAGCCCATATTCTGAATGACAATTGTGCGAAACATGATCAAATCTAATCTAATCGATCTAATGAACGATTAAGGAGATAGGAGTTTCATAGAACAACGAATGGATAGACGGACGAACATGATAATGACTACATGCTCCCCCCGAAATAAAAAATACGTACACCAAATTAATCAATCTGTGATACAAAGTGTGTCTTCCAAAGTGTCCACAAGGCGAGCAGGACAGCCACATAATAAAAAAAGAACTATATTTCTTCACAATATACACGATGGGAATCATAAAAAGGCAACACATTGCATCCCACTTTGTTAAAAAGACAACAGAATTACGTCCAATTTGTCAATCTAGATTGCAAAATAGCGGAAATCACTTTGGCACTAGAGTAGAGCTACACGATGGAATGTTCTTCTTTCGTTACATTATTATGACTTGTATACAAGGCTATCGTATTTATGGTAGTATCTGGTCACCATAGAGCCACTCCACGGGATGCGGTCCGGGGATTCTCAACAAACTGTGTTCACTACACCAACTTTCTCACCGGAGCGCGTAATGAATTTACCAATGTAGCAGGTATCTCGTGCATTTTCCCACACAAGATCAAGCGCAATAGAGTGACTGCTTACTGCACATGACGTCACACTGGACACATTTAATATGTCTTGGCATGAATGGTATGAATAACATGTACGTAAAACTACGAACAACTCTAACTGCGTAAGTGATATAGACCTACAAGAAGCAATTTGATTTGGGAGGGGTATACAATCGGCGGGGAAGGGGGAAGGGGCTCAAGGTCTCATAAACGACACCCTTGCGCCATGATCCGTGCCAACGAGCAAGATATGTTCTTAACTTCTTTCTTAATCGATGTAAAATAAAGTAGTTTTAATTCTTTAATAAGCAAAGTTTTAATTTTACAAAAGGTCTCACAATCTCCCTTTCCATAAAGAAGAGTTTTCAGTTTAGAAATGGGTGCCTCTCCATTACCTCATAATTCCTTCGGATTTTATCGTCCGATTATGTGAACGTGATAAATACATTCTAGCGTTGAAATAATTCGAGTGCAACAGAATCAAATCAGCATTTCATTTAATGGAAACAAAAGTGGAACCATCTCGATACAGCTCGAAAACCAAAGCATGGCCATGATGGGGCTGAATCTGCATCTTCTTCCACAAGATTTATATATGCCTATTATATTCTGATATTATCGAAATGACTAACTACCATGCCGTTTTCCCAAACCCCATACTTTTGACGGACGATTAAATGATAGAACTAGGTAGTGATAATGAGCACGAGTCTAGTACTCGTGATAAACGAACTTCCTCTACGGGTTGGACTAATGAGCAGGAAATACAGGTGGTGTATCAACGATATCAAACGGTATATTTTGAATGCTGAAACAGCTTCTTCAGAAGTTTGAGCAATGACATCACGAGCTCCAAAATAAGAAAAATGATCAAATAGGCATAAACAATAATTGATCACATTCGAATCAAATTCAATGCAAATAGTTTAATTTTTGTGAAGGAAATTGTGTTTCGTCGTGTCATTTCTCAATGTATATGTATGAAGTAAAATAGGCAAATGAATTTCTTTGTTCTCGTACTTCCTCACAAGAAAATGAGAATTCCTGACTATGCAGAGGTGCAAAGGAATTACAGCTGACTGGCAATCATCACAAATTACATCTATTCATTAGTGGCATCAATAAATATTCAAATAATCAAAATTAAGAATATAAGTATTTGCCTCAAATATTTGAAATAAGCTTTAAACTAAAATTTGGACTGTCTGAAAAAAAAAAACCAAACAAGAAAGTTCTCGTGTTCGTAAAGTACACAATAAGTTGATAATAATAGCTTATAAAACACTTCTTCTTCCACCTGTGTGACTCTACTGTTTCAAGCATGCTCGTTATTCCATCAACTTGATGCTGTGCACATTACGAATAGCATGTATACAAATCGTTCCAGCTTCTCGTCGAGTGTATTATGCACTTCCAAGCTCATAAATAAGTCCCAAAAATCTGCAAACTTCAATACTCGAGATACTACAGACCTCTCCGATAAATACAGGCACATATCTGTTGCATGTACTCATACATACAACGAAATCGAATTCTTCTGAAGTGACAAGCACGTTTTGCTACGATGTTGGCAAACTGTCTTTTTATCGATAGAAAGTATCATTTTCTCGATTTTTGTTTGTGAATATTTTTTTCTTTTTAAAAAGACAATTTCTTTTTCATTTGTCGCTGAGTGGCAGTTGATATAATAGACTTATATTTTAATTAAAAAAATAATAATATTTTTATTTTTGTTTTTGTTGTGACCGCTCATAATGCACGTTTCCATGATTAACGGAAATGCCGAATGATTGATATGAGTTAAGATATCAGAAGCAAATTACATACATTTCTGGTTGTAGTGTGTATTCAATAACTGATATTTATGAGATTCATTTTCAATTTCCCAACAATAAAGTCAAAGACTTTTGTCAAATTTACCGGCCATGGAGCTACATAATGTAATTAATATTCATTCCTTACTTAGATTATAATTTTTTAACCTTAAAGAACCATTGCATATAAATAAAAAGAAATAATTTTTAAGTGAACAAAAATAATTTACTTACCCCTTGTTTATTCTTGAATCGTTCTGTTCTGCAGCTGTGAAATACAATAGAGAAATACACGTAAAGAGTCGCTTTAAGAATAAATTCCTCATTTTGATATCTACATCACTATGTCTACATGTGTCAGTGAAATTTTCTTCTCGTCTTATTCTAAGTGCATTGTGAGAAGTGAAGTCATGGGGTCAAGAGATGTAAAATTGGGGTGTTTTATTCTGTGATGCCCTATCACATTTCAATCTTTCTGCCACTGAATCTAGATTAAGTCGATGTAGAGTCTTGCTAATGTTTTAATCATAAATGATCCACAGATCTCTGAAAACACGTCCACAGAGTAAGCTTTAAAGCTGTCAGATTTCCGCGCCAAATTATAACTTATTACCACAAATTAAAGTTTAAGACGAAAACTTCCACCGACAAATTGACTGGAAATTCCCCTTTCGATGTGCATAGCCGACAAATCTTTGCACAGAAAATGAATTAATTCGCAAAGGAATTCTGAAATTGAGTATTTGCTCGTGTTATTTGATTCACATTTGTCTAGACTGCACACTATGATTGAAATAGCTGTCTTCACATGTATTTGATTAGTACCTCAAACACACAGCGGTCAGTGGGGTCCAGGTGATGTCACTGGAGCCGTCTTCGACCATCAATTATTCCATAGGGAGCTATTTACGTGATTAATAGGCATTCTCTGTTGATGATCAGTTATTGGTGAAACACGAATAGTCATGTACCAAAACGCTTCAACAGGATCATTAATATCCCGCCAAATATCTGCTCAATTCATCAAGACCACATCAAGAAAACGTGATTTTACAGCAAATCACAACAAGGCCGTCTTCTTTTCACATGTCATGCCGTTACAGTTTGGTCTGAAATAGTACTTATCTCGATAAACTCTAAACGTAATCCAGTCTATCGCTCTGTTCTAAGACGCACTAACTCAAATTTGATGAACTCAAAATTTAAGAATGAATCAAGTAAAAAATGTTATCCAAAACTCCTCTTATCTACTGGCAAATGATCATCAAATAGTGGTTATCTAGCCTACATCTTAAAACTTGAAAGTATCGGTCTGAAAATTCCAGTAAGACAGATGCAGCGAAATCACGCTTTGTATGTCAACCTGTGCGAGTGTTCGAGAAGCCAACGCGATACTATCGATGACCTGCTCAGCTGTTCCGCGAGTACACCACAAGCCTGACCCCATGGGGCCAGATATGTATTTTACTTCGATAAATACAAACTGTTTCCGTGGTTTTAAGATAGCAACTCCTAAAACAAATGATAAGAAACTATTTACTAAGATTTCTTAAAATTACACACCGCGAAGTTAATTACATTTGGTATATTCATATCAGCAAACGAAACAACAATAAAACTGGAACTAAACCGGTCTTAGATTCCTCCAATAATGATGGCGATTCTGATCCCCTACCAGACCTGGGAAAGTTCTTTGTTGTGAGGATGTCAAGAGATCCGGTCAGAACCTTAATCTCCGGGATAGAGAGACAAACTAAATCAACACCTTGTCTAAACAATAGATAATTTCAGCCGCTGAAGCCGCGATAATTAAGTCTTCTTTCTTCGCCTCAGTACCTTACCACACTGCTTACACATTGAAGATGTTAAAACCCCATCGAACAATAAAACTTTTCCCGCAAAAAATCAAGAAAATCTGATTTCAGAATTAAAATTATAAAATATTTCCACTGATTTCTATACGAAACGTTCCAATACAGATATCCGTTCCAATGAAACAATGAAACTCGACAAAATTTGAAACGGCTGGTTGTTCTTGAAGGGAGATCTTTGATGAACGATAATACAAGCATGTAGCGTCATGAACGTCGTGTGGGCATTTCACGATTGACTAAGAATCATACTTTTGTAATCCATTTTTCAGTGAATCCAGACAAAACACTTAGTGCGAGCAGGGTAACGCCATCTGCCATGCCGCACTGAAAACTAATTATGTAACATCTTCCCTGATGAGAAATAATGTCTCGCGTAAGTCCCTAACAATTATATGATCTCTTGATTGTATCTTAGGTTTGTCACTTACGATACTTCGAGCTGTTGTTTTTTTCATTGCAGAGAGAAAAGTCGCAAAAGTTACATTTATCCACTTCAGGGAGTGTTAATCTATTTACTTTTAAATTAAATTGACACGTTATTTGTCACAAAGGATAAAAGAATCGATGATGATATCTGATTTGATACTATTTGACATCATGATTATTTCCCGTATATGGTAGCGGCCAGCTGTAGACGCGGCAAAAGCAGAAGTATCGGGAGAAAACCATCGGCAATAGTCGACATTAGTTGGTACCTTCCCATCTCCTCCGACAGGGTTAAGAAATACTTGGTGAGGTTACAGTCTTAATGACCATAATCTGATAATGCCATTAACGCATCTATTAAATGAATGAGGTGTCTTATGATCGTTTATATCATCATCATAGTCGTAGACCTCATGTTCAATGTCTATCTTGACATCAAGCATTACTTCTCCACAGCACTTTTAATTCAAGACATACCATCATTTCTGCCTACAAAAAATTATCACTGAACTGAATCAACTTGACGTCAAATCAAGTGTATCATTAGATGTCAGTGTATTAACAAATGCAAGTCCAATCCAATTTACATGTATATCGTACGCTCAATGTTAATATGACACCTCTCTTAAGGAAAACTGTTATTAATTTTGGACTTAAACATTAAATCACTAACTAAATCCTGACCGTTACAGTATTAATACGAGTCTCACAACTAGCTTGTAGGGTAATGACGTGTGCTAATAAATCAGTTTTAATCATGCAGACGCTTTGTCAAGTCTACTTTTCAGTCAGCATGACAAAGCATACGAATCACCGAGACTAGTCATTGAGACCATATGAACCATTTCTATATCCCCTTTACATAACACCCTCAATAGGTGTCGTTCTCCTTTACAGGGATGCTGCTGATATTAATCAAGGATGAAGATTCTCTTTGAATAATGTACTTACGTTTTGGGAGGACGACAACTTTCGCTTTACGTGTGATGACCTCCTTCTTGCCAAGTGGGGTGTTGTAGGCATTACATATAAATGTAACATTCTTCTCTACACGAGGAATGTAAAGTATGGAAGTCACATTATGGTTGTTCTCAATGGTACGGATTTTTAATCCAGGGCGATCAGAATCATTCAACTGAAATTTCATAAACAGAAGAAGAAATGACTAAGGATCATTGTACCGTCTATTTTCATAAACAGAAGAAGAAATGACGAAGGATTATAGTACCGTCTATTTTCGCGGGTGTCATCATCTCCATGTCTATCTCCTATCAAATCCGCCATTTGTTAATTGCAACGTCGATAGACTGATTCATTGATTAACCTATTATTGTTTTACGTCACTCCACGCTTTTGCTTATTTCATTTATATGGTGAAGGCATCTGTCTGATGCATTGCATAGAAATATATACCTTTGCAATGGACCGACCCGAATCAGTGAGGGATCTAAAATTACCTGCCACGCTTATCGTGATGCGGGTATTCACTGTCTCATTCGAAACACAGAACACCGGTGTGCCCACGGAGGCAGTCACGAGCCGAACACCTCATACACTGAGCCACACCGGTGTGCTCACGGAGGCAGTCACGAGCCGAACACCTCATACACTGAGCCACACCAGCTCAAATGTAACCAGAAGCCCATAGTATTCTATATAGGCCTCTGGCGACAAGTGACGGTACTACAGTAACAATTTCTTATCATGGATACCGTCGTGTGTTTCTCTTTACATCGCCGTAAATATTCTTTTTCATCGCTTGTAACCAATCCCTTACTAACAGACTTGGTATTACGGTTAAGTGTTCACTTGGTTTATGGTGCAGGAGATTCAGCTTTCGGGTCACACTGCGCCAATATTTTAAGGAGCTTTGGTGATCTCTTTGGTAGACACAATCGTCAGTTGCTACATTTGCTGTCAGTACTACCATTTGTTACAAGTACCGGTATACTGTTGCTCGCAATATGAACTGCGACTTTATCTATACTATATTTAAATATATAATTAAACATACAAATGCACCATTTCATAACATTACAAAATGAATTATGTTATTCCATTTGGAACAAAAATAATAATGTAAGTATTAACAAAAGTTTATTTGGGGAAGTTAAACGTTATAATCTTTACTTAGATACACAATGTCATTAATTCGTACTGGAGTTATCGTTCTTACTGTGACGTTCTCCTGTTGCCATTCTATGCTAGGTGTGGGGATGCCAGTCACTTTACACTGAAGCTGAATAGGAGATCCGGTCACCACGTTACGATTGTGGGGATGCATCTCCGTAAATGTCGCTTTTGCTGAAAAGATGTTATTTCAATCTATAATCTACTTATCTATTTTAAACAATATTTATTTGATAAATGAATTTATAAAGGCATAACCCTACGCTTTTTGTCCCTTCTCTGAGGCAGTCCCGAATGGGATCAAAGCCCCTTTCTATTACAATGATACCCAGAGAAGTAACCCGGAACAGAACGGGGATAACCCGTACCGTGAATTTCACAACCCATTTTTACTAGAATACATCAATTAGACGCTGCACAGAGTTTGTATTCGATTGGTTTGACATAAAGATGTCAATAACCTTTATTTTACATACTGCATTGATTTTTCTAAATTCTAAAGAGGCACACGGAGTCAAAAGTATTGATAATGTTTATCCGATTAAAACCTCTACAAAATAAAAAGAGTATCTCTTTTATTCTACAGTCTTTTCTGTTGGTGTATTTTAAGTGCATTTTGATACCTCAGTGCACACATATTTACAATTGCTTGTTTCTATTTGTCTGGATGTACTTAGCACTTCAGCAAGTGTCAAGCCCTCACTTGGTTTAAACAGTATTTATTCAGAAAATCGCATACCCTTACTTCAAGTCCATAATTTGGTGCCGGCAATTAAATGGAGAGCTTCATAAAACAAAATCAAAGCTTAACACCTTGAATTGCCCCAAATCTTATGTTACCATAATTCTTGCAATCAATCTCTGAAATTGACACTAACATCATTTGAAAGTGCAAACAAAACATAGCTGTATAGCTGAGATCCGGCGATTGTAAAAAGCAAATAAACACCGGAGTTTATACGGGTGTGGTTTCGGATGTCTTTCTTATATAACAACATGGGTAAATCAATGTTCTTGCTTTCTGTACACCCTTTGTATATTAACTTGAATCGATTTCAAATACTGATATGAAGGAACTCTAACCTTTGATATAAATTGTACAGCAGTGAATTATATGTGCACCGACAACTCCCCTGACGTGTAAATTATTTGGATCATGGGCTGTCCACCGTGATCAAAGCACGTCTTATTCGCTTGATCCCGTCTCTGTAGAAACTCTATTGATTACTTATATTGTTTTAACGATAAGGGAATGCTGTCTAGACCTATGTGCATATGACCTTGACAAAAACTTGACAATGTCCCTTATCAATGTTTCAATGCAGAGTGAAAGTTTGTGAGGTTTTCCATCTCCATTTTTTGGCGGTACTTACTAATTATATCATTTATTTAATAACTGTCGTAACTTAGAGCAGAAAGTGTTTTGAAACGATAATAAAAGAATGGGGGAAATTAATCTGTATGACAAAAGTGTCCTCTTACATGCTGAGCAAACAATAATAATAAGCTCACAACATTGCATTACAAAAATGTTCGCTTGTAAGGAAGCTGAGGTATCGACATAGGACTAGGACGGGGACGATCAGTAAATGTGACAATCTTCAATATCTACATTTGGTTAACACGCATAAATTCAAATATCTTCCAAGATCTTGATGAAATTCTAGCTGTCAAATTCTAATATCAATGAAACAGTCGAGGCAAAGTTACTATTTTGCAGTAAGTTCAACTGCTTATTTCTTTTGTATCAAATATATATACTTTAATATCAAGGATATAAAAGGGTGCTGACGGGTAACCGATATCAAGAGCCGAAAATGCAAATTGCCTACCCTGTTTGATATTATCTTAATGTATGGCTTGCACATACAAATAACTGAAGGGAACTTATCTTGAAAAACTTTCATCCTTTTCTCTTCAATGCCCTCTCCATATCTATTTCAATTTCACCCCATTTAATACAGAGTAAATTTCTAAAAGAGAATTATTCCCGACAATATGAGGTCATAAAATTCATGGGAAAGTGATCCCTATCTAAAGAAAAGGGACATCATTACAGGATGTTATCTGAGCCCTATAGAGACTAGACTGTGGGTCATCAATCAGCCATCAATGTATGTTTTGTCTACGTCTGACATATATACCTACATTGTATGTATCATCAATAACACTGAGTGCTTTATCTCGGTTAGTATAGAGAGTGGACGAGGAATATTAAAGACTAGAATGGGAACTTTAAAATTCTACTACACCCATGCTATTTTAAACCAGTCGGTAGCGTTTTCTTGTGATGATACTAAATGCATTGTGCACATTTTTACACCACTTATTGATATAATGTACAAGAGTCGTCTCCTTGAAGGAGAGTTCCAAAATTTTACAAGTTGTGTTCTTATTCTGTTAACTACATCGAATGAAACTGTTCGCAGATTGGCCTATGGGATTCTGCTTCCATAATAACCCGGATATTGATGGCCACCAGCCATTATCCAGGTCGTTACACAGGTGCGACATATTTGCTATTGTCCTTCAACTAAATCATCAAACATTGGTTATCCACTGTTTTTGATTTATAGCTTCTCGTGAATTAAACGTGCATAGAGGTAGTCTGTCAACATGTCAGATAGTATTTGAAATAAACTTAAAGAACTAGATCAAGTTGACCTCCAAATCGCCCAATGTTTATTTTGCCTAGTCCCAAATTTACCTAACTATTGAGTCCTGATTTAATGGTAGTATTTATATCGTATATATGCACTCCGAATAAAAACGGGGGTTGGGTCCCGCATGAGATTCTGATAGCACGGAGTCTTTACTTTCCGTAATATAGATTACATTGACATTAAAACACAGATTACTATTAAGCTGTGTACATAACCTTCTACTATTTCAACCTTCAATGAAAAGAATTAAAACCTTAAACGCTTACAAGATACTGGTAAGTTTTAATCGGCGAACGTTCCAGTTGCCAATTATAAGCTGTGAAAATATATACTCTCATGAACTTATGTCAACTAATTATGGTCTTATGCAAAAGAAAATTATTTGATGTTTGCAGAAAGCACTCGTACCTTCGACTTGTATTTTGGCAACATGTGACGTCAGGCGGTATTTTTTGCAGACGACTTTGCAATAATATTCCCCTTGATCTTTTCGTTTAAATTTGTTGAATCGTAAAGTCCCGGAATTGACGATGGTCTTGTAGTTGGGACCTTTTTTCGGCATGCGTTTACCGTCCTTGAACCATTTAACTTTGACATTTTTCTTTCTCTGACATCTCCCTTCTCCTCCCTTCGCCATGCAGTGTAGAGCATGTCTCGAATCCTCCAAGACAGTAGCGTTTTTCGGCTCCCGCGTGAAGTCAAATTCTGCAATTAAAAGATATAAAATTTTAAATACAAAATATTCATGCACACCACGACATATATGTCTGTGTATATTGCTATATAAAACGTTATATACATGTATGTTTAGGGTTTTGGTATCGACCATGATTTTAACTACCATTTCTGAGCAGATTTGTTTGAATATGAAATATTTATATCTTCAATATTTCTTCCAATTATTTTGAAATACCGCATGCCTATAAATGAAATAATTCCATAGAAAATTAATAAAAAACATTTTTACAACTTACAAGTTTTCATATTTAATGATTGTTTATTGAAAGTTCAGTAATTGCATAAAATATTTGTTTAAAATGTGTAACAATCTAGGACCAATGCCCTTTGTCACATTAAGCTCGTCAAAAGTACATACGCCGTCTAGGCAAGTCAGACGACATTCAAACATCGTAGATGATAAGTAAACTTCAATGAAATCAAGCCACAACATTCAATTAATGAGAGGGTAACAAAGACTTATTCCTGGTATTCGAGATAGAAGACTGAGTAAAACATTAAGGCAAGTGTTTGATAAATAGAACCCTCTTACTGACGACATTCCTTGTGCATTACGTGACAGAAAACTTTGTCACTCGCGTCCTGCAACAAACAACTTCCTTTCTTTCCACTTTAGAAAGTCCACTTTCGCGCAAGAAAAGACAACTTATTTATACGGATTTCACTCTGATGCATTTTCTTCTCGTGTCAAGTTTGACAGATTTAAAAACATGACATAAGACATTAAATTAATGCAATTATTTGCAACTGTCTTCTGAAGTACCATCACCCACAAAATTCAAGAGAGAGAGCATGCTATTTACTTGATTAAGTTCGGTGCAAAGCACGCGTCCGATGGTAGGTAAAGACATATATACTTAAACTTAAAACTTGATTCTACATATCTTAATATCCAAGTGTTAATGACAATTCCAATGCAATATTTTTGGGACACGGAATTAGATCGAATTTATGAACTATTGCTTTAACTTTGTGAAATGGCGTCAGTGTAGAGCTTTTACACCAATATCAACTAGAGAAGCCGATATATAATTTAAACTATTACAGTGACACATTCTATTTACTCCCAATCAGGGGTTCACCACAACCTGTAAGACTCTAATGCCGTAACTGCAGCCGCTGATGTCCTCGAAATGTGATAAAAGCAACACAAAATATTGGAAAAATTACTATACAGCAAAATATTGTTTTACAAAAAGCATGTACAGTTATATAAAATAATATGTGAATTAGATTTTAAGAATATATACTTTCCGTATTAAACTCTTATCAGAAATGCTGATAAACGGATGTTATCAGTAATAAACAGAAATGCTGATAAACGGATGTAGTCAATAATAAACAGAAATGCTGAAAAACTAATGTAGTCAGTAATAAAAAGAAAGCGTAGAGCAAGAAGTAAGTGAAAGCCAATGTCCCAGTGGCATCGATATGCTATAAGTGGCAACAATATGCTATAAGTGACAACGATATGCTATAAGTGACAACGATATGCTATAAGTAACATACAGACAGGTGACACACGGAGGGTCAGTCGTTCGAGCCATCAATAAACTATTCAAAAATTCAAAAGTATTGCAAAGTGCTGAATGTTGAGTGTAAAATACTTGCACATTTTAGAAAAAACTATATTTTTAAAAATTGTATTCTAGTTTGTTTCTAGTTAATTGTTAATATGTGTTGTTTATGTACATTTACATTATAATTTCATATATACATGTTATATATAAAGACATTATACCCATTCAAATATGATTTTCAATTACATTATTAACGGGTTTTATTATTATCATCAATCTTACCAAATATACTCTCTTTTAACACTTCATAGTTTCTTTTTCAGTAGCATGACAGAATTAATAAAATGACATAAAACACATCATAAAGATACAAGACCAATAAATATATAAGAAAGTTACAGAACTTAAACAGGCTTTCCCTGTTGGAAGAAACATCAAGATACCGTATTCAAATCGCCTCATATTGAAAAATGCCCTCCTCAAGCTGTGCTCTACATAAAAGAAATGAATCTGAACGAGATTTCAATAAGCATATTATAAATTCCAGAAATTGTAAAATAACAAGATCAAAAGAATGAAATCAATTTAAACTTTCCAATGATTGAACCGGCTTGCTTTTACAGTAGGAACTATGTACCCTCTCACCTACCGCAAACACTACGGATATGGACTCTCTATAAAGATCGAGTTTAAAAACACTGTATTCGAATACATCAATTTAAGCATGTATCTTAACTTTGGAGCAGGTGAATGGATTTATGAAAATTTTAATTGATCGGGTTTAATACACTTTTCCGTTGACAATAAACATCATGTAGATGTACATGCTATGGCGTGTTGAAGTTTACGGGTAAAATACAAATGGCTTTTGCGTGACTGATAATAGTTTTTATTTAAATTCAGGATGTGAAACTGTGCGTATGTTATAAAAGATTACACATGACTCTCGTTTGCTTCATCTCTTCTAAATGCAGGCATCATGAGGTTGGCCTTTGATTTTCTTTTCATCTTTATGGTGGTGGCCAGCGTTTAGTGATAGAGGAAGCTGGTGTATCTGTAAAAATCCTTCGACCTTGGGTAGGTACACTTACGCACATTCCCACTTACCTCGACCAGATCCCACTGATTACAACATGAACCAAGCCGGCGTGGCCTAGTGGTATCGCGCTGGACTCCTGATCGGGAGGCCGGGGTTCGAGTCCCCCTCTGGTTTTGCCTCTCGTCTTTCGGATGAGTCAGTAAAACCGATGCCCCGTGTTGTGGTATGCATGGCACGTTAAAGTTCCTCACTTCTTCGGGTGGGTCCGTTGCAAAGGTCAAAATTTATATGCCCCGCATCGGGCAGATGCCGTCACCAAATACGTGAAATATTCGTGGTATGACGTTAAACAAAAATCAATCAATCAAACAATCAATAAGAACATGAACCACCGATCAGACAGCGGGAGTATGTCTGACTGAAAAGTGCGCCAGTCACCTTCTCCTAACATCTTTCCATCACCCCAAATGGGGATGTTATAGCACAAAGCAAAATCAGGAGGATGTTATAGCACAAATCAAAGTCAGGAGGATGTTATAGTACAAAGCAAAGTCAAGAGGATGGTATAGCACAAAGCAAAATCAGGAGGATGTTATAGCACAAATCAAAATCAGGAGGATGTTATAGCACAAATCAAAGTCAGGAGGATGTTATAGCACAAAGCAAAGTCAAGAGGATGGTATAGCACAAAGCAAAATCAGGAGGATGTTATAGCACAAAGCAAAGTCAGGAGGATGTTATAGCACAAAGCAAAGTCAGGAGGATGTTATAGCACAAAGCAAAATCAGGAGGATGGTATAGCACAAAAAAAAATCAGTAGGATGTTATAGCACAAGGCAAAATCAGCAGGATTTTATAGCACAAAGCAAAATCAGCAGGATTTTATAGCACAAAGCAAAATCATAAGTAACATTCGACTGCTATGCAAAGTTTGAACTTGCATTAGCCAACTGTTTTTGCATCTCAAAGAATTCTAATCTTGATGCAAAAACGACTGGTAGAAAACCTGAAAAGTCAGCTTTAAATAAGAACCTCGTCATTGCGTTGCTTGCTTGGTTTTCAGCAATGCCCCTTCTAGTCAACTTACTTTACCTACTGTTTATTACAAATACAAAATCAATTACATGTATTATTTTATTAGATTTGTATCTTAATTTGATATGAATCGACGACTCCGATTGGCTGAAAAGTATATCCCATTTTGAATGTACGTAAATTGTATTCTCAACTTTGACGTCTTGGGCATGCACTACGTGTTTCTTTCAGAAAAGATCGAACTCTATTATAATAATTTTTCACAAATGATACTTGTATGTATACTTTTTGTATTCAAATTCCAGGTTATGTGTAGAAATGGATGTACTTAAACTATACGATCATGGAATTATTTGTTAATTAAATAATATTGTTTGTGCATTTATCATCTTTCACATTTCTCTATGTAACGAAAATAAAGAAATAAATAAATAGATAAATGATAAATAAATAAAGCACAAAAATATAGCAATAAAAAATAGTAAAATATATTTTCGAACGATACACTTGTTTGTGTTGTTGACAATGTACAAAATGTTACACCAAAAAGAAAACCAGGTGCGCATGGTAAGCATAGGTGATATGGTAAGCATAGGTGATATTTATATGACAAATAAAACGATAAGATGCACATTGGTTTACGTATAAACGACAAGATATCAAGCTTAACTAATCATATACATTCTCTGCTTGAAAAATCACAAGAGCACTAAACCTATGCTTCAGAAAGTTTGAAACGAACTCAGTCAGTTGTACGAAATTGATTGCATCTTCCAATTACAAAATATACTAGTGCATCATTTATAGGATACCACGAAAAAGGAAATCCATCACAAATTACAATGGACCTTATCTAATGTCGCCATGGCAGAAAGATCACAGAAATTGGTTTTGATATGTAAATATAAAATGAAAGTGTTGATGAAATATTTTTGCGTCAACAACAAGACACAGCTGGTGGTTTGAAAGTTACTTACTAAGTGCAGAATATATATTAAACTACACGTCAAGACAAAGGACCGTATGTTTCTATCAAAGTTAAATGTTCCTTAGTGTATATTTTTACATCAATATTTTAAAAGATCTTGTTTACTATTCTTACAAAACATTTACTGTTTGAAAACATAACTCTTACACATGAAACAAGAAAAAAAAGATTGGATTTCATTTCTAAATGGCATAAAAATGTTCCAGATGTTGGAATTACCTTTTTCAGTCTGCAGTTCTACCTAAAAAAAGTTAACTTTCTGACTGGACATTTCTTCATATTTGATGGAAAAAAATTATAGAAAAAGTTTAAACATACTAGGATCTATTTAAGTTATTTCATACTAAGTATTAGTATTAAAACATATATAATTTATACAAGTATACAGACAAATGTAATTTATACAAGTACGTGAACTTATATAATGTATATGTACACATACCTTGCATTTATATCCCTAAACTCGTATAAAAGACGTTTTATTAAAAAGAGGGAGGATACAATAGGTGTTGATAATGTACGATTATGTTTCATGTCATTGTAGCAGTATTCATTTTTTCCGTATCGCAAAAACATTTATAAATGCATACCAAACACACTGATCTACTGAGTATTGTCGTGTGTTTCGCCAGGAATAACTCACCTGCAAGGTGGCGGCACCTATTTGGTTCGTCTCAAAATCTTTTTTTTTTTATTTTCTGACTATGAAAAATACACCATAAATACGATTAAGGGTAAGTTGCCCCTCTTTATTGGGGTGAAGCATTAGCATATCTAGTTTTGGTGGTGAAACATTAGTATATCTCGGTTTCAAGTCGCACTTCTCAAAGTCTGCGTCCACGTGTTTATTTTAGTGTGCGCCCTTCACAGACTGGCGATTATTCCGATAATGATAGTTCGTTTTAAATTCCGTTAATTTCATTTGAATTGTATATTTTGTATTCAAAATTGTTGTGTCTTACATTGGTTATTGTTTATTTTGTCAAAATACTGACGAAAAATTGTCTGTTTTGCAATTTTGCCTTTTACAAACCGTATTCCTCCTCTTAAACATTTATTTATATATTGACAACATACATATTAAACATGAATTCGTAAACCTTTTCTGGTCTACTCATCGAGGATATACGATACTACAACAAATACTTTGTCTTCCTCTACTGTCTGGAGAGTGACCAGGTAAGCAGAGGGACGTGTGTGGTCCAAGAACCACTTCATACAATGTAGACCGGAATTATTGTGGCGATCACACTGCCTTATGGTGGTCGATACTACAGGCTGGAGATGCTTATATCGCATGTTATGCATCAGCTGTTTCTACTGAAATCGAGATCATAATTTGATGGTCAATACACAGATGTGTTAAGTCAATAATGCTTCCGATTCAATAAATGTTATCAGAAACATGATCATCAACACAAACATCCCATAACGACCATCTGGACATAGTCAAGCATTACCACGCCCCCTTTTCGGACATAGTAAATCGTGACGGACGGGGAAATATCTCTGCGCGACTTTGTTCATTTCATGTTCTCTTAATGGCTAAAAGATTGCTTGCTATGGACTTTCAGTTCATATTCAACAGTGTCTTTCAGATAAATACTTTGCTTATCAGTGAATTCAAGCGAGGTACAATAGTGAAAAATGAATTTCTAAACAAGGGAGATACCGGCATTGTAGTATAGGTAAATTCTTATCGAGGAATTTGACACATTTTATTTCACTTCGTTACATCAACACTTACGAAGAATGTGTGGAATTTATTGAACATTATGAGATCATTCCTCAATCCATCTCAATCTAGAAGGAAAAGTCAAGATGAATTTTGTTAGATGACGAAAATGAACGAAAAAAGGGGAAGGTTGCCGATTGAATCTTATTATTTAAAACACATGTCATCGAATGATTCGTAATGGGAACCACTAAAGAAAAATTCATACTGGAAAATTGTTATCCTAAAAAAGGCGGTTCTTTCTAGCTTCATAAACTTTGTAATGTATGACAAAACAAAACATCTCTGAGTCAGTGTCACTAGCATTTTCGTTTGAGTGGTAAAAGATATTTATACAAAATTTATTTTTGATCACCAGGAAACAGTGGAAGATTCAATATATACCAGCATATATGTGGATCTTCTTTTCTCCAAAGTTTTATGATAATGATATATGAAATGTCAAATTTCTCTTCATTTTTCACCTTAGGTCCTGCTATCGGTGCCTTTTTTTTATAATACTGAATCCATCACTGTATAGTAGAACGTTTTGTGAATTTTTTTCAGGATACTTTCAGGAATTTTTCATCAATATCGTGTAAGCATAACCCATAAGTAGTTTACATCATGTACATGTTGACATGCTGTGCACCCTCGGCTTTATTGACAACTTCTCTACAACCTCTATAGTAGATCCGATACGATTGAGGGCCAGGCCAGGTTTCTAACCGAACACTTTTTATATTGCATGGCTTCTTCACGCAGCCATGTTAAGTTTTATATAATGCAGTAACGTGTTTTACCCACCTTCCATTAAATACTACACCATATACGATTTCTGATCGGATTTTCAACATTAATGGCCAAGCGCTTATTAAGTTCGTGTACCTATTGTTTATAGCATACGTGTATAAATACTACTTTTAGAATTTCAGCTATAAATTCCAATGTGAAGGTTTTCTCAGCTTATACCTACAACTTTTGCTTGGTGAGTTTCCAATATTTGACAAAAGAACTCGTTTAAAGGTACGGGGTCAAGAGACCGCCTTGATAAATATACTCCTTTACCCAAAAGCCTTTATTTTGTTTTTGGTGTAATACCCACTCGTGTAGTACGAGCACTGTGAAACAAAACGCTCTTTTCACGGGTTAATAAATTTGGTGTAGTATTTTAATACTCTTCAAATTGTATAGGAAAGGAATTCCGAATATGTACTATTACATAAATAAAACAGATTGTTGCTAAAAGGAGACATGCAAAGGAGCAATCAAAATTAAATGAAAATGTGAAAAGTGTGGGAATTTAATTTGTACTGAGAAATTTCTCTGAGTTCTTCAATTTTAAGATTTTCAGTTTAATAAGGCGTATGCAAAATAAACATGAAATCTATATAAGTATATCAACAGTAACAGTATATAAATATGAGGATTTTGACAGCAATATGGCATGTTGTCACCCGAGGAAACATTTGATTAACCCAGATGACGTTGGTGTTGACACAGAATCATAATACTGTCGTGAAATCGGACTAAACTAAACCAAACACTAAGTCCTTGTACTTGAAAGAATCGCATAACAATTTTTTTTCTTTATCGAACATCCTCATTTGAATTAAACTAAATGCTAAAACTTGCAAAGAATTTATAATTTGTTAATGTCCTGTACGGAGTGGTCAATAACAACGCATCCAGATCACAGAAGCGAAAAATAATGATAAAGGCTTGAAAGCGACAAAAATTACCACAAAATTATCCAAATTTACCATACATACAATTCATTAAAAAGTGGCAAACATTATTTGTCTAAAGTATTAAAAATCGACAATAACGATCTTTTGTCAACAGCATAAAAAATTCGAATGCCCCCGGCGGCAACTTTGTCCGCATTAGCTGTTATCCTAAAAATAAGTCAAACTTCAAGGTCAAGATTACAGGGTCTAAATTTTGGTACTGGCAACGGAAAGTTCTTGTCATAGAGAATACGCATATAAAGTGTGAAAGCCCTACCTCTTACGATTCAAAAGTTATAACCAATGTTAAAATTTTTTAAATGTAGACCAAAGGTCATGGTCACGGCCACGAGGGCAAAAATTATTGTATCGACGGAAAGATCTTGTCACAGGGAATACGCAAATGAAGTATACCACAGACAGACAAACAGATAGACATACAGACCAAAACCAAGATGCGGCATAAAATTATCAATACTCACGACATGTCTGAAACTTCAAAAGATTACAATAACACCGAATTTTGGGCTGAACACCATTTTCATCATGATTACAGTATTGAGAAATGTTAGTGTCGTTTGCATTTATTGTGACATAGTGATGAGTAATGGTTTCCAGGGTAACTGAATGCCTGTCATAGTATGTCGTATGCCTAGCGACAGTTATCTTCGCATATTAATTAAAAGTGATGATGATGACGCTATGTCTAGGTTAAACAACACTTAAAAGTGATACTAATGATCCTGTGTCTATCTTTATGCTAAACAGCACTAAAAATTGATACTGATGACCCTATGTCTCTGTATATGCTATACAATGCTAACAGCTATACAATACTAACAAGAGCAACGCCTAGCGTGGCATAATACGCCCGTCGCTTAATTCGGACGGGATCAATTCGCATTTGGCATGATTTTCATGAAAAACATCTAACGTTTACTAAAGTTAATTGCATTTCATTGCATTTTATTAAAGGAATAAGTCCAAGGGCAATAACTCCTGCAGAAATGGTCCTATCCATCCCATCTTGGAACTTGACCTACAAAAAAAACTTTGAAATTTTTAGTACAAGCCCCTCCCCCCCCCCTAAACACCCCCTCTCCTTAAATTATAAATTTCTCAATAATGAAGAAAAAGATATTAAAACCCGTAATATATGTGATAGTTGGTACATTTTACTTGTTTCATGATAAATTTCCTTATGTTTTGACAAAAAATAAATTTTGAATGAATTTCTGAGAAAATTTTGAAATTTATAAGTCCAAGGGCCGTAAATCCGTCAAAAGTAGGTCAATCGTAACAAAACTCGAACTGGTACTGACGCCGCTTGAAATAAAGCTATATACCAAATTTCAACTCAATATCTTGAAAGACGGCAAAAAAAGTCCGAAAAACATGACCTAAGACATATGGTCACCACCCCACCCCCCTAAAATTATAAATTTCTCAAAAATGAAGAAAAAGATATTAAACCCATAATATATGTGATAGCTGGTGCATTTTACTTGTTTCATGATAAATTTCATAATGTTTTGACAAAAAATAGATTTTTAATGAATTTCTGAGAAAATCTTGAAATTTTTAAGTCCAAGTGCCATAAATCCGTCAAAACTAGGTCAATCGTAACAAAACTCGAACTGGTACTGACGCCGCTTGAAATAAAGCTATTTACTAAATTTCAACTCAATATCTTGAAAGACGACAACAAAAGTCCGGAAAACATGACCTAGGACATATGGTCAACCCCCCCCCCTAAAATTATAAATTTCTCAAAAATGAAGAAAAAAGATATTAAAACCCGTATTATATGTGATAGTTGGTACATTTTACTTGTTTCATGATAAATTTCATAATGTTTTGACAAAAAATAGATTTTTAATGAATTTCTGAAAACTTTTTGAAATTTTATAAGTCCAAGGGCCATAAATCCGTCAAAAGTAGGTCAATCGTAATAAAACTCGAACTGGTACTGACGCCGCTTGAAATAAAGCTATATACCAAATTTCAACTCAATATCTTGAAAGACGGCAAAAAAAGTCCGGAAAACATGACCCGGGACGGACGGACAGCGCCATAACATACTACGTCCCGTCTAATGACGGGCGTATAAAAAGTGATACTGATGACCGTATGTCTCTGTATATGCTAAACAACACTAAAATGTGACACTGGTTACCCTGTCTCTGCATTGGCTTAACAACACTAAAAAGATACTGATGACACTATGTCTCTACATTTGCTAAACAACACTAAAAAGTGATACTGATGACCCTATTTCTCTGCATTGGATAAACAACACAAAAAGGTGATAATAATGGCTATTTCAATGTTAAACAGTATTAAAAGTGAAGAGTTTACAGCATAGGACAACAACAACGAGTTGGATACATACATGAACATCAAACATACAATCATGAGCAAACAATACTGTGTGATATGTAATAACAAACAAACAAATAAAAACGAGTCAAAACATTGAGGTTTCTTGCACGAATCATGACGTAATCATCATACTTCGCCCTATAGGAAATGCTACAAACCACAGCGCCACCCCTTTACCACATACGAGAATGAAGCATGTTATTGTCATACACTCTGGGGCCTCTGACAATAGGACTATATTTAGATCAAGATAACCTCATCTCATCTCATCTCTTCATCTGATCTAAAAACAAAAGAACTCAATCGCAATATGTTGGAACCTCAAGTTAAATGTACCAAGACTTTTCAAAACAAGCAATTAATGGTCCTGCTATCGGTACCTATCTGAGAAATGTATACACCCGTCATTAAATCAGTCTTGTCTTATTGTTGTGTTCACGAACGTGGATAGGTCTCAATGAGTGCGATCACTCGAACAAACGTTCAGACGACTCATGATAATCTGTCTCATTGCAAGTGATAACATTTTAATGAAAACTATAGAATGTTTACAATTTGCACTTAAAGAAATAATTCATATTTCAAGTACATGCGTAATTGCTAATATAGTTCAGTTATTAGTGGCTTGCTTATTAATAGTACTTTTATCACCGATCATGGCCAGGTCTTGACTCGTATAATACCAAGATTTCTTATCTAATCCATACATGCTTTCAAAAGAATTGCATCTTGAATTTAGATAAATTGATTTAGATGTTTTTTTAGAACTTACAATAAAGTATTATTGGTACCAAAAAGAACTGTTGAAACTTTAAAATGGTTTATTTCAAAAGTCCTTTTTAAAAGAGGCATTCAATTAAATAACGGATGTAGTGTACAAACAGGGAGTGCTAACATACATTTTCCTTCGTAAATTTTGTCAAATATTTTTTTTACTGATTTCTTATTTTAGTGTGAACTAATATCAATAATATGTTGTGTTACTGAGCTATAATCGTAAGAAACTGAGTATACGATGTGGCAGAAGGATTAAAAACAGCATCGCGTTATAAAGCATTAAAGGCTATGTGACGAGGCCAGCTGCAACGTTCCGGTTGTTTTACATCAGGTCAGTATTAGGTCAATTTTAAAGAAAATTTGGATGTCCTTTCAATGTTCATAAGAATAAGATTATGATCAAGAAGAAAACAGAAGACATCTGACAAAGCTGTATGACACAAATCACCAAGGACATGAACACAAAACATACACGGAAAACGACATTACAAAAATATTCGATTGTGCTGCGGTTACGATACCGACTTAGGACGGTCAATTACAGTGACAAACGTCACTCAATTGGTGGTTAAAGGTTTACGTGCACACACGATCCCTCTCACCGCAAAAGCACCACAATCAAAGACACACATTAAAAATTTATAAATAATCCTCAATGTAGAGAACAAGGATCAACATATTTCTTAAGAGGAGAGGTCATAAAAATTTCTACATGCAAAACATTTATACAATAATATGCTGCTATAAAAATATGTAAGGCGACATCAACATAAGTAAACCGTGCTCTGCCCGTCTGTAAGTGAGCTCAGATCCTTGATCAATAGAAGTCCCGACTAACAGTCAGAGGGGACGAGGATCTGGAACTATTTCCTCTGAAAAGGTTTGGGCAATGTCCGCCATAGAGTCCTCACCGCCCTGTTAGTCAGCGTGCAACGCTCAAGTAAAAGTATGTACTGGGTAAGTTAATTCAACTAACGAAGGCTTAATTATAGGTTGAATTTCTTTAGTGAATGCGTATATGTGAATGTTGAATGTAACTTTATTTTATTTTAGAACCAAGGTTTATCCGAAATTGTAATGGATACACATTCAAACCAAACTATATTTTACCAATTAAGCCTCTACGCCTTGTGGTCGACAATAAATACATGATCTGACTAAGTAAAGATGTTTTTCTCTTCTGAAACTTAAGAAATATGAAATACAGAGAAACAACACCATTCATATTCCGGACAGAAGTCCGTGTGGACAAAACATTTACGAACTAAAAGTACACCCACCATTAGAAAATAATACGAAACGCGGGATTAAGGACAATGTTCACCTCGGGTACACTCCCCACTGACCAACACTTTTACATCATCTTCTTAAAACAACTTAAAAAAAAGTGGAGGGATTAGCACAATGACTATACTGAAATGATGATAACATGGTCAAACAAACAATAGGAGAGGAAGACGCTGAGTTTACGCTCTAGATACGTACACGTTATACGTCTATCCGTGGCGAGATAATCAGAGTATGTACGAAGCAGTATTGCATATTAGTGTATCTTTACATTATGACAGTATTATTATGACGGCCAATTGTCGTGGCTACCTCTTGCTCTCACGTTTAAATAGAGGTTTTCAAAGTCTTGTAGTCCATATTTCAGTATTACAAACTGCATATACATTGTAATACAGAGAGTAAATCATCGGACATTCTCTGACTTATTTTCAGAAGAAGTACATATCAATAGTCGGTCGGTTGGTTGATTTGGTGTTTTACATCGCCGTCAACAATTTTTCATTTACATGTATATCGTAATATTGAAGCCGGAGGTAAACAACTGTCCTTGTTCTTTAAAACAATCCCATTCCTTTTTATTACTTTATACCATAAGGTATATTAGTGTACATATATACAATATATACAAATCACTATAAACTGTTATGATACATTGATGAATGAGTCAGGTATCAGAGAGTAGTTAGATGTTTGCGGCTCTCAGTTTACTAGTAGAATAAAGAAATTTTCCTAATTGACGTAATTCTCTGATATCTTATGCACTTTAAAGCAAATATGGTATCATTTTTTTATTAAAAAATAGCAAACATGGTGCTTTCTGTGTCGAATGAATACAACTCTATGCTCATACTGAGTAAATCTTCTACCGGGAAGTAAGCCGGCGTGGCCTAGAGGTTTCGCGCCGGACTCCTGATCGGGAGGCCGGGGTTCGATTCCCGCTCTGGCCATACCGGTGTCCTGTCTTTCGGATGAGACAGTAAAAACCGAGGCCCCGTGTCGTGGTATGCATGGCACGTAAAAGATCCCTCACTGCTTCGGGTGGGTCCGTTGCAAAGGTCAAAATTTGTATGCCCCGCATCAGGCAGATGCCGTCATCATATACGTGAAATATTCGTGGTGTGACGTAAAACAAAAATCAATCAATCAATCTACCGGGAAGTCATAGTGTGATGAATAAAACACATTACTTCCACAAATATTCGGCCACTTGGCCTTTATCAAATGAAATAAACGATGTTGATTTCTAAACTATGTAAAGTCCATGCTAACGTTACAAATCATAAGAGTAAATGTTAAAGGCCAAGCCGCCAAAAAATTGTAAAGAGAGTGTTTTTTATCTATATATTTTTTTCTCTTTATCATTATTTTTTAATTTATCATATAATGTCATAGATCGTCATGGTTCTGAAATAATGTATATCTATATACACGCATACTTACGCGTGTGGACCGAATAAAACGGAGAAAAATACAGATCCACGATTTTCCCATTGAATAAGGTTCATCAAACGCTCTTTCTTGCTCTTTCAGTTTGTGATAAAATTGTGGACAGAATCGTCAAATAGTCCATACTAAAGCATAACCAAGAACATAAATATGTTTTCTAGTTGCTATAATATTTGCCAAAGATGTGTATTTTTTTTCTTCACACGGAGAAAGAAAAAAAAACTCGTTTGTGTCTTATTTTTGCAAATTTTGATTTTGCAAGATGATGTCACATCCAAAGTTCTACACATGTGATATGTAAACATGCACAGGGACAGGTACAGATACACAAGAAACAGAATGAACGTAATGAGGTACAAATACACCTCCACTTATCCGCGACAGATAGGTTTGACAAAGAATGTCATTAATACGTCATTACCTACCACTGGCTTCATTGCCGTTTGTTTTCGTTCAATTAACATTTATAACTGACTTTATAATGTACACCATTGAGGATATATTGTCGTTTGTTTTTGTTTCGTCTACACTGCACTAAAATTTCGAGCAAAACGTTCGTACATTTTAATTAAACAAGAAGTTTAAACATACTGTAGACCGTATTGAAATTAAACAGGAACTCATCGCCAGACCAACGACGTACAGACATTGTGAAACGGCAAAAATATATGCTCGCGTTGATCATTTCTATATATCATCAATTAATTACGATGTAAATAACTGGAGGTATTATAATTTTTCAAGCTTTATTTTAACTATATGTACTAACATACAGATGTTTCAAGACGACACTGATTAAAAAACTGTAGCAGACCACGAAAAAAAAAACCCAAAGAAACAAACAAAAAGGAATAAGAAAACCCAACCAAAAAAAAAAAAACAAACAAACAAACAAACAAATACACAAAAAATGCCGACTTATCTACAGTATATAAAATGAATTCAAAGGAACTTGTGTTTATTGTAAATCTAATTTCACACATACAAATAAAACGACATAATGGATTACTCACAAGTTTAATTTAATATTTAGATGTGTGTTATCGGTTGTAAATATTTGAGATTTCAAAGATAAAAGTGTAGTATTTTGATATCACATCGTAAATATACACCTACTTGTCCTTTTACCTGTCCGTACCTGTGAGATCAAAGAGGAAACTCAAAGGTGCAAGGACGGTCTAGAGCGCACACTGCTTAAATGCAAAGTAACCACATCGTTCATAAAGGATTCCCATTGCTATGTTTTGATCAGAAAGGGGGAGGTGGGGCAAACATCCACATGTTTTTCGATTCGGAGAGATGAATGGATATTATGACAGAATTTTACCAAAGAAATGCTCGTCTTACAAATTTAAATAGATTCCTTAATTTTTTAATATGTACATTTTCATTAAATGTATATATATTTACCTAAATACATCTAAATACTTATGCATGTATTTGTGTATCTCAACGAACATCTCAATACAAATGTTGGTAGGTAAAAGACACTGTTATTGTAAATCAAATATGAACGATGTTTCGCTTCGTGTTAAATATTCCGATCCTCTGTTTACTCTTGGATCCACCCCTGGTTTAATATGAGAATACTTCACGAGATGCCACGGAATTCACACCCATATATCCAGATCAGAACAAAAATAAGTACGTTTTAAAGGGGGTACACAGAGCTATCTTTCTGCCCCGTGAATAATCAAGATTATAGGGATCAAGTAACAACATTAAAGACATTTAATGTCTCCGTGGACCATACCGAAAAAATAGAGTAACAATGACGATACATTCAATCCAGATCATATATGCCGATTTCTCCGTTTTCTACTGTGATGGGAAAGTACCTTTGCAGGTATCAAATATCTTGACCTTCTAGACAATTTTGTTCAAAATCATTTTTCTTTTGAAATTTAAAGCTTTGTTTACAATTTAATGGATATAGCTGATGGGATATTCTATTTCAAAATATATAAAAACTCTTTTGAAATATTTTGTGCGATCGTGAAGTCATTGAGTAAAAAGTCGTACCTTTATAAAATAGCGTGATACATAATGTATACTATCGTTTCAGATATTACAAAAAAAGTAAAAGAAGTTAATGGATAAGGGGATTTAAGCTCAATCGTTTGTGATTTAACTACACGAAAATACTGATTTTGTTTAAATAGATATGCAAACTGTATACAAAATAAAGACATGTATAAGCATAGAAAGAATAGGAATCAATACCGCTACCTTAATCCTAATCTTATTTAAGGACTGCCTATCATAACCACTTGTTTAAACATTGTCTTACATTCTGACTAATCTTCAACAATATTTTCACTTTTGAACAACGAGAAAAAGAAACATTTCACCTATTACAGGTAGATCATGTGTTAGAGTATAGTGTATACAGATATAATTTCCGTATCAATTAATATTGATGTACACACTGAAATACGAGGCTTTCAAATACTTACCTGCGTAACTCAGGTGAGAAATGCAAGAAATTGCAATTAAAGGTAACAACAGGTTCATTTCGTCTCCTAACTCATCATATTATCTTGTATCTTGAAATATGAAGCGACATTATCCTCCGGTACACGTTTTAACTAATTATTCAGGAGCCCGAATTCAGGGTGGCCAAGTACATATACACCTTTCACTCTGTAGATAATGCAATTTCACACAGGTAAAAATCACTGTTTCTCCCTAGACACGGTCTTACATTCCTCGTTGTAAGTCATTTTACGCCTCTTTTCAGAATTAAACTCGTATTGTTTATAGTTGTAGTATCACACTGGTTGGTCAGAGGATGGCCACCTTGACGGTACACATTCTCCAGTTATGATATGCATTACAACATACCCCGGTATCCCGCTTATACAAAACTTCACGTCTACCGTGACCTGCGCAATCCGCGCACAGGCAGTGACTTGTTTGCGCATAACAAAAGCACATGGTCGTGATTTGTGTACGTATCTGTCAAACCTGATCCCACTAAAACAGTAGTAAATGTGTGTGTATTAATGATGAATGCCCTTATTCGTGTATTCAGGTAATAAATATCTCTCCTTTGTAGGAATATATGATACACAAATATAAAACGACCAGAACTCAACTTAGAGAGAAAAGTGATTAACCAGAGTTCATAATTAATTGAAGTCACGTGATAAAGAAGGGTGCCAGAGATCAACAAAAGGAAGAAAATAGCAGATCAGTAAATATGGTGATGGTTTCATTTCACTTTAATGACGGAGAACGAGCAAAATCTTTGGGTTTTTGGGGTTTTCTTTCTGGTTCAATATCTTTTTACGGCTTAAGTTTATATTTAAATATAGACACAAAACATTTATCAGTATATATCAAAGACGAGAAGAGGTAAAGCCGATTTGAATACTATTCATCTCACCTCTCAATTAAATAAATAAAATAAAAACAAATGAATAAAAATGATAAATAAATCAAATAAGATAATAAATATATAAATAAAGTAATAAACAAATAAATCATTTAAACGTTGTATTGAATCTCAGTTGTTACACATTTTACAAAACCGTATTCTCAAGAAATATGCCTCTTCTATGTTCAGTTTGTTGCCGATAACACAAATGTGATTTTTTAAATTACTTTTAGGTAATGTATTCGTCACATTCAGAATTCATTATCGGCCGGAAAACGTTTGCTCTATTATAGGTCAAAATTATGTACATTGCAACCGACAGTAGTTTGTTACATACGATCCTACCAGCTGTGGCGAATTTAGTGGGTGTAGGAAACCAGGAGAAGCCCACTCAGACACAGAAATATGTCAGATGAGTACATTTTGCATAATGAGCAACATTTTGATATGAATTCACACCCACTGAATGACCCCTTCAAGTGATGTTTGAATCAGCCACGGCATAACAAACAAAAGGATATGATAACTATCTCTATATGATAAGAAATTGATCTCTTTGATTTTACATATGTAAATAAGGGCAGACATGCGGTAGAGACGATCCGGGTTCGATTTCCGTATTGCAAAACTATGTATAGGATGTTGGTTATCACCTACTCTCGAGTCGAGATATGAGTGAAATATTGATGAAAGCGTCCATCAATCAATCAATCAACAACCAATATATAGATAACAGTGGCGGATTTAGAAGGGGGCGGAGGGGATGTTCGTTCTCCTTCCCTCTCCTCTAAACAAAGAGAGAGAGAGTATCATCTGTAATTTTCTAGTATAAATTCGATTATCGTACATCTACTCGAATTTTCCAAGTCATTTTTGGCTACGTTTAGGCCTTTACAGTGGCGGATTTAGGGGGGTTTGAGGGGTTTAAGAAAATAAGCATAAATAGTGGCCAATTTCTGGAAAATTTGGGATTAAAAACCCCCTAACCCTGCAAAGAACCTCCCCACATGAGCTTCTGGATCCGCCACTGTTTTATCCAACCCCTCCCCTTTCCCAACTGAAAATTTATGGCAGGTGGCAATATTTTTATTTCAAAAATCTCCGTCTATAGATGTTTCTGTACTGTCCAACAGAAGTAATGTATGTGAAAGAAGGCAAGAGATGATGGCGATTTTGTGATACAAAAGTCAGATTTATTCGAAAATCAGATCTGCCACAGCTGTACGACAAAATCCACCACAGGTATAGCTAGGATGACAAGGTATAGAAAAGACATGAAAAACATCACAAAATTTGCTTATCCGGCAGCTGATGCACTGAGTTTTGAGGGTGAAACTGCACTATTTTCAGGCCCTAAAACCTTCAAATAGTTGGAACTTCCCTAGGGGCTTCCTCCTGGTCCCCAATCAGGGCTCTGCCCTGGACCAATTGGGGACCTTGGCGATCCCCAGGCTCCTTGCATGATTTCGTCCCCTCTCCCAACTCCAAAACCTGGAATCGCTCCAGGATAATTTTTTAGTTTGTTTTAGATGCGAGATGGCAAGTTAAAAATCCCAAGAAACATTTAGCTAAAAAAGGGGGATCCTGCACTGTCGGTCTGTCAAGAATCGTTTTCCTCTTGTTGATGTACAATGTACATAAAAAGACATTATTCAACAAAAATATCGAATGAGTTTAAGTAATACCAGGATTAAAATTACATACAGATGTTACCGGTAAAACGTAAAATAGGTATTGAAGCACGTGTACAAACCTACGCTGTACAAATTGTTCATTTGTCATTTTCATATCAAGAGTGAAATGACAATGCAGTATCAGCATTTCATAATCCACCCACATGATTAGGAATCAATTACTGCGTGTTCGAGTTCTACTCGATGGCGGTGTTAGGTGCTGATGGGAGGAATGCGCATAAGTTATGCGTAAATCAATTGAATCCTATAATGCCAGATTATATTCTTCCGCAAAAGTATAAATAAGTAAACTAATACGTCATATTTTCAGTAATTCTAGAGGTAATCGTTAAACTGGTATTATATGTTGGGTAAGTAATTGATAATGAAAACGCAGTGATTTCTCCGATTTATATTCGATTACAAGTACATTGTACTCGGTAGATGGCGCCCATAACTCAGCACGATGAAATTTATGTAACATAAGGACTGTAGCAAGTTGTTATATTGTGTGTTATTTTGCTTTATGTCACAAACAACAGCAACAACAACAAACACTTTTCATGAAAAAGTTCTTATTTCATATCAAGACAATTTTCCCACTGGCACTGATATTTGTTATCAAAAATGAAATCTATCTAACTAGATAACTACGAAAGAAATTAATGGATATACTGGTAACTAGATAACTACGAAAGAAATTAGTGGATATACTGGTAACTAGATAACTACGAAAGAAATTAGTGGATATACTGGTAACTAGATAACTACGAAAGAAATTGGTGGATATAGTTGTAAATCGAGAGCATAAGGGCTGTATTGATTTGGATGACTAATCTGGTAGGTGACACTACCATATAAGTTAATAATTGTGATGTGACACTGATAGTCAAATCTTTAATGATGATAAATGCACATAAATCCACTCTTTTCCACACTGCTCTTTAAATATTCTTGTGGCAGAAAATTATAGTTCCACGAGAAAAATCGATGCCTTGAATTGTGTACCTACTGCATTCCGTACCTTGACTAAATTTCAAAATCATGTAAGTAATACTCAGTGTAAGATATCACTACATGTTATATAACATAACTAGTGCCGTATCAATCAAGTTGACAACGAGGACATTCTCGTCCTGTCTAATTTTTATACACAACATGGTGGGCATTGGGTATAAAAGTTGGTTTTACTCATTTTTAAAAATTTTTCATACGTTTGTTTTTAGTTTTAACCCCCCTATAAAACTCTAAGCATCGTCAGATAACCTTGACAGTCCTATAGAACTCTACGCATCGTCAGATACCCTGGCAGCTCCACAAACTATATGCATCGTCAGATACCCTGACAGCTCCACAAACTCTACGCATCGTCAGATACCCCTAAAGTCCTAGAGAACACTGAGCATCGTCAGATACCTTGACAGTCCTATGGAACTTTAAGCATCAATAGATACCTTGATAGCCCTACAGAACTCGAAGCATCGTCAGATACCTTGACAATCCTAAGGAACTCTAGGCATCGTCAAATACCCTGACAGCTCCACAAACTCTATGCATCGTCAGATACCCTGACAGCTCCATAAACTCTATGCATCGTCAGATACACTGACAGTCGTACAGAACTTTAAGCACCGTCATACCTTGACAGTCCTACAGAACTGTAAGCATCAACAGATACCTTGACAGCCCTACAGAACTCTACGCATCGTCAGATATCCTGACAATCCTACAGAAACTTTTGAATCATCAAATACACTGACAGCCCTACAGAACTCTAAGCATCGTCAAATACCCTGACAGCCCTACAGAAGTCTAAGCATCGTCAAATACCCTGACAGCCCTACAGAAGTCTACCCAACGTGATATACCCTGACAGCCCTACAGAAGTCTACCCAACGTGATATACCCTGACAATCCTACAGAACCCTAAGCATCGTCAGATTCAGACTTGTACGGAATTTAAATTTAGGTCTATGCCCTGACAACCCTACAGAACTCGACGCATCGTCAGATACCCCGACAGCCCCACAGAACTATGCGCATCGTCAGATACCCCGACAGCCCCACAGAACTATGCGCATCGTCAGATACACTGGCAGTCCTATAGGAGTCTACATATTGTCATATTTTTCCTTGTGGATATTGCAGCAAGGCTTATAGATGGAACCAGAAAGCTGTAGCCTGCGACAATTGCGATCAATGGTACCACACAGCATGTATGGGAATTTCATCATCAATGTATGACAGGCTCTCCAACACTTCCATTTTATGGATATGCACCAGCTGTGACACACCGAACCATTCAACCATTTTGTATGAGTCAACATTATCAGTCTCCAACTCCTTCAGCCAACTATCAAGTATTATGGACCACACCGGAAATATCATGGACAACAGCTCTAACTCGGACTCGTCATTCGGGAATCCACCATGGACTTCGTCAACCAAGAAACAGAATAAACAGAAGCCCAACACATAGAGTGATAAACTGAAAGTGATGGTTATCAACTTCCAGAGCATCAAGAATAAGGCACAACTCAACGAACAGTTCCACTCTGTCTACACAAGAGAGGACAGGACATCAATGCCAGGCAAAGGCGCAAGCCCTTACCCAGCGATGCCCTCAATCAAAGTTGGACAGATAGGAGTTCTCAAGTTACTTAGGAACACCCACTCTCACAAGGCGGCTGGACCCGATGGAATACAAGCCAGGCTCTTACATGAATATGCAGACCAGATTGCTCCAGTGATGACCAAGATATTTCAGATCTCACTTGATTCAGGTACCATACTAGATGATTGGCGCACAGCTTCTATCGTACCAGTATTTAAGAAAGGAGACAAACACCAGGCCTCGAACTACAGACCAATTTCCCTGACATCGATCTCGTGTAAGCTACTTGAGCATATCATTCACAGCCAGGTTATGGACCACTGTGACCAACATTCCATCACTACCAACAATCAGCATAGCTTCAGATCCAAACGTTCCTGTGAGACACAACTAGCCATCACAGTAGGCAGTATTGCCCGCTCCTTGGACCAAGGAAGCCAAGTCGACATCATCCTTTTGGATTTCTCCAAAGCCGTCGACAAGGTCCCTCACCAGAGATTACTACATAAGCTAGACTACTATGGAGTCCGAGACAACACCCTGCTTTGGATCAAGGACTCCCTCACTAGCAGACAACAGCAAGTCTTACTTGATGGTCATACTTCAACAAGTGCAGATGTGTTATCAGGAGTGCCACAAGGGACCGTACTTGGACCATTAATATTCCTGACCTTCATTAATGACCTCCCAGAAGTTACCCAGTCAGAGGCCCGATTGTTTGCAGACGATTGCCTGCTATATCGCAGGATCAACAGAGAAGATGATAGCGTCATGCTGCAGAAGGACCTAACAGCACTTGAGGAATGGGAAAAACGTGGCAGATGTCCTTCTATCCAGAGAAGTGTAGTGATTCAAGTAGCCTCTTAAAGGAGGATTATACCAGTAAGCTACAGTTTACATAACCATCAGTTAGAAGTTGTTGACTCCAGCAAGTACTTGGATGTTACGATTAGCAACGATCTACAATGGGAAAAGCATATTGATGCCATTACAGCCAAGGCAAACAGGACCCTGGGCTTCCTCCAACGAAACCTCAGTGGATGCAGAACAACAGCACGGGTCAGAGCATATAAAGCCATTGTACGTCCAACCCTGGAATATGCTGCCTCTATCTGGGACCCACACTCCATGGGACAAATCAACCAGATAGAGAAAGTCCAACGAAGAGCTGCACGTTTTGCCACAATAAATTACTGGGACAGGACACCAGGCAGTGTCACCAACATTGTCAACTCGTTAGGATGGGAACCACTACAGATAAGAGGAGTAAGGATCCACCTTCTATTGTTTTTCAAGATCCAGCACTAGTGGCCATCCAGGAAGAACAGTATCTCATCCAGACTGACATTAGAACCAGGGGTCAGCACATCATCCGAATACCAACAACAAGGAGGAATGTATATCGGTTCTCTTTCTTCCCACGCACCATCAGGGATTGGAATAAACTACCATAATCAGTAACATTATCCTGTTCTTTGGAGGAGTACCGAACAGCACTGAGCAACTTACCACCAGCTCAGTTTGGTACAAAGTGAGGAATTAAGACTTTATTATTTTAATTGTAACACCCTGATCTTTCCACACAACCGGGCCTTCTAACTAGCGCAACGCGAAAAGGGGTCCAGACCCATAAACCTAATAAACCCGAGCACACACAAAACTTCCCACATGAACCTCACTCATGCACCACTGTCTCTAACAGGAGCCTTCTAACTAGCGTAACGCGAAAAGGGGCTCTCCTATCATCTAACATTAAAAACCTTCCTATCAATACCCAACATTCTATTAACATAGTTTTCTAACTGGCGAAACGCGAAAAGAGGCTCATCTCCTCCATCTTACACCCTACTCCCCTTTTTTTTTTTTGGACTGCTTTCTGAGGCTTTTATCTTGACTGCCACATGAAGTATGACACTCATTTATGAGAAGAAGAAGAAGAAACATCGGCATATACCCTGACAGTCCTACAGAACTCTACGCAACCTCAGATACCTTGACTGCCCTACAGAACTCTGAACATCGTCAGATACCCTGACAGTCCTACAGAACTCTAGCTCTACGCATTGTCAAATACGAATCCGGGTTGTTTCGCCCCGATTTGTGTTTGCCCCGAGTGGTTTCGCCCCGTTTTTATATAATATGTATTATGCATAAATGTGATTTGTGTTTCAATGAAAATCAAATAAATATTGAATTTTGATAAACAATGATTTTGGGTACGGGCGTGCGGCTGGAGTCGCTAATAAAATATATTGGGGTTTTCTTAAAAGTATACCCCATTCCAGCCGCAAGTCTGTATATACCTTTATATAGGAAGCTAACCCCTCCCTCCTCTGTTATTTGCATATGACTGTAAAAACCTTACCATGTACGGGATTTCTGACTGAATCTACATATTTCATGTACAGTTATGTACATCGTTGGTATATGTATTCGAATTATGAAAACCATGCATAAAATAGCATATCGGTGGTATTTTGGATAGCTGAACTACTTTGTTCTTAATTCCAGTTATAAAGCTGAAATGTGGCCTCATTTCTTCATATTCTAAACCAAATTACATCAGCAGAAACGACAGACTGGCTGATTAAATGATCCCAGATAGATAGGTTTTTATGCTTTATGCATAGGGTATATCCTATACTTTTATACGCGTTAACTTTATGGATACCTGGCTTTATGCAAAGGACGTTGATCTGACAAAAGGGCCTTCAGTATCTGAAAATAAATATCTTTTTATAAATTATATGTTATGCTGGATCTGGATATTAAATTTATAAATGACTTACAAAATACCCCGGCCCAATGAAAATGAAGTTCACAAACCACCCGTTACCGTCAAATACCTTAACCACCCTACAGAACTCTACGCATCTTCATAGATTATGACAGCTCCACAAAACTCTATGCATCGTCAGATACACTGACAACTTCACAAAACTCTATGCATCGTCAGATACACTGACAACTTCATAAAACTCTACGCATCGTCAGATACTCTGAAGGCCCTCAGGGAACCCTAAGCACCGTCAGATACCTCGACAGTCCTACGAAACTCTACGCAACGTCAGATATCCTGAATGACCTATACAACTCTAAGCATTGTCAGATACCCCGACAGCTCCACAAAACTCTACGCATCGTCAGATACGCTGACAACTTCACAAAACTCTCCGCATCATAAGATACTTTGACAGCCCTACAGAACTCTAAGCATCGTCAGATACCTTGACAGCTCCACAAAACTCTAAGTATCGTCAGATACCCTCACAACTTCACAAAACTCTACGCATCGTCAGATACCTTGACAATCCTACGGAACTCTAAGCATTGACAGATACACCGACAGCCCTACAGAATCTATGTATCATTAAATATCCTGACAACCCTACAGAACTCTACGTATCATCAAATATCCTGACAACCCTACAGAACTCTCAACATCGTCAGATACCCTGACAACTTCACAAAACTCTACGCATCATCAGATACTCTGACAGCCCTTCAGAACTCTAAGTATCGTCAGATACCTTGACAGTGCTACGGAACTCTAGGCATCGTCAGATATCCTGAATGCCCTACACAACTCTAAGCATCTTCAGATACCCTGACAGCTTCACAAAACTCTTACGCATCGCCAGATAACCTGACAACCTCAAAAAACTATAAGCATCGTCAGATACTCTGACAGCCCTACAGAACTCTAAGCATCGTCAGATACCTTGACAGTCCTACGGAACTCTAAGCATTTACAGATATCCTGACAGCTCTACAGAACTCTACGTATCATCAGATATCCTGACAACCATACAGAACTCTAAACATCGTCAGATATCCTTACAAACATAGAGAACTCTTTGCATCGCTTGATACCCTGACAGTCCAACAAAACTCTAAGCATCGTCAGATATCCTGACAATCCTTCAGAACCCTAGGCATCGCCAGATACACTGACAGCCCTAAAGAACTCTAAACATCGTCAGATACACCGACAGTCCAACAGAACTCTAAGCATCGTTAGATACACTGACGGTCCAACAGAACTCTTAGCATCGTCAGATACCCCGACAGTCCTACAGAACCCTTAAAACCGTCAGATACCCTGACAGCCCTACAGAACTCTAAGCATCGTCAGATACCCTGACAGTCTTACAGAACTCCAAACATCGTCAGATACCCTGACAGCTATACAGATTTCTAAGCATCGTCAGATACCCTCACAGTCCTACAGAACCCTTAAAACCGTCAGATACAATGACAGCCCTACAAAACTCTAAGCATCGTCAGATATCCTGACAGTCCTACAGAACTCTAAACATCGTCAGATACCCTGACAGTCTTACAGGACTTTAAACATCATAAGATACCCGGACAATCCCACAGAACCCTAAGCATCGTCAGATACCTTGACAGTCCTACGGAACTCTGCGCATCGTCAGATATTCTGACAGCCGTTCAGAACTCTAAGCATTGTCAGATACCCTGACAGCTCAAAAAAATCTCGAAGCATCGTCAGATACCGTGACAACTTCAAAAAACTCTAAGCATCGTCAGATACTCTGACAGTCCTACAAAACTCTAAGCATCGTCAGATACTTTGACAGCCCTGCAGAATATTAAGCATCGCCAGATACCCTGACGGCCCTACAGAACTCTAAGCATCGTCAAATATCCTGACATTCTACAGAACTCTAAGCATCGTCAGATACCCTGACAGCCCAACAGAACTCTAAGCATCGTCAAATACCCTGACAGCCCTACAGAAATCTATGCATCGTCAGATATCCTGACAGTTCTACAGAACTCTACGCATCGTCAGATATACTGACAGTCCCACAGAACTCTAAGCATCGTCAGATACCGTGACAGCCCTACAGAAGTCTACACATCCTCATATACCCTGACAGCCCTACAGAAATCTACGGATCATCAGATACCCTGACAGTCCTACAGAAATCTACGCATCATCAGATATCCTGACAACCCTACAGAACTCTTCGCATCGTTAGATACTCTGACGGCCCTACAGAATTCTAAGCATCGTCAGATACCCTGACTGCTCTACAGTACTATACGCATCCTCAGATACCCTGTCATTCATATGTACCTCTGCGGTGTTACCATTCCAACACATAAAGTGCTACAAAAATTTCATAACTTGTATTTTTATGCAATTAAAAGTTAGCACATGACTAATAGTCACGTGTTAAAATATTTCAATGCAAAAATAAACAGTTTTGATATATCATATAGATCACCAGTGTTGTAAGCACGAGATATAATGGTGGATCCAGGATTTCCGAAAAGGAGATGGGCACATATGTATTAGCCAAACTACTCAGCCATTTTTGGAGCGAAATCTGGATTTTTATTGTATATATGTGGCGAAAAGGGATGATTACACGGTTTTCTCTCTCTCCCTCTCATTTCTGTCATAGTCTTTGTTTCTATCACTGCAGAGTGATAACGAATTTTTTTTTCATTTTATCAGAGACGGTTTGAGAGAGGAGGGGCAATCAAGCCATTCCCACCAAAGTTTATAATAAGAGAACATAAAATTCGTCATAAATAATAATCTGTCTTAATTATTTAAACCTAGTGTCATCCCATTTTCCATAAAATTCTGGATCCGATATTGTCCAAAAATTTCAAGATCTGTAGTATGAATGTATACTCTAATTGATCAGTTACAGTCACACTTTGCAAACGCATAGAAGATCCCTATCCCCATTTCCAGCTTTCTAGATAAACCATTTTGAAATGAAATTACGTTTAGAGTACACGGTTTTATATTCATTTTGAGTCCTACAATAGGGTCCACGGAACGCACCAAAGCTCGGATCTACAGAAATATAGAAGATAAAATCTAGTGACTTGACAATTTGATTTAACCATTTGACATATGAATACAAGAATAAAACTTTCACCTTTTAATTAAACCACTGCAATGACAATTCAAATCTACTGTTTATGTAGTTAAAGCAGTCCCCGTACAATATGTACCTATGCCTAATACTTACAATATGCATTTAGAACAGAGTCTTAATTTACAATGTGTGATTACTTTTTTCAATAGATTTAGCATGTTTTGTGATAATACAAAATTTATGTGAGTTTTATTGATATAGATGGGTTTCAATTGCTTTTTGAAAGAGAACAATTAGAAATTTTGAACATCGGTCCGATTTAGACAACGCGGCATACATATTTGTACCTTAGTGACTCAGTTCGTGTAATGGTGTTGTAAATTAACAGTGGCGGATATAATGCAATGGTGAATGAAAGAATCAAAGTACTGAGAGTACATATATAGGCGGGGCTATTTATCAGTATTGGTGATTTTTCTATTGCAGGAGAATATCAGTTGCTGCCATTTTTATAATTGAATTTTAAAATTGTACGTATCATTATATGTATGGTAGATATCAGGCTTCCTGTGTAATTTGTTGTCAGGCAAAATATACCGCAGATTCTTTCAATCTACGGTTGATATGACTATAAAATGACTCATTAAAGCCCTAAAACTAGAAAATATAAGATACATTTACTTAGAAGAAATTTCCCTACAAGAAATTACAAGAAATTCAAGCGAGGTGAGCGACCTTGATTTAGGCATGTACAGGACGGACAAACGGACGAGCAAGGTGATTCTATATACCCTTTACTTTGTTTCCCTGCCCCCCCCCCCAACCCCCCCCCCTCAAACAAACAAAAACAAAACACAAAAAAAAACATGAAAAAGCACTAAACGAATTGCTCGTGATCGCAAAATCTGTAAAATACGTACATGTAGTTCCTATTTTCGTTTTAGCTTCGCTTATTTTCGTGCTTAAATATAACAATGCAAAACAAAATCAGAAGTATCTCTGAATTATCTGATTGATGACGAGACAATAGAAATTTCTAGTTCTGTTAACCCGATTTACCTGAAAGTTATTCTTAACAACCTTTCAACAAGCAATCTTATGGACATTGTTAATGGTAAAGGCATGGCTTTACAACCTTGGTGACAGCAATGATACATATTACAATAGACACTTCAGACCTTATAAAACTTACGTAAACGATTGGAGTGATTACATTCTTCCTTTAGTTTAATCACTGTCTTTCAAAAAGGCGCACAATTAAGCGTTTTCAAAGTTCTTACTTTAAAAAAAAGTCAATGTCAATAGTAAGGTTAAACACAGAATTACTTTTTAAAAATAGTTACACTATAACTAATCTCTATATGATGCATGGACACCCTTCCTGACAAACATAAGAAAATTTCGTTGATAAAACTAAAACATTTGAAATGCACTCATTTGCAATTCTTATTTGCTGGAAATTCCATAGCTTAACATTTTAATGCGTAACTAACTCAGAAAAAAAAAACAAGCAAACAAAAAAAACCCTCAAAAATAAATAATAATAATAATAATAATAATAATAATAATAATAATAATAATAATAATAATAATAATAATAATAAAACCTAACAAACTCTTTGGACTCATTCTTTTGTTTCATTAATACAGTTTCATTGTATTTTTTCTACCAGAAACCTAATAATGTACATCATTGTGAAGGTAACTTTTACAACGTTTCGAAAACAATATACTTGTACAAAATATACCAGAAACAAAAATGGTGTTGTTCAGAAAAAGTTCATAGACATAAAATCTACATTATATATGATCTACAAGTATAAATGTACATAAAACCATAGTGAAATAAACACGGCTTTGAATTCTTTGTCTAATCAACAGATGTTGCGAATTATGCTTATATCTAAAGAGTCATATCGGGTTAAAATCTGCTTCATTAAAGTTGAACCTCTGACGAATCACATGATCCCGGTGATAGGGTATCTCAAATGTTCTGTTTATCTCTTGTTTTTTGGTTATTTTAATGATTATTTCGTCTATATCGTGGCATTGTGGAACATCCTGTACAACATTTATTTCCCCATGCAGTGGAACACCCTCTGCTGGCCGTGGAAGCAATCGGTCTTTAAACGTGCCGACCTGGACACAGGCTCAAGTGTGGCGTCCCGTCACCGGACTCACATGATAGAGTAACATTTACAACATTCAGTAAACACGCTTTAACTCTGTATTTTTGTATAATCGCGACTTTCATTTGTGAAGTGTGATTAAGTATAGACTGAAAGCCTCTCGAAATAGGAAATGAATTTAAGAGAAAAAAGGCAGCCTTGTGATTCTTAACCTTTGTTTTTGTTTTGTTTTGATCCCCTGATTAATAGGGACACTCCATCTGTCATGGACATCTTATGTTCAGATTTATGAATTTTTTAAAAAATGAAAGGGAATTTCGTTACAGCCAGTTTAGCTGCTCTGAACCTCTAACGAAATACAGATCGAGAGAGGGCCCAGCAACCAGACTAATCGCATACATCGTAAACAATCAAGACAACCCGAAATTCAACAAGATCAACTGGACGATGCGGGTAATGGCACGCGCACATCGTGTTCGCCTCTCGATCATCCAAGTTATGGCTGATTTTACGACTAGTGTCCATCACTATGTACATGACTTTGGACCACTAACGATGATCCCATACCAACTCTCACTTTTAATGTACTGTGCTATATGACGCCCTCTTTGAATACATTTTTAACTTGACCTGCGAGAGGTTCTTTTTTCTATTTTATTTTATTTCTTCCTTTTGTATGTGCTTGTAGATAAATGTGAGTATATTTGTGTGGTTTAAGATTTATATGGGGCGGGCGGGTATTTTCAAGAAGTAAATGTCAGAAGATCTGTGCGTTTCTTTTAATGCTTTCTAGAAATTTTGCAAAGTTTTTCCATACGTGGATACAGAGGGGGGGGGGGGGTACCGGGGCCTGGCCCCCCCCCCCCCCTGGCATCCGAAAATTTTACCCAAAAAGGTAATATTTGGGCTTTTTTTGGGTTGGACCCCCCTCGTCTAAGAGAAAAATTTACCTTTTTGTTTGGACCCCCTCTGAGAAAAATTTCTGGATCCGCGCATGTTTTCTACCATAAAACAGAATCACGAGATTTACATGCATGTACCGCACAGCCTGACAAACCATTCTGTATACACACAAGATTGAATCCCATACCAGTGTTACAGGATGTGCAGAAAGTATTGGAATCACATCAGCGACATTTTACGTTTGACAGCTATAGAACAGTTTCAAATATCATTCCTTTGCGAAAACACATAAAAGGAACATGTTATGATGTTTCATACTAATGTTTGATATTCTGTTAAGTTTTTCTGAGTTTATTTACGATTACTTTTCTCCATGGATTTTATTTACGTTGGGGTTGAATCTACGCTGAAGTAATTGATCACACATTTTCAATAATATTGATCTCAGTGGTCTATCCGGCCAGCTCATCATGTAAATTCCATTTTGGCTGTATCAGAGACATGTATATTCCCGAATGAACCATGCTCGATGTACTAGGGCATTATCGTCTTGAATCATCCGCCGCTATTTTGTTGTCAATCCAGCAAATGCAACCCAAATCGTGCTTTTTAATGTAAATCGTCGGAGTTACCGTGGTGGTAATAATTACCGAGGTTACTGTGGTGATATCAGTTGCCGGTTACTGTGGCGACTTTAGTTACTGGGGTTACTGTGGTAATATTAGTTACCGGGATTACTGTGGTGATATTAATTGGGGGGGGGGGGGGGGGGTTACTGTGGTGATACCAGTTGCCGAGATATTAGTTGCCGGATTTACTGTGGTGATAACAGTTGCCGGGGTTACTGTGGTGATATTAGTTGCCGAGATTGATGTGGTGATATTAGTTGCCGGGGTTACTGTGGTGATATTAGTTGCCGGGGTTACTGTGGTGATAACAGTTGCCGGGGTTACTGTGGTGATATTAATTGATAATATTCTTATGGGAATTCACACTCCACTCTTCTTTCTTATTTTCTTTTAACAAATACGTGTCTTTTATGGCAATTTGTGCTTACATAATGTTACATTGAACACACCCATGCATTGGTCGCATCGATACATTGGTACAATTGTAATTACAATCATTAATATTTTTATTTAAAAACAATATCTATATGAAATGACATTAAGAGAATCCTTGCTGTTTGATAAACTCACCTACAGTCACATTGCTTCCATGACGACCTTCCATCTCCAGCTTTATTCCAAAAGAATCAGTGGTCTAAAACTTTTTTATAACATTTATTAGAGTAAAGTTATGAATTTTTAACGAATAACTGGTTATTTTTACCCTGAGTGTCCACTCTAAAACATAGCTACTATTATGTTCTTTCCCTCCTCCGAACATTTCGGACATTTTCTTCTCATCTTAATATTTTTATTCAAGTATAAATCATAACAACATTACAGACTATAGGGAAAATGAAATGATTATGTATGATGTGAGAGAACATACTAAATATATTGTTTCAGGTCAAGAGTGATGTGTTTCACAAAGGGCAAGATCAATAAATTCCACTTTCATTTTGAAGGTTAAGATACTGTCACATACATTTGTGGCTGAATACTATTTGTACATCTCTGCACTTAAAAATTGTGAAGGTAGCATAAAACATCAACTAAGAACTAAACAATTTGTAATTGTTATATATCATGCATCTCTCAAATTTATATAATACTGCTCTGGCTTTTTATGGATTTTATTGTTAATAAAAATGATAAAATGGTTTCATGCTTGAATATATACATGTATGTACTTTTTAAAGTGCTATTAGAATGCTGGGGCACTTTGCTTTTTTTTTTTTTAAATCCTAATTAAAATATTATAAAATTCGTAAATATGACTGCTCCTTCTACTCCAGTTTTTCTCTGAGAGATATCTAAAAATATCGATTCGCCCAATTTTACAGAAAAACCATAGTAAAATAAAGACTTCCTGTACAACTTTATGTACAACTTTTAACGTCATTTTACTCTGACGTCACTATGCAAACATTAACCCCATAATTAAAACCCAAGGAAAACTTCTGATGTCACATATTACGGAGATTAACGAATGAAAAAATCCATCAAGTTGCTTATGGATTATTGTATGTATCTTGTGATCGGAGTCATACAGCAGCATAATTTTTTGTCAGCGACTAGTTTATGTAGATACGCACATTGTATAAAATTATTGTGAACATTCTTATAGCATTATAACATGTGCAAAGATCATGAATTCTATCAAAGATTTCAGACCTTTCATTGTACATTTCACTAAAAATTTCAACTCTTTAAGCTTCATGATCTCTGATTAGTGAGCCCATTAAACCATATATTCCATAATATTATAATAAAATACCACATGTTCAGGGCAAATAACTCAAATACTGGACAATAAAAAAGGAGATAATTTTAAACAATACTTCAGATACAGGTATGCAATATTTGATTGTATCTACTGTCTCTTTCCTTGTTTCCACCTCCTTTTTTAAACTACCTTTCCTTTTTGACTGTATGCGCTTTTACATAACATCTTAAATTACTCTGTTATAACTGCTCTGGTATTGCCATATTCCCATTCATTGGTTTATGGGTATAATTTTGACTTTTATGCCCACCATATCAAGTAACATTTCCCTGTGCATACTGGGATTTCCACACATAGATTTTGTCCTCACATGCAGTTATTAAACATGTGTCTTCAGGATGATAGGTCAAGGAATGAATAACTTTCATTGTATCATGATGTAACTTGTGGACTATTTTGGCCTGAAAGAAAGCATGTAAAGACAAATCTCTGAGACAAAGTATTGTATCAAAAAAAAATTTTCTCTCTTCCCTAAAATGAGTGACAAGTTATTTTACTAAATAACATTAAAACTATGGGTTTTTTTTTCAAATTTCAAGAAATTTTCACCATGTATAAGAAAAAAGAAGATGGGACACTTGATAACACAGTTTTGAAAGTAAACTGGAACAGAATTAATATTGGGATATGGGGTGAGGATTTTTTTATAGAAGAAAGATTACTGAAAGAAAAACTTATTTCTCTTCACTAAACCAATTATTGAATCCAAAATCTGAAAATTGGTTTGTAAATAGTTAATTACATGATTTTATGAACTAGTAAATAAATTCTGGGGCTGACCCATTGTAAAATTGTTATAAAGATTGGATAAACGAAGATGTTTCTTCTATCCAGAAGAATCTTAAATGAATAATAAGTATATAGAAGAAAACTTTAAGTCTCCCGATTTTCTTTTAAGCCTGTTGTAGAAATGAAAACCAAACCATAACATTTCTTCTGAAAATATTAATGAAAACTAATCATTTGAAAAAAAAGAGAGATAAAAACTTTGATATGAGGAAATTATTTTGTAGTTTCAATACATTACCTCCAATAAGTCCCACATATACACAAGTCCGTCCTCTGATCCACTGAGTACATGTGTGTCTTTACAGTTCAGACAACTGTCGATCTTATAACGATGGTTCTGGTGGCCTGTATATCTGTAACAAGACCCAAGGAGTTATATGTAAACACATGATGGATATAGTGTGGTTTCTATAGTAGCTGAAATTTTATTATATCATAGGTTCAGCTTGATGCACCCTTTAGTAATCAATAGACATTATGACTGTTTGAAACATTTTATCTTTGCAAACTGGTTAGCCAACCACTGAAATCCGAGTGGTTTTATAAGATGTTACAACATCATGTCATTGCCTGACACCATGTCAATGCCTGACACCATGTCATTGCCTGACCAAGATATGGAACACTAACTTAAAACATCTCATAGGATCAAAATTTCATAAACAAATTTAAGGTTTAAGTTTCAGAGAAAATATTCAAAAAATTGACTTCAGAATCAAAGTTCCTTTCAGTCCTGTTTTACCTCTGATCAGAATGTAATCAGGAAATATTGAGGCGGACTTTCCATACATCATTCTTACAAACTTTTATTTAAACTGTTTAAAGTTTTCCAACATCGGACAAACTGATAAGGGAGGCTACTGTATGTAATAGCTCAAATGATCATTCACAAAGAAAACCAATACAGCAATACCAGAGTTTCATTTAAAACTGAAAAAAAGACTAGCTTATAGGAAAATTGATCTTTGTGATCCTCAGTGTTGACTTACTCATTCAGCATTTCCCCAGTATCTTTGTCCATCAGTTTTATAGAGTTGTCCAGTGTACTGGTCAGCACACACTGTCCATCTCTGGTGAATGTCACAGATGAAACAGAATCTGTAAATGGGATTCCAAATATTCCAATGAATTCACAATAAATACTGTCTGATATAAAACTAGATCAAAGTTACAACTTAGAAGGTCAAAACTTCCAGTTTATACATAGCTCAAATACGCCACAGGCATACATTGATACTATTAGATGTACATAAACACACATTGAATTTAATGAAAATTGATTCTCATTTACTGTAATACAAAGAGAGATAACTCTAACATATGTATGTTACATAATACAACTGGAAGGTTTTTTGTTACCTTGAAATTCAAAGTCTGAAACAGTGATGTTTTGGTTTTATTAACTAAGCAATAGAGGGAACGTAGTAAGATTTAGTGAGTTCTTTTCACCATTAATTTCCCTTTTTCATATGGTCTGTGAAGCAAAAGTACATATAGTGATCACTTTGTCTAAGATTGATTGATTAATTATTGTTTTACATCACTCCACGATTACAATCTCCAAAGCAGAGTTGTCGTTCCTCTACAATCCACACACACCTCTGCCAACGTCTCAGGTTTTACAAGATTCTTGTAAAATCAGAGTTATGCCTCTAGACGATATGACTTGGTCTTCAATAGCATTATTAGTTAAATTTAAAGCATTTACCATGTTATATTGAGTTTTAATCAGGCTTCTACAAGAAATAAACCCCAAATTCATACCGCACTATATTTTCTCAGCGTACAAATCAGCGAACTTATGTAATACAGTTTGTCAATAACACTATCATTTGCACCTCATTGTCTAATTTTTGCCCAGATAACTTGAACACGATGACATTTTTCCCAAAACACGCAAAACAGTCTATATTTTCTGCCTTCTGACTAGGGACTACTTTCAGTAGTTGGCAGAGATTAAAGGGAGTGCAAGGACCGTAACTCTGCTTTGGAGATTGTCCACGATTATTTCACGTATATGGTGATGGCATCTGCCTGATGCTTTGCATACAAATTTAGACCTTTGCAACGGATCCATCCGAAGCAGTGAGGGATCTTTAATGTGCCACGCCAACCGTGACACGGGACCTCAGTTCTTACTGTCTCATCCAAAAGACAGAACACAGGTGCGCCCAGGGTGGGAGTCAAACCCTGGACCTCTCGGTCACGAGCTGAGCATTTATCCACTTGGCTTCACTTTATCTAAGAGTCTGTCTTGCAAGCTGGTAGAGAACTTATTACAAGAGTACCGGTAATGCCTGTTACAAAATATGCCCATTGCTTAATATTAGGAGAGCAATGGAACATGTATCACCTGACATATATTTGACAATGAATGAGTGACTCTGACTTTGGATGTAAATTTGCCCTTCATTGGATGTTCTAACCCATCATGACTGACCTTCCCTGTAAGTTCATGCCTCAAATGTTTAGCCAAAAATAAAAATTAAATAAAATAAATGAAAAACAACACAAACAAAAACAAAAAAAGAAAAGAAGAAATTATCACCCATGTACACAGTGACCTTGACCTTGCAGCTATGACCTTGACTCAAGATCATGATACACAGTCTTCCCATAGGAAACAAATAATACCAAATATAAACTTTGTGTTGTTGATTATTATTTAAAGTTACTCAATGATTGTTACATGTATATGGTGCTGGCATCTGTCAGTTTTTGTAATGTACTTGCATGGTAATCCCTATATACAAAATATTTCTCATAATGTATTTCTTACTTCCAATAAAATCCTTGACCATTTTGCCAGTGCGCAAGTCATATCTCCTAATACTGCCATCTGCAGAGCCAGTCAAGATCTCATGGTCAGATACTTGAAGAGAAGTCACACTGTCCTTGGCCTCGTCCATTACCTGTGGAGCAGATTTTGTGGAAGTTTTGATTCTCCAGTAACATATATAAAGTATGACATCTCCATTTTCATTTAAATTTAAAATTGATTCATTTACCTTGCTCAAATGTACTGTAAAGATAAATATTAGAATAAAAGAAATTTGTGTTCCAGTTTACATCCATTTCAGTATATTTTCACCTGTTGTATTATGTTAACATTATCATGCATTGTTCAAATTTTGGCCTGCTGACAACACATCCTTGCTTTCAATCAGTGCTGTAAAATTAAGGTCCTACACTTGGAGCAAGCTTTTACTTTAAATCCAAATACCTAAGTATCAAAGATAATCTATGACTTTCGGATTCAATCGTAAGACCTGGCATATTTCCATCACACACTTGATAATAAGACTCGGAAGTAAGTAGTAGACATATTTCTGGAACATTTATATCACATGACCACAAAATATTGGATGATGCTTGTATTGCATGAGGTGAAATTAAATCTAGTCTTTTCAATGTAACAAAATGCAAAAATATTATGATAATGTCATTTATTAACATTTACAAGGGGTTTTGATGACTTATTATTTTATCTTCTTCCACTTAACCCTTATTTCCAATGGAAATGGGTGAGACTTTCTGACTGCTTACAATCAGGACTCTTATTAACTACCCTTCTCTGTTTGTCTTTAAAAACAAACTACCATATAAGCAAACAAATACATGTACATAAATAAAGTGACTGCTACATGATATAAGCATACAACTAGACATAACCAAAGATTTCTTTGCTAGACAACATTGTGATTCTGTTGTACATTTTCCTAAATTTTCTTACCTGAATAGGATCTAGCTTTCTACTTTTACAGTCCCAAATTCTGACTGAATTATCAGTGGATCCTGATAGAATAAGTGTTGATTCTTCATTGAATTTTATGCAGTTAACTGTTCCTGGAAATACAGGCACTTCAATACATATGTCTATTATTAGCCTCACTGTATGATTTTTGTTGACCAAAAGTTTTCCTTTTTTTTCCAAGAGTCAATTGCATTGTATTATAAATCTGATCAATTCTTGTCATCTTATCTATAGGATCTGAAATGAATTTTCATTCATACAGTATTTATGAAACGAGTTGTTTGTTTCACCTAGGCTCGGGAATATAAAACACACAACAAGTTTCATAAATACCGTATGAAATGAAATTCATTTCAGTTCTTTTTATCACATGTTAATGAGCATGTCATATACCATAACAAGTTTAGAAGTTTTTATCTCAGGGATCACCATCACCATCAAATTTCTTGTACACGTATTGGAAATGTAGTAAATATGACACATTACAAATGATACAGAATTATACATACATGTACATGTATTTCATTTTGCTGTTGAATCAAAATTATCATCTGCCTTATCACTATCACCTTCTAATGATTACTGTAAGAAAGAATAAAGAACCTATTGGGGGATCCAGAAGAAGGATGAACTACATGTACTGGATCGTGCTTGCCATCTTCATCATGTTTATATAAGATGAATCTATATAATTACAGGTATTCATTTTACTTACCTGCATGACCTCTGTATTTCCTCAGAGCCTTTCCAGAGGCAACGTCAAAAAGGACAACTGTCTTATCCATTCCTCCGGAGCAAATTTGGCTATTGTCACAAGATGACTGTGCATCTAGCACTTCATAACCATGCCCAGAATATGACTTCAGCAGTAAGTTACGATGGGGATTCCATAACTTGACGGACTTGTCGCTTCCACATGTCAAGCAATAGTTACCATCACCTTGTAGAAAATAACAAAATTTGAGTATGTAAATGCAATATCCTGTTTTTGCCAAACTTCATAGATTGGATTATGGTTATACATGGAAATTAATTTCATATGAATGTACAGCAAAGACCACAAATGTTTTTGGCATAGACAATCATCCACATAAACGGGTTGGGAACACCCTTTCCTTTGAGAGACAATCACTCAAACAATCTCAGTTTTTAGGAAGTATTCAGAAGAAATAAATAAGTTCTATAAATGAAATTATGGAATTTAAAATTAAATGTCCAAAGGGCATATCTTTATCTATGAAATACTGAATAAAGTTTATAAAAGAAGTTGAACATCTTAACTTCCTGATTTTAAGTCTATTGGCACAATTTTGCAGTTTTTAACTTCTATTGGTCAAGGACCAGTTCTGGACTAAGGCCATTTACTAGCTAAATTCCAATAAGTTCCACCAGACTGCTGTAGAGGAGTCCAGCAAAGAGCTGCACAGTTTATCATGGGAAATTACAGAAGAGAGTGCAGTGTTGGCTTGATCAACTCCAATTACATGGTCTACAAGCTAGATGACATAAGGCCCAAATGACCATGATGCTGTGTGGTAAATCATCTCATTGATGTTCCATCAACACCTTTACATCCAAATCAAATGGTGCCATAAAATGGGGGAATCCTCTTTCTGCAACCATCATCCTTTTGGACTCTCTCCCACAGCACACTGTAGATTCTGATTCCCTTGGGACTTTTTAGGTCTGAATCGGGGAGTGTACAATTCACTAATCAAGCGACTGAAGGTTTTTTCAAAATTTTAAGTTAATGAGCCTTCCATTCCATGATTTTACCATTTTAACTGGGGGCCATGATGCCCCAGATGGGGTCTTGCACAGTACTGAAGAAGAAGAAATTGGTATTTCAGCTTCTGAAATAAGAATTTACAAGACTTTTTCATGTGCCTCTCTGAAATATATGACCTTCAAGTGAGGGAGAAACTGGGTAATTTCTCTGTTGGGTTTTGGGGTTTGTAAACCTCTGGCAGGGGGGAAGTGTCAGGGGCAGATCCAGCTTTTTTCAGGGGGGGGTCTAAAAATTTTCAGACCCAAAATTCATCTTTTGATTCGATTTGCCTAAATGTTTTAAATGCATACATTGTATATTTTATATCAATACCGGTACTTGAACTGAATACTTTACGTCTAAATAATTGTCATATATAAAGAAGATGTTGAATTATGTTGTTAACAAATTGGTAATAGATCTATCAATAGCCCCATTCTATAAATATGATCCAAAATTGGGGGGGGGGGGGGGGGGGCACCCCGGTACCCCCGCTGGATCCGCCCTTGAGTGTGAAGAATGCCAGTATAGAGTGCTCCCATACAGCCCTGTTTTCCTCAAATTAGCTAGAGTTATCTCCCTCACTGGAGTACAACTCTCGGACTTTATCCATCAATGCTCATATAAAACTGCTTGATTTAACTTAATTTTATGAAATAATCGCATCGTTTATCTAAATGTTTTACAGAAAATTTTCAACTGATTGATTTATTTACTGATTAATTAAGAATGAAGTCACGAAATCTACCCTGATAAATAGTTAATGTCTCAGAAATCTAATAAAGTTTACATGGTAGAGATGGAAAAAGTCCGAAAGTTGTACTCCAACATGACCGCTAAAGCTAGTGGTATGACATCACATGGGCAAACTCTATAGGCCAAGATAGCTCAATGGTGAGAGCATCTATCTTGATAGCAGGAGGTTCTGGATTCGATTACGGGTCCGGCCACAATACAAATGATTACTGAAAACAGCAATTGTTACGCATTTGATTGATTGTCTCTCTCAAATGAGCCTGATGAAGATAAATATTAAAATTTTATTCAACATGACGTTGAACAACGTTCAACAATCGCGATCATACTATTTACACAATACATATACAGTACATGTATTGTATATGCAATAGATAATAATAAACACCAGAATCATGCTTACTGTTCAGTCTGACAGCCCGCACAGCTCCTTGTTTACATTGAATTGTGCTAGATAATTTGGCTGGTAATTCTGTTGTCATTCTGAATCTGATTCCGAGTCAAGTTGAAAAATGTTTTCATGGCATACGCGGAACAATCAAACCGAGTCCATTCCACTTTTATAGTTAATTAGCTATATCGAGAAATATTTATTCAATCTATATATATTACATTCGCTCGTCAGTAAATCAGAGCATTCGGACATCCTCGACCTTTTCCTTCGTAAAAAAGGACACCTTTTCCTTCGTAGAAAAAGCTCGGACGTCACTCGTAGCCATTATTTAAAATAGTTCCTGTAGTTATAGACGCTCGCATGTGTACCAGACAAATAGGTCAGTGCTTGGCGTGTAATAAAGACGTTAGAAGACTATCAAAATCCAACGGACTTAAATTAAACGTTAATCCCGAACTGTTGCAGATTTAATTACTTTCCTTGACATAGATGACATAGATTGTGTACTGGATTACATTTTACATCGCTGATATATTTCCGAGTACAATGCCGGAAACCGATTGATGCATGGAATCGATGTAAGTCATTCCGCCGAGTGACGTACGAGTCTTTTTACGTAGGTACAAATAAAGGGCGAGGCTGTTCCGAATGTAAATCAGAGAATTAACAAAATCCTGTGTAACACACACACACACACACACACACACACACACACACACACACACACACACACACACACACACACACACACACACACACAAACCTATATATTTAAGCCACATTGAAAACCAAAGCTTTTTTAACTAATACGAAACCGTTCTTCTTCTTTTTTTTTTTCTTTGTTAGACTTCTCTGTAGGAGCACCTCTTTTCGATGTTCTTGACAGAGTCCCTTTCACCATATTTAAAAAGTTAGAAGACCGTACGTCGTTGGAAACGTGACAGTTGTATATATACGGTATACTTGCACACAGAATAACTACAGCCCGTCCCGTTTTTTTTTTTTTTTTTTTTATTACTGGTACCTTACTAATGAGATAACATCTTTTCTCATGTAATGCATAACATAATCGTCCATATAACTGTTCTATGTTTGTTCTTATACGCAAAGACTTAGTATAGTTTTGAAATACAATTACAGGCAAGTTGAATCCACTTGATTTTTATTGAATGCTGCGCGATTACTTTAATTTGTAGTATGTAGGTACCTGTCTACATCTTTAGCTTTAATTTACGGCCATGCGACTTACTTCCCTTGTACTGGCGGTATTTGGTTGTGCTGTCGGATGTAGAGAACTTGGTATATTTCGAATAATTACTTTTGACCCTCCCTTTAAACTAATGTTTATTCAATTTGATTAATGATTCCTCCACAGCCAACTCTGGTTAAATTCTCGTATCTCTTTGCAAAGATTTATAAATCTTTGATATTTAGATTCGGATTAAACATACTAGCTGCCTAGCAGATTCAGAAATTAAAAATCATTAGAAGATTTTCACGTTCAGATAGTTATTAACTCTATACTTTACGAGATTGTATATACCGGTTAAAATTATCGTTCTTCATTATCGTTTCAAAGAAATTAAAGGCAATGGGTAAATGATATATTCAAGTTATAAAATAAATACATCCAGTGATGCCCTACACAATACTGAGATGCGGAAGAAACGCAGAAAATTACCTATACGGATTATTTCATGAGAGTAATATGGATCATACCCGTCGAAGGAGATATCTTAACTGGAATATTTTAGACACTACTGTTGTTGTCGCTTCCTTCTCCGCGAAATAATATGCAGTTTACTCATTTCGATTGTAAGATGAGTGGATAATGATATATCACCCCCACATAGATTTCAAATTCCCATATTTCAATTTCAATTGTAATAAGTATTAACCTCTATGGTATTCCTAACAGTGGAAGATGAAGAAAAATTAGGTTGTTGGTTGGTTGATTAGTGTTTTACGTCGCTTTCCACAATTTTTCAGTTATATCGCGACATGGAAGCAGGAGGTAACATACCTCTTAAACACAGTGGCGCAATCCAGGAATCGAACCCGGATCGCCGTGCCGTAAGCCAAGCGCTTAACCACTACACCAAGCCTGCCCCTAGAAGAAGTAGGACATCTTCTGCTGAACATACTACTGAATAGCCATGTCTACATTTCCTGAATTGTTTTCAAACTAAACGTACTGACACAAATCATATTTTTTTAACCACACTAATTGAATGACGTTTGTTACGTCAATTGACCGTCCTAAGTCGGTATCGTAACCCCAGCAGAGTCAAATGTTTTTGTAATGTCTTCATTTCAGTGTATATTCTACTAGTGTCATGGGGATTTTTTTGTGCATGTCCGTGGTGATTTTTGTCATACAGCTTTGTCAGATGTCTTCAGTTTTCTTTTTTTTTATTTTGATTTTTTCATCATTAGTGATTGGCAACCGTTATTAGAGGTGAAGGAAACAAATAAAAAGTGCGGGTATGGAAATATTTTCGGTGGCAAGAGTGGAGATTAAATATATTTTGAAAATCGTCATATTACCAGCTTAAGTTAGAGAGAGAGAGAAAGAGAGAGAGAGAGAGAGAGAGAGATTATTGTTTTGTGTCACTAAACGATTCTTTCTCATATATGGTGACGGCTTCTGTCTGATGCATTACACCACAGGGGCCAAGCGCGTAAAGGGAGTGGGACCTGATAGTAAGAGAAATGGGACAAACTTCAAAGTGGAGTAAACGCCATCGACACACTTCAAACGCTGAATATATGCATAACTCCCTGCAATCTGGTTAAAATCTTATCTGTATTCCGCTTCTCTATTTATCCCATTGCGTAATCCGCAGTGGGACATATAGAGAAGCGGAATACAGATATGGTTTTAATCAGAACTCACTGAAAACCCATAAATAATTATACATTGTTGTTTAAATCAATGATTTTTACGTTCATACACAAAATCTCAACTTCATAGTCCATACACCTGACCCCATTTCTCTCCAGGGTGGACAGCGTTTTAAGCAGGTTGCATGCGCATATATAAAAGAATGCATGCATGCGTAAATAATTATCCACTTACCCTATCACTGTACTGATGAAATTATCCATGTTAACTGTAGTAAAGTCCAAAAATCGCACTACTACACGACTGTCAAAATAACAACGAGAACGTAGTGCGATTTTTTGTGATAGAGACAGAGACAGACAGAGAGACACACAACCACACAGACACGTACAGAGATACACACAGAGACAGAGAAAATTTGACCCTTTGGAATTTTAGATTTTATTCCATATTGTCAAGTTTGTCATATATTTGAATATTTTTATTATATTTTAACATATTGCGATTATTTACAAATAGTATTTTATCAGGAAATACGAGACAATAAAAGAAAAAGAATGAACACTTAGACGAACGAGTTGTCTATCTTTAACAAAAATTATGGCGGCGTCCACAGATTTCTACTTGCGGTATTATGTTGGACATAAAGGCAAATTTGGACACGAATTCCTTGAATTTGAATTCCGTCCTGATGGTAAATGATGCATATGCACTATTATACAGATCTTTTCTTTATCTTTTATATTTATTCATATTTCGAAGGCGGCGTGTTTGAATAAAATGTTTCACCTGATATGGATAGAACCTAAGAAGGGTGATAGTTACATGTTATAGATGACTTTTCATGCAAATACCACCTTGCAATAAATAATACCGATGGCTAGAATTTCCTCAGTTGCGTCCAATACATAAAGAGCGATAACTCCAAGTTGTTGGTGTACAGTAGCGTGACTTATCAATTAATACAAACTGGACAAAATTCAAATGATTACGTACACTAATATCTCTGTATCGAGAACAAATGCAGGTGATTGACAATACATTCAAAATGCGTTTCTGAATTCATTGTTAATCCCGAACTGGACGTAAACTCGTATATATGACCACTGAAACGTTTATGCAGAATTCACCCGCGGGGCATGGATCACTTTTTTAATAACATCTGGTAATTGACTGTTAATTATTTAATACCGATGACGTATGGGTTTTTTATTTAGCAATCAGTTTTAATATTCGTGATACAGAACGTGTGACATAATCAGAGCTGTTAATGAAATGTATCTATACACACACGTTAAATTACAAATCAACAAGAAATTGTTTTTATTCATGCATTAAAGATCAAGATAATTCGAATTGAAAATATTTTATGTTCATGGCCGATGCCGGTTGTTGATTAATTACTATCATCTTTATCCAACGTCACAGCGTGCGCCAGGAATTGACTTGTTTTCACATGTTTTCATGTCTATAATCAGGGACGTATATATTTTTAATATATATATATATATATATATATAGGTCCCTGGTATTTCGAAATTGACCTCAGTTTAGTACAGACATATAATATATGTGTTATATATATTTCTCTAGATAGCACAATGTACGTGTCCCATTTCTCAGAATTCAAGTGCGGACAGGGCGAGTCTGCCATTGAAAGAATCTGTTAATCAATCAATGTCAATTTCTAACTGTAGTTTACTCTTATAATTTATAACATTATTAAGGATTTTACTTAGGCAGAGTAGCTGAAAAATTAACATCAGTTATTTCAGTCAAAGACATAGATTACTTCAGTTTTTGAAAGTAGTCTGCGTCTCTGTTTCAACTGATTAAAATCAATCAAAAACTGAAAAGAGTGTCTTATATATTATACAAGGGTATCCCTGTGGAAGGTTTAACTTGTTTTGGGTTTTTATTTTTCATACATTAATTTTTGGTAAATACTAAATATTTCATTCCATATCTATTATAGCCTGAAATGATTTAGTTAAACACGCGCCATCCACTGTCACCGGAACTTTCACTGAAAAAGATGAAAATAATAAATTCAAAATAACACATACATTACTTCCGTGTAAATTTCTATCTTTTTATTATTGTATTTTTCTTTGTAAGTGAAATCAAGGACGTGTATATTGTTTAGATATATATGCCCCTAATGAAATAAACTGCAGTATTTTTTCTCGGACATCACCTCAGTTTTACCGTATCAGTATACTGTAGAGTTATCGTTCTTTAAAATGGCGATCCCACCATTCATAGATGTTAGACAATATAAATTGACTTTTCATAGTTATTAGGAGTTGAATTTTTACAAAAATTTGTATAGACGCATATTTTAAGTCAACCTATCGATGTATATCAACAAATATACATAATATCCCCTAGGAAAACGGTGGGCTTACAGTGGACTTACGGTGGGCTTAAAATCTTCCGTGGGCTTAAAGTAGTCTGACCAATATTTTTATACGTCCCTGACAAAATTTATCCATTTGGTCATAACAATTCATTTTGCTGGTATTCACAATCACAAGGACGTATATAACATAACATAACCCTCGTACAGCGTAACTTATGATTGAACATATAAAACTCTAGTAAATACATCAGTACATAGATCATCTGAATGATAAGACATACGAGAACGAAGTATAGTTTAGTGAATCCATAGCCAATCCTGCTGTGATTTTAGTAAATGCTGGCATTTGGTTGTCATATTCAGATTGACATTACGTACAAATCCTTTGGGGGGAGAAATTGTTATATTCTTAGTTCCCATGTAAAACGTGCGCCCACAAAAATCGACTTAACAAATTATGAAATAAGTGCACTTTATACACGGTAATTACCTGCAGACTAGTATTCAAAGAAGCTTAGTAGGAAAATGGAAAGTAAAGGAATCAATATTCTTTTAAACAACAAGCTATAGCACAAGGGCCAGGGGAGCCCAGTGAAAAAAAAATAAAAAAAAAAGCCCTTTCAGTTTTGAAATAAATCTGACTTGTCAGGGGATATGATTTTTTTTTTTCATGTAAAGAATAATAGCAGTTTCTATGGGACACAGTAACTTCAGTAATCGTGAATGGATTTCGTAAAACTGAATCAAAAATGCTTAAATAAGATAGAGGAAGAATCCTTTCAGTTTTGAAAAAAATCTGCCTTGTCTTTACAGAGTTAAGGGACTTTAATTTTCGACATCTATGGATGCCATTATGCCCATAACTTTAAAAAACATTAGTGGTTTCTTATGAAACTTATGCAGATTGCTTAAATAACATAGAGGAAGAGCCCTTTCGATTTTGAAAAAAAAAAATTTTTTCATGGATAGAATAATTCAGTTCAGTAGGACGTGATAACTTGAATAAACATTAGTGGTTTTTAATTGGAGTTCTGAGATTATGTGAAATTATAGGAAATTCATTTTTCACTCCAACTTTTTTAAATATAAATTAGTGCTAGAGTTATGTATGAACTTTAATATACCGGTATATTGCAGGATTTTATTTCTTATGTATTCTTACATTTGTGTACATTTTTGACAGAAATAAAAGGAGGAGGGGATTAAATTTTTCTCTTTGCCACTACTTCTTACTGCCTTCATGGATTTCCATAATATTTCACAAAGTTGTTGCCCAGGGCTTAAGCATGTGCCATCTTAAGGTCCTGAATAATAGGCAAAACGGGAATGTTTCCATTCTTTCAAATTTCATACCTTCAAACTAAGTGACAGGCTTAATGTAGTATGACTGTATGACATGCTAGGTATTGCTCTTGTTATCAAGAACTTTATGAAGTAAAATAATTACTTTTGTCTTTGAAATCTTCACAATTCCACAATCACCTGCAAAACACCTTCTTAAGACATTTTGCCAAGGCAAAATGCCATTTGTAAAACATTATCGTATGAAAGTCAGTTGTTTAGTAAAAATTACGGCATCTGTACGTACTAAGTGCCTGCTACTGCTTGTGTTGGTCATCATAATCAACTTTACCATCTTAGATATGAGAGAACATTTTACACTATATATTATTTATTAATTATAATTTTGACACAATTGTTGTCACAGGAACATTTACAACCACTTGCATTTTCCCAAGAGAAAACCTTGGAGAAGTTAAAACTAACATATTATATTATCACACAAAACAACAGAAGTTTAAAGTTGGAAATTTATGAAGTACTTAAAACCATATACATGTAGTATGAGAGAAATGAATGTAATTTGATAGGTAGTAAGAGCTTGTATAATTGATGAAGGGAGTTGATTCTGAAGAGAAGCTTGACTTAACAGTTCATCAAAGAAAACAATGTTGAGTGTTACAAATTACATAAATAAAAATATTTCTTACTCTTTAAGATATGATCTACATGCACGAGGAAAGATAGGAAAACAAAGAAACAATTCAATTTTTAACTTGATTTTAAACTGCCTTAGGTACATGTACATGTAACAAAAGTCTTTTCATAAAGTGCCCCTTTAAGAGAACTTTGTGTGTGACTGTCCTTTTTGAATCATAGATTTACCGGTAACACTATTACAGTGGTGGTAGACAGTTAGCTTTACCATCAACCCAACATTGGCATGTTCTTGATGCCGAATGTTAAAGCTCATTATGACCTGGGCATTATACAAGTTGTGAGAATATCATCACTGACATAACGCTGCACCATTCTAGGGGTGTATATATGTACTGCTAGACAAACCAACCTAGTTTGGCTAAAATGATTCCTTCACTGAAGATGTCACATATGATTTATTAGATTCCCGAGTTCGCAGTGGATTCTTATGTTGATAAGTGAGAAAGGTCACAGTTTATGGTGTTTCATAAGGGAAAACTGATGAGACAATTCTGAATCCAGCATACTGCTCAGATTGAGGACAACTCTAAATCTAACATACTGCTCAGATTGAGGACAGTTCTATATTGAACATTCTGCTCAGATTGAGGACAATTCTATATCTAACATTCTGCTCAGATTGAGGACAATTCTATATCTAACATACTGCTCAGATTGAGGACAATTCTAAATCTAACATTCTGCTCAAATTGAGGACAATTCTAAATCTAACATACTGCTCAGATTGAGGACAATTCTAAATCTAAATACTGCTCAGATTGAGGACAATTCTAAATCTAACATACTGCTCAGATTGAGGACAATTCTAAATCTAACATACAGCTCAGATTGAGGACATTTAATCACAAACTCCAACATACAGTTTAAAATTACCAACTTACCGTGTACTTCAAAAGATCATTCAAAAATTGTTGTGGATTGTACATGTAAATTCTTGAGATCACAAGTGGTACATGTATATGTTTATAATGGCAATATGCATGAAGCTTACACCATTCACAGCACTTACATGTAGTTTTTACATGTACATGTAGAGGAAAACCATTGCGACAAATCTAAATGAAATATCAAATCACTTGTAACAGATTTGTCACAAACTCTATTTTTCCAATCTTCAGTTAAAATAGTACAGTAAAAATGACTGAAACAGGAAACAAATGAATATCACAGAATACCATGTGAAAAGTTATTCACGTTTCACGTTTATAAACATCTGAAATATTACATGGTTGTCATGCTCAGTTACTCTTGTGAAGGTTTTCAACCATCTTTAAGATAACAATGCAGTAAACATACAGTTAGGTCTAAAGATAAATGTTGCTGCTGAGCTATATCTGAGTGCTTCAAGCAGTGAGAATATAGATTGAATCAAGATAGCAGAACTAACAGAAAAGATGATCTTAATGGTAAATGTTCGTTTATGAAAGGGATTATGTAACATTTGTGCTACCATAGGTCCATATTTATATAAAGAAACTTCAAAAGTGTCGCTTCTAATATAGATAATTGGTATGACAGTCTCTCCTTTACAGTGATACATTAATATTACTACTGATAATTGTTAGCGATGGATAACATATCAATTGTAAAGAATGTCATAGATTTTAGAATAGGAACAACATGAAGCGTATATGTTATACATGTATGAAATTACAATTCTGACACAAAATATTATCAAGTTTTGCAACATCCGTACTGTTTTATCTGATAGTTCATTTTATTTTTCGCGCAAAATATATACAGACTATGAGATAAAATGGAGTTTAAGTTTAGCTATCGAAAGCAGAATTTTTCTTTGATGTGTTTCAAAAATGTAGGCCAGCAGACAACTGATATCTAAAAAATATTGAAAAATCATATGTGAAGGACCGAAATCTTATTTAGAAGTGAAATTTGGCAGGATAAAGTACTCAAGGTCTCACCAACAAGTGTACTGGTAGTTGTTTACCGGTATTAGCTAGATCAACACAGCATTAGCTTTAGAGCAGGGTAAATTATGTCCACAACAGGACTGATTTTAACATCTTTTAATGTGGATGAAGAGAATGTTCGAAAAATAAAACATAATCAAAGAAGGTTGCAGCAAAGTGTTTGGTATTTTATTTTTGACGCATAGACACGTGTAAAAGAAATTCTGATACTTTGTCATTTTTAGCTCACCTGAGCCAAAGGCTCAAGTGAGCTATAGTCATAGTGCGCCGTCCGTCGTCCGTCGTCGTCGTCCGTCGTTAACTTTTTCACATTTTCGACTTCTTCTCTGGAACTACATTGCAGATTTGGATCAAACTTTGTGTAAATGATGTACTCAAGGTCCTCTACTAAAATTGTGTTCGGGATCCAGATTCCCTCAGGGGTGGATCCAGGGCGGGACCAAAAGTGCCCAAAAGGGTACCCCTCTTCAAACATCTTCTTCTCCAGAACCAGTACATAAATGAGGAAACTAGTTGCATTTCAACAATCTATAAAGATTGGTTATTAAAAATTGTGTTCGGGGTTAAGATCCGTCAAATAGAAATTTACGCTTTTTTGACGTGTTTCTGGACTTAGTCATTTCAATGAAGAAAAGTGTCATGTTTTTCAGTTAATTGATATTGATGATTTCTTAATGAATATTTTGATCATAATTGTGGTAAGGAATATTATTGTGAAAGAATTTTGTCATTATTTCAATTTTTGGATTTTTTATGAATTTTTTAAGACTTCCAAGAAAAAGGGGGGGGGGGGGGGGGTTGGCCATTTTTCACATTTTCAACTTTTTCTACGAAACCACATGAAAGATTTTAATGAAACATGGAATACATGAAGTACTAAAAGTCCTCTATCAATGTGGTAAATTTCATCCAAATTGGTTAACAGATAATGCCACCATGTCTAAAAAGTAGGTCTCACAATGGTACATATACCACTTGGTAATTGAAATATAGAGAGTAGCGGATCAAATCCAGCTGTGGTCAAAAAAAATTTTTTTTTTTTTTTACACATCTGAATAAGTTTTTAGATGTTTCTCAACACTCAACATATGAAATTAGGAATTTTACGTTTAAGACTTCCAAAAAAAAGGGGGGGGGGGGGGTGGTGGCCATTTTTCACATTTTCAACTTTTTCTACAAAACTGTTTGAAGGATTTTAATAAATCTTGATAGAAATAAGTCACTTATGATCCTCTTCAAATTCTGTTGTTTTCGTCCAGACCTCTTTACAGGTGGCACCACCATAGTCAAAAGTAGGTCACAAAAGAGTTCCCTCCTTTAACAATATTCTTTTTCATACGGGCTGTATACAGAGACAAACAGAATGCATTGAAATGATCTAGAGGGATGAGTGAAGACGTATTGTCATTTTGGTTCCCTTCCAAAATCAAATTTTAGAATTTTTTTTCGACATTTCTTTGAACTTGGTGATTCAATGCAGAAAAAAAAGTGTCATATTTCCTAGTTAACTGATAATGATGATTTCTTATGGACTATTGTGATCATAATTATGGTAAGGATTGTTACTTTGAAAGAATTTTGTCAATATCTCAATTTTTGGATTTTCTATGAATTTTTTAAGACTTCCAAATGAGGGTGTATAGGAACAATTGAATCACATTTTTCACTTCTGCTGTTATACCACATGAAAGATTTTAATGAAACAAGGAATACATGAAGTACTAAAGGTCCTCTATCAATTTGGTAAATTTTTATCCAAATTGGTTAACAGATAATGCCACCATGTCTAAAAAGCAGTTCTCACAATGGTACATATACCACTTGGTAATTGAAATATGGAGAAATTTTTTTTTTCATTTCTTTACACATCTAAATAAGTTTTTAGATGTTTCTCAACACTCAACATATGAAATTAGGCAATTTTAAGTTAGATCTGGACAATATTTGAAACAATTGTTGTTCATGACCCAGACTTGAAATCAGTGAACAAAAGGCCCCACCTAAAGAAAATGACTAACTTGTTGCCCTGAATGACTTCTTGCAGAGACAAAGGAAATGCTTAATATCAAAATCACGTGAATGGATGTGCAAAAAAGTGTTGTTTTTTATTCTAGCCTGAAATAAAATTTGACATATTTTCAACATCTGTGTTGACTTAGTCACATTAATGCAAAAATAAATGAATTCTTCCTTCATGCATGACTGATCATCTAGGTACTCAGGTGAGCGATATAGGCCCACTTGGGCCTCTTGTTTATGTGCTGATGTACATTTAGGCCTCTTGTTTCATGTTATGATATTAGATGTTTAAATATTATGTTTTATATTTTTTAGGGAAATTGAGATATGCCAACAATTCTAATTACAAAAATGATACCATGATCAGGAAAGAGGTAAGACATGGACAGGCCTACTAAAATTTTAATAAAGATACTGTAAATTACATTTTATTTGTAAAGATTTTAATTTTAGGTAAATTCACAAGTGTGGCTTCACATGAAAGTGAAGGCCATATTGATAATAACCTTTGACTCATTAACAGGAGCATAAAATGTGTATAGCTTTTGAAAATAATATCTAGGAAATAAATTAATGCTTTTAAAGTCCAATTATGTTAAAATTCTGGCAAAAAATCACTTAACTCCAACATTAGTAAATGTGCATTACTCGTGTTTACACAGATGAATATCAATATTAGTATCAATGATGGATAATAAAACTCTAATGATAAAAAGTACTTACCATATTGAATTACTATTATTATTATTATAATTATTATTATTATTATCATATGAAATATTACTACCAGTATATTAAACATTGCATGTATGATACTAATTAATGCAAGTGTCAATTTACAATATATATGAAAGAGATTAAATCTCAGTTTTAAGATATACATGTATTTGTTTTTAGGCATATGTACACAAGTCAGTGATGGAGGAGCTTAAGAGAATTATCGAGGATTCTGAGGTGATCCAGGAAGATGATGCTTTGTGGCCCCCTGCAGACAGGGTTGGTAGACAGGTAAGTATACTGGCAGATATTTAGGGGATAAACTTATTGTCTGACTGGTCACCACAGGTATACAGTGATGATATTGTTGGAAATGGAGTTTTCCTAGTGATATTTTAGTGAAACTTGGAAGACCCTGTTTTTAGATGGTATAACTATGGTATACCTGTTTGAAACTTTTAAACATTGTTCACCTCTCACCATTCTAATCCACTTTTTAGAATTTACACAAGTATTTTTAATTTGCCTCCAAATTTCCTCATATGAAGACTGACAATGCCTTATTTGAATGTTTCTTGTAATCAAAATCGATTAAATTCAGAAATGTGCGATACGATTTGCTACTGCACCAGTCCTTGTGATTGGCATATTCTTCAGCAAAATCCTCTCATATTGCGATTTCTAAACTCTGATCAACTGCTGATGTTTAAAGCATACACTACAGAGAACGATTATCATCCAGTTGTCACATTATTGCTGCAATGTTTTTAAGTCTTAGCTACTAACCACCACGATCTTCGCTTTCTAAGTTTAACTGACCTATTGACCTAACGGAGTCACTGCAGATTGCATAACAATCATGGTGAATCACCGCAACATTGGGGCAATCCACAGTGACCCCTACTTTCTACAAAATTGTAAACTGTGGTTAAGGTTCATACATGCACCCTCTGCGAAACTCACTAAATTTTGAAAAAAACATCACATTTCAAATCTAATTGATTTACCGGTAATAGTAAGAAAGGGATGTTATTAATAGTATTATGAAGGAAAAGTTATGGGTCATGGTGCTTTCGATGAAAATACGGCCTGCCATAGAGGTACATATACGTCATCGTTTAGAGTATTTCACTATCTTAAACCAATATCTTAATAATGCCTTTTTATTAGAAACTGAAGGCATGAAAGAATACAAGCATTCTACAAATATTGAAAAAATGTATCATACCAATAAACAACAGGAAGTAATCCAATGTTGGTTTGACAGTCTCCATAAAATGTCAAATACTTCATTATATGATACCCTTTTTCTAGTTGTCATTGATTCATATGACCAACAATTTAATATTTATTTAAAGTACTTGGTAACATGCCATTGAGACACAAAACTTCCAGCTTATTTTCTGTTGAGGTATATTCCAGAAAACAGAGAAAAATGTGGACATTGATGGTTGATCTTTTAATCCTGTGACAAAAATATTAACTGACCCCCTCCCTTCTCCTGCAAAGGTTTTCGTGATTTACATCAACTACATGCATAATGCGATCTTATACCTTATGAACTATTCATTAGAATATGATCATATTTCACACAATCATCACCTGGGAGAACAACTTTCAGACAAAGGTCATTTTTGATGGTGAAGGTCACTCAGAAGAATTTTAAATAACATCCGCCCGAAGAATAATATTTCTTGTTCATGTATGTCTGGTCGTTTCTGTTGCAGATGAGTAAAGTAGAAATTTAAGTATAAATTTGTTAAGGGATACTTAAGAGTATTTCTACCATTCTCTGTAAAGTGAACATTTCTGATACTTTTCTTGCCATTGGAAGGAAAATTTTACAGATATGCATGTGATTTTAACTCTGCTAGGGCAAGAAAAAACCCATATGAAATGTGTGTTGATAGATTTAACAGATGGCATAAATGTGATATTTTGTGAATATCTAGTGCATCCATGACCCATTAAACTAAGTTTTGGAAATCTATTTGTAATCATGGATATTTAGATTGGGATTTTTTTTATCCTCAGAGATCCCAGTATTTCTCTCAGTTTTAATTTGTCAGAAGTAAAACAAAATTCCAGAACTTAAAACTTTTATATTATGCTATTGTCATTTTTTGTGTGCAGGTCCTTTGTGGTTTGTGTTATACAGCTTTGTCAGATGTCTTCTTTTTCTCTTTTGATCTTTTGTCACACAGATTGTAGTTTTAATAGTTTAAATCAGGATTTTTTGATTCTCCAGGAATTTTCAAATCTAACACAGTGCACTATTAAAGCTGTAAATGTGTTTTTATACAGTGAAGTATGAAATGAATACATGGATTCTGTTTGATTTTAGGAACTAGAGATAGTGATAGGTGATGAACACATTTCATTTACCACATCAAAGATTGGATCGTTGGTAGATGTCAATCAAAGCAAGTAAGTAAGGAAAACTTTACTTAATTTCCAGTTGGCCTGTATACTCACTTGTGTATCTGATTTTGTGTATCTTTTTATCAAAGTTATTTAGCAGTCATAATGTGGATTTAAACTTTGTGCAGCTAGTTGGAATATGTCCTTTATACCTCCCATTGTTCATTTGATAGACTGTAATTTTTTGTCTGCCTTCTAGATTAATGTATTACCATCATACAAGTGTAATATTACTAATAATAACCGGGTACATTATGCTTCACAAACACGTGTTACTTCATGTTTGTGTTGTTCACTTTTCAGAGACCCAGAAGGACTAAGGACTTTTTACTACCTGGTTCAGGACTTGAAGTGTTTAGTCTTCTCACTCATTGGACTGCATTTCAAAATCAAGCCCATCTAAGCATTGTCTGCAGGCTGAGATATTCTTGTGACTATCTTCCGGATGTATTTTAAGTGGCTGTACAGCTCTAGAGGATGATTACTGCATTGGGATTTCTCTTTTTTAACTCATTTTCATTTATGTTTCTGTGTTTATCACATTCAATGAGCAAGTGACTTATTTGATAGAAAGAAATGTGGGCAGCATCGTAGAGTGGATTCATAAAGAAGACTGTACAAACGTACATCATTCAAACATGTATGTGGTCAGAAATGTTCTAATTTTCATGTGTACATTTTAATAAAAATGTCTGAAAGAAATTATGCTTTTATGTCATACAGCTATGGCTATCCAGTTGTTCATTTTGAATAGACCTTTTTCCAGTTTTAAACGATGTAAGAGGTCTAATACCGGACAAACCACATTTTGCCGGAATTTTCATTATGACGTTAATACTTGGATTGTGACGTCACACCAGTATGATGCAAATCTAAGCGGCAAAACTTCATTTGTCCGGTATTGCCCCTTACACCTTGTAAAATTGGTAAAAGGTCTATTCCTTTAAAATCAGTGAAGGCATCTAGAATTTACCAGGAAGAAATGATGTAGACTTGCTCTTAATCATTTACAAGGTCATAAAATTCCCTTCTTATCTCTGTCGAGTCCCAGTTTGATTCCTTGTTAAGTCAATATACTCAGTCTCTGTCAGTAGTATGTTTGACCTGAGACTGAAAGGTCAAAGTTTGAATCCCACTTACCACTCATCAGTGTCCTGTGGATGAGACGATAAAATCTGAGGACCTTTTTATGGTAAATAATGATACATGAAAAATCCTACATTGCTTCAGGTAAATCCTACATTGCTTCAGGTAAATGTGGCATATATCTATATTCCTGCACAGTTCCTCTGTTAGATCTTGTTTATATAGGAATGATCTTAAAATGATATAAAATAATAAACAAACAAATGGATATTGATTCCTGGTCATAGCAGATGAAAATCTGAATTGATGTACCTTCCCATGGAATAAACAACATGATGTGACACTGAGGATTAGGATAAAATAACACAAGTGTTTGTGCAAAGTTCACCCCTCCTACATACTCGTACATGTAAGAAGGTTGTGACTCATGTGACAGAAACACCAGTATAAAACAATACAAAATGTATGTCATTTATCAGAGCCGAAGCTTTTGTGATTTCTCCTTGTCTAACATCTGTCTGTCTGTCCAGTATATACTTTTTATATATGTAACTGCTTCAGAACTGTCGAGATTTTCATGAATCTTGACAGGGATGGTATACTTAAGGTCCCTTGCAGGTGTTATATCCATGGAGGGGATGATACAGGACAGGTTAACAGGTCCCAGAGGTACTCTTCTTTCACAATGTTCTTCAGGTAGAGTGCATAATTTGACAAATAAAATGTATCAGGATGATCTAGAAAGGCGTCTTGGGAATTTTTGTTCTGGTTTCGTAAGAAATCAAATTTTCAATGCATTTTGGACGTCATTTTTGCTCATTTTCAAGTGATTTCTTTAATTTTCTCATTGAAGATTTACGAATCATTTTTGAATGTGTGTGTATAATCTGATTTAATTAATTCAAATAAATGCTTTTGTAAAGAAATGAGGTGCAAAATAAGTTTTATGATTTTCATTGAATATTTTAAGATGAATAAGAGCAATGCCCAATGTTGCATAATACGCCCGTCGCTTAAATTGAAGCTGGAAACAAGCACTGTGACTGATCTTGCCGATATGAAATTGGTTAAAGGTCATGACGCCTTTGGGTCCTGACCAATAAATCTGTAAAATATTCAAATCCATGCAAGAGTTGAAAAATTATGGCGTGGACAAAGTTTTACCCATCATATACAGTGTGACATTCACCTTGCAGATCTGACCTTAGTTTAGGGTCATGACACACCCTTTGATCCTAGGCAACAATTCCGTGAAATATTCAAATCCATGCAAAGAGAAAAAAAGTTATGGCCTGGACAGATTAACACGTCATATGAGCTGTGACCTTGCAGATATGACATTGGTACAGTCCTTGAATCCTTGGCAACAATTCTGTGAAATGTTATTCAAATCCATGTAAGAGGTGAAAAGTTATGGTTCGGATAAACTATAGCGAATGGATGGTGGACGGACATCTGACAACGCCGTAACATAATACACCCCGTCTTAATACGGGCGTATAAAACGAAGGGTGCTGGACGGACATCTGACAACGCCGTAACATAATACACCCCGTCTTAATACGGGCGTATAAAACGAAGGCTGAAGCACTATTATGTTTTATTCTAGTACGGTAAAGTCTAATAGACTTCTCTAGTACGGTAAAGTCTGATAGACTTCTTTAGAAATAACGGAAGGATTTGACGAAACTTGTTAGAGATAAAGTACTCGAGGTCCCCTATTAGTGTTATTGTTTATTAAATCCATCAAGGGCCGAGAGGACGCAAGTCCCAGGGGATACCCTCCTTTAACAATCTCCTTACCAAGTACATCGATTGACAAAGCAAATGCATTTGAGTAATTTAGAAGGGTTTCTTCAGAAGTGTTACTTTTGAGTTCTATCCTGAAATCAACTGTTTGATGATTTTTGACATCTTTCTGGACTTCATTATTTTTAAAATTTTTTAGGTTATTTGATTTTCTCATTGTTGATAATTTCAATGCATCAATTTTAAGTGATCAGATTTTAGGGAATAACATAACTGAAAATAATTTGAATGCAAAGGTAATTTTACGATTATTGTTTTCACTTTTAAAATCTTAAATGCAGGAGGGAAAGTTATGCTCGGGCGAGTAAGATAGACTTATTTGGGCCTATTATTGGATATTACGATTATGTTTATTCTGTTTGGTCGCCCCTTATACATTGCTATTATTTCATGGAACTCCTGGGCCTTATGATAATCTGACCGCGATGGAATGAAAACTGCCTGTGATGATCCATGGACTGTTTTATTGACCAATGATTCATTCCTGATACCAAGAATGTGGAGATGTAAAATTTAAGAGTTCTCAAGATATTCAATACTTCTGAATGGGCATAGTCAAGAATGACTCGAACATTTGACCAGTTGTATGTTATAACCTGCTAAAATATATATTCTTTCACCCATTGTATGTTAAAACTTGTCTGAGATGCAATGTATATATTTCGTTACCCATTGTATGGTATAACTTGTCTAGGATACACATTAGCGGGAAAACCGAAACAGAGAAATGGATGTGATGCGCCTAAGGTGGTAAATGGCGTGCATAGTGCTTAGTGCTTATCCCTCGCAGATTCACCGCTGCCTAGTCAAAAGTGCGAAGGAGAGCTGAGTGGGTACATCTCTCTTACCAGTATGCAGCCTCTCCACAATAAGCCCTATGCAGATGACAGATGAAAACTTGTCACAATGAGGCCCCAGATTGAACCGCTATGACTCGGAGGAAACTTGGCCCCAAGATGCAAGATGTGCAAGACCCACCTATGAATGGACATGCCCTGGCGTCTGCAAACCAAATTTCCAGCTATGGTTTAAATATCTCCATTGCCTTGTGTATACATGTACCTTGCTTGATAGGGAAGGCTACTTACTTAGTACACCCAAACATAAAATCCGGACAGTTTGAATTCGTAAGCAAGGTCAAGGAAAAAAAAACGAAGTACGTGCAATCGTCTAACGGAAGGCATCTGTCATTTAAAAATTCCATGTTCAAGGGCAATTACTCTGTCAAAAATTACCGGACTACACCCATATTCGAACTTAACCTGCATTTTCTCTTGATACATCTATATACCAAATATCAATTTATTCCATCAAACTTTCAAAGAGAAAATGAGCGGATACTTTTTAAAAACATTTCTATTTTTCAAGAACAATAACTCTGTAAAAGAAATTCCCGGAACAAACCCATATTGGAACTTAACCTGCATATTCCTTTGATACATCTCTATACCCAATATAAATTTAATCCAACAAACTTCACCTTGAAAATAAGCGGAAACTTTCATTTTTAAGAAATTTTTCTATGTTAAAGAACAAATCAGCCAAAAATTAACGGACCACGTCCATATTCGAACTTAACCTGCAACTTCCTTTGATACATTTGTATACTTAATATCAATTTTATCCATCATACCTTCACCGAGAAAATGAGCGGAAACTGTCATTTAAAAACAATTCTGTGTTTAAGGGCAATAACTCTATCAAAAATTACCGGACCACACCCATATTCGAACTTGACCTGCATTTTTCCTTGATACATCTATATACCAAATATCAATTGAATCCGTTAAACCCTCAAAGAGGAAATGAGCGGAAACTTTCATTTATAAGAAATGTTCTGTTTCTCGAGCAATAACTCTGTAAAAATAACCGGACCACACCCATATTCAAACCTGACCTGCATTTTTGCTTGATACATCTATATACCCATTATGAACTTAATCCATCAAATCTTTACCGAGAAAATGAGCGGAAACTGTCATTTTCAAGAGATTTTCTATGTTCAAGGGTAGCAACTCTGTCAAAAATTACCGTACCACACCCATATTCTAACTGGACCTGCATCTTCCCTTGATACATCTGTATACCTGATATCAATTCAATCCATCAAACTTTCAAAGAGAAAATGAGCGGAAACTCAATGATGACGGAAGGGCGGAAATGGGTAACACTATATGCCCTCGGCCATTTCATGGCGGGAGCATAAAAATGCATTTACCTGTATAAATTTTGGTAAACCATATGCGCATTTCGACAACTTATGTCTCTTCATTGTTGCCAAAGGCCTTAACTGTGGAATTTGAAAAATCAGATATTTGAAGAGCAAGCTTATTGCCAAATTGACCCAAGAGCCAAATAACTCGCCTGATGACAGCTATCCACAAGGGAGATACTACTTAGTTTTAGAATAATTTACCAAGTTTTTATCATTCACTAATTTAAAGTATATATATTTCTAGTAAGTACAGAGGTACTGAAAACTAGACTGACGACACTTTTGGGACTTACTCTACACCAGCAGCGATATCAACCGAGTGGCTATAATAAATATTAGATTACATGAGATGAGATAAGAAAATGCTCAAAAAAACTAGAAGAGAGGGTTGATAGTAAAGTTCCCAATCCCAAAAAGGTGACTTAGTTCATTTTGGCAACTGGCGAGGAATAACGTTAATGTTAACATCAACAAAGATAATGGGAAAGATCATTATTACAAGAATATGGAAAAGATCGAAACATCCAGCTAAGAGAAGAGAAGACAGGCTTCAGATGGGAGAGAGATACACCAGAACAGAACTACATACTCAAAAACATCAAAGAACAATCAATCGAGTGGAGATCATATTTATATTTGCTGTTTGTAGATTATGAGAAAGCATTTGACAGCGTGCACAGGGAAACATTGTGGAGAGTTCTACAACAATATGGCATTCCAGAAAAACTAATATAAATTATCACGTTCATGTCCACAAAAACCAATGTGCAATCTTAGGTGGTGACCGGGCATCAGACTGGTTCACTGTGAAATCCGGGGTGAAACATATATAATATAGCAGGAGTTTGATTCACAATGGTCAGTGACTGGATAATAAACCATACAACAAAAATAACAACTTTGGCATCAAATGGAACTTCACATCCAAATTAAACGACCCGACTAGCAGACGATATCCAGTAGTAAAGATTATACACAACAGTCAGAAATCAGAAACAGTGAACACCATCTCCAGACTTGCAGGCTTGAGTATCAACTCAGCCAAAAGAAAAGTGATGAGAATAAACATTATCAATAACAAGATAACTCGCCAGTGGGGGTCATTTCATCTCATGGACAATAAAAGCAAAGATGTATAAATCTGTAATTTGAAAAGTAAGTCAAAGGTCAAGATCAAGATCACAAGGTCAAAATAGATGGCATCAAATGCATTTTGAACATTAAGAATTACACAGGAATTATCAAAGACATACTCACCAAAATTCTAACAGAAATCAAATATGGTCTTCAGAAATACTGCTCTACTGCTTACTCGAGAAACGGAATCAATCAGATGTGGATCCTAAAATATTCCAAGGAACTTCTAGAGCACTTAAAATCTCCTATTTTCAATAATGTCACTAGCATCAAATCTTTTGACTTTTCAACTCTATATACAACCATTCCTCATCAAAAACTAAAGAACAGAATAATATCAATTATTCAAAACGCCTTCTTTAACAAAAAATATCTCGTTTTAGGCCACAATGACACATATTTTGTAAAGGAACAGCCTGATTCCAGCAGCAAGTATACAGAAAAAGAGATTATCCAAGTGTTAGAATTTCTTATAGATAATAATTTTGTGATATTTGGTGGGGAAGTGTTCCAACAGATTGTTGGCATTCATATGGGTACTAATTGCGCGCCTCTTCTGGCCGACATATTTTTGTACTCTTACGAGGCAGAATTCATACGGTCTCTGCTCTTTAAAGGCAATAAACAATTAGCATCTCGGTTCAACTTTACATACAGATACATCGATGATGTTATGTCGATTAACAACCCTGTATTTGAGGATCATCTCAACATCATATATCCCAAAAACACTCGAGATAAACGATACTACAGAGAGCGCATCTTCTGCTTCATACCTCGATATACTGCTATCAATTAGTGACGATGGTTCATTAGTAACCTCTCTCTATGACAAACGTGACGATTTCAATTTCGTTATTACCAACTTCGCTTTTCTGAGTAGCAACATACCTCCCTCTTCTGCATATGGCGTCTTCATTTCACAACTTATTCGCTATGCCAGGGCATGCTCTAAATATGAAAATTCCGTCCTGAGAGCGAGGCTTCTTGCACGAAACTACTCTCACAAGTATATATTGAGGAACATTTGAAATTGTTACTGAGGAAGTTCCATGGTCGTTACAGGGATCTATTGCAATTTCAGATATCTCTTTCAAGAATGTTAACCAATATTTTGGGACCTAACCATACTAAATAACCATCTTAATTTTTTGACTATACTTGATTTGACATAATACGTGTATACATGTATATACAGATATTTGTTCACCTGCGTTTCCGACACCGGAATTTCAGGCAGGCAGCATTTCTTGCCTTGAATGGGAAATTTGACTTCGTGTTCCTATTTCCTTGTATATTTATGTATTTATCTCCTCGATTTGAAAGGTTATTGCAGGACTTTTGCGACGGATGTTGCATGCAACCAGGGGATGCTTAATCCTCCCGGGCACCTGGTCTCACCCCGATTTTATTGGGGTTTGCATTTTTTGTCTGAATATGACACTAAACACGATATTGTCCCCTTTATTCCATGGACTATGAGATATGGTTTACCCATCGGTACTTCTTCGTTTTTTACTCTAACAGTTCAAAGGATGAAAACAACCATAAGAAAGTTTTTAAGGAGTAGGTCAAAGTTTAAGTTCAAAAGTAATGGCACCAAACGAAGGTTTTGTCATAAGGAATGCACATATGAAATATCAAGACCCATTTCTAATAGTTGAAAAGATATTGCCAAAGTTAAAGTTTTTTAAAAATAGGAGAAGGTCTAAGATCAATGTCACGAGCTAAAAAGTGATGGCACCAAATGAAAGTTCTGGTTATAAGCAATCTACATGTGAAATATCAAAACCCAGTCCGTAATGGTTGAAAAGATATATAAATTAAAGTTTTTGAAAAATAGGTCAAAGTCCAAGGTCAAGGTGACGGGGATAAAAAATTATGAAAAATTAATGTTCTGGTCATAAAAACTATACATGTGAAATATCTCTATCTCTAACGTTTCGGTTGCAAAGTATTACCTAATGTGTTTTTCAAAAGTAGGTCAAAGTCCGAGGTCAAGGTCATAAAGTCAAAAGTGATCGCACCAAATGAACATCTGGTCATGAGAAATCTACATGTCAAATCGCAAAGTCCTATCTTTAATGGTTCAAAAGATACAGCCAAAATTAATGTTTTTGAAAAGAAGGTCAAAGGTCAAGGTAATTAAAGTGAAAAAGTGATGGCACTACATGAAAGCCTTAGTCAGGAGGAATCTACTTATTATCTATCTAAGTTTTATCTCTTAAGTTTTAAAAGTAATAACCCGGGTTAAATTTTTCCGGACAGCGGACGTCGGACGGCGCACACCAGGAGTATGATATCAGATCTCCGGATATTTTCCCGGCGAGTTAATAAAGAGATTTACATCAATGGAAAAGTCGTTGAGGAAGTTTGACACTTTTTGCAACTGTTAGCAAAGAAGGAGGAACAGACCAAAAGATAAGGAGAAGACTGAGTGATGCTAGATATGAGTCATGCTAGAAAAGCCTACAACAAACTCTTCAAAATATGGTCAACCAGCCAGCTGTCAAGAAGGACCAAGCTCAAAATCTTCCTCTCAAATGTATTGTCCGCTTGACACCTTTCTCCATAAATGTCTGAGAAAAACTGATTGATTGATTGATTGAGTTTTGTTGAACGTCACACCACAAATATTTCACGTATATGGTGACGGCATCTGCCTGATGCGGGGCATGCAAATTTTGACCTTTGCAACGGACCCACCCGAGGCAGTGAGTGATCTTTAACGTGCCATGCATACCCCGACACGGGGCCTCGGTTTTTACTGTCTCATCCGAGAGACAGGACGCCGGCATGACTGAGGAAAATCATGGAGATATTCTGGTTTATGAAGATAACAAAAGAAAGGGTGACAGAGTTGGCTTGTGCCCAGTCACATATACTTGAAGACTATCTGGAACATTACAATCGGTCATCTTTTGCACTAAGGCTTTACGAACGCTAGTGTTTGTCAGTCTGGGTAAGTCGCATTTTTCTGCCATATTTCTCACTATGTTATCCAATTTATTTTTACCAATTGGTGCTCTTAAAACCACTTATCTCGGATTGACGGATTCTTGTCATGAGTAACTGCAGCAAAGTAGAATGGGTCATCGGGAGAACAAAGTCTCCAGGCCTTTTTACTTTAAATAACATATAAAGCGCTACGTGGCATCTGTCTTGTTTGTCTGGAATTGCATACATTCTAGGGGGCAGGGTCTTACGTTCCTCATATCATCTCCAGTCCTCGTTTTAGTGGTCCGTTCATGATATTCCAGGTAATCTAAGTCACGTTCATCATCATGTTTCAAAAAAAAAACGTCACCCCAACGCATGGTATGATGTTCCGTCGACCCCCCAAAATGTATTAATGACGGAATTTGGATTAAAATTTCCTAGCTGGTTTGATTCATACAAAGTTTCTATTTCCTAATCAGTTATTGGTTCTTCTTTCATTGGCTTTGACCCTTTACCCTGTGATTTCAGATCCCTTTGTTTAGCTTTCAGAGCGTCTCTTGTTGTAGCCAATTCTTGACTTCCTCCCATTATACTAATACCATATCCTCGTTAACGCAAATTTCTATCAAAACTACTGATCATCCCCCTGAATGAAGCAGGTTCATATTCCTTGCCATCTTTTGTTCTTACAGAAATAATGAAATTTGATAGGTACTCAGGGCGGTATCATGTTAATAACACGACTCTCACCTTCGTTTTCAAGATATTCATTAAGGAGCTTGACATGGCTGGCTGTTTTTAACATCGTGTTCTTATTTTCATGAGATTCTATGAAATCATTGACATTTATTGGTTGAAATCGTGAAGATGAGGTCGCCATTATGCAATGTTTACAAACAGCAGACGAAACATGTGCTATGTATTCATCCGCGATCACATGATATGAAAGAAAGGGTCACGTGATATGAAAGATACATTAAGTCTTCATGGGTTTCTTTCATGGGAAAACTGTATATTATATACGCAAGTATGAGAGAAGAAGGTTTCAAGTTTTATCGTAAACCTTTATTATAATAACTTGTATTTTGCGTTAATTTGCAAGGATTCATCAATACTAGTATATCCCACAAGTCAACGTTTATTTACAATAGGTTTTCTCATACCAAAGTGACTTTTGTAACTATATATCTATACAAATTCTACTCATAATTTCTGATTTTCTTCAAAAGTGTATGTGCGTTGTGCTTTACCCAGTACTTATTTTACAAAATCCGAAAAATAATACAAAGGTTGACCAAATCAATAGTCAGGACTGGGCATGTGGTTTGAAATATAAAGCGGAAATTTGGTGTGTATGTATGGTCCCGATAGTTAAATGTTTTCGCGCGAGCTTGACACAACCATCTCTATGTTAGTTCATTTAATTCATCGAAAGGACATTTTATGTTGAAGCGCGGTTTTTATTTTCGAACTCTCTAATATATATATATATTTCTCTTTCTCAGAATATCGGAAACCGTTGATTTTCCTATTTAGTTTCTAGATCCCTCGTAGACAGTTTTGGTATACTTTCCGAGAGTTTAGTCAGTCCAATCTTTTCTTTAAGTGTTAATTCCACGTGTTTCCGCTTATACGCCAGCTCCGATATATCTGAATTTTCAGAAGTAAACGATCGTGTCTGACGTGTTGTAAAACATAAAATGGTGAATTTCATTTGGTATAAGTATCTTTATTGGACACTAATGATGTGTTTAATTATTTGGTAATCAAGAAATACATAAAGCTGAGTAAATAATTGGCTATATGTCGGTAAAATAAAACAAAAATACTGGTTTGTCTTATAATCTTTACTTGATTAATTCACTTATATCAGTAAATGACTTTCATATTAATTAAACGGTATGAAACCTGCATACACAATGAACCCATACAGTGTAATACATCTTTCAAATGTAAAGATGATGGATAAATCCAAACCATAAGTCTGAAATTCATGAAACCAGAGGACATATAAAATCAGTGAATTTGAAGACCAAGTGGAATATACCCAAACAACCAATTAACAATTAACAGATTACATTTTTAACAACAGTACGACTTACGTAAACGATGCGAGCAGTCAAGCGTGTTATCTCTTTATGACGAGGTGGCCGGTATTGTCCGGTAGGATTTAATAAAATCTAGACCGAAAATTGTGTCCGATGTCTAGACTAAAGTACACAGTGTCCGTTATTCGGAGAGTTCATTCAATGAAAATAATAGTGAAAAATTACGTTCCACAAAATATGTCCGTTTTTCACAAGATTCCGGTTCTGACAGTGTCCACTTTAGACAGTTTACACTGTAGTATGAGGTACTATCTGTGAAGTTTAGTCGCAGCTGACCCTGTTTTACACGAGTTATTGCTCCTTGATGATTTAAAATGAAAGGTATTGTGTGTGTTTACTGTATGTATACTATGGGTCCTACATAAAAATTTTCACTTTTCTCATAATTAACTCCATTATTTGACGAAAATGAGTATTTCAGTTTTTTTTTTTTTTGGTCATGGTTTGAAATATTAAAGCATGCATATGATAAGGTCAATTAGATGAAGTTATACCTGAATTTACGTTTAACTTATTTTTTACAAGTATAATTGATAAATATTGATATTTTCTGCAATAAATGCCATATTTGCTTTTGTAGAAATTTGCAACGGTTGTGTTTTACAACGTAAGCGTTTCTCTTCTCACTCTACAGAATAAGTCTGTTTTAAACTATCTGTATCTTTATACAAACAGTGGACCATGAGGACCATTTCCAACGCAAAGTCATTACACAGTAAATAGACATTAATATGTAGGTATTACATTTGTAATCAGCCCTAAGTAGGTTTCAATAGATACAACTATGGTCCTAAAATTAATTTACAGTAAACCATTTTGAAGCATTGTAAAAAGGAAACTTTCACTTAAAGATTTTTTTTTCAAAATAATTCATTAATAAGTTATTACTTTGAAAAGTAGTCGTTAAAATATTGAATCCAATGGGAAGAACATATGTTTTGCTTATAACTTTTCATAATAGACATAAATATGAAAACCTCTTGGTAAAAAACTCTGTACTATATTGATTTATCAAATTTCATTAATAAAAGTAAAGTTCATCCTACAAAATTTTTGCAATTTTCATATTTTTAACAACGAGAGATTATTATAAAGGCTTTCGTATTGTACAATCCCAAATTTTACAATCACTAATATTAGAATCATCCAAGACAACAAAGATATTACTACAATAAATTGAGAGGTCCCGGGTCCCGGGTTGGAGTCAAATATGAGATCTCGATATTGCTGTTTTAAGTGACATAGTTATATCTCCAACTGTCAGACTCTAGTACTTTATGACAGTTTAACTACAACACAATGTATTTGTACAAGGTAATATCTTATTCTATAGTACATCATATCTAGTTCATAACGTGTGAGTATGGATTTGTTGTTTCAATGTGAAGTGAAGCGGGTATGGTCACTTTCACTCGTAAATCTTAGGAAATGGGTATGGTCACTTTCTTTCGTGTATCTTTATGTAATCCTTTACATTTGCAGGTGAAATATAGTTCTTTAAATTTTCAGTTGGTAGTAGACAATATGTTGAAAAGCAATTGCGTATCGGATCAGTTGAGATACTTACTTTAACACCGCACTCAGGAAATTCATGTGTGCTATTTCATTGTCTCGTGCATACAGAAATATATTCATTGATTGACTGATTATTGTTTTACGTCACTCCACGATTATTTCACGTATATGATGACGGGAAATGCCTGATGCATTCCATACAAATTTAGACCTTTGCAACGGACCAATCCAAAGCTGTGAGGGATCTGTTACGTGCCATGCCTACCGTAAAACGGGACCTCGGATTTTACTGTCTCATCCGAAATACAGAACCCCGAACCTATCGATCACGAGCCGAGCACCTTATCCACACCGGCGTCAATGAGTTCAAAAAATGCTAAAAAAAACCCCATCCCATTTCTCTGATGCATTCCATTTGTTAATTTACCCATGCGGTTTGAAAATTTGGGACACATTGATACCTATATCTGTTCTGGATATACTTTAAATTGATCTCCTTAAGAATAATAGCTTTATAGTCTTTTAGTACTTTATTCATACCATGTTTCATTATAATAATTCAATTAGTTTCTTATGAACAAGTCAAATAAAAGTATCAGAACTCTACCATCTCTGCTATGGTCATACCATCAAAAACCTGAATATAAAGTTGATATACAATGCAACAAAACACATCCTTTCTCTTCGTATCTTATAGGTAAGGTCTTTTATAAGATTATCCGTAAACTAAGGAAAATCTCCATCATGCTTAGCTGTCCTTTAATGAGTTCTTGGTCTTTAGGGTGAACTTGGTAATTAGTTTGCCCCTCATATTATTATTTGTATTTTGGGTTTCTACTGTTTCCAGAGTCACCAAAGAGACATAGACTGTCGAAATACGCATATGGTACATTATATTCGAATTCACTTATATATTGTTATATCTATTATTATAATAATGTGAACAGTCTAGTTTTGCGTGTATTTCAATGTAAAGATGATGGATAAATCCAAACCATAAGTCTAAAAATCATGAAACCAGAGGACATACAAAATCAGTGAAAATGAAACACAAGTAGAAAATAACAAAATATCTCTACTTGAAGAGCATATGTGAACCCCTGTGATGGAGTGAGATCAGGTGTCCGGGGAGAATGAGCATCTCCTGCTTGCTAGCAACGCCCGTCACATATACCCAGTAGAAAGAGTCAAATCGTGTAAATTCCATATGTATTTATATATGGAGAAGTCAAAGTAGGTAACCTTCTAGTATAGAAGGTGTCAAATCTGTGTAAAATGATCGGAATCTGTCTCACTTCAGAATATCTTTTAAAAGTCTGGATAACGAGATATCATTTGGAGTAATAAGAGTCTCGTAACGACCGTAGAACTTCCTCAGTGACGTTGCTAGTCTAGCACATATATAACCCTGGTTGAGCAGCTTAACTGAAAGTCGCCTAGCCCTCAGAACAAGGTCATTGTAATGTGAACATGCTCTGGAATAACGTATTAAGTGAGATATGAATACGTCGTATCCGGGCGATGATGGAATGTTGCTACTTATGAAAGGAAATTTTGTGATAGCGAAATTGAAATCGTCACGTTTGTCATAGAGTGAGGTGTTCAATTGACCATTAATGTCGAAAGACAACATAATATCTAAATACGAAGTAGAATTACTACTTTCTGTGGTTTCTTTGACCTTCAGTTCACTTGGATAGATGATGCTAGGTAATCCGCGAATGAAGGATTATTAATTGAAAGCATGTCATCTATATATCTGTACGTGAAATTGAAGCCAAGAGCCAATTGTTTTTTCCTTGCGAAAGCAAAGACTGAATGAATTCAGCTTCGCATGTGTAAAGGAAAAAGTCAGCCAGAAGCAGAGCACATTTAGTGTCCATTGGAATGCCGACAATTTGTTGAAAAACCTTTCCTCCAAACACCACAAAAATGTGATCGATAAGAAAGTTCAACATCTGAATGACAGCTGTTTCAGTGTATTTATTTTTGGAATCAGAATTTTCCCTAACAAAGCAAGTTTTATCATGGCCTATAACTATATATTTGAATTTGCGGCTTCCGTTTTTGCTAGTAAATGCATTTTGAATAATTTCCACTAATTTGTCTTTTAATTTCTGATGAGGATCGTTGTGTAAAGAGTCGAAAAGTCAAAAGACTTGATGGAGTGAATTTTAGTAAAACTTTTTGATTTTAGATGTTCTAACAACTCTTTTGAATTTTTAAGGATCCACATTTGATTAATTCCACCTCTGGAATATATTGTTTCACAATATCTATGAAGGCCAGATTTTCTGATAATATTTTTAATCAAGAGAAAGTACTATTGTTTGTATGCTTATATTAAAATAACATTTCTATCTCTTGTAACTACTGGTGAATAGTGATTATAAGTTTTAATTGAATTTACACTTACATGTACAACGGACGTGTGGAATGTGTAAGTATAATTTCTTGATCGTTTAAGCTCGCTGGGACAAATACCATGACAATGAAAGTTATTTCCAGTTCATTTCATAATTTATTCAAGCATTTCGTAAAGGAGCAATATCTAAATATCAACACATCGTAGAGTTCCCTTAAATACTTGAGGATTACATCATTAAAAATGTTGAAGTAACTGTGGATAAAGATGTTCCATTCTCGGACAGACAATCATACAAACTGAACGATAATGATAATTATTATAGACCGGAAATACTTTGCCATTTTGGACGAAAATGGCAAAAGCATTTTCAACATCGTAAAACTGACTAAACTATGTTCTGTATTTATTTATTATCAAAGATTTTAACAAACGGTAGACGGTAGATGTCTTAATGTCAAAATATAAAGTTTGTATCAAAATTTGAGTTTGGCATTAAAAAGTTCAATATTTACGATTTGTACGTTTATGGTTAAAACTGCATCTGAGCCTTAGCACAATTGAGATTAATCCATCCTTAATTATAAAACAATGACAATTACTATCTCGCTGTATACATTACCCAGACTGCTGATCCAAATATTATATCAGCATTATAGTTACAAGGGCATTTTTATTATGTTCACAATGTCTAACGTCAATCGTTCAAAATTATTTTTGAGTAGAAGGCTGAATTAGATTCTTTTTCTGAATGGCTGAATTAAGTCAATCCAAAACAAACACAAGGCTGTAAGTCGTAATTTCATCGTCGTTAGAAAACTTTCATGACTTCACGCGAAAGTTCCATCTTTGTTCCTGCTGACAACGTAGTAAACAATTACACGTTCGTATGTAAGGCGTATTGTATCAACTATCATAAAGAAGAACTTTGTCTTCATTCAACGACTGGTTATCCTACTTACACAGTTAAAATAGTAAATAGAGAGGTATTTGATAACCACAAGTCAGTTTTCAGTTCATTTGGTATTACTACAGATAAATCGGATCTCGAGCTACCATACCTGTTTTGGATTCAAACATGCATAACACTCCACATAAGCATCGATTAATAGCCGGATCTTAAAGTGTTCCGTCAAGAAAATTCTAACAGACATCAAACATGGTCCTCAGAGATAATGATCTACTGCTTACTCGAGAAGTGGAATCAATCAGATGTGGGTCCTAAAGAATTCTAAGGAACTTCAAGAGCACATGGAATCCTCTATTTTTATATGCCCGTCTTTGACACGATGTATTATGGTATGACGTCATCCGTCTGTCCGTCTGTCCGAGTTTTGGGCAGGATACAGACCAAACCGTTGGGCTAAAACTGTCAAACTTTATACACTTACTTCTCATGCCAAGACAAAGACGCCTACTGTTTTTCAAGGTCAAAGGTCAAAGATTAAGGTCAAAGTACCATTTGGTAGGAACAACCTTGCGGGCAGGATACAGACCAAACCATTAGGACTAAGACTGTCAAACTTGGTACACTTACTTCTCATGCCAAGATAAAGATGCTTTTTGTTTTTCAAGGTCAGAGGTCAAAGGTCCAGGTCGTAGTACTACTTGGTAGGAAACCTTTATAGACAGGATACAGCCTAAACCATTTGGGCTAGGATTGTCAAAATTAGTACGCTTACTTCTCAAGCCTAGACAAAGACGTCTATTGTTTTACAAGGTCAGACATCAAACGTCGTAGTACCACTTGGTTGGAAACCCCTGTGGACAGGGTACAGATCAAGCCATTGGGGATAGGACTATCAAACTTGGTACTTACTCTTCAAGCCATGACAAAGACACCTATTGTTTTTCAAGGTCAGTGGTCAAAGCTCAAGGTCGTATTACTACTTGGTAGGAATGACGTTGTAAGTAGGCTATAGATCAAATCGTTGACTGTCAAACTTTATACCTTTACTCCTTATGCCAAGACAAAGTCGCCTATTGTTTTTAACGGTCAATTTTCAAGGTCGTAGTACTACCTGGTAGAAAACCCTTTTAGGCACGATAGAGATCAAACCGTTGGGGCTAGGACTGTCCAAAATATTACACGTATTCCTGATGCCAAGACAAAGACGCCTATTGTTTTTCAAGGTCAGAGGTCAGAGGTCAAAGGTCAATTTTGTAGTACTACTTAGTAGGAAACCCTTGTAGACAGGAAACAACCCAAACCGTTGGGGCTAGGACTTGGTATACTTAATCTTCATACCAAGACAAAGACGCTTACTGTTTTTCAAGGTCAAAGGTGAAGGTCGTAGAACTACTTGGTTACAATTCCTTGTAGATGGATACAGAATGAAATATTGGGGATGGAACAATTTCAGACGGGAATGTTTCCATACTATCAAAACCCTCGCTTTCAAACTAAGCGATGGTAGAAGACCCTTTTAGGCACGATAGAGATCAAACCGTTGGGGCTAGGACTGTCCAAAATATTACACGTATTCCTGATGCCAAGACAAAGACGCCTATTGTTTTTCAAGGTCAGAGGTCAAAGGTCAATTTTGTAGTACTACTTAGTAGGAAACCCTTGTAGACAGGAAACAACCCAAACCGTTGGGGCTAGGACTTGGTATACTTAATCTTCATACCAAGACAAAGACGCTTACTGTTTTTCAAGGTCAAAGGTGAAGGTCGTAGAACTACTTGGTTACAATTCCTTGTAGATGGATACAGAATGAAATATTGGGGATGGAACAATTTTAGACGGGAATGTTTCCATACTATCAAAACCCTCGCTTTCAAACTAAGCGATGGCGGTATGTTGCCAAGCCAGACGTTGCTCTTGTTAATGATGTCACTAGCATCAAGTCTTTAGACTTTTCAATTCTTAATAGTACTTTTCCTCATCAAAAACTGAAGGAAAGAATTACATCAATTATCGAAAACGCCTCCTTTAACAAAAATGAAACTCGCAGATATACGTATCTCGTTTTAGACCACAACGATACATCAGCATGTATACAGAAAAAGATATCATCTTAATGTTACAATTTCTTATAGATAATAATTTTGTGATTTTGGTGGGAAAGTGCTCCAACACATTGTTGGAATTCCGATGGGAACAAATTACGGGGTTTTTTGACCGAGATTTTTTTTCTTTTACTCATACCACACAGAATTCATACAGTGTCTGCTCTCAAAAGGCAATAAGCAATTAACGTTTCGTCTCAACTTTACATACAAATACATCGATGACGCTTTTGTCTATTATTAAACAACCCTGTATTTAAAGAACACTTCTACATCATATATCGAAAGGAACTCGAGATAAAAGATACAATCAACAGTGCATATTCTGCTTTATACCTCGAAATACTCCCAGCAATCAGTGATGATGGTTCGTTAGTTACCTCTCTTTGTGACAAACGTGGCGATTTCAATTTCATTATTACCAACTTCCCTCCTCCGGGTACCATCTTTGGCAATTATGTTCGTTTTTTACTCCTTCTAGTGGACCATAAAATAACCGACAGTGGTACATTTGTGGAAAGGCGATAGACGGAATTACTCATTTAAAAGTGATTCTTGTTTTTAAATCTAACCAATGTAATTCGCAATTATTTACTTTTTTGTTGTGATTTGTTTCCTTTTTTTCCTTTATATTTAAAATGTTTACTCTACATCTCATGCTTTATAATCGGCTATTACAGGAGAAATAAGTCAACATATGATTGGAACTTGGAAGGTTTTAACACGGAGCGTTACTGAAAAGGTATCACATGAATTACTAACACTAAATCTTTAGTTCGGTCATAGCTAACTCTCCTCCCTTACGTACTTTTTGTTACATACATTATCACTACATTATCAACGATCATGCATATCACAAACAAGTTGATATATAAATACATATATCTTACCGAACCCAATCTAATTTATGATATAGACGAGATGGATAACACAACGAACGCTTCCGTGGTTGAAAAAGGCTTGCTTGTTCATACTTCCTGGGTACCTGCGGGTTTGGAGTTTCTCTTCGGGGTTGTGGGCAATGCTATTGCTCTGTTTATGTTGTTCTACACAAGAAATGAACATGGATGGCAGTCGTTTTATAGACTGTATTGCGGATTGGCGATGACAGATTTCTGTGGGATAGCGTTCGTATATCCATTCGTCATAAACAGGTATGCATCAGGATTTACATGGTCAATCAAGGAAGTACCAGGTCTCTGTGATTACATGTCCTTCATATGGATGTGGAGCTTGCTATCTACCGGGCTCATTATTTGCGCAATGTCCATAGATAGATTCCATACGATTTTTTTCACAAACCCTTTCGAGACAAATGATAATTTGAATTCAGGTAGGAAATACACTTTTATGCTTTTAGGAATTTGGGTATTTTCTGCTGGAATAGCAGTTTTGCCGATAGCCGGTGTTGGCCACAACGACACATTTTACCCAGGATCATGGTGTTTTGTGGCATTTGCAGGCGGACTAAAGAAGGTCCAAGGAATTGTTATGTCTTATATCTATTCTATCATAGGATTGTTGACTGTTGCAATAACTACGGTCGCAAATTTGATTACAATTTCTGCCGTCCTGCTGCGGAGAAGCCGATTTGGAATCCTTTTCGATGCAAGACAAGTTGCTGGTCTAGGAGAAATGTCCATTCTAATATTCTTGACGACTCTCTCTGTCCTTTTCATCTCATGTTGGACTCCTCTTATGGTAATGATTCTACATAGTTTCTATACATTTGTAGCGTTTTTAAGCAATTGTAAATGTTTTATGGATTCACAGTTTAGATTTTGCTAAACAAGCAAAATATCGGAACAGTTCCACTTACACTAATGTATTCTATATCTGTTAATGGTAGATGTGCTATGTATATACAACAGACAGAGGAATTTACAGAAAAAAGAATTCAGTGAATAGGAGATAAAAAAGTAAAATTAAATTTGACGAAAAACACATTGGGTAACAAGGTATACACTGTGGAAGGGTGAACTATATTAAGAACGTAATCATGCAGAATTTATGGAAATTTATGCAGAGTGTTTTGTTATCTTTTGGTTAGTGTTGATGTCATCAAGTTGATGTCAATGAAATTTCTTTTTCTATCTTTTTTTATTCGTAGGTCAATATCTTTCAGCACGCAGCAAGGATCGTGAAGGGAAACGACTCCACTGAGTTATTAGTATTGAGGTTATCGATCGCGAACTCCATCATAGACCCCTGGATTTACATCATATCACAAAGGGAAGTACTGAGACAAATGCATCGCTTGTACAGGCATTGCTGCACGCGCCATTCAACTTCAGATAATGAGGCACAAATTAATGGGAATTCTGAAGGAGAAAGAAAAAGTATTCTTTATAGGAATTCTGATGACGAAACTCAAAGACTTATATAAGCGATAGGTAATTACAAATCGAGACGTGTAGATTTATAATATGAATACAAACATGCTTGATACTTCACTCTTTGCTGTATTATTCTATCAATGAATCGATAAGAAAATGAAAGCAAGCAAAATTTAGTATGTAGAATGCTTCATACCAGTACTACCCTGTTATTCTTCATTAATTGAAATGAGCTGAATAGTTTACAACACACATATTTGAACAGATATGTATACATGTATATACACATATATAGGATTCAAAGAGAATTCAGATGGAATTCTTTTTTCTTTTTCTTCTTCTTCTTCTTCTTCTTTTCTTTCTTTTTTGGGGTTTTTTTTTTTTTGGTTTTTTTTTGGGGGGGGGGGTTGTTTTTCTTTTTTGTATTTTCTTTTTCTTTTCTATAAAATACTTGGTTAATATAATTTTGATTTGATAAGGAATCAATAGTGGTTATATAAAATGCAGGGCATGCTAAACAACATACGATGCAGCTGGAGATACTCACTTTCGAAGGGTGCCTAAATATACTCTTATTTGAGGGTTCAATTATGTTCCAAAGAAGATGTTGTTTCATTTGTTTTATGGCATTTTCTGTGTTTTTTTTTTTTTTAATTTTGTAATCCTTCCGGTTTCATGATCATTAGACTACGAAGTATGGGTTTCTATGTGATTAAGATTAGATGGAGCGTAGTGCAGCGGAGCCAGCCCTGTCTTAATTATTTAGAAACGTAAAAATAACTTCTAACTGGCATCGACAACCAACGATTGGTTATTCGCCTTTATGCTCTGCCCATCCAGCATGCTAATTAGTGATTCATCCTGATTGACACTTTGAAACATACATCAACTCTCTATTCTATAAAGACATAATAATTGTATATAAGACGACTAATTTGATAACCTGTGATGGGTTGATTTTAAAAATTGCCTTCTTAATTAGTTTTATCTATATTTTTAATTATGATTACATAAACAAAACATAGCATGATAATAATATCTGTATCGATAAATATAGAACATATATACCTTTTAATTTTGTGCACCATATGCGCATTATTAGGCATTGTTATAGCCTATACACAAAACAGATACATTGAGATGTTGACAAGATGAATACTCGTATCTATATTTATTTGTAATGTATATCAGGACTATGATAAGTTTAGAATTGAATGTTTAAAAAATCTCCGAATTTTGCCTTTAGGTGTGTATTCAGCAGTGTATACACACAATATTCATACATTAATAATTGAGTATCATAATTGACATGTGATTTTATTTTCAGAATTAGATAACATTTTATGTATATTTTATTCTATTAGATTTGTTCTGTTTCTGTTACCTAGAAATTTAAACTCTCCAATAGAAAGCTTGAAAAAGAAATCTGAGCAAGAAATAATAAGGTGAAGGAATTATATCGTTCATATTATTATTTAGGTGTAAAATAGACAAAGTTTTACAAGGTGATTTTATTATAGGAGATACAACAAACAAGGTCAATTCTAGGCTGAATCCTTTATATAGAAAAAGAGGCTGGTTAGATAGAAGGTCATGGTCAACTATAGCCACTGCCTTAATTCAATGTGACCTCGATTATTGCCCATCTTCCTGGTTTGAAGGTATTTCAAAATCGTTAAAGAAGAAGTTACTAGTAATACAAAATAAAACTATACGGTTCATATAAGAGCTTGGCCCCAGGGTAAGAAATACCTGTGATACATTTGTTTCTTTGAACTTGTTGTGTGTTTCTGACCGTGTCAGTCAACTGAGACTGAATCACATATGATATTGTTAATAGACTAGCTCCAAGTCATCTATCTGAGAATTTTATTAGGAATGATACTGTTACAAAGGGAACCTCAAATAGGAATTTCCAAGTTCCTAGGGTTGGATCATATAACAAGTCAATTTTCTTTATTGTGCAATTTTAGACTGGAATTTGCTCCCGTTGGAGATTAAATCAATTAGGACCAGAAACACTTTTTAAAATGTAATGAAAGAGCGTATATCCCTTTCAGCCCGTAGACGGGAAGACAGTGTATATATACGACAGGGTTTTTGTGCATATTTTATTAAAATATTTATGAAATCCATTTTAAATTTTATTATGTTTGGAGTATATTACTCCATTTTTCAAGTGGCTGTAATGTCTACCGACAGCTTACCCATCTTTTGTTTTCTTCTGTAGAGCAGCGTTTATGACCAAGCGTTTCTTTGATACATGGATTGTAATACTATTTATACTTTACTTACTCATCTAGTGTTTGACTTAAGAGGGCATCTTTGCCATACTATAAAACTGTTCAGTGTTTACATTATACTAACACTAACATATACGATCAAATTTTTATCACTGAAAATCTCGTTTTATGACTATTATATAAATAACCTGTTTGATTCAGACGCTTCAGGTAAGCAAAAATACCACGCTTAATATTTTCCGATATTATATTAACTAGGAAAACAGGAGTGTGAACTATGTTATAACATAAGGAAGACGCTATAACAAAGGCTATATTAGTTTTACTGTATTACAAAGTCGCCACAGACGTGTAGAGCAAATAAGAACAAGCACTTATAGACACCCAGCAAAATAATTTCGATTATAATATAGTTGCCAAATTAACTTAACACGGTCAATTGACCGGCGTCACACAATCGCTGCTGTTTATGGGCCCAACTTTACACTCACCACAAAAGCAGTGCAATCAAAGAACACACATTTTAACATTATAATAATCCTTGATATAGAGAAGTAGGATCATCAGGTACTGAAGTTGAAAGAGTAATAAAACTATAAACACGTATAATACATATACATACAATGAATTTTGATATTAGAAATATAAAGTGGAATCAAAATTAGTCAACTGTGCTCTGCCCGTCTGAAAGCGAACTAAAGTCCCTCGTTGTAGGAGTTTGTGGGAGGAACGGTCAGAAAGACGAAATTGAAAACTATTTAACTCCTCTGTAAAGGTATAGACAAGGGCCGTCATAGGGTCTCCACCACCGCACCGTGTGCAACACTCAATGAAAAAAAGAATACAGTACAGTATAAAGGATCCAATGCAAGTTTTCTATTCTATGAGCCGATCAGGTGGTCATATTGTCAATGTCAAAGCGTATAAATATTTTTGAACCTGATGAGATCACATTATTGGAATTGCTAAAAAGCATGGATTGAGATAATCATCGGTCTTAAAAGAGTTCATGGATAAAATCGTGTGAAATATATCTATTCATATCACATATTCAGATCTCCGTGTTTGGTTTTCAGGTTTTCAATTTTCTCATTATGAAGTATTTTGTATTTAAACAAAAGCGAAAATGTTGGGAAATTACCACACCTTCGTGTTCCGGCAAACAATTCTGTGAAATATTATTCAAATCCATTCAAAGAGTAAAAGGTCTTGCCCGGACAAGGTGTTACACACTATATGCATCGTGACCTTGACCTTACGATCTTGGTTCAAGTTTATGACACACCGCCTTTCCATAATGAACATTTCTACCAAGTAAAAAGTTAATCGGGTCAGAGGTTCAAATGGCCCGGAAAAAGCGTTAATAATACGTCCCGTCGAACGAAAAAACAACTAAACGAAAGTCGATGACAAATGTGACGATTTCAATTTCGCTATCACAAACTGTCCTTTCATAAGTAGCAACATTCCATCATCGCCCGCATACGGCGTATTCATATCTCGGTCGATACGTTATTTCAGAGCATGTTCAAATTACAATGACTTTGTTCTGAGGGCTAGGCGACTTTCAGTTAAGCTGCTCATTCAGGGTTATATATGTGCTAGTCTAGCAACGTCATTGAGGAAGTTCTACGGTCGTTACGAGACTCTTATTACTCCATATGATATCTCGTTATCCAGACTATTAAATGATATTCTGGACTGAGACCGACTCCGATCATTTTACACAGATTTGACACCTTCTATACTAGAAGGTTACCTACTTTGACTTCTCCATATATAAGTATATATGGAATTTACGCGATTTGACTCTTTCTACTGGGTATATGTGACGGGTGTTTCTAGCAAGCAGGAGATGCTCACTCTCCCCGGGCACTTGATCTCACTCCATCATAGGGGTTCACATATGCTCCTCAAGTAGACATATTTTGTTATTTTCCACTTGTTTTTCATTTTCACTGATTTTGCATGTCCTCTGGTTTCATGATTTTTAGACTTATGGTTTGGATTTATCCCTCATCTTTACATTACTTTTCTTGAGGATTTTAAAGTATTCAATATTTTATTGGAACGTATGTAATCAAGTAGTAGTGCCAGTAATGCCTAGTTACTGTGTATATTCATGTGTCGTTTACCCATGTGTATACAGCCGTGTTACTGTACCCATGTGCATTTTAATATAAATGTACGTGTTTAAAAGACACAAGTATTATTTCCATAAATACCTCCAAATCACATGAAAGAACATTTTACGATGGATAACATACATGTACTTATTAGTTATAGAATGAGAGAAATGTAATTGCGACAAACGAGCACACGGAGTGGACTTTGGAGAGCCATCTATAAATTAATTTATGTAGTTATCAGGATCACTAGTGCAAAATAACTTCTCTTTTCCTAACAATGAGTTAGCTGATTTAGTTTAAAATACAATATAAACTATTTTCTCGTTGTCATGGCAACACATGAAAGACCAATCACATGGAATTTACACGATTTGACTCTTTCTGAATTCGAACAATTTATGTAAGAAATATATCCACCAGAGTTCAAATTGAATAAAGCTAATACTTGAGATAAATCTAAACCTTTCTTAGAATTTAAAATTTTAATCAAAATTCTCAAACACTTAATACATACTAATATTTATGATAAACGTGAGGATATTCGATTTCCTATTGTAAATTTCCTTACTTGGATGGCGATGTCCCTCGACTCCCATCATATGGTATCTATATATCTCAATTAGTTCGATTTGTCAGAGACTGCACCGATGTTTTGGACTTTTATAAACGAAATTTACACATTACTACTTTTTAACTCAGGGTTACAGATATCACAAGCTTAGAAAAACATTCGGCAAATTCTTTAGATCTTATTCAGAACTTCTATCTAAATTTGGAAATATTTCTTTTCAACACTATGTATCCAATGGAATTTCCAATCCTAATTTTACGGTGATCTCGTATATAAACTAAGGAAAGTAAAACGCTCCGATAACGTTACTTTATCATGTAATAAAATAGTCAAACGTCTTCTAAATAGACAATATGACATTGAGATCATCAAAAAGACTATAGGTCTTGTATTTGACCCCTCTTCAGCCTTATGCAGAGTTTGACTTGAACGTTGCACGCTGACTAACAGGGCGGTGGGGACGATATGACGGGCCTTGTCCAAACCTCTTTCAGAGGAGACATGGTCCTCAACTTCGTCCCCTCTGACTGTTAGTCGGGACTCCTTCAGATCTAGGGTCTTAGCTCGCTTTCAGACTGACAGAGCACGGTTTATCATGTTGATGTCGCATATATTTTTATATCATTATGTGTTTTACAATACCTTACGTGTTTATATTTTTATGACATCTCAATATGCGATACCTGTTGACCCTTGTTCTTTACATAGAGGATTATTTATAAATTTTTAAATGTACGTCTTTTTATTGTTCTGCCGTTATGGTAAGTGAGAAGGTGGGCCCGTACAGCGGTTAACCACACCATTTGTTTGGCTTTTGTCAAATTAAATGACAGTCCTAAGTCGGTATCGTAACTGCACTACAATCAAATATTTTTGTAATGTGTTATATGTTCTAGTATATTATTGATATTTATGTATTGTATAGCTCCTTGGTGACTTCTGCCATATAACTGAGCCAGTAACTCCTCTTTTTTTCTTTCTACTGGGTATATGTGACGGGTGTTGCTAGCAAGCAGGAGATGCTCACTCTCCCGGGGTACCTGATCTCACTCCATTATAGGGGTTCACATATACACTTCAGGTAGACCTATTTTGTTATTTTCCACTTTGTTTTCATTTTTACTGATTTTGTATGTCCCCTGGTTTCATGATTTTCGGACTTCTGATTTGGATTTATCCATCATTTTTACATTGCTACTGTCTGGTTGCGCTCTCTCTCTCGTCAACGAAGTTTTGACCTATTTCAAAAAGCATATAGTTTTGGAGAAATGTTAACAAATAACTCTCAAATCTCCTGAGACGTAATTTGTTAGTACCATCTGTCAAAAATGAATGCTGTAAATAACGATACGTAGATGATTTGAAATTTAGGGAAGACATTTTGTTAAATTTTGGTAAACGTCACTATGAACTCATATAGAATGATTTCAGTCCTCTTTAAAAAAGGGTTGCATCAAAATCTAACAGTATCGTGGCCAAGGAATCTTGAAAGCCGAAAGTTATTGATGTTTCATATATAAACATTATTCAATGATACTTGATTTACACCCAGTAGTAATATGACATCAGAATTCTTTTAATTATGAGTTGTGAACACATCCCACATGAATGGATTCATCCCATATGACACAGTTACCCGGCATTTATTTGACACCTTCTATACTAGAAGGTTACCTACTTCGACTTCTCCATCTATAAATACATATGGAATTTACACGATCTGACTCTATCTACTGGGTATATGTGACGGGTGTTGCTAGCAAGCAGGAGATGCTCACTCTCCCCGGGCACCTAATCTCACTCCATCACAGGGGTTCACATATGCTCTTCAAGTAGACATATTTTTTTATTTTCCATTTGTTTTTCATTTTCACTGATTTTGTATGTCCTCTGGTTTTATGATTTTTGGACTTTGGATTTATCCATCATCTTTACATTATGATATTACATTGAAATTTTTCTTGCTAAATTTAGTTTCTGTTCCTATTTTCATCGGGTCCGCATTTTTGGCGAATATTTGACAGATGCAATTACGACTCATTAAATATAAAAGATCGGACCAGTATTTACTTCACATTTTATCCAAAGATCGAATTCGCTGACGGGAGGGACCTGATCGACCAGACTAGTCTTCTTATTTTGCCACTCTCAATCCTGAATTTTGATAAATCCATCTATCATAAACTGTTTAAGAATTTCCAAGAGTATAAAATCTAAGTTATATAATTTTACAATACACGGTAGAAAATATATAGAGCGCGTAAGTGAAAAGTATGGGTAAAATGTGACGTCACTCGTGACGGACTATTCAGGTAACCTGGGTCCATCATATCTGGGGTAAGTTCAGAATCATAGCTCCTAGGCTAGCTGCTAGGTTTAGTATAACATATCATTCTGAACGTGCTGCTTCATTTACCGGCTAGGTAAAATGGCGGACAGTTATCGATAAAAATTTTGATTGGGTAACCAGTGGTGGATTTAGAGGGGGCGCCATCCCTCCACTCCTTCGCCAAATATTTACAAGTAAATCCCAGATATGGCACAAAATTGTCTGAGTAGTTCGACTAATACACATTTGGGCCCCCCTTTTCGGAAATCCTGGATCCACCACTGGTAAGCAAGGTGTTTTCAAGCAAAAACAAAGACTAGACATTATATACCCAATGTTCTCGCTCCTTACTCTAACTTATATTTCTGTCAAGCCTGGGAAAAAGTTTTGTGTCGTTTATCTTTAAAGTTAAAGGAATAATAAAACTTTCAATTGTCTGTTATTTTCAACGAACTATCGCATTCTTTATAAGTCTCATCTACACTGAATTTCATGGTATTTTTTATTTCAAACCTAGTTTCATCTGCATAACACACGAAATAGTTCCAAATGCAAGGTAATTAAACATTCATTTAAATAAAATTACATTGAATTTGAATCATACTTTATATTAAGCATATCATCACATGCTTGGATCTTTAGTTTTATATTCTAACCATGGATTTAAAAAAAAGCAGAGAATCTTGTAAAACTACGTTGACAAATGTGTAGTGGTTTTAGCGCACGAAACTCTGGGTAGAGAATGGGAGAAGAGAAAGCAAAAACAGTTTAATGTCCACCACTTTGAATTTGAAATGTAAAGATGATGGATAAATCCAAACCATAAATCTAAAAATCATGAAACCAGAGGACATACAAAATCAGTGAAAATGAAAAGTGGAAAATAACAAAATATGTCTACTTGAAGAGCATATGTGAACCCCTGTGATGGAGTGAGATCAGGTGCCCGGGGAGAGTGAGCATCTCCTGCTTGCTAGCAATACACGTCACATATACCCAGTCGAAAGAGTTAAATCGTGTAAATATATGTATTTATATATGGAGAAGTCAAAGTAGGTAACCTTCCAGCATAGAAGGAGTAAATCTGTGTAAAATGATTGGAATCGGTCTCAGTCCAGAATATCATTTAAAAGTCTGGATAACGAGATATCATATGGAGTAATAAGAGTCTCGTAACGACCGTAGAACTTCCTCAGTGACGTTGCTAGTCTAGCACATATATAACCCTGGTTGAGCAGCTTAACTGAAAGTCGCCTAGCCCTCACAACAAAGTCATTGTAATTTGAACATGCTCTGGAATAACGTATTAACTGAGATATGAATACGCCGTATGCGGGCGATGATGGAATGTTGCTATTTATGAAAGGAAAGTTTGTGATAGCGAAATTGAAATCGTCACGTTTGTCATAGAGTGAAGTGTTCAATTGACCATAAATGTCGAAAGACAACATAATATCTAAATACGAAGTAGAATTACTACTTTCTGTGGTTTCTTTGACCTCCAATTCACTTGGATAGATGATGCTAAGGTAATCCGCGAATGAAGGATTATTAATTGAAAGCAAGTCATCTATATATCTGTAAGTAAAATTGAAGCCAAGAGCCAATTGTATTTTTTTCCTTGCGAAAGCAAAGACTGAATGAATTCAGCTTCGTATGAGTAAAGGAATATGTCAGCCAGAAGCGGAGCACAGGTAGGAATGTCGACAATTTGTTGAAAAACCTTTCCTCCAAACACCACAAAAATGTTATCGATAAGAAAGTTCAACATCTGGATGACAGCTGTTTCAGTGTTTTTATTTTTGGAATCAGAATTTTCCCCAACAAAGTAAGTTTTATCATGGCCCATGACTATATATTTGAATTTGCGGCTTCCGCATTTTGAATAATTTCCGCTAATCTGTCTTTTAATTTCTGATGAGGAATTGTTGTGTAAAGAGTTGAAAAGTCAAAAGACTTGATGGCGTGAAGTTAGTATAAGAATTTAAGACTCGGTTTTGCTACGTAGCGGCTAGGCGAGCAGAGCGTTCACTTACCGAGGAGAGCTAGCTGCTACATAGCCGCTACGATTCTGAACATACTCCTGATGCTGGAAACTGAAATTTCCCAAAGTGTACTGAATAAGCGATATTTAAAAAATAACTATGAACACAAACACTCTGCTTACTAGTCTTTTAGAGTCTTAAGTTGTGCCATTTTACTTAGGGACTCTGTGACGCGCCTTGTCCAAATCTTTTCAGAGAATACAAGGTCCTGGTCCTTGTCCCCTTTGACTGTTAGTTGGGACTCCTATTGAACAAGGATCTGAGCTCGGTTTACAAACGGGCAAAGCACTGTTTACTTATGTTGATCACCTTACATACTTTTGATAGCAACATATAATATTGTCATATTATTCTATAAACGTTTCGTGTGTAATAAAATTTTTATGACCTCTTTTCTTGAGAAACCTGTTGATCCTTGTTCTCTACATGGAGGATTATTTATGATTTTTTTTAAATGTGTGTCCTTTAATTGTGCTGCTTTTGCGGTGAGTGGAAAGGCGGGCGCCGTAAACCGGCTATCCACACCAATTGATTGACGTTTGTTACTTCAATTGACCGTCCTAAGTCAGTATCGTAACTGCAGCACAATCGAATATTTTTGCAATGTCGTTTTTCCGTGTATATTCTACTATTATTATGTTCTGTGTGCAAGTCCTTGGTGATATTTGTCATATAGCTTTGTCAGATGTCTTCAGTTTTCTCTTTAAACGGTTTTCCTAATACAAATTACTTGAAATGATTGTTGTACTTTGTTGTTTTTAATTAAAAGGGGATTTTTTTTGTCAATTGTACACCCTGCCTGGGGGTCCAACTCCCAGAACTGAAAAACTTCAGGCGTCACTTTCCTTTTCTGTTAAGGTCTTTACCATAGATTTAAGTACTCCAACCTTTTGTACTCAACATTAGGATTAAACTTCTTGCTCTCAAACTAAACCCATTCTACATCTTGCTCTCTAACTTAACCCATTCTACATCTTGCTCTCTAACTAAACCCATTCTACATCTAGCTCTCTAACTAAACCCATTCTACATCTTCAAGTACTTTAGCTGCGATAATTATAAAAGAGCTGAAGTCTGTATTTGTTCAAATTGCTGTTTTTCTGAATTTGTACAATTAATCGGTACTGTATTTTGCACATTCTAAATAAGGCCGAATAATTTCAAGTCATCCTCTGTCTTATCTTTTTTTCAAATTTAAACACCAGACATTGATCATTATCTTCACTATGTACATCTTGTTTACATTTCTTCTAATCTTCAGGCATTCGTTGAACATTGAAGAGTTTAAGTCGTTTTCGGGTAACAGAAAGAAAACAATTTGATAGAATGAGATATGCATAAAATTGTATATGCATTTTAGATACAATATCAAATCACATGTAGCATTATACACAATGTCAATTTTGATATACAGATAAACGTGTTTTCCTCGAGGATTGTATTAAAGTTGTGTGCTGAGGTGATTACAAACTACCGGGAAAAATAAGGGGAATTTATTATAAATTTAATTATAGAATTTATTATAGTCCTGATATACAATACAAATAAGAGGTAGATAAGGATATAAATTTACACAGCTTTGCCAGGTTTCTGTTTATGTAAAGGGCATCAATCTGCCCTCGTTCATCGATAATGATATTATGTCATATGTAGATAGATAGATTTAAATAAAATTAGTCCTAGGTTAATGATGCAGATTTCAAATACATTTTGTATCCCTTTATAGTAATGAAATTTTGTCTTCACTTTATAAATATTATTTCCGTATGTTGTAGCTGGTCTGCGTCTAGTAGAAATAAAGTGATAGAATTCGCTCATTTAAACACGTATACGGTTGGTAATTGCCGGGCAAAACTGTGTATTGCATAGTGAATGTTAGGAAGAAGGTATATCCCTTCTATGTTTCTAGAGAAAATTTTCATGAAAATATATTATAAAACTAATTTATCCCTAATAGTTGTTAATCATCTTCTATACTAAAATTACTATATGTTAGGTTAGACTTAACTGAAATGTGTTAAAGTAATATGGTCTAGAAAAATTAATATTGGTTGTGGGGTCGGAGGGACGGGTTTGAAATTTTAATTTCCATCACATTGATTTAAATCAGATTCGTCATATTTTTAGATCATTCTTTCACAGGGTGAAGGAATTAGCCTTAAATTAGCAACTAAATAACTTCACAGTTTAATCGAGTCGAACACAAACTTGTCAGATGTGGAAATTGAATATTAATGTATGAATTCCTGATAAAATAAAAAAAAAAATAACAAAAAGTATTATTACCCCCAAATTTAATCATTATACATCATTTCATACATACAAGATCCTTTACCAGGAGCGGATAAAGAATGGTAGACCCAATAAAGTAACAAAGGCAGTAACTATAACAAATTAAACATGTAAGAATCGATACTTTCTTCGATGACAGAAATCCATAATTTGTTTATCTCATTACGCGATGTATTTTTCATCAAATCATAATTGACATTTTGTTTCCATACTTCGCTTTGCACGACATGTTATATTCTTCTACATGTAGTATGAGCAGCATAATTCACTGTTGCTGGATTCAACAGACGTACGCAATAGTCCCGCAGAAGATTTCTTATCTGAAGACCCGAGCTTCCAATCTGGCAGTCCATTAGGACATTTCTTAGCTGAAGACACGGACCTCCAATCTGGCAGTCCATTAGGACGTTTCTTACTGGAAAACCTGGGCAGTCAATTAGGACATTTCTTATCTGGAGACCCGGGCTTCAAATCTGGCAGTCCATTAGGACATTTCTAATCGATCTGAAGACCGGTAGTCCATTAGGACATTTCTTATCTGAAGACCCGGGCAGTCCATTAGGACGTTTCTTATCTGGAGACCCGGGCTTCCAGCCCGGCAGTCCATTAGGACATTTCTTATCTGAAGGCCCGGGCTTCCAATCTGACAGTCCATAATGATATTTCTTATCTGAAGACCCGGCTTCCAATGTGGCAGTCCATTGGGACATTTCTTATCTGAAGACCCAGGTTTCCAATCTCGCAGTTCATTAGGACGTTTCTTATCTAAAGAGCCCGGCTTCTAATCTGGCAGTCCATAATATATTTTTTATCAGGAGACCCGGGCTTCCAATCTGGCAGTCCATTAGGATATTTCTTTTCTGAAGACCTAGGTTTCCAATCTGGCAGTTCATTGGGACATTTCTTATCTAAAGAGCCCGGCTTCCAATCTGGAAGTCCATTGGGACATTTCTTATCAGGAGACCCGGGTCTCCAATCTGGCAGTCCATTAGAATATTTCTTTTCTGAAGACCCGGGTTTCCAATCTGGCAATTCATTAGGGCATTTCTTATCTAAAGAGCCGGGCTACCAATCCGGCAGTCCATTAGGACATTTTTTATCTGGAGACCCGGGCTTTCAATCTGACAGTCCATTGGGACATTTCTTATCTGAAGACCCGGTCTACCAATCTGGCAGTCCGTTAGGACATTTCTACATTGATACATCGTCTTCAGCTTCCATGTCAGTACTTCGGACGAGACAGTTTACACCCGAGGACCAGTGACACGGTAGATGTTGGCACCTCTTCGGGTGTGTATGTTACATATCTTGAACTTTTTGTGCAATATGTATAGCGTTTTATAGCGAATTTAATCTATAATTGAGTTTAAATCTACGTTTGATTTAATCATGGATTGTGTATAAGAATTTTTTTTAATAATTACCTCAATAAAACTAATGATTATAATAAATATATCAAAAGAAATAAGATATATAAAAGATATAAAATAAACTAAGTAAATGAAATAAAATAGAATAAATAAATAAATAAATCGTATTACCTCGTCTGTCTAAAGGTAGACTGTTTCGGGACTGTACCTAAAACTTCATAAAAGATACAAATGAACTCTATAATTTTAGGGGTAAACGATTTAGGTAACATGACTGTTTTTTGAAAGAGTTTCTTTTCATTCTACATTTAATTTACACATATGATGGTTATGGTGAATTCCTATTTTTCTAAGTCATAAGATTCCGATTCAATTCATTTTCGGGTTGTAACTTGATAGACCTTGGAATCGTGATTTTCACACATGTGATGACACAATTGCTACTGCTACTAACAGATGTCTTTATTTTGACCTCGACTCAAAGTCATGTTTCCACGTTTAAGGTCAACACAGACCTATAATTAAAGTTAATGTAAAACTTTGTCATTGAAAAGCGCAATAATTTCAAGATTTTATAATTTCTTTTAAGTACTGAAATTTTACTTCGGACACGATCCTTTCTGTTTTAAGATGATGACATGTAGCATCGAACGCGTGAGATATAGTTCTGTCCATCCTGTCGTAAAAATTCAGACAATCGCGGATCCCCCAATACCATTTATCAAAGAAAGTGAGCTATTGTCTTATTTTCTTTGTTGTGTAGTTGTGCATATATTTGATGTTAGTTCAGTGTCTTGCCCCTAGTTCCCAAAGAGGTACGGTTGATATTCGCACGTACGTCTATGTACATGCATAAATCTCACATCATTGAGTCACTTTTGTTTCTATTGCCACGTTAAGGGTTTAAAGGATCAAATATATCTATACATACATATAATAACAACAATGTTTCCTTTCAATAAAGTTCAATGTAAAATATGATACTGACTGACTGCCGTTTCATACCATAAATGCGTTATCAGCATGAAAATAGGCACCATGTCCCAATGCTCGAAGTCATTTGTTTTCTTTGTCATTCCAAAAGAAACAACTTTTACATTTAACAATTCGTACTTTTGCCTAACTCTCTAACTGAATTTCTGTCAACCAAGCAAAAATCATAGTTATCAACGTTGTGATGGTAACAGATGTTTCATTTTATCCTGAATGCGATTCAATTGCGATGTTTTCATAATTGTATATATACATGTACCGATATAATACATTTGGTTGATGATTGTCTTTCTCATTCCCTTTCACTTTATTTCTTACTAAACCGAATGCACAGATAACTTTATTGTTAATTGGTTATGTGTAAACTAAATGGTATATCAAATTCATAAACCCATCTTTCAGTGTTTCTATATATATACTTAAATACTTATATATACTTAAAATTTACTTTTAAAAAATTTCGGGAATTTTTCTTAAACTAGAGAGTGTCTTCTCATGCATATAGCTTTCTCCATTTTTGCTTTGCGCATATCTGAATAGACATAAAGTGTCGAAGTTAGCATATGGTACACCAATATTATAACACGTATGCATGTTCTGATATCTATTACAGAACTAAGACATTTGTCGACCATCCTAAGACAATAAGAGGATTGATAAACAAACTCAATATATTCAAAACATCATAAAAATGATAGGCATACAAAACAATAACCAACAAACCAAAGAAATTCTACCGAAACATGCGTGAACCCCCGAAAGAGAGTAAGATGAGGTGCGTAGAAAAAAATAGTCATTTCCTGCTTGTTAGCAACACCCGAAACTTTTGTCTACTAGAAACACGTAAATAACGAGTACAAACGATTGTCATATTCGGTTATCAAAGATCTGAATAGGTTTTAATCCAAATTATCAATCAACGTTCTGGAAACGAAATGTCATATTACATGGTAGAAGCTACGAATAAAGAAATTCCATAGTAACATTGTTAGTCTACCACTTACATATCTCTAACTATCTGAGCAATTTATCTAATGAAAGCCATAAAATTTCTAAGTAGTCCTCCAAAGGAAAGTCCGGTACATTAAAAGTAAAAGAACACAAACTGTAGAGTGTTTGTGTTCTTATATTTAAAAGCCGTTTTGCCATCCGACCGTAATTATTGAAATTTGGAACTCGCCTTGGTATTATATATTCAATAGGAATGCGATGATGGGATATTGCTACTCATAATAGGAAATTTTGTGTTGCTGAAACTGGAGTTTTTTACATTTGTCATTGAGTGCCGTATTCTAAGTAGAATTCTTGCTCCCTCTGGTTTGATTTTCTTCCAGTTTATTTGGATGGATGATGCTAAAGTAATTCGCGAATGCGGGATTATTATGTACCAGTAAGTTCTTTTTATATCTGTATGTGAGTGAAGTTGAAGCGAAGGAATAATTAAAGAAATGTATTGCACAATTTATAGTCATTGGAATTCCAAACATCTGTTGGAATACCTCTCGAAAATGCTTTCGATCATCGTTTTAGTGATTTTACGGTAAAATTTTTCCTTAATAAAATAAGTTTTATCATTGAAATGTGCAGCTGTCATTTCTTCTGTTGGAAGCATTTGTATATTTTTAGAAAGTCTATGTTTTTTTTCAAGTTTATTGAATTATGAATTAATAACGTTATAAAGAACAAATATTTTAGGTATACTTATTCGAAGTTTTATCTGCTGATGTCGTGATATGTGCTCTTGGAGAAAAGTAAGATTTCTGATCCCCTCTGGGTATTTGAAAAGGCATCTTCTAATTTCAAACATGTTTTAACAGAGCGTTGTCCGTTTCTAACTTTTTATCAAGCAAGATTGAAACGGATTTAATTAATTCTAAGTTCAAACTGGATCAATATGTACATCCTCTTTCTTTGCCCATCGTCTTCAATAACCCTTACACGAGATCATAATTGTTTTTGTATGTGTTCATAATTTTGTGTTCATATGATGAATCTTGATTTTGGACCATTTTGAAAACTTTCTCTCATCTTAGCAGTTTAGGTTACCAATAACAGCATGACAGTGGGGAGAATTTCTTAAAATCTGGAGCATTTACGAAATCTAGGATACTGCAAGGAGAAGCATAGTGACAAACACTAAACACCCAAAAACAAAAAGAAAGAAAGAAAAGTAACCGACTCAGAAGTCACCACGGAACTATACAGTATATAATGCAATGATGTTAAAAATACATATACGGACATCACAAAAATAATCGATTATAATGCAGTTTGTAATTGTGTATAGCTTCGATGCTTAAGATTCCCCTTCCCTCAACCGATTCTTATGTTGTTACTGTAGAAATACCTGCTTCCTTGAGAATTCATATGTACTACGTTTACGTGCCGTCCATTGACGAAAGAATGCCGGGCGTTTTGTCTTGTTTTAGACATCTAGTTTGTGCTGAATGTTATTTTGGCGAACTGCTAATAAATGTCCATTAAGTACTGTCATGAATGACCATTAAGTATTGGCATCAATGACCATAAAGTATGGTCGTCTATGACCATAAAGTACTTTCATCAATGACCATAAGAGTTGCCATCAATGACCATAAATACTGTCGTCAATTACTATAAAGTACCCGTGTCCATATGCAATGATATTTACGGTATAATCAAGGTAGTCCTTGGAATATAGTTTTTCTCCGTACTCCTGTCTCCATGCATTCTTAGTCGCATCGATAGAACTGGGCTAATACCAATCTATTATAAGATTCTTCAGCTAATGTGGCTACTGTCACTGTGGCCTTTTTAACATACCACATTCCTGGACCTAGACACGAGAATCAGAATTACATGTAGATCTGGTTAATCCCAAACTAGTACTCTTTTAAATTTCAATATAGTGTGATACTGTGAGATATTGTGAGATTTAATCTGAATAATTCTTCTGAACTTCTGAATGATAGGTAATCATAAACTATAGATTTGTTTTAAGGGGCGAGATTATTTAGATCATATCTAAACTAATAATAATATCCAATCATTTCAGAAATGAAAGGGAATTCACAATAACTATTGTTTTACGCCATGCATTGTCATTATCTTAATCTAAACAGCTGTCATTTCATCAATGATAAGACATAATACAACGTAAATATATAAACTGTATTACCAACAACTCGCTTCATTTGTAAACAAAATGGACAACAACACAAACGCATCCTCGATTGGGGACGGCCTCCCTGTGTACATGTTCTGGCTACCTATGGCTTTAGAATTTGTGTTTGGAGTTGGTGGTAACGCTATTGCTGTGTTGATGCTAATACGGACGAGAAGAGAGCATAAATGGCAGTCATTCTACAAGCTGTACTGTGGGTTAGCAGTGACCGACTTTCTCTGTTTGCTGTTGGGATATCCGGTCTCAATCATGAGATATGCTTCAGGCTTCGAGTGGTCAATCAAGAGTGTACCGGGCCTCTGTGACTTAATTTCGTTCGTGTGGATGTGGGGCTTATTATCCACCGGACTCATTATTTGTGCGATGTCTATTGACCGGCTCTACACGGTATTTTTTACGAACGTATTCCATACATATCATAGAAACTCGGACAGGAAGTATACGCTCGTACTTGTAGGCATATGGTTGTTTTCGGCCAGTATAGCCCTCTTGCCAGTTGTCGGCGTTGGTCACAATGAAACATTTTTCCCGGGATCTTGGTGTTTTTTCGCTTATGCTTATGATAAAAAAGTTGATAATAATACAGATGTCCAAGAAAAGGCTCCGACATTTATCGTTAGTTATATATATTCAATTATAGGATTACTTATTGTTGGAATAAGTACTGTGACAAGCTTGATAACAATCTCTGCTATATGCCAACGTAAAAGTCGTGCAGGAATCCTCTTCGATGCAAGACAAGTCGCTGGTCAGAGTGAAATGTCTATTTTGATATTTCTCACAACACTTTTCATTGTATTCGTCTCATTTTGGACTCCTCTTATGGTAATCATTTTAAATTGTTTACTTTGTACCTTGTTTGAACTCATGGGTTTCCACTGAAAGTATTGAATATAAATATAAATAACTTTTAATTATCATTGTTTACGACATTTACATAAAACTGGTAAAATTTTAAGTGTTTTGTTTTCAATTTGCATTGGTAGTTTGAGATATTTAGTAACAATATTACCTAATATGTACTTTATGCACTCAGTTTGTAATTATAATTGTTCAGATTCTTTTGTTAGGAATGTCTCTCTAATTATTCTAAAGTGTTACCTTGCTACTTCTTTTCTTAGATCAACATATTCCAACACGCAACAGGAACCTTAAATGGAGAAGACACCAACAATATATTCGTGCTTAGGTTAACCATACTTAATTCCATCATCGATCCCTGGATTTACATCATGTCGCAAAAGGAGGTTTTGAATTTTATAAAAAGATTTTTTCGTATATGCAGACGCACTACGTCTTCTGACGGTGAGAAACATAGTCTTATCGCAGATGCAGAAATTCGCCGGACATGAAAGAAAAAAGAGGAGTTAATGGCTCAGTTATGTGGCAGAAGTCACCATGGAGCTATACAATACACATCGTCGGAAACCCACGCTCGGTTGCGCTTCCCTTGCATTAAGGGAAGCGCAACCGAGCGTGGGTTTCCGACGATGTACAATACATGAATATCAATAATATACTAGCACGTATAACACATTACAAAAATATTTGATTGTAGTGCAATTACAATACCGACTCAGGACGGTCATTTAATTTGAAAGAATATTTCTATTGATTTTTACTCGCCCGTCGTCTGACAGGGCGTATTATGTTAGGGCGTTGTCCGCCCGGTATAGTTTGTCCGGGCCATAACTTTTTAGTCGTTGCATGGATTTGAACAATAATTTCACAGAATTATTGTCAAGAGCCCAAGGATGTGTCATGACCTTGACTCAAGCTCATTTCTGCGAGCCACAATGCATATTGTAGTTAAATGTTTGTCCGCGCCATATTTTTATCTCTTGCATGGATTTTACTAATATTTCACACAGAATTGTTGCCAAAGACACAAGGGTGTCATAAACTAGAACAAGGTCAAGGTCACAGTTCATATGATGGGTAACTCCTTGTCCGAGCCATAACTTTTTATCCCTTGCATGGATTTTAACAAAATTTCTCAAAACTGTTGCCGAGGACCTAAGGGTGTGTTATGAATTTGATCAAAGGTCATATATGAAAGATCATAGTGTTTATAAACGATAAATCCTTGTTTGAGGCATCACTTTTCCTGTTTGCATGTATTTTAATAATATTCTACAAGATTGTTGCCATGGACGCAAGGATGTGTTATGACCTTGAAAATTAGGGGGGAGGGGGCAATCTTGAAGCCCGAAATAAGGGAAAGAAATTTCTCCACACATTTAACTTAACCCTCTTCAAATTACGTGCAGGACGTATCATGCAATATTATGTGTTGCTCTTGTTATAAATTACACTCGCACTTATCTCTGTATACACAATGTTGAAATAGTGAGAACGATAATTATAAAAATCAGCTATGTAAAACAACGAAATCATAACCGTGAAAATACAACATGAATACGATTATGTGATAATACACATACTGTTTGTAGCGATACAGCCTAATAATACAAGTTGATTCGTGTAATCCCATTCTGAAATTACAATACAATCTATGTCTAAAGTGTATAAATGCCGCACTGTCAGATCACAGATAATGTAAAAGATAACATGAAATAAATATATTTATATGATGTGTTCAATTATGTAGTAACCTCTTAGAAAAGCTCTCTCAACTTGGTCAACTTTGTGAAGGACTGTAATCGCATTAACATTTTAAAGAAAGATTTTGTTTCAAATTTCGACAGTGTTAACGGGTCTGATGGAATCACATTCTGTTATATTAAAGTCCATCAAATTCTTTGTCAAATTTTAACTGGAAAATGAGAACTGGCGGAGCTCGGTTATGAGTATTTATCGTAGCCTGAGGTTTCGGGTAAGAGTCTACTGGTGGCTCATGACGTCGCTATCCTGTCGGATGAGACAGTAAATCCGAGGCCACGTGTCCCGTTAAAGATCCCTTTCTGAAGCACATAAGTACAATGTCCTTGGTGTGAGGTACCACAAGAATGAAACAAATAATTATGACAAAATCCTGGAAAAAGGAACCCATACTGAAGTTTTCTTGTCCGAGAAAATTGTAGTAGTATAAACTATGCTAACGATTTCTATATCCGTGAAAATACAACAAATATGATAATATGACAAAACAAATGGACATTATCTGTCTTTAATAAAATTTTAGTAGTAGTAGAAATGATTTATTTGTAATAAACCTCATAGTTTACATGAATACAAAGAAAATCACATTTTTTCAGTACCCCTGTACTGACACGAAGTATATACATCCAATTCACTGTGACAAAAGTTTGTAAATTATTCTAAACTTAAAGAGTATCCAATCCACATACATTTCTGTGCTAAAATTTGATTAGTTTTTTTTTTTTTTCAAAAAAAAAAAAAAAAAAAAAGATTTGATTAGTTTAATCTCCAAAATATTTATACCTTAGATTTCGAGTTTTGGCCTTAAGCGTTACAGAAGAGACACAGTAGTGTTGAAATGAGCATATGGTGCACTAAATTTATACATGTATAGTATGCTATGATACTTATCAAACGAAATAACACATATCTAGTGATCTGTGTCATATGAAGGGGGATGTACCCCTCCCCTTTCTCCTACGACCCTGCGTGTTGCTTTGTAGACAACACAGTAGTCAAGCTCCATGATACCATTGTATCAGGACATAGCTTGTTGGGTCCTCCTCTTACAATAAGAATGTTACGTCTGCTATTGCAAACTGGTTTTCTTGAAAATGGATTGGCTGATGACAATTACCAAAAGAGGAACGAGAAATTACATCCTCAAGGAGAAAATAAATTTATTTAAGGTTACAATGTAAGTACTACGGTTTCAAGTGAAAACACATTCCTTGTGAATGTGCATGAAATGTCTACACCATATGAAAAGAAAATGAATATGTCTGTCTGCCTATACCTACCTATATTGCTGAAACACTACATGTAAAATATTTCATAATGAACCACTGAAGCATGTTTGGTCAGAGTAGAATTTATACTTTGTCAGTAAAATAGCATAGTTTTTCAACAGATGCGGTATCCAAACCATGCACTAACAAGAAACCGTCAACGACGGTATGACCGGATTGCAAAGGCTTAACGCAAAAAGTTGACAACAGATGGACGGACAGACAGACGGACGGACTGATTTTGCCAATTTATAGACCAGAATTGCTTTGCATTAACATTAACAATACATGTATGCAAGTGGTCACCCTTAAGGCAAAAAACAGTGTGTTCACTGAAGCTTAAAGTCAAGGTCAAGGTCACTAAATTTTTGTATTGGTTGGATAAAACATTCAAGTATCTACAAACCTACCAACTTTGATATAAGTACCTTTTAGGGTATGAGAGAAACCTAGCTAAACGCAAAAAGTTGACGCCGTACGGACAGCCGGACGGACTGACGGTAGGACGGACGGACGGTTTTCGCCAATTCATAGACCGGAATTGCTTTGCAATCCGGTCAAAAATGGCATCTCAAGATGAACCTCTTGTGTTAGGTTAGTAACTGTAACACTTGTGCTTTGTCCAAACCTAAATTACCCGGAATAACTTAAAAGAGCCGTTCAAGTGGAACAAGTAAATCAGTAGCAGCAACAGAAGCATAAACTGAAGGTAGCATCAAGAAGACCGCTGATGTCAGTCTGTTAACTGTAATTCCTCACTTTATCCTAGACAGAGTTACCCTCAATACCATGGCCAAACGATGATATGAGATGCACAATATGTCGAGATGAGATATGTTGCACCATGAAACACATACTGACAAACAACAAGAGTCTATTAGAATAGGAAGAAGTGAACTGGAGACGGTCACATCATTAACTTGTCAATGAAGCATTGTACAGATAGACTACTTTCATGTAGATAAAAAACAAAGCATTGACCCCAGAAATCAAAATCAACAACTTATAATCTTCTCATTAGAGTTTACAGTACATGGGAGTGATTATGGTTGCGCTCAGAATTCTCATTGTCAAAATTAAGATATAATTTACATACCAAGGCATGAACTAGCACAGTTCCAGTAGGAGTTCTACTCCTGATCAACTGTTCTGAGTAGAATCATCTTTGAGCGGTGTCATATACTCTGTGACCAGAACTAATTAATAAGAAATTGTATACATTTATTTCAATAGCAACAATATATATACACAGTCACAAATAAAAGACTCAAGAGCCTGCATTATTAACAGGAATGAAGAATTTGTATTGTATTATGGGGTGGGGCAAGGTCAAAACAGAGAAGTAAACACTTTACATATAGAGGCATAAGAAAAATATAATTTACAAAATAGACATTGTGGCATCTCTCTTTTCAGAGGAAAACTAATATTTTTGCTTTATGAACTTGGATGCCCTCTGGCATGATCAAATATTCATACAAGCCCTTACCTGTAACATACTGGATAATATACAAGGATAAAGTATACAATAAATGTTATTTTGGCTTTTGGTTCTTGCTGGAATTTTTTCAAGATACAGCTAATTTACCCCTAGTTTGGGTCACTCTTGTCCCTATTCAAGGTAACTGATTATCTCTCTCACAAAACTGCATTTCATTCTTCTAACAATGATACATTCAATATTTCATTAGAATACATGTAGCAGTTGCAGAAGGATCAACCATGTAAATCAGATGGACAATGGTTTATATACCACCACAATATCTCAGTCGAGCCTTTGATTCAGGAAAACTAAAAGAAACTTACAATTATAAAACTACCGGGATAGGAAGTGCATAGTTTATTAGTACAATTAACATTTATTTATATTTATACAATATATGTACAGACAATATTTCAAATCGAGCACTTCCTCCATTATAGTTAAAGATCAAGCATCAAACTTAAGAATTTTACTAAACAATTCCACCACATATGTGTATACATAGTTATCATGTTGACCCTTTCCCTATTACAGTGAAACTGACATTTTGGTTAGCAAAATCGTAACTGTTCCCACAAAATGACGACAGATACAATCAATTTTTCATTATGACGTCAAAAATTTAACAGGTAACGTTATCATTTACCACTCAGAACGTTAGTCTCGCAGTAATAGTGAAAGAGTCTATATGTACCGTAAATCAACATGAAATCATAAACTACAATAAATATTTTTCATATCTTATTCATATACATGTAATTTTTATGAAAAATAAAGTTTTTGAGAGAATAAATAGCAGAATAACTATAAAATATCATTATGATTAAGACTGATGATTCATAAACATACATGTATGAAGAAACAAACTAACAGTTCTTGCAAGTGAATCTTGTGCAAAAATTTTAATGTAGGATTTTATAACATTAGTATACAGTATGACATGAATTACTGTGATCTTTGCTGTCCTTCTTAGATGTTTATATAAGACTGGTTCTAGATTCAAAATCAATTTCTATTTTCTTTGTAAAGCAATGTAAAGGAAAACTCTTTTTTCATCTTTTTATTTTAACACTTTCATTGTTATATCTAATTCATATATGGGAATGGAATCCTATTCACCAAAAGCACTTCAGGAGTTTGCTATAAACAAAATTTCAATGTGAACTTAAGACAAAAAAATATCCAAGTTACATGGGAATTTACCCCCTGAATTTCCAACCCCAAACCAATAGGGATCGTCCCTAGACCTGATTCAAAAAATGTGTGAAGAATCATTTATTTAATGAAGTAGAACAGTGTTTAAATTATGACCTAGCAATATACATGTATAATCTGCAGTAAGCACTGTGGCATTTAACCCAAGTCATTTCTATTTCTGACAACTTCAATCACAAGTGTAACCAAAGCTTTACCAATTGTGTCATTATGACTGATAAAGTGAAACAAGAGATCGTTTAAAGATTGGGATCCCCTTGCAAAACCAATTTGACATTTAAACTTTTGACCAAAATTCATAAAGGTTTCTCTTTTAAAGATCCCTTTATATGCAAGAAGTATTAAAGTAGTTAAACTAAAACTGTGATGACAATCATACATACACATACAATAAATTGTGCCTATAACACATGTATGAATACGCACCCACATGTGGCAGTACTAGATATCTCTCCAATGTAGTGCTAAGGAAATCATAACAGTCAGCGTAAAGATCTTATTAATCATATAACTTATATAATTTCATAAAATTTATATACAGTAGAATATTTAGATAATATATATATTATGGAACTGGCATTTACACTTATACAGAACTGGCATTTACACTTATACAGAACTGGTATGTACACTTATACAGAACTGGCATGTACACTTATACAGAGCTGGCATGTACACTTATACAGAACTGGCATGTACACTTATACAGAACTGGTATTTACACTTATACAGTACTGGCATGTACACTTATACAGAACTGGCATTTACACTTATACAGAACTGGTATGTACACTTATACAGAACTGGCATGTACACTTATACAGAGCTGGCAAGTACACTTCTACAGAGCTGGCATGTACACTTATACAGAGCTGGCATTTACACTAATACTAAACTGGTATGTACACTTATACAGAACTGGCATGTACACTTATACAGAACTGGCATGTGCACTTATACAGAACTGGCATGTACACTTATACAGAGCTGGCATGTACACTTATACAGAGCTGGCATTTACACTTATACAGAACTGGTATGTACACTTATACAGAACTAGCATGTACACTTTTATAGAACTAGCATGTACACTTATACAATGTATTTATAATGACTGATAAGTCTTTTTACACTGGTGTATAAAGTAGTATGTGTAAATTTATACAAAATTTCATCGTCTTGATCAACTGTTAATGATCATCGAAAGAAAAGTTTCTTCCTCAACGTGACAAGAGGTGCAGGAATTTGTTTATAGTGACCACCATCCAGACGAGCATCTGCTCTTCCAACTTCTTCATTGACTTTAACAAGAATACTCAATAGGTCAAATCTGAAACAAAAGACTGTATTATAGAATATTCATCTCTCTTACATTCAGTATATAAATTAAATCCTAATTTAAAGGACCATTATTCTACCATTAAGAGAGTTTAAGAACAACAAGTCAGAAAACAGAATGTCGTAGCAAAGTTCTATGAGTCCAATGTCAATGATGAATTAACTTTCCTTTTATTTTCATTCTTTTTGCAGTAAAATTGAGGCATAAAACATCCTTTTTGTCATAAAACTGTAAATCTAAGGGACTTTCCTTGAATGTGTGCATTCCTCCACAGCTCCTTATGGTAGATTTACTATTTAGATATGCATAAATTATTTTCCATTCAAAGAAATTAATTTCTTTACACACTTATCTTAATCTAAAAAGGTGTAATAGGCCAACTGAGAAATCAAGATACATCTGAATATCCAGTCTTATTTATTTCTCAATAAAGATCATACTATACTTACAAGTAGAATTCTTACACTCACTAAAAACTGAAAGTATAAATCTTTTACACATATAGCTTACTGATATGCATATCGATCCAGCATTTGTACCAGCTTGTTGACATACCAGCTCCCTTGTGTACGACTTCTATATGAGACATAACCTGGCACAGTGGCATATCCAAGGACAAAATCTGCTTCATCTGGGATCATCTCACGAGGGCCATTATCTTGTTCCAGATCACTGTCTTGCTCAATTTCTTGACCTAAAACGCACATAAATAATACAAGTCATCAGGAACAATTTTGAAAATCTGAAAGAATACTATAAAATTTTAACACCATAAATTCAAACATGCATAATAGGGGATTATTTTTAATATATTTTTACGATTTTTATAAGTGGTGTTTTTTTGTTTTGTATTTTGGTTTAGGAGGAGTTGCGAAGGCAAGGTGAATTTACTAGATATGTGTAAAAATCTAAGTTCAAGGGCCATAACTGCTGTAAAACTTTTCAGACAGCATACCCCTTATAATATCCACATCTACATGTTATGATATTTTTTATACCATGTTTCATTCCATACCTTCTGGGGTTTAGGAGTTGAAAAAACAAACCATGTCATGACGGAATGACCGCAAGATGCACTACTATATTCCCACGGCTATATACGGCAGAGGCATAAAAAAGAGTACCTTTTTTTACCTCTGTACGATAAAACCTAAGCTTAACCCAGTTTTAATTTAGTTAATGACAGACTTGTTGGCCATATGGTAGACTGTTTATGATGATGTTGGTTGGGTGGTTAATTAGGGTTTTACATCACTTTCAACAATTTTTCAATGATACCACAAGATGGAAACAGGAGGTAACCAAACTTTTAAATATAGTGGTACAATCAGGAAATTGAACTTGGATTCATCAGTGCAATGCGAGGCAAGTGTTTAATCACCATACCAAGTCTGCACCTATTTAGGATGAAATCTAACCTTTGGTCATTCTAATGCTGATTTCAAACTAAGTATGTACCTGGTTTTTGGCAAATTTTGCCTAAAGCTGCCCATTGTAGATAGAATATTCTACTGAGGAAGATGTCAAATCTATCCACTGAATGCATATTTTTCATAAACACAGTATATATATAGAAAGAGAAGTGTCGTCTGACAAGCAAACTATTGTTTCTGAAAGGTTTTCAAGCTGACATAGGGTGTTAGTGTACCATGTGCTTTGTACCTGCTCACTAACAACTCAGACAACTTTGAACCTGAAATACATATAGCTGCAAGATATGGTCCTATATTGATAACAGAGTCATACTTTTTTAGGTTGTGTAAACATGCAATAAACTGGCCATAAGTTTCATTGAATTCCAACATCAAAAGGAATGAATATCATACATTAATAAACTTTAAGCAAACGGCCAGCAATACTACTGTACCTACAATCTGTCACCAGCAGACAATACACAGTCTTTACTACAGCATGTGTCACATATGACAACCGGTTTATATGTAGCCTGAATCGTCCACACATTTGTTTCTGTCCATGGAATGCAATTATACAAGCGTGGATCAATTATGCAATTAAGTGGATCCTAATATGCCACAGTAATTAGTTATTGAATATCACATTTGTAAATAATTTGCATACCTTTTTGTTTATCTCTGCCCTGACAAGCTTGTATGAAAAATAACTTTGGTTTACCAGCCAACCCTGGACACATCTGAGCCCTAAAACATGCTGTACAATCTTGTATTTTCACAAGTCGTCCATTTGTGCCGTATATATTTCCAAGCACACCATGGGATAATATGCACACCACTAAGCAGTCATATTGGGCATGGTTATAGTTGTAGGATATTTCCACCAACTTTCGGACTATCTCAAAATCTTGGAGATCATCGTACCTAAGTACTATGAATTCCAATTTATTAAAGATGTACTCTAGGTTTGCTGAAAAAATGGTAAGAAATACATGAAGGCTTATAAATTAAAATGGACAAAAGGAGTAGGAAAGGTATTTTGTTTATTTCTTTAACTTTGGGGAGGGGGGCTTACATTCACATGCAATGGTTGATCCTAAAGAACTGATTGTATCATGTGAAAACAAATTGTATAGATAGGTACATATTGCTTCTTTTTTTGCAAAAACTATCCACAAAGACAAGAGGGAGACAAGACAGCAATGACACATTCACATTCATGATCCTGTTCAGACAAACTGAATACAAAATCACAACAATAAATGTCATTCATTTACAATACAAGTACATTCACAAGTTTAATTTGATACCAGTATGAAGACTAATGGGTTATTGTATAAAACGATCAAGGAGGCATCTTTAATATCCTCTATAAGTATTTTTCATAAAAAACTGACTTAGTATCACAAATTCACTTCCATTACACGGCCAAATTCCCCTCAGATGGTCTTTTAAGAAAAGTTTGCAATTATAGCCTCCTATATAAATCAACCCAAAGATCTACCATCATGTTCCTTTCTTTTATCTTAAAATCAACCTGTATATTTTTTCATTCGTTTGTACGGCCTATTACGACATATTTGATTGTTCATTCATACCAACCTGCATCTTTATCTGTGCCAGTTCTAGGAGGCATTTCTTTACTTTCTCTGTCTCGAGGAATTTTGAAGAAATTCATGTTGTTTATAATAACAGCTATACCTATAAAACATGACTTCTCTTATATAAACCTCACAAACCTTGGAATATTACGACTGATTGATTCTGTTGCTAGTAAAGACTGATTTATCTGGAAATTAAGGACTGAAATCTACTAACCTGAGTGTCAAGTTAACTTAGTCCATAACGAGTGTTGCCAAAATATGGATAATGGATATACCAGATGTTGTATTTTCATAAAAAGAGATGTATTCCCCCATCCTTCCTTTTCCCTTCTCCATCTCATTTTTTGTGTATTCTTTTTTTTTAGATTACAACATACAAATCAATGCTTTTTCTCTCACAACATTCGACATAGGAAATCATTATACATTTATCTGCAATCTGTCAGGGAAATATGATGCTTCATATGTTCCCAACTAATGAACAATAAACAGTTTATAATTATCAAAAGCTGGAAAAATATTTGCTGTTGCTTTCATTGTCATTGTAGGAACACAAGAATATGTTTCTCACTTAAACAATATTGATTAAGAATAATAATAGAAGAAAATGTGATCTTGACCTTGGTCTAATGACCCTTGGGTCAAGGAGATGTGAAACCTTTGGATCATGATCAACAACATACTAAATAAATATGAAAGTGATAGGCTGGCTGTATGCAATGAAAGATATAACCCAGACACATATACAGATATGATTTCATCATAGAAGTTCAAATAGACCTTGACTTTGGTCACATGACTTTTGTAAAGGTGATGTGAAACTTTTTGGTCACGATCAACAACATATTTAAGGAATGAGCGTCTTATTTTTTTGCGTTCACTGCTTTTACAATCCAGTTCGCCAGGCGCAAATATTTCGAGAACTGCCTTGGGGTTCATGAGATTTGCACTTGTCGAACTAGAATGTAAAATCCATGAACACAAAAAATAACACACTTATTTCTTATACATTTGTAATTGCATTCACAGACATTTTGATAGAAAATATTATTGAAAATATACTCAAATCTTCTTTGAATGGAGTGAAACTGAAGGATTTTGATTTTATGCATGTAAATTCCCTCTACCCAGAAGGGATAAAAAATAGTTCACAGCATTACAATAAGTTCATAAATTGATTTTGAAAATACTGAATAATGAATACATTCATAAACAGTTTCAAGATAAATTTCAAAGGTTTCTCAGTATTTTCAAAAAAATAATGCATTTGAAAAAAATTATCTCATTTAAAAAAAAAATTCACATGCTGATAATGAATGTCAGTTGATGTAAGCAAAATGTTTGCAAACCCCACGAACGAAGCATGATGATAGGATGGGATGTACGGTATGAAAGATATAGCTCAGACACAATTTGTGATGGATGAACAGATACACGGAAGACAATAGCAACCCAATATTTCTCTTCCTATTAGCTGTAGGGGAGGGAGGGGGGAGAAATAATTAAATTGACTCTTTGGGATGGGGCTAGAGGAGTTTTTTATCACAAGATGATGGTACAGACAGGTACTCCAGTTTTCATCACAACTAGTCACCATTGCATAGATAATTTTGTGGCATTTAACATATAATAAAGAACAAACCTCTAGGCTTTGCATTCATCTTGTATGATGGAAGTTCTAAATCATCATCAATGAATGTTTGCCTCAGTTGTCTTGTTAATACTTCTTCTTGCATCATATTATTCATATCTAAAAAAATAAATAAGCACAATATGAAAGCTATGTATCTTTCATTCCAGCAATAAAGGCTTTTAAATCTATTTCGTCAAACTTTGCTATTTCCAACTCTGATATCTTGAATATAAGGGCTGATTTTTTCCCTTATAAGATGAATAAATCTACCTCACTAGGAAAATGCTGCTAATAAGTCTGCAATTGAAATCTAATGATGAAATCATTATTAAGATAAGGATAGTGTTAAGCAATATCTTACCAAGTCACTGATAAACTTCAAAAAACAAAATCGTAAAATTATTCTACAAATGGACTGAAAATCTCAAGTATTACAAAGTTATACATTATCCATCCTGCACTTTTATTTCACTTTTTAATTCACTTGAAAATTATCAGATGTTTTCTGAAATAATGATTACCGGTATTAAAGGATATGAATAGACTTACGTTAATGAATTAAGAATAATTATATATGTATCTATTAACAGACAAGTCTCATATGATAATCAAGACATATGTCTAACATATGTTTGTGAACATATCCTCGATTTATGACTGTAAAGTCATAATTAGAATATCTTGAGCTACAGATATTTTAGAGTATTTTCTGTGGTCTCTTCCATCTCCAGATATCCAAGAAACAACTATATATGTATGCTTTTTCTACAGAACAACACAGATGATGGTTATATCAAATAACATCAAAGAAGGTGAAAATAGCCACTTAGATTTCTCCTAAAACTGTTCTGTAAGGTAAACATTAGCAAATGCTCATACTGAGACAACTTTAAGAAAATATAACATAAGATATGATAATTCAAATTTTCTTCCATAAAGAAGTTTGTTCAGTAAGGCAAGGATTCAAGACCTACTTGACCAGATGTGAAATTTAAGGGCCCAAATACAATGGATGCTAAGATAGCAATATAATACCTCATCTCTATGGATAGTTTTGTGATTTAATATTATTGTAATCTCATCTGCTGTTTCCTCATACAATTTTTTATATACTTTTATTCATTTTATACATTATTAAAAGGATCTGCTTTATGAAAATTTATCTGAAGGTCATCTGGACACCTAGATACACAGCTCAAAACCTTGTAGTCATGGATTACTAGGCAAGCATATGATTATTTCATTGCCGGGGCTAAAGAAAGGTCTTAAGTGCTCACCAAAGTCTGAATATGCTAAGGACCTGCAATTTTTCAAGACTAAGATCATGTGTCTTACACTTACCTCTAACAGACTTCACTGTAAGATTTTCTGTTTGTTGAGTCTCTGCAGGAGGGGGTTGAATTGAAACTTGTGCTTCAGCTACAATAGGTAATGGTCATTGAAATAGATATTATCAAACCTGTCCTATATCCAAGAATAAGTAATAGTAATGTTTTCAATATGATGAAAACTCTCTGTGTTTTAAAGAAATTACACAATTGTTTTATGAAGAGAGAAATATACCATTTGAAACTGATCTGTTAGGCAGCTCTTGATCATGTTCAGGCAAATGAATAAGATGGGACAATACTGGCATGGAGGTTTGAGTTTCAGTTTCTGTTACTAATGCTGATGGAGGAGGGTTCACTGTTTCAGTAGGGAGTACTGCTGCAAAAAGCAAACAACAATCACCAATAACTGACACAAATATAAGTAATACTTGATAAATAATTTTAATATAAGATTTGCATGTGTCATAGAATGTTTATCTTCCTCAGTATGAATATAAATGTAGTAAACATATATTACTCATCTCAATATGTTATATAATGTCCTTTCATAAATTAATAATTTTTGTGTCACCTGCAAAGTAACATAACAAATAAGAATGACTTTATTGACCCTAGTTGTTTTGATTAATATCTTAGATATCAAATCACTCTTTAATATTCTCTCTTTTAAAAATTCACTGATTTTCCAAAGTTATCATTTAAAAGGCAGCCTTTTGCAATATATACTTTTGCAACTTTTAAATCACTCATATTAGGTACACAAATCCACACCTGGAGATTATAAAACAAATGTCTTAAATATATAAACTCACCTTGATCAGGAACAGGTTGTTGTGTTTGTCCACCCAAAAGCTGAACTGCACTTTCAATATTGTACTTCTGTAAGATTTCTAATAAAACATCTTGACCATTTTCACTACTTAAAAGCACTTTGTCTTGCCAATGATGAAGTATTTGTAGCACTAATCCAGATGTTCTACGTACATTCTTTTTTCTTTTGATTTCATCTATATCACACTGTGAAACATTCAAATCTGAAACAACTGAAGACCATCTGTCATCCTTTCCAATTTCGACAGCAAGATGCAGCATTGTTGCGTCAGATATTTTTCTTGACCCTATGACCAAATGACAGATAATAATGAGTTTCACTTGTATTGCTAAAACCCAGAATTTCATTGAAAAACAATAGTGATTTTTCTTATATATTTTCACAAGTATTTTTAAAACCCACATACATGTCAACTAACCATAAGTATAGTAAAGCCATGAGCTCTCTAACATTCAAACCAAACAAACTGACAAATCACAAATTTCAGTCAAATATATCTTTTCTTAATGCCATTTTAGTGTCTGAATTCAAATGTTGCAAATTTTGCTTGCTTTGGTTTGCATATCTTATAAGCCTTATAATATCAAAGTGATTTTTATGCACTTGATCAGTTATTTTCATCATGATAACTTTAAATTTTATTTTCACATGTAAGATGTAGTTAGGTTTCTTCCAGACTTTTGATCCTTAATTATAATTATCAGAAATAAGATGTTATTACCATACATGTTATCCATACTGTAGTGCATTTTACATATTGTTCTTTATTTGTCATCCTTTACTTGAAAGACAATGATTATTACTTGGAAAAAAGCCTTAAGGCTGATGCTTCAGTAAAGTATGAAGTATATGTATGTTAAATTGGTGTCAGAAACATGTAGCTGGGTGAGTGGTAGAATAAAATATCATCTAGCCATTTGGCTAGTTAGAGTGCATATTTAGCCATATTTGGAATTCTTAGGAATCAATAGAAAATAAAAAAATAATGTTTATAACTTATTCTTAGGAACTAATCACACAAATCATTTAATCACATTTGTACATACAATTTTTAAATTTAATGACTAATGTAAAATTTTGAAAAACAAACATGCAAGCATTTTTTCATAAACTACATTCTTTAAAAGTACTCATGTTCATTTAAAATCAATTAAGTACTACAAAAACAATGATAAAAAAAAGTCTGAGGTATTTGATTAGTGATGTACAAAATTGTATCACACTGAATTGATTCGAAAGTACTTTAGAGTGATTCACAGTGACTGAACATTGCATATTACATTCAAAAACAAAAAACATGAACAATAAATTTTGATACAAAATAGATCAATTTGCCTCGATCATCATGGCATGTATCAGGTTTTAAAGTTTGAATTTATTTGTAGGGTGGTAAATAGTTGTAATGTTTTAAATTTTGTATTTATCATCCTCATGTAAATTAAAAATTTAAAACATTACTGCATGCTTACATGAAACAGAAGTCATGGTTAAGTTGCGATCTTAAACATGCTTTGTATAATTCCTGTAAGAGTTTTCATGAGCAAGATCAGGAAAAAGAAATTAAAACGAACATTGAGGAAAGTAGCAAAAGTCGCCATTTGGCTAAGATTCACCGAAAACAATTCCACTTTTTCATTTCGTATTCTCATAACGCCAATGGCAAACGAGTAGTTTTCACACAGGATAGGTAAATTCCGGTGATTGTTCTTGTTGAATGCTAAGCATCAGATATTCTGGTAAATGCAAACCTGGATTTTTACTCTGCTCCGCTCCCACTCTCAAAATAAGTAGCAAGTTAGAAACTGATATTCCTTACAGCTATTGTTACTGTTGTATGTAAGTATCATATAGATCTATAAAGTCTCTTACCTGCAGACCTCTGCCTGTTTACACTGAGACGATTGTAATCTAGAGATCCTGTAGGAGACTCTGTACCAGCAGTTAGAGGTGTCATTGGCTCAGAGTTCTCTATGTTCTCTGAAACATCTACAGTAGGGTGAAATCGTCGAGGAGATTGTAATGATTGCTGTCTAGGCATCATTTGAGGTTCTTGCATCATTTGATAGTGTGGCTGTCTTGTCTTTACATTGGGCAAATGTTGAGATGCTAGTATTGGTGGTGCTGCTGACTTACTGGTTGTCTTGTCTGTGAGAAATAACAATCAATTAGTGTATTGCAAATAAAAACCTATCAGAACTAGAGCTGTCCTAAAACGACAAATACCCCCTGCAGCAACAAAGCTGAAACATGCAATAATTCATTCCTTTATGATAAGACAGTAAAGAAGAGAAGTCAACATAGTTTGACAGCAAGCTGAACATTTTGTGGTTATCAAAGGGTCTTGTCAGGGAAAATTTAAACAAAAGTTAAAACTTGATTTGTAGATCATCATATTGAAGACATATACCAAGTTTCAGTTCAGTATGACAAAGTAGGCAAATTAATCAAAATTAATCAAATTAATTTCAAATAGTAGAAAATGAGGTGTATAAAAGAGTATAAAAAGGTATGACATGTGTTGACGACTTTTCATCATTATTCTGCACATTTATATGCTTTTTATCACTTTCTCTTTGTCACATGATACCTTTCATACTTGAGTACTTTAAGACACTGACCTTAGTGAAAGCTGACCACGCAATTCCTTTGCCAAGATTTTATGCTCACAGTTCATAAACTGGGGTGTATTAAGCCATTCCGCATTCATTTTTTAAATTCATATAACGATATAATAAATAAAACAGAGTATGAAGTTTGTAAACTTGATGGATGCTCCCCGAATGGCAGTTATACTCATAATGCAGGAAATTGATGGCTCAATTCATACACAAAAAATCAGTAAAACTGATGGTTGCTCCAAGTAGCACAGCAATAATGAAGGAAATGAATGATTCAGTATTTAGGAAATCATTGTATTAATTAATGACAATTTCAAATCTCAATATATCATTTGGATATCCAATTGCGTCAACTGTAGAACAAGTGATCACATTATCTTAAACTAAAATGAGCAAGCTTCACCTTGATTAGTTATGAAATGAAACTTTTTTATCGTGACCTTGACCTTTCAGAAATGACCCTGAGTGACCTTTGTCCAAAAGCCCTTAACCTAAATAACATTTTGGTGAAGTATGATAAAATTCTGATGAAAGGTGAAGAACATATAAAATCATAGTTAATAAGTGATATTGACCTTTCAGAAATGACCTTGAGTGACTTTTGTCCTAAAGCCCTAAACCTAAATCATATTTTGGCGAAGTATGATAAAATTCTGATGAAAGGTAAAGGAGATATGAGCTCGGATGGACAGACACACAGACACGACAACGAATGTATACTCGCGAGTGTTAAACAGCACGTAATATGCCCGCATTTTATTATCCTAGGTGTCATACAAATTAGAACTAATTATCTAATCTAATCTAACTGTGGCAAATTTAGATTACTTTTGATAGTGGTAAAATAGTTCAGTTTTCTCCTTTAATTGTTTGTAGGTTAAATGACGTTCTTTGTGCATCCATCATTTTCCATCCCCCTCCCCCTCCTTTTATTAACCCACCAACTACAATTGTATTTAATTTTGAGGTGATGTGAAAATTCCTATTCATTATGCTCATCTTCATAATGTGATCTTTTTTGATTCCGAGTTTCATCAAAATCCAAGAAAGAAATTAGGAGGAGCTGCAAAGACAAGGCATTTAGCATAGAAAAATCTAAAGTCCAAGGGTCATATATTATATAACTCCTGTAAATTTTTTGGACAGCATTCCCCTTCCAATATGTTTTTTATCTTTTTTTGTACCAAATTTTATCGAAATCCCCCAAAAGGTTAAGGAGGAGTTGCAAAGACAAAGTATTTTGCATAGAGAAATCTAAGTCATCTAAGTCCATGGGTCATAAGTCCTGTATTTAGAACAGCAATGGTCTTCCAATATACTCATCTTTATATGGTGTTTTATCTTTGTATCACATTTCATCAAAATCCCCCTAAGGGTTCAGGAGGAGTTGTGAAGACAAGGTATTTTGCATTGAAAAATCTAAGCCCAAGGGTCATATATGTTATAACTCCTGTAAATTTATTGAACCACATTCCCTTCCAATATGCACATCTTCATATGTTGTTCTTTCTTTGTACCACTTTTCATCAAAATTTCCAAAAGGGTTTAGGAGGAATTATGAAGACAAGGTATTTTGCATAGAAAAATCTTTTATTGTACAAAGTTTCATCAAAATCCCCCCAAGGATTTAGGAAGATTGATTGATTTTTGTTTAATGTCACACCATGAATATTTCACGTATATGGTGATGGCATCTGCTTGATGTGGGGCATACAAATTTTGACCTTTGCAACGGACCCATCCGAAGCAGTGAGGGATCTTTAACATGCCATGCATACCACAACACAGGACCTCAGTTTTTAATGTCTCATTCGAAAGACAAGACACTAGCAAGACCAGAGCGGGACTCGAACCCCGGCCTCCTGATCAGTAGGCAAGTGCTATACCACTAGGCCACGCCGGCTTGGTTTAGGAAGAGTTTCGGAGACCAGACAGAAGGGACAGCATAATATGCTCACTTTTTCATGGGGGCATATAAAAATATGATGTTTGTAAAAAAGAAATACCACATGCAACAACAATTTACCTAAAAAAGGTAAAGCATACTGAACTGGCAAGTGGTACAGATAGATAGATGGACTGGCAGATGGGCAAACGGTATAAATATCCCTTGAACTTCATACCTGAGCATACCATTCAGCCTACTAAACATCTATGACTGACTGTAGACCATCATAAAGTAAATCTATGACTGACTGTAGACCATCATAAAGTAAATCTACACAATGTTCTATGACTGACTGTAGACCATCATAAAGTAAATCTACACAATGTTCTATGACTGACTGTAGACTATCATAAAGTAAATCTACACAATGTTCTATGACTGACTGAAGACCATCATAAAGTAAATCTACACAATGTTCTATGACTGTAGACCATCATAAAGTAAATCTACACAATGTTCTATGACTGACTGTAGACCATCATAAAGTAAATCTACACAATGTTCTATGACTGACTGTAGACCATCATAAAGTAAATCTACACAATGTTCCATGACTGACTGTAGACCATCATAAAGTAAATCTACACAATGTTCTATGACTGACTGTAGACCATCATAAAGTAAATCTACACAATGTTCTATGACTGACTGTAGACCATCATAAAGTAAATCTACACAATGTTCTATGACTGACTGTAGACCATCATAAAGTAAATCTACACAATGTTCTATGACTGACTGTAGACCATCATAAAGTAAATCTACACAATGTTCTATGACTGACTGTAGACCATCATAAAGTAAATCTACACAATGTTCTAGCTCCTGCTACTCATACTCTCTATAATATTTTGATAATTTGTAGTTTGGTGTATTGCTTCTCAAGAAAGTGGAACTGTAAATAACACCACGGTTATTTCCCCTTTATTGCAGCAGCCAGTGTTTAGTGGTGTTAGTGGTGGAAGAAGTAGATGTATGCAAGAAAGGCAATGGCTGTAGATAAATGCACAAACAGATCTTTCAATTAGCATAAAACAAGAAAGCAATACCGACTTGACAGAGGTGAAAGGTCACATCGCAAAAGTTTGTCAGAGACTCACAAGTCATCTGTATGTCTGAATTACAGTAAAATCACTAAAACTTACTAAAGTTATTCTGGTATGAGTTGACTTTTTCAATTAAATCACTTCTATCTATTGCTTTCAGAACTTTTGGTAGAATTCGTGTATTCTCTGCTGAAAGCTCATCTTTCTTCTCTAAATACAAGAATAAATCAAAGACGGATTTCATCTTTGTTAGTTGTCCTTTGGGTACTAATGCGCCCAGTGTAAACATGGCTGATTCAAATTCATTGTCATCAATTTCCTCCCCGATCTCAAACAGCATAACCCTGGAAATATAAACATTCATAAAATCAATATTCATTCAAAATAAAATGTTTCCTGTAACCTGACATCTACTTCATATTTGATCAATCTTAATAAATATGCTAGTATAAATACAAACACACAGAGGTTTTTTTATTTTTTCTTTTCCCAACAATTTTAGAAATATACATGTACACACACATTACCTACGACCTTTCATATTGGGGACCATAAGTTTCTGGACAAATTGATGGCTCAGTGGCCTGTTAGGTCTGAAAAAACCTGTATCTTAATTTATATCAGATGAATGGTTTACCAAACAAGCAAATTCTTCCTGAGGAAAGTCAATTCTTAAACAAAAAGCCCAAAAAGGCCTTAATTGCTCACTTGAGTATATTTTACCTTGAACATTTGAGAAAAAGTTAGACAGTACATGTATCAGACAGTACATGTATCAGACAGTACATGTATCAGAAATCTCTAATTAATCTATCCTTTTTAAAAACTTTATTTCAAAATTTAACCAAAGACAACATCTCATCATTTCAAAACACTTGTATATACTGAAAATTAAAGCAAACAACGGAGTCAAAAAAGTGTCAAAATTTGACTTTGGAAGAAAAAACCAAAACACTTCATAAATTACCCATCAAGACCTCTTTAATGCTTTCAATTTAATGACCTATGCAGCTGCTCTGAAGAAGAAGCTTGTGGAAGGTACTCTCTGTGGCCTACATTGCCCCACCATGGATCCACCCTTTGGCAGAATTGATCAAAAACAAAGAAAACTTGTATATTAGTTACCTACAAATTTTCATCAATATTTTTCAATTAGTTCTGAAGGAGAAGTCCATCAAACCTCATTATTGCATATTAATAGTTTATCCATCCTCTGTCCCTCCCCTCTTTATTCAATCATAATAATTATTTTTGTATTTCAGTTCTTTTCAATTACATTTATCACAATAAAATCAAATAAAATACACAAAATCAATGTATTGCAAATAACCTACCAGGGGGAAATCTTAAAAATCACAATGTAGCTGAAAATGGGAAAAATTGAAAAAATCCAAAAACATTTTAAAATTTAATTTTGGAATGAGACCAAAACCAACAACACTTCTTAAGACATCCTTCTATATCACCTTAATACATTCAATTTGATGATCTATGCAGTTGTTGTGAAGAAGTGCGTCAAAGGAGGGTAACCTCTAAGGGCCTATGGTGCCCCGCTCTGGATTCCCCCGTGACTGATCAGGTTAAAAAAACCAAAATTTATAGGGAACCTTGGGTACTCCTTACCTACCAAGTTTCATCAATGTCTCTCATTAGTTCTGAAGGAGATGTCCATCAAAATTAATTAATACATACTGATAGCATATTCACCACCACCTTTTTCTTTTAAAAGATAAAAGATAAAATGACTAGGCTGTATGACAGAAGTCACCATGAAAATCACTGTAAATAATGTAATAATATAAAAAACCAAAAAACAAAAGAACATCACAAAAACATCCAATTGTAATACCAACTTAGGACAGTCAACTGATATGTCAGTAGTCAATCAATAGGAAGTTTGATGATTTATGTAGTTAGTCTCAAGAAGAAGTTTGTCATTTATATGGAACATATGTTGCCCCACCCTGAATCCATCCCTTGATGGATCTTGTTGAAAACAACAATATTTGTAGGGAACCTTTATGATTTCATATTAATACCTACACAGTTTCATCAATATCTTTCGATCAGTTCTGAAGGAGAAATCCATCAAATCTCATTACTACATTCTAATAAAACATCCACCACCACCCCTCCCCATCCCCACCATTTTAACCTTAAAAATTACAAAACACCTAGAAAATACCAATACCAATTCTTTCCCATTCTTTTTTTCATAATAAAATTGGTTACGGTAAAAAACACAAAACCAATGTATTACTTAAAAACCTACAAGGAAAAAATCTAAGATATAAGCTGAAAATATGCAAAACTTACAAAGTTCAGAAAAAGATACATCATCATTTGAAAACACTCATACATCATATAATGAAAATATAAAAAAAAAACGCCTGAAAATGTGCAAAAACAAAAAGATGTCAAAAACTGACAATAAATTTGATTTCAAAATAGAGCCAAAAACAACCACACTTCTTAAGACATCCTTCAAGATCACTTTGATACATTCAATTTGATTATTTATTATTGGTCTCAAGAAGAAGTTTATCAAAGGAGGGTATCCCTTGAGCATATGTTGCTCCACCCTGGATCTACCTTTTGACAAATCTGACCAAAAAGTATCAATGCTTGTTAGAGGACCTTGAATATTTGAGAATCATCCATACCAACAGCAACTTTGATCAAATTCCTATCAATTATTCTAAAGAAGTTGTTGAAAGTATGGAAAACTTACACTGGACTGACAGATGGACAGACTGACAAATGGATGGACAAAGAAAGATACAATGGCTCATTTGAGCCTTCAGATCAGGTGAGCTAATAATAAAAACTCTGTGTATTCTTTTCGCAGTTTTTTACTACTTTGCCACCCAATTCTTAAGCAGTCATTTTCAAAGCATGACTTACCTAAAGGGAGATAAAATATGAATCTTGTTTCTTGGGTCTGCATTGGCCCTGATTTCAAGTCTACATTCATGTAACCTTTCTCTCACTTTTTTAGGGTCTTTCCCTCCAAGTTTACGGATCAAGTCCTTTCTATGAATTCTGTATAAACATTCCTCTAGTAAATGAAAATCACCATTTTCTATATTAATCAATGCTGCATGATGTAATTCTTGGAACAGAAATGTGCCTCGTTTGATTTTCTGCAATTTCACATCTTTCAAAACTCCTTTGAGCAAGAATTTCAAGTTGTAAATGTCATTATTGTCTAAACTATTGTCCAATGTAATTAAACATTCTTTCCAGTCCACTTTGGTATCTGCAATGTTACAAGGATTTACATTTACAGGTCCAAATACACATTCATCATAATCAGGTTCTGGTGAATCTACATCCAAATTCATATCTAAACACTTCCAAAAATGGCCTTTTATTACCTGCAAAGAAAACATCAGATCTTTCTTACAAAAATAATTTCTATGATATATTGCATACAGTACATATTATAAGGTTTATAAACTTGCATCATGAATATGTTTGATATTTCTCATGCATACTGTGAGGTATCTCACATATTACTTAAATCAGTGAATAATATATTAATTTACTTATTCTGAATGCTTTATAAAAATGTTACAAATCAACTGACTCTTTCTATTGGTGAAAGTCTATTGTTTTACAAAAATTGAAATGGGGACAAGTACTGAAAGCAGAGAATAAACAAACAGAAGAAGAATCATTTGTGATTCATGTATTTTGAAATCACATTTACACATTTTGTAAAATGTATTTAGTAGGGTAATATTACTACATAAATTCATATCTGTTTCCAAGACATGTACCATATATCCTGTTTGTATGCAAAGTAAATGAGAATCTCAGATCACCAGTTCCTTACAGAATAACCTTCCAGGTGATGCTGGTACTCATTTAATTTGGTAGTGATAAAAAAAGGTGAATTGGATAAATGGGACTATGGCCCATCTGGTTCAGTGCTCAAGAGACCATTTTCAAATTCAATTGGCCATCTTGCACTTTAAATGAGCTATTTTGTCATGTTTGTTTTTGGTGTGCACAAATTGTCATACAATTAAATCAGACAACAAACTAGCAATTGCGATTACAATTGAAAAATAAGTATCAATTGCTAAGGATCCAGTTTTGGAACCTTTTATTGCCTATGATAACCTATAAAAGCAATATATCAAATTGCTCATTTCCAATGGGGTCCTTTTATGATGTAAAATGACTGTAAGAACAAAAAAATTGTTAAGATCACAAAGATTTTAATTTTATCTAATGAAAAAATAATTGCCTAAATAAGTCAAAATAACATAAAAATATTTACAACATTATAAAATAAAAACTCTAATTTTAAATTTAACAAATAAAATCATTACTATCTCTTTGATTTGCAGATAAATATAAATGAGATTTTATGGCCTCCTTAAAATTTGATTTGTTACCAATTTGTTTAACATTGAGTGGCAATCTGTTCCAGTCAAAAACGGCATTATAATAAAAAATTGATGTCCCTTGAGAGCCAACTCTGGGTACTACATAGATATTATTTGTAGCCCCTCTAGTGTTACCCCGATTTCTTATAAAACTGTCATTCATATAAGTTGGTGCTGTACCATCAAAAATATCAAAAACATGGTTGTGGTGTAATTGGGTAACCCTATCAGAGGTATTGAGCATATTTATGGACTTTAAGATACCACTGGTTATTCTAGTTCTAGGTTCTAGATTAAGAATGAACCTAACGACCTTGTTCTGCATTATCTGTAACCTTTTTTTCAAGGATTTTGAGAGACTTGAAAACCATGAAGAGCAGTAATAGTCAAAATAACATTGTATCAATGATGATGATAGAGTTGACCTTGACCTTGTGTTGAGCCAGCTTTCGCTTCTGTATAAAAATTGTAGTCTACAGTTGACCTTGTTGATTATATTGTCTACTACACAATCACCACTTAGGTATTTGTCAATAGTGATTCCTAAATATCTTACCTTGTCTGTGGACCTGATGATGTGACCTTTGCATGTAACAGAAAAAGTTTCTATAGCTTTAAGCGTCCTTTTGGGTCCAAATAAATACTCTCTGTCTTACCTAAGTGGAGAGACAGTCTGTTGTCAACAAGCCAGACAGAGCAGTTCTCAAGTTCCCTACCAATTTTCAAGATAAAGACTCCTTTTACTAATTTTGATTAAATTGTGACTGAAACAGGCACATAAAACTACCCGTAACATGTTTTAGGATTTTATTTCTTCACTGCAATTCAAAATACAAGCAACTTGAAAAACAGAGCAGTTTTGGTATAAAATCTTAATAAGACCCGAAGATATTTTAGCGATCTGCAAACATAAATATACTGATCATTAAATACATAACTAGCTATTACTTAATGTTGACACTGGATTAAAACTGCACATAAATACATGTATTATCAATCAAAATGGCAATGGCATAACATAAGTCATAACTCTATAAATCTTTTCACGATAACTGCATGTATGCCCAATAGCCCTTCCGAACGGTAAGCTTCAAATATGAAAGAAAAGTGATCTCTTAAAACATGGAATATCGCAACTACAATAACGTCAACATATGTGCACACTTTGTGATTGTTATAACATCATATAATTATGACGTAAGTTGCCCACATAAAAGTGCCCACATCAAGAACAATGAATTTGGTAGGCGACTAAATGCAAACTGTGACGGATTTTAGTAGTTGCGATACTCCGTATTGCAGAGGAATTTTCTATACAATCAGGTTTTGTAACCAGCAGTCTGAAAAAAGCTATTGTTCATATACAGATTGTAACATCCCAGTGATCTGAAAAATGTCTATACTATAAAATGTCTATATTACAGTGTAACAGAGTCAACGATTTTTTTTCAACTGCAAATTTAAAGAAATATGAGAGATTAAATGGCGAGCGAAGTGAGCCAGCGAAATTTTGGAAATTTTAGACAGAAAAGCAGTAAAATAGGCCCTTAAATAGACTATGGTGCCCCCTTTGGCGGGCCCTGCCAGGGGGCACGTGTCTCCACCCCCCCCCCCCCCACCCCGGCTGGATCCGCGGCTGTACACAAAACATATGCAATGTGCTTTTTTTTACGAATGTTACTAAAAATAGCTTTAGGGAATTTCCAGAAAGTATATGACATTGTTAGCTGGCAAACTGTATATTGAATATCAGAAAAATCTTAGATTATTATGCGACTTAAAATATTAGTCACTGACACAGATATACGGTAATTTCCAACTGTGAAATAATTTTCTCCTATTTATATTTTTGTAAGTGAAAAAAATTGCCTAACCGAGGGTGACAGCTAGAATTATCGGCGATTTTCGCAGGTTGCCGGCTTCTAATGATATCCCTAGGTCTCTTTTCAAATCATAGTTGATTTACAGGCAAAAACAAGACATTTATTTACATATTTTTAAACTTTTAAAAATTCTAAACTGATTATGTCAGTAATAAAACGAAAGTAGACAGCAGAATAAATCTCTGTTACTTAAGCTTTATTATACTGTACTGTACTGTATTACTAACAGATAAATACTAAATCTACTAATCAAGGCCCAGAACCAGCTTACCTTGTTTTACGGTAGATTATTTTCTATTTTCAGTGTACAGTACCTTTTACGTTAATGATTTACGTATGTCTCATGCCTGAACTCGGTAATTTCTTATATTACGAACAGATCTAAAAATAACTTTGTAATTCGCACCTACGCGGGAAAAGCTCGAGGATATCCGAATGAGGGTGCTTTGTGAAAATTTCTCGATGGACAAATCGTAACGGGTCTAGCCTGGTACCCGAGGCCTTCCGATGTGTGCTGGCACATTGGAAGGCCTCAGGTACCAGGCTAGTAACGGGTCCCTGTAAAGTGCGAAACGAAACAAAAACGAAACGGAACAAATAGAAACGAAACGAAACAAATATAAACGGAACGAAGCCGCGTAGAAACGAAACGAAACGAAACAAGAGCATTTGAAATGAAAATACATTATTAGATTTGAATAACGTGCTTTATAAATATAAGTGTCGTTCATTTACCCCCTTAAGAAAGGGTGACTGAGTCCATAATTCGCCTATTTTCACTCATCCTGTTGACACACTGTCAACTAGTCACTTTGATTAAGTATATAATAAGTGTTGAGAGATTGGTGCTTATAAGACGGGCACAGGCACTTGTATAGTGACCACGCCCCCACAACATAACCATGTGTGTGTTGTGAATGTCGGTGTGTTATGGGGACGTGGTCACTATACCACTGTGTAGCATCACGTGACTGAAGTTGGTGAATCCACGAATTCAAAATGGAGGCAACAGCTCGCTTCGAAGAATACAAACAGGTATTTTGATAATTGTACTGATGTAATTATATATATTCATAGCCCATGTCCTTGTACAAACCGATGCTGATGTAATTGTCAACTTTTCAGTAAATAAATCATTGTAGTTTTTACAAACATTGTGACAAAAGTCACGAACAAGCGAAATCTGTATATGTAACGTGATAGTTTCCATGAATTTATGAAAATTTACCTATTTCTTAGCTTTGCGGGACTATTCATAGTTAAAAATGATATTGCATGTTATTTGCTAATTTTTGTGCAATTTGATGGCAAGATATATCAACAAATAGTTGGGATTCCTATGGGTAAAAACATTCGGCAAATTCTTCAGATCTTATTCAGAACTTCTATCTAAATTTGGAAATATTTCTTTTCAACCGTATGTATCCAATGGAATTTCCCATCCTAATTTTTACGGTGATCTCCTATATAAATTAAGGAAAGTAAAAGGCTCCGATAACGTTACTTTATCATGTAATAAAATCGTCAAACGTCTTCTAAATAGACAATATGACATTGAGATCATCAAAAAGACTATAGGTCTTGTATTTGGCTCCTCTACAGCCTTGTGCAGACTTTTACTTGAACGTTGCACGCTGACTAACAGGGCGGTGGGGACTATATGACAGGTCTTGTCCAAACCTCTTTCAAAGGAGACATGGTCCTGAACCTCGTCCCCTCTGACTGTTAGTCGGGACTCCTACAGACCTAGGGTCTTAGCTCGCTTTCAGACGGGCAGAGCACGGTTTATCATGTTGATGTCGCTTACATTTTTATATCATTATGTGTTTTAAAATACCTTATATTTTATATTGTTTATATTTTTATGACCTCTCAATATGCGATACCCGTTGACCCTTGTTCTTTACATGGATGATTATTTATAAATTTTTAAATGTACATCCTTTGATTGTTCTGCTGTTACGGTGAGTGGGAAGGTGGGCCCGTAAACCGGTTAACCACACCATTTGTTTGGCTTTTGTCAAATTAAATGACCGTCCTAAGTCGGTATCGTAAATGCACTACAATCAAATATTTTTTTAATGTGTTATATGTGCTAGTATATTATTTATATTCATGTATTGTATATATTGAGCGTATCTCTCTGCGCTATCTAATAGGAAATCAATAGCGCATAGAGATACGCTCAATATGTAGCCAATTCTAGAAACCAGTTTTTATTAGACTAGTGCTTTGTATATATTTTCTATCTTACTTTTCACGTCTTTATATTTATGTAAGTGTTTGTATGTGTGTGCCCTGAAGAAGAAGCAGATTGCTTCGAAAATTTGGCAATTTTTTAATTGTCTTAGTATCGTTATCGCTTACCTGTGCTTTTATATATATATATATATGTATGTATGTATGTATGTATGTATGTATGTATGTATGTAGGTATGTATGTATGTAGGTATGTAGGTAGGTAGGGGTATATATATATATATATATATATATATATATATATATATATATATATATATATATATATATATATATATATATATATATGACCAAATTCCGTTACATACATGTATGAATGGAATACTATAGGTTATTTCAACGTTCATTGAATATTTCAAATTTGAAAGAAAATACAAACATACTTAGGCAATCTGGGGAGGTTTTTAGAAGAGTGAGGTTTTTTTCTGTTCTAATTTTCTCAAGAATTGTGCAAAGCCTATATTCATTTACAAATTTTTCGGTACCGGGGGAAGGGGGGGGGGTGTCCCGAACCCCCCTCCCCCTGGATTCGCCACTGTTCTCGTATCCCAATCGGACACCTCGGGCCTTTCCGTCTTAAACTCGGAAAAATGATTTATTAAATTTTGAATTTTACAGAATAAAGAGAAGCGTAAATTTAACACTTTAATGAATAGCTTTACCAAGTTAAAGAGTAAAAATTAGAGATTGTGGAGTTGAAATTAAAGTTTTTAAAGTATGACACTAATACGCTTCTGTAAGAATGGGTCGGTACACAATGAAAAGGAAGCAAAAAGGTGATGGAGATCGAGAGAATGTGTTGGAAATATTAGGGGAAAGGAAATTTGTATTGATAAAACTTGATGAAAATGAGACGGGAGTACCCGGTGAACAAAGAAAAGTTAAGTAAAAATGCAAATGAGGCAAAAAAAAAATCTCCTTGTACTACATTTTAACACCGCCTCACATAAGGGGCCAGAGGTTTTAATATACTGATTAAAACATTGTCGGTGACAGTGCGGCTCATTAATTTACTATGGTATGCGACTATTACAGTAAGGGACCCTTCCTTCAGGAAAATAAAAATACACATCAATCAAATCTGAAAAAAAATATTTTCATTTCAAGTGTACTTGTTTCGTTTCGTTTCTACGCGGTTTCGTTTCTATTTGTTTCGTTTTGTTTTTGTTTCGTTTCGCACTTTACAGGGACCCACTAGTAACAAGACAACACGTCGCCAATTTGTTTCACATCTTTATCCAGCAAACGCCATTTTTGACAAAAATATTTGCGTACGGGAATGCACGGGTTGTTACGATTGCTTCACCAAAGTAACTCCTCACCGAAAACTTTGACTTTAATCTTACATACAGGTATTTTCAAATGTAGAAAAAAAAGTAATCACTAAAAAGTCGTGGGGAAATTAAGGTTTGGGTGATGAGGAATCTTCAAAAATTTGAAAGAAAATTCTAAGTTTTGGTGAGAGATTATTTTGTAAATCTGGGAATATCAGTAAAAATTGTGATCAGTAATCATTATGACAGTTTTGTTGACGAGGTACCTTGTAAAGTTTGGTCAATATCAAGGACTTATAAACAAGAAGTTCTTGTCAGTATAAACTAGAGCTGTCCTAACGGGACAAATACCCCCCCCCCCCCCCCCGCGACAACATACATGTAGTTGAAACATGCAATAATTCATCCCAAGATGACACCACTGGTATAAATGTAATGGATGTCCCACTTGTACATTTCAAGTTGAGGTATAATGAATGAAAAAAATCTGGTTTGTGTGCACTCTGACCTTGACCTTGTAGATATGACCTTGGTTCAAGGTCATATACACATCCTTGGGTCATGGACAACAGTTGTGTAAATTATAGTCTTCCAGCAACGTAACAGGAAGAAGTTAAGGCCCAGACAAGAATTCTGGCTATGTATTCACTGTGGTCTTGACCTTGTAGATATGACCTTGGTTCAAGGTCATGACACACTCTTTGGTCATGAACAACAATTGTGCAGAATATTATCTAGATCAAACCTGGAAGTAGGAAGTTATGGTGTGTACAAGGATTTCGGCTATGTATGCACTGTGGACTTGACCTTGAAAATATGACCTTCGGTGGAGGTCATAACACACCCTTGGACATGAACAACAATTGTGTGAAATGTTATCCAGATCCAACATAGCAGTAATAAGTTATGGCCGGGACAAGGATTTTGACAACTGTGCACTTTGGCCTTGACTTTGGAGATACGATCTGGAGTCAAGGTCATGGCAAACTCTTGGGTCTGGACAACAATTGTGTGGTATATTATCCAAATCCATCTGGGCAGTAATAAGTTAAGGCCCGGACAATGATTTTGGCTATGTGTGCACTGTGCCCTTGACCCTGAAGATATGACCTTGGGTGGAGGTCATGAAACACCCTTGTGTCATGTACAACAATTGCGTGAAATGTTATCCAGACCCAACATAGCAGTAAGGAGTTATGGCCCGGACAAGAATTTCGACCAAGTGTGTACGGTGACCTTGACCTTGGAGACATGATCTTGAGTCAAGGTCATGACACACCCTTGGGTTATGGACAACAGTTGTGTGAAATCCTGGATATTAATCCAAATTGGCAGTAAGAAGTTATGGCTCGGACAAGGACTTTGGCTATGTATGCACTGTGACATTGACCTTGAAAATATGACCTTGGCTTAAGGTTATGGCACATTCTAGGGTAATGGACAACAATTGTGTTTAATATTATCCAGATCCGATAGGGGGGTGAGAAGTTATGGCACGGAAAAAAGATTTTGCTATGTGTACACTGTGACCTTGACCTCAAAGATATGGCCATGGGTCGAGGTCATGGCACATTCTTGGGTCATATACAACAATTGTGTGAAATATTATCCAAATCCGACAAGGGGATAAGAAGTTATGGCCCGGACAAATGTGGACAGACGGACGGACAGACAGACAGATAGGGTTATTCCTATATACCCCAAACTTTGTTTACGGGGTATAATAATTGTAAAATGGTGATGTAGACGGTCTAACTACTCTACTAGATTGATGTTTTTCAAGATATAATAATTATATTAGAACAGTGCCATTACAAGAATGACTTTTTTCTTTAAATATTTCTATACAAATCAAAGAATCAATTTCCACATTCATGAAGAATTAATTCGACACATCTTTTATACGAGAATCAATTTTTTAAAAATGACTGAAAATTAACCTCATAGACTTTATATACCGATATATAAAGTAGAGCTTGTGGATGGGCATGTATAGGGGAGGTGACTTCATCTGATAGACGTTATGTAACGGCATATAAAGGGAAGGTGACTTCACCTGATTTACTTTATACTTGAGAATTGGTAAGATAGATCACTTTACCCTATAAGCACATAGTCGGATCTGCATTTTATACAAGAACTGAGATTTTTCATACTGCTTCTTTACTCTTAGTGATCTGTAATACAAACAACGTGCATGTACATGTAAGGTTTCGTTGTGCAATTAAATTATTCACTTCATATTGACAGCTCAATTCTTTTCTTTTTCCTTTTTATTTCATTTTGTTTTGTTTGTTTGTTATATTTTTTGTTTTGTTTTGTTTTGTTTTTGTTTTTGTTTTTTTTTTTTTTGTTTTTTTGGGGTTTTTTTTTTTGGGGGGGGGGGGGTTAAATACCTTGGTCTGTATCGACAAGGACATTTAAGTCCTCGGTATCGGTTATTTGGTACTGGGAGTGCTATGTCATCTGGAAAGTCAAAATCTTCTAGGAAATTGCTAGTGAACTTCCATACGATGCTCGTGTTGTTTTCTGATGTAACTTTACCCATGGTCTAGTCTACAATGAGGAGGAATCCTGACATGGTACACCCTTCTATCACTCCTGATTTCACATGGAACCATTCTGTTACCTACTGTTTGGAAAATACTCTCACTTTGATCTCAGACGGCTTCTACATTTTGCCCGTCCGGTATAGTTTGTTCGGGTCATTACTTTTACCCCTTGATTGAATATAGACAATATTTCACAGAATTGTTGTACTACAGGCATTTTCGCAAAGAATCCTACGCAATATTTTTATACGTACAAAATAAACCATCAAGTCAATATAAAATCCATGCGTAAAACTAATAGGAAAAATTACGATTCTTTGTGAAAATGCCTCCATGGTTGTGTCATGACCTTTAACCAAGGTCATATTTGTACGGTCAAAGAAGTCACAGTGCTTAATGCTTAAGTCAGTTCAATTCTTGCCCGGGCCCTAGCTGTTTATCCCTGGTATGGATTTGAATAATATTCCACAGAATTGTTGCCCAGGACCCAATTAAGGGTGTGTCATGTCCTTGAACCTAGGTCATATATCTTAAAGGTCAAGTTCACAGTGTTTATCTTTACTGCCTCGATTTAAGCGATGGGCGTATTATGCCACGTTAGGCGTTGCTCTTGTTTTCAATATAATCTCCCTTTATCTCAATGCACTTTCTCCATTTCTGTTCCATTTTCTAAATCCTAACAAAATAGAGTGCTTCTTTCTGGTTCCCTAAGTACTCATATTCAGCGTCCCTGACAGTCTCATAGCTTCCAAAATTCCTATACTACGTAGGTGAAATTTCTCTGTTTTGTCAAATGGGTCCAAATCTAGAGAATATGGGGGATGAGGAAGAACCTTGTAGTTGCACTCTGTCGTAGCCGTCATTACAACTTGAGAAGTGTGAGCGAATATTTTGAATTAGGACTATGGGGGGTTTTTTATTCATTTTTTTGGTTTGCTTTTTTTTTGGGGGGGGGGGGATTACGTCCCAGCAAGACTGTATGGTGTCAGCATCCGCCAGGTGCAATGCAAAGAAATTTAGACTTTTGCAACGGAGCTATACCGGGGTCATGGTTTTAACTATCTCATCTGAAAGATGGCAGGCGCGTAGCTGCCATTATGCCAAGTACTCACGGGCGTACACATTACTTTGTTAAAAAAAAAACCCAAAACAAACCACCACTGCCACACCCCCATAAAGCACAGAGAGAGAGAGATGTCTTCCTTCGAAACTTTACAGAGAGCAAACGTCGACGACATTTTTGTTTCGGTCACATGCTTACTCGTAATAATTGACATGAATGTACATGTTGCATTCCCAAATTAATATTATTTCTTTGACTCTTGAATATAAGGGGTCAGAATAATGTGTTTAATCTTCTCTAAAACCTCAAGCCGGTGTAGCACTGTGGTTGTAGTGGTCGGCTTTAACCGGGAGGTCTCAGATTCGACTTCCGCTTTGGGTACACAAGTGTCTGTCTTTCGAGTGAGGCAGTAAAACCCGAAGTTCTGTGTCACGGTAGGCGTGGCACGTAAAAAATCCCTTACAGCTTCGGGTGGGTCCGTTGTAAAGGTAAAATTTCTATGCGATGCATCAGGCAGATGCCGTCACCATCTACATGAAATAATTGTGGACTGACGTAAAACAATAATCAGTCTCTAAAACTCCAAATTCCGTTTGTCTCCAGGGCTTCGCACCCAGTGTCCCAACCAGGGCTTCGTCCTGGACCCCAAACCACCTGCCGATCTGATGCGTACACATTAATATGCTCCTGGCTACGCGCCTGGATGGTTTACTGAAGAGTAAAGCACTTACCTGATTGAGTTATGGCCGATCCATTTGGTTCTAGGGTATTGAAAAATAGAGAGGAGCAGAGTATGTTTCGTCCAGCTTTGAAAAAAAAATCGAAGACATAGTAAACGGGGAAAGGGGCCGAATTCGTGTCCCTTTAGACACTAACACACAAATGAGACGTTTTTTGATTTTCAACAATTCTTTGAGTTTTTGGTCGAACCAAAAATATCTTGCCTGGATTTGATAACCCCCCCCCCTAATCTCCCTGTTCCTTATCCTAAAATGAGATGGTTTATCCTGAGCCATTATATAATGGATAATTTTATACATTCAAGCAGTCCCTGATTGCAGACCTACTAAAGTAAATTTTGAATAAAAGTAAAAATCAGAATTTATGTTGAACACGATATTATAACAAGAGTGTTCAAGGAACACGTGTGTCGCATGCGAAAATCGCATGACCTTAATGGTAACGTTGACCTTGAACATGTGCTTGACCTCCATCAATAATTTTTAATAGTGAATACTCCTACTAAGTTTTATGAAGATATAAAATGTTTTAGTATAGTTATGACTTGTTACACAGTGAGACAGACAGACGGACGGAGAACGGAGAGGCGATGCAAAAACATAGACATTCAAAATATGAGATTTTTTTTAGAAACCAATGCCAAATTGGAGGAAATAAAACATATTCCCACAAAAATGACGTAAAGAACAATGGTACGTTATTGTGACGTTATAAGGTTGCTAACTCCAATCGATGTTACTAACTAATAGAACACAAGCGCCGCCTAACGGACGGTACCTCCCATTTTCAATTGCTGTATCTATGACGTCATAAACAAATGCGTAATTTGCCGGAGCTTTTCGAACCCCAGATGACGTCACCACATTGAAAAATTGCGTTTTTGAAGGGTAAATAGACTATTTCCGAGTTATATCCAAACGACGGACAATGCATACAGTAGTGGAAAAGTAAACTTTCTGGCGCAAATACCTTAACATGGGGAGAGGCGTAACGCCTCCCTCATTGGAAGGCGTAGATGACGTCATCCTTGAACCCGTCACATGACCCTATAACCTCTGGGAAAACCTCACAACTTTTCTACTGACCTCGTGACTTCTGTATTGAACCCATATCCGACCTTTCATTTAGGGTCAGGATTTCTATTTTCAGAAGCTATATAAAAAAGAATAATCAGTTTGCACAAGCGAATTTGGTATCTTAATGATTTCATAACATATTATTTTGACTGCATAACGTGCTTTTCCGACTTCTCAACGCAATGTTTTGACTTTATAACACACTTTTATAAATTACTTCATAACATACTACTTTGACTGTATAACGTATTGTTATGATTTCACAACATTATTTATGTTGACTTCATAAAGTACTCATTTGACTTCACAATGTACTGTTTTGACTTCATAATGCATCCGTTTGACTTCATATTACATAAAAACTGTTTGATGGCATATTGTTTTGGTTAGTTGGTTGGTTGGTTGATTGGTGTTTTACGTCGCTCTCAACAATATTTCAGTTATATCGCGACATGGAAGTAGGGGGTTACCAACCTCTTAAACATAGTGACGCAATCGAATCGAATCGAACCCGGATCGTCGGCGCCGCAAGCCAAACGCTTAACTATTGTTTTGGTGATAATCTTAAGACAGCTATGGGGTTCCATAGATAAGGTATAGGTGCATGTGTACATGCCTTCATCAGTGCTGTGCAGTACTTAACAAGAGCGGATTTAAGGGGGTTAGTGGGGGCCCGGGACCCCCCCCCCCCACTTGTTTCCTTTATTATTATTATTATTATTATTATTATTATTATTATTATATATATATTTTTTTACCTTTTCCTTTCGACGAAGGTCTGTTCATGTCCTTCGAATTTTTTTGTTTGGTCCTATTCTATTTTTATGTCTTGAACAAACTTTTGTTACCTTTCGGAGTTTTTCAACCTACACATGCTTGTGCATAATTTATTTTTACTACATATATGACTGCATTGTGCTTACTTTGATAGTACCGTAACTCATACATTCAAATCTAATTATTTTTGTTGTTACAATGAAAATGTTGTTCTTAATTTTATTCTAATTTATTTTTGTTGTTAGATAAAATGTTTGTTCAAAGTTCAATGATTATTTATATCAATATACTTGCTAAAATATTACATTAGATAAAGATAAATGTAAGAACTCATCTACATGCAGTATTAGCACTACTATGTACACGTATTTAATCTGACTGCATTGTATTTACTTTTAAAAGAGAAACCGTGTGAAATATACACCGTCAACACTGCAAGTGACACTCATCCTGAGGGATCGGCAGTATATATAGATAGATATATATGCAATTTCGGCAACAATGATGAAATAAAGTGACAAAGCAGATATGATTTTATGGCTTTGCTCTTCAGCAGACAATATATATATATATATATATATATATATATATATATATATATATATATATATATATATATATATATATATATATATATATATATATATATATATATATATATATATATATATATATATATATATATTCTGTTTCATTATTGCCGAAAAAAATGCTGAAAAATGTATCAGTCGAGTGCACCATTTTATTAGAAATAATAATAAAAAAAAAATTCCCGGGGGAGGCCCAGACCCTCTTCCGTACCCTGCCCCTCTCGGCACTTAATTCGTGCCTCGGTCGGCCCTTAATTTTGGCCTCCGTAAACACGCCTTTTTCCCCCACTTCAACTTCTGGATCCGCCCCTGCCAAATGATTTTTGGGGGCAGGCGCAGGGGTGGTGTAGTGGTTAAGCGCTTGGCTTGCGGCGCCGACGATCCGGGTTCGATTCCCGGGTTGGTCACCTCCTGCTTCCATGTCGCGGTATAACTGAAAAATTGTTGAAAGCGATGTAAAACACCAATCAACCAACTCAACCAACCTAATGATTTGATGAATAATACTGTACTGTATGCATGCATTACTGAAGTACAGGTACGTACAGCTCTAGCCTAAACAGGCCTACTGTACTCATCATAAGAACTAATTTCTATTGAAACGGTCGGCTCGGTGGTGAAGGTATGAGCCGACAGTTTCAATAGAAATTACATAAGAACTAAACATGTAACGGAGCCAGCGAATGATCGATGAACGCTTTTTGTTCATGTTAAATAAAACAACTGGTAATGAAAAGAGCACATGTTTATGTTGGTAAACAGTAGTTTACATGAAGTCATGGATACGGTGAAACTCCGCCCATTTTGTGTGCGCGCCAACTTTGCAGAGGAAATTCCGAAATTCCACGACATGGATCGATGGTGATTTCTCGTGAATGTGATGACGACATTGCTTATGGAAGAGAAGGATAAAAGCAAATAAAGTAATAAAGTACGAGGTCTGAAGAAATAAGTTGAAATATTAATAAATGTAACGACACTATTTAGTCTGAATTTACCCCCATCATATGCAGATTAGTTTAGTATAGCCAGACGAGTTGTCGTCCATCGTAATGCAGTACCAATATTTGCAGCATTGTCGAGCCGGTTTGGATGACAAGGTAAAGGTACAGTATGTTTGGATTAAAGTGTATGCTGAATCACTCGAAGTAATTAATTGCTCTATTAAGTTATCATTCTTTGTGTAACAGGCAGGTTAAGAAATTGTGGTCGGACCCGGGAATCAAACCCAGAATCTTCTGTTATCAAGACAGATACTTTCACCATTGAGCTATCCAGGCCGATAGCCGTCCGTCTTACTGTTCTCCTGCCAGAGGTTTCCAACATACCCTGGAAGCCGAACACAACAACCCAAAGATCATAACCCTCACAGTGCATAAACAAACATGTAATTCATGAGGGCTGTCCACGACACCAGATCTGTAACAGGCAGGGTGAAAAATTGTTGCTGGACCCGGGAATCAAACCAGAACCTTCCGCCACCAATTAAGGCCGATGATATCACCATTGAGCTATCCGCACTGATATCCATCCATCACATTTGAATAAATGCTGGTGGTGGAGATGAGGAAGGGTCCACTTTCCCTTATCTTGCTCACTATGTACATACTCTGCCTTTGAGTTTATTTCAACCACAGGTACTCGAAACATAAAGTTTGCATGAGAATACAGAGTATCGCAACTACTAAAATTCATCACGGTTTGCATTTAATCACCTACTAAATCCATTGTTCCATTATGTGTGCACTTTTATGTGGTCAACTTAAGTCATAATAATGTGATGTATGTCATAACAATCAAAAACTGTGCGTGTATGTTGATGTTATTGTAGTTGCAATATTCCGTATTGACACTCACTTTAAGCTTGCAATCCATAAAATACAAGGTGCTTAATCCATCATCGCCTTGCAATTTTAAAACTAAATTTCTTAATTAATAGATATATATCACTTTATTAAACCATACATTTTCATGATACCATTTTACCAAAAATATCATGTATGTCCATTATTATTTTTTGATCAAGTTTACACATAGCACCACATACATCACATATTACATTGGTCCCTATAAATTGTGAAAGGAAGCAAAAAGAAATCACACAGAAATAAAGCAATTTGAGACAAAAGTCAAAACAAATGAAAATGAAAATTAAATGCCTAATTAAGCAGGATGGCAAGGTCCAAAGACAGGAGCAGGGAGATAAGGGGCGAGGTACAGACCACCAAAAGCTTTACTCTGTCAACAAGAAGTATACTGGGCTCTCATTCCTTCAAATGTGAAAATTTATTTTCGTTGACCAAACACACGTTGTCCCACATGTTGGCGAAATAATATGTTCATGTATTACATAGTTTAACAAAAGTCCCGGCCCACTGCCGGTCATCAAGTCAAGACCTAGATTAGGAAGTTACATATACACAACAACAACAACAATGGCGGTGTCCTGGCCGATCAGATATTCATCGACTGCTATCCCCGCCCAGAAAAGAAAGTGTTCAAAGGGGAGAGGGGGTGATTCCAAAAAAAAAAAATAAATTATGAGGCGCAAAGGAAAGAATGGAGTTTTAACCAGTTGTGGAAAGTAGTGAGGGAGTGGTTACAATTGATAGTTAATGAAATGAATGAAATAAATGATTTCATCTTTATATTTAAGCATATTTTTGCAAAAAAAGATTCGGTCCACCAAAAAATGATTTGGATCGGCAAGAATTGCTGTTTTTCTGGTCTGAATGACCACCAGATCACAGGGACATTTGTTAAACTTTTCTTTTGCCCATAAAAATTGTGACAAATAATACAATTCTTCAGAACAAAACAGTAAATGAAAGTTACACTCTTGTTATTTTAGAAAATTGGAGTCGAATTGAGAACTACTTGTAAATTTCTAAATGACAGCTGAGCAGCTGTTTATAACTGTTTTTAGTGTTTGTGCTGCACAGAATTTTTTTTCCAATATGGACTGCAAGCATACCCTAGTGCATCGTAAAAAATTATAAACAATCCTTAAATGTATCACAGGGTTACTTACATTTTGATGACTTGTGACCTGGGGTCAGGTTGGGTTAAGATATATGAGTACATTGCAAAATTTGCCTTAGACTTTGTTGCTCTTGGGGGCATTCCTGTTTCACAAACATAGCTTGTTGGAAAGGGGTGTAAATTCTCACAGAGTACATCAAATAAATTAACTATAATATTTGGTGAACAAGATAAAAGGAAGGTTGGAGGCAAGGCTGGGTTGGAGCATGGAGGCAAAGGAGTGGGAGATGTGAAGTAATGGGGACGGGAGAAGGAGGTTAGGGGTCAATAATGAATTGAAAGGTCCCCTATCACAATTAACATGCATGTATGTTTGAGCTTTGAGTTTGATTTTGTTTCAGTTTGTTTCATTTGTTTTCTGTGTGATTTGTTTCATTTTGTTTTGAATGGTTTGGGTTTGTTTGAATGTTTTTGTTGTTTGTTGTTTTTCATTCTTTTGGGGACTGGCATACTTAACTGTATTGATAATTTTCCCTGATGGTCTCTGTAATTTCCACAGTCAACCAGTATAGGATACACATGTATTCATCACTGGAAAGCCACACGATCTGTCTTGTGTACATTTACATCATGTGACAGACTTTGGGTTTCTGATGATGATGTACTGTGTATTTGTTGCCATGATCTTTACAGTATGAATCCAGTTGATTTCTCACAAAATCTGCTTTCACATGAATGTTACAGAGCTTTAATCTTGGAAAAGTTTTATGTGTTTGGCTAAAGTAAATGGTAACTTTAATGAAATATAAGTCATAATCACATTGGGAAGATTGCAAAATTCCACAGTCTCATACAGGTTTGCATTCTGACGAAACCTCTACCACCAACTGTTAAAAAATAGCTGTCAAAGAATGGGTATTTAATCAGATCTTTCTTACTGAATTTGATTCAGTGAATTAGGCTTTGTAGGTTAATCTCGATTGAAATACATGTATCAATGTGTCTGTTTTTGAATCATATATTTAATACAATATGATCCATAACATATGTAATACATTGATGCCTGCTAGACATCAGTAGATTCTATATATGAATATATATAGCAGTGATTTGAAGCCTTTGATGCCATTAACCCTTTTCATCTGGGTTTTTCAAGTTCATCTAAATCTGACATGAAGTGGATTTCAGGAAGTGGTTTGTGTCTGTCATACTGTCATACTACTGAAGTATAGTAATGAAACATCAAACACAGTTTGCATATAAACTGAGGATGTGCCTTATTGGATTTGGGATCTGAATGTCAGACAGTGGTCTGGAGCATTGATAAGGATGTGCCTTATTGGATTTGTGATCAGAATGTCAGACAGTGGTCTGGAGCATTGATTGGGTTTATGCCTTATTGGATTTGGGATCTGAATGTCAGACAGTGGTTTGGAGCATTGATTAGGTTTATGCCTTATTGGATTTGGCATCTGAATGTCTGACAGTGGGCTGAAGCATCGATGAAGTTGTGCCTTATTGGAATTGGGACCTCAATGTGTGACAGTGGTTAAGAGCGTTGATTAGGTTGTGCCTTATTGGATTTTGGAACTGAATGTCAGGCAGTGGTCTGGAGCATTGATTAGGTTTGCCTTATTGGATTTGGGATCTGAATGTCTGACAGTGATCTGGAGCCAGGGATTGAAATTAACTTTTTTGACCACAGGCTAATTTTAACCTGTGGAATTTTAGCCTGTGGAACAAAAATCCACAGGCTGAAACAAAAATCTACAGGCTAAAATAGAAATCAAGAAAAAAATTCAACACTGTAATTCAAATGCACCATGCACCATGTTACAATGTAACATTAACAATATAAACTTGTGACTAGTCATCATGTCTGACGCAATCAAATCGAATCTACAATGTCATATGGTACATGTATTGTAAACGCTTTATTTACAAATGTACTGCCTAAAACATACATGATTATTCAAGCATTTTACTAACGCAGATGTGGTCCAAACCTGTAAAATGGACATCCTGATACAAAAAACTGATTTGGAAACAGCGGAGATCGTAAGGTGCAATGTAAATTAGTCACTCGTGATTTTTTTCGAGTTCCTAAATTTTCAACTCGCAATTTCCAAATTTTACTTGCATTTCACGAGTATTTTCCATTAATTTCCATCCCTGGGAGCATTGATTAAGTAGTGCCTTATTGGACTTGGGATCTGAATGTCTGACAGTGGTTTAGGGCATTGATTAGGATGTACCTTATTGGATTTGGGATCTGAATGTCTGACAGTGGTTTAGGGCATTGATTAGGATGTACCTTATTGGATTTGGGATCTGAATGTCTGACAGTGGTTTAGGGCATTGATTAGGATGTACCTTATTGGACTTGGGATCTGAATGTCTGACAGTGGTTTGGAGCATTGATTAAGTTGTGCCATATTGGAATTGGGATCTGAATGTCTGACAGTGGTTTGGAGCATTGATCTAGTTGTGCCTTATTGGAATTTGGATCTGAATGTCTGACACTGGTTTGGAGCATTAATTGGACATGCCTCAATGGATTTGGGATCTAAATGTCAGATAGTGGATCGGGAGCATTGATTAAGTTGTGCCTTATTGGATTTGGGATCAGAATGTCTGACAGTGATCTGGAGCATTGATTAGGTTGTGCCTTATTGGATTTGGGATCAGAACGTCTGACAGTGGTTTAGAGCATTGATTAAGATGTGCCTTATTTGATTTGAGATCTGAATGTCTGACAGTTGTCAAGAGCATTGATTAGGATGTGTCTTACTGGATTTGCGATCTGAATGTCTGACAGTTGTCTAGAGGATTGATTAAGTCTTGCCTGATTTGATTTGGGATCTGACTGTCTGACAGTGGTCTGGAGCATTGATTAGGATGTGTCTTACTGGATTTAGGATCTGAATGTCAGACAGTGGTCTGGAGCATTGATTAAGTTGTGACTATTGGATTTGGGATCTGACTGTCTGACAGTGGTTTGGAGCATTGATTATGGTGTGCCTTATTGGGATTTGGATCTGAATGTCTGACACTGGTTTTGAGCATTAATTTGGATGTGCCTTAATGGATTTGGGATCTGAATGACAGACAGTGGTCGGGAACATTGATTAAGTTTTGCCTTATTGGATTTGGGATCAGAATGTCTGACAGTGATCTGGAGCATTGATTAGGTTGTGCCTTATTGGATTTGGGATCTGAATGTCTGACAGTGATCTGGAGCATTGATTAGGTTGTGCTTTATTGGAATAGTGATCTGAGTGTCTGACAGTGGTTTGGGGCATTGGTTAGGATGTACCTTATTGGATTTGGGATCTGAATGTCTGATAGTGGTTTGGAGCATTGATTAAGTTGTGCCTTATTGGAATTGGGATCTGAATGTCTGACAGTGGTCTGGAGCATTAATGAGGTTTGTGCCTTGTTGGATATGGGATCAGAATGTCTGATTTTAGAGCATTGATTAAGATGTGACTTATTTGATTTGAGATCTGAATGTCTGACAGTTGTTAAGAGCATTGATTAGGATGTGTCTTATTAGAATTGGGTTCTGAATGTCTGACAGTGGTTAAGAGCATTGGTTAGGATGTGCTTTATTGGAATTGGGATCTGAATGTCTGACAGTGGTTTGGAGCATTGATTAGGTTTTGCCTTATTGGAATTGGGATCTGAATGTCTGACAGTGGTTTGGAGCATTGATTAGGTTTTGCCTTATTGGATTTGGGATCTGAATGTCTGACATTGGTCTGAAGCATTGATTAAGTTGTGCTTTATTGGAATTGGGATCTGAATGTCTGACAGTGGTTTGGAGCATTCATTAGGATGTGCCTTATTGGAATTGGGATCAGAATGTCTGACAGTGGTTTGGAGCATTGATGAGGCTTGTGCCTTATTGGATTTGGGATCAGAATGTCTGACAGTGGTTTAGAGCATTGATTAAGTTTGTGCCTTATTGGATTTGGGATCTGAATGTCTGACAGTGATCTGAAGCATTGATTAGGTTTTGCCTTATTGGATTTGGGATCTGAATGTCTGACAGTGATCTGAAGCATTGATTAGGTTTTGCCTTTTTGGGTTTGGGATCAGAATGTCTGACATTGGTCTGGAGCATTGATTAGGTTTTGCCTTATTGGATTTGGGATCTGAATGGCTGACAATGGTTTGGAGCATGGATTTTGGTTTTTACCTTGTTGGATTTTGGATCTGAATGTCTGACAGTGGTCTAGAGCATTGATTAGGTTTTGCCTTTTTCAATTTGGGATCTGACTGTCTGACAGTGGTCTGGAGCATTAATTAGGTTTTACCTTATTGGATTTGGGATCTGAATGTCTGACAGTGGTTTGGAGCATTGATTAGGTGTTGCCATATTGGATTTGGGATCTGAATGTCTGACATTGGTCTGGAGCATTGAGTAGGGATAATAATTTCTGGATTATAAATGAGGTTACATTGCACCAACAGTTAAGGTATGAAATTTCATAAACAGACATAAAATGAGTGACCTCTTGATTTTGGGATCAGTAAGTCAGAGGTCAAGGTCACAGAACATATTGATATTAAATGAAAATGATTTCTGGATTGCAACCTAATTTACATTCCATCTAAGTCATGAAATATCTCACCCAAACTTCTAAAGATCCCTAATGACTTTGGGTTCAATGGAATGTTATTAATAATAAAGAGAAAATAAGAGAGATATGAGATGGAAATTATCTGGGGCTCTCGAATCCTGGACCTCATGTTCACAAGCAAAGCAGCTAACCAATTAAGTTACACTGGCTCTGTATTTAAAAAGAAAGATTGCTTTATATATGGAATCATTAAAAAAAGTTATTGCAAAAAGAAAGTTACATGTTTAACATGTTTAATTCATCAAATTGCAAAATTGCAAAAGATTTGGATTGATCAGTATCATTGACCATCTATATAAGACAACATATGATGATTTCCAATTCCAGGTGCACAATAATATAGAGTGAGAAACAGTTTAACTGCATCATTTGATGACATTGACTCTATCCAAGCTGCCATTTAGATTGTAAGTACATATTATTCTCTTAACTTACTTCCATCTGTGACAATACCAATTACTGCAATAGTAGTTTATTATGAAACTGCAGCATCAGTTTCCCATGAACCTACCATAAAGATGGTGAACTCTTCAAACATATTTCCTGAATACCCTTTGCCTCTGTCCCTCATAGTTATTATAGTATTAATTTGACACTAGATTTTTCCCATAGATATATCCTATATAAAGCCCTTGTAAAAACTGTAGGTCCAAAGATTGCTGAAGGGTTTCCTTTGAACAAGTTTGTCATATAGATACTTTACATATACATGTACTATATATTAATTATAAATATATATATATATATGTTATACCGGTAATATGATGTCATTTTGACTTAAGGTTGGTAAGAACAAAATTTAAAAGTTATTTTCTGTATTATCTTAATAGAGATAAAAGCTATCAGACCTTGGGATAGCGCCAAATATTGCCAGATGGTCTTCCTTTCAACAAGTTTATCATGAAAATGCTTGATGCTTTACATGAGTTGATATTATACTGGTTATATGAAGTCACTTTGACTTAAGGTTCATGAGAAGAAAATTTGAAAGATATCTCCTAGGTTATCTTGATAGATGTAAAAGCTATCATTTCCTAGGACACAGGGTTCTCATAAAGAGCCGTTAGCCAGGGATTTCTCAACTCCTGCTTTCAGAGAAATCGCTGCCTACTTTCTATAGCAAAAAGTTGTGTAATATCCAGGTGTTAATTTTAAAAATGTCACACTTTGATTCATTGTTATAAACATAACGTGAAATAACCTTTGGTTTGTATGGAGATTAAACACAATCATAAGCATCATTTACTTTTTCTACATGAAATCCTGATTGCATAATAAATACCTATTTTATTTTATATACCATATATTATATATTTATATATTACACATGTTTATACTACTATTACTAAAACAGAAGTAGATAAGCATAAGAAAATAACAGTGCGGGCTTCTTTGCCAAACTACCAGGTAAAAGACTCGGGGCTCTGTAGGTTAAACAACATGCACCTACATTTCATTATATGAATTATGATTGCTGTGAAAGAATGAACTTGTCACAAACCACAGTATTCTGAGGAGGTAGAGGTTTTTGACAATTTGTTCAACTGAAATTACAAACATTTGCAAACAAACTGAAAATACAGAAATTATAGCAATTATAAAACAAATTTAGCCTACATGGGATACTATTTGTTGAGAGTACCTCAGGTTATTAATTTAGAGGTGGAGGGCAAGTTAGAAGATTCAGACCATTCAAAGTGTAATGAAGACTATGAACTAGAACTCAGACTTCAGTAATTTTTGTGGCTTAGTCTTTTATCTATAAATAGCATTTGTGATAATTACTTATGTAGTTTCATTATCTGTGCTGCATATGGAGCAAATCCATGTATAGAACAAAAGTATAAATCACCAAAATGATGTAGAGAAAGGGTTTTTGAACAAACCTTTATGACATAATTGTGATAGAATGATACTTAGGTTTATATATAGTTCTCAAATAAAAGAATGAATCTTTAATGTATTTGTTTTAATTTGTTTTAAATGTTATGATGAAGTTGGCATAGTGAAAAAATCAAATCAATGGAAAACCAGTGTAACAGTTTCCTCATGGGAGTATTGAAATAATTACACCAGCATCAGATGTTATAATATCTTATTTGGTTCCCTTGATATAACTTCTACCCTGCAATCACATACAAACATAAAGTTACCAATTCATTAAAAAAATATAAATGTACAAAATAATATTCCAACAGAATAATTACATGATTTCCACATAATCTAATAATGCTATCAATCATATATATAATAAATATACACAAATTATCTATTTCTAAGATAATTTTACTTTATCAAAGATATATATATATATAAATAATACACTGTATCTACACAATACAAGTTACCTTAAGTTAACATGTAAACAAATATAGGAGTTATCTCCCACACCTCGCTATGGGCTAAGGCAAGTCACAGTACCAAGACAGGCACCTTCCTTTAAACTACTTCAATACACCTTCACAACATCTACAAATTACAATAACAACACTAAAATATATAAAAATATATTTACACAATAGAGAATTACGCGATTCACTAAATAATGAATACTAAAGCGGGTTCACTCAAGCATAACCAAAATACTCACATTCAATTTCCGATTAAAAGACAAGATATTAATTGACTGATGTGAATTTAAATGTTATGAATTAATAGAATAAGTAATATGTCAACTTACTGTCAAGCACACAAGTCCACAGTCCTTAAAGAATAAATTTGAACACAATCTATATGTATACACCTTGAACAGTGCGCCTTTCTCAAATGTTGATACTCGTACAAATCTACTGACCAATCAAATCAATGGAAAACCAATATTTGAAATATAAGCTATCCGATTGGTTTGAAATTTTCAGTATGCCACTTTTATCACAACATTTAAAACAAATTAAAACAAATACATTAAAGATTCATTCTTTTATTTGAGAACTATATACAAACATAAGTATCACTCTATCACATAACAGTGAAAAATTCACATAAGAATAACCCAAATTGCTGTCATTTTCTTGACCAGTTTAATGCCATTTTCAGTGCCTGAAGGCAAACAAATGCCTCCTAGAGCCTTTTAAACAAGAAATTTACTGGTGGAGCATGCCCTCGGAGTCCCCTAGAAGGCTTGCACATCAGTGCTCGCATGTGTTGCCCCTTACTTTTTATGTGCCCTGGAATCAAAAATTTGGGGCATCTAGTTTTTAACTTGTCTGTCTGTCTGTGGTCAAAAATTTTTACATCACTTTGTCCTAGGCATAGTTTCTAACCTCATTGGGCTAACATCATATTTGGTAGAAAAGGTCATTAAGGGAAGGCAGTATGTACCTTAAAGCAAGGTCATATCTGCAGTCAAGGTCAAAGTGTATATGATGGGTAAATCTTAGTTCAGGGCTTAACTTTTTTGTGTGTGCATGGATTTGAATAATATTTCACAGAATTGTTGCCCAGAACTCAAGAGCGTGTTATGACATGTCAAGGTCATATCTGCAAGGTAAAGGTCACATTGCCAATGAGTGGTAAATCTTTGTCCATGCCATATATTTTTGGCCAGATTTTGAAGCAAAATCAGATCTATGAAATGGTGATGTCCTTCTGCATGTCGGTCCATCTGCATCAACAACTTAGTTTAGCTCTCTTTTCAAACTCGTTTGAGCTTCAGGTGTAGATAGACCTTGAAGAGCTCTCTCCATTAACACTTTTGTTTGGGTTTTAGTGCAATTACAAAGACCATGAGAGTAATCTTTTTCTAACTTCAAATGTAGATAGACCTAAATGAACTCTATCCATTGAAACCTTTGTTTGTGACCTTGACCTTAAGGATCCCAGTTACAAGGTCAAATGCGTAATTAAATTTAGTTGAAATACCATAGACAAAAACACTTTTAAACTTCACATGCAGATAGACCTTGATAAGCTTTATTCATTGAAAACCTTTGTTTGTGACTTTGTACTTGAAGGTTTCCAGTTTCAAGGTCAGATGTGTAATTGACTTTAGTTCAATTACCAGGCTGTCCAGCGTCCCTAAAATTCCTAAAAAATTCTAATTTTTTAAATTTTTGTTAAAATTCCTAAAAAAATGAAAAATCCAAAGGGATTTCCTAAAAAAGCCCTAATTTTTTATGCCAATTCCTACTTTTTTATATCCTTTCCAATTCTTCAAAACATTTTTGACTAAATGCATACTTCATGTGTGTTTGAATGTAGTTTTTAGTTCTAATTCAGAGTAGACAGTGAAGGCAGTTGGCCAGTGGTTAGAAGTGCCCAGTTTGTTATTGGTTGTGACTGAGTGACAGAGATGTAATTCTTAAGGTCACAGCCAACAGCATCTGGGACACTGAACCCCTGGGAAACATCTTTCATACAAGTAAAGTATTGTATGTCAGTTTCTATTTTGCCAAAAAAGCAAAGGTAAGTCAATTAATACCTTCATATTCCTTATTTTTGTTACAAAATTCCTAATTTGAGCACTAAATTTTCCCTAAAATTTTGAAATTTTAGCCCTAAAATTAGCCCTTATTTTTTGTCAAGAAGTGCTGGACAGCCTGAATTACAGAAAGACCATGAGAATTTTGTCTTTCAAACCTCATATATGATTGACTTTGATGAGCACTATTCCTGGCGAATTTCTTTTGTGACCTTGACCTTGAAGGTTTCCAGTTTCAAGGGCAAAAGCATATTTAAGTTTAGTTCCGTTACAGAAAGATCATGAGAATTAGATCTTTCAATGATAACCATAGATAGATTTTGATGGGCTGTATCCCTGAATGACCTTTGTGACCGTTTCAAGGTCAAATGCATAAATATTCCATTGGCAACGAAGTTAGACCATAAGAATTAGACCTTTTAAATTTCACACATGGTTGAGTATTAATGAGCTCTATCCCTTGCAGGCTTTTAGACCTTGACATTCAATACTCATTTTCAAGGTCAAATGCATATTAAAGTATAAATCAATTACAGAAAGATCCTTAGAATTAGATCCTTTAAACTTGGCACACAGATGGACATTGTTAAGCACTATACCCGGTCACCTTTGTGACCTTGAGCTTGAATGTTCCTAGTTTCAGTGTCAAAAGCATATTTGAATTTAGTTTCAAAACACATTCGGCTTTTTCAACGCATAACAATCAGGCCAAACCACCTTCAGCGGTTTCTTGTTACTCCGTGCATTGATTTGAATAATTTCCAAAATTGTTGCCCAGGGTCCGGCGCAATAAACTGAGAACATACTTAAGTCAAATATTTCATTTTAATATATTCCATCGTTAAATGTTCAAATAAATTTTCATGCAGAGTGCTTTAATTCTATTTATCAATAGAATAAAACTAAATAGAATCCAAATCCCAGTTACTGATTCATTGATGAACAGAAGAATATGAATTTTTGACTTAAGTATATTCTCAGTTTATAGCGCCGGACCCAGGACCCAAGAGTGTATCATGACCAAGGTCATATCTGCACAGTGAAGGTCATAGTGCATATTAGGGGTAAATTTTGTCTGTGCCATATATTTATAACCCTTTCAGGTATTTAGATATTTCACAGAATTGTTTCCCAAGGATATGTCATGACATTGAACCAAGGTTATATCTGCAAGATGATAGTCAGAGTGCTTATGTTTTCTGCTTCAATTTATGCCACGAGCATATCATATATGTTAGGCATCGCTCTTGTTATAACTGCTGCTATAGCATCGCACAGGGTATGGTGGTTTCAACATGTCTGTCTGCCCTTACATAGAGGATTAATAACTCTCAATAGCTCTACATTGTAAAGACATGACTATATTTGCACATAATCATACTAGGATGCCCATAACTACAAGCAGATACCAAATGTTTTTGAAATAAAAAGATTAAAGATAAAAGTCAAAGGAGTTTTTATAAGCTTTTCTGGATGGTTACTCTTCATCTCAGAAGTTAGAGTCATGAAACTTCACATAGGATGTCCAAATTGTTATCTATGAAACAGGGAAATATCGTAACCTTGACCCAAGGTTCTGTTTACAAGGTAAAGGTTTCCTTGTTTCTATGACCTAATTTGTTACTGTAGGACTTTGCTGCTACAGGAAGATAATTGTCCTGTAAGGACAGTTTTATTTAACTTAATTTTCTTTGATTAGTGATACGTATCTGGTTCTCTGACATTGTCAGACGTTTTTTACCCTATTGATGCATTTTTTCATATTACATCATAACTAAATTACCCCTTCATTAGTGATTCATCACCATAAAACTACATTGTGTGCATGGTTAAAATGGATCTGGTAACTCCTGATTTCATCCCTTTGTAAAACATAAATGTTATCTGAGGTTTGGTAAACCTCGGACATTTGTATTTTTATACATGTATTATGCTGTTATGTCATAAACAGTTTTATATGCCCATCTGACATAGACGGACATATTGTGGTATGGCTTTGTGGATCTTTGGGTCTTGCTGTACTTTATAAACAAGATACATTGTACAGACAATACTGTTTAGGCTACTACTTTCAAACTTTGTACACTTATTTATTAGGACAAGAGGACAAACCCTATTGATTTTCAATATCAAGGTCAAAGGTAAAGGTCACTTTAGTGTTAAAAAAAGCAATTTTTTGAGATAGCACCTTGTAAACAAGATACAGATGAACTGTTGATGTTAGAACATTTAAAGTTTACACACTTATTTCTTATTACAGGAGGATGAATCCTGTGAATTTTCAAGGTCATATCTCTAAGGTCAGGGTCACAGTGCTTACATGTACATCAGTCAATTCCTTGTCCAAGCCATAACATTTTACCCCATGCATGAATTTAAATAACACTTTACAGAATTGTTGCCCAAGTCCCATGGGTGTATGATGATCTTGAATCAAGGTCATGTCTGCAAGGTCAAGATCACAATGTATATGATGGGTAAACCTTTTTGGGGTCATAACTATTTACCCTCTTGTATGGATTGAATAATATATCACAGAATTGTTTCCTAGGATCCAAGTGTGTGTGACCTTGAATCAAGGTAATATCTGCAAAGTCAAGGTCACAGTGCATATGATAGGTCAATCTTTTTATAGGCCATAACTTTTTACCCCTTGGATGGGTATGAATAATATTTGACAGAATTTTTACCCAGGACCCAAGGTTGAGTCAAGGTCACAATGCATATGATGGATATTTCCTTGACTGGGCCAAAACTTTTTACCCATTGCATGGATTTTAATAATATTTTACAGACTTTTTTTCAGGTCCATAGGGTGTGTCATGACCATAACCATGGTCATATCTGAAAGATCAAGGTGACAATGTTCTTGTAAATTAAATCCTTGTCTGAGCCATAACTTTTTACTGCTTGCATGGATTTGTATAATATTTCACAGGATTGTTGCCATGATGGCAAGAGTGTGTCATTACCTTGAATTGAAGGTCATATCTGCAAGGTGAAGATCACAGTGCTTATGTATGTTAAATCCTTGTTTGGCCAAGCTTTCTACTGCCTGCATTGATTTGAATAATATTTCACAGAATTATTGCCATAGAACAGTTGAAAGAATGTAAGAATTTCATGATTTTAACATGCTTTGGAAGGGTCAGTGGGCTTTCACAAAACTGCTGTAAAATCTGTAAGATCGTTTGCCCTCACACATTCTTTTGAATTTGCTGAATCAAGTAACATTTACTGAGTTTGCGAACATAGATTTCAAGCCCTGATTCATTGGATATTGATGAAACTGACTTGGTATCCAGAAAGTCTTAGACTTGGTCTGACATTTTGGACTTGTATTTTAGTTGCTCCCAACACAATTTCACTACACCTAGAACTATAAGGGACCAGCCATAAATGTTTTTATTGTTTTCTTCTTAAGATACAAAATGAATTTTAATGAAATTCAGTATGCAGAAAGATCTTTCTCTGTTAAAGCTATAGGTTATGTCTCTATCTGTATATCCATCTGCCTGTCTGTCTTTTTTGTTTTTATACGCCCGTCATTAGACAGGACATATTATGTTATGGCGCTATCCATCCATTCGTGTGTCCGTCTGTCTGTGCGTCCGTCCGTCTGGGGTCATGTTATCCTGACTTTTTTTTTACGTCTTTCAAGATATTGAGTTGAAATTTGGTATATAGCTTTATTTCAAGCGATGTCAGTACCAGTTCAAGTTTTGTTACGATTGACCTACTTTTGACAGATTTATGGCCCTTGGACTTATAAATTTCAAGATTTTTTTCAGAAATTCATTAAAAATCTATTTTTTGTCAAGACATTATGAAATTTATCATGAAACAAGTAAAATGTACCAACTATCACATATATTAGGGGTTTTAATATCTTTTTCTTCAATTTTTACAAATTTATAATTTTAGATGGGGGGGGGGGGTAACCATCTGTCCAAGGTCATGTTTTCTGGACTTTTTTTGCCGTCTTTCAAGATATTGAATTGAAATTTGGTATATTGCTTTATATCAAGCGGCATCATTATCAGTTCGAGTTTTGTTACGATTTATCACTTTTGACGGATTTATGTCCCTTGGACTTATAAATTTCAAGTTTTTTTTTGAAAATTCATTAAAAATCTAATTTTTGTTAAAACATTATGAAATTTATCATGAAACAAGTAAAATGTACCAACTATCACATATTTTACAGGTATTGATATCTTTTTCTTCATTTTTGAGAAATTTATAATTTTAGGATTGAGACTAAAAAATTTCAAGATTTTTTTTTGCAGGTCAAGTTGGAAGATAGATTGATAGGACCATTTTTGCAGGATTTATTGCCCTTGGACTTATTCCTATGATAAAATGCTATGAAATGCAATTAACTTTAGTTAATGTCAGATGTTTTTCATGAAACTCATGCCAAATGCGAATTGATCCCGTCCGAATTAAATGACGGGCATATTATATGCCACGCTAGGCGTTGCTCTTGTTCTGATTTATTGTAGATTAAAATTTTAGGTATTGGATTGATTTATACAATAGAGTAACAAATCAAGATTGCATTTGTGGGAGTTTGTAAATTTTTTTTCTGAATTATGGCCCTTTACTGATTGAAAATCAATGAAAATTCTATTTTCTTGAATTACTTTATGTTAAATTTTGAGGTATTGGATTGAAAATAATACACTATTCTATATAGCAGAGCTTCAGAACAAGCTCATGTTGTACATGATTTGTTAACTTTTCCTGAATTATAGCCCCTTATTGACTGAAAATCAATGAAAGTTCTGTTTTCCAGAATTAATTTATTGGTTTATTGACATATTTGATTGAAAGTTGGTACAGCGTTCTCTATAACAGAGCTACAGATCAAGTTAGTGTTTCATGGGATTTTGAGGGAGTTCCATAGGAATCACCCTATCCATCCGTCTGTGTGGTTAAAAATTTTAACAAAGCAAGTTTCTCAAAATGTTCCAGAGGGACATCCATTACCTTTTTACCAGTGATGTATTTGGATGAATTATTGCATGTTTCGGCTTTATTGCTGTAGGGGATTTCATAGGATAGCTCTAGTTTCATAGCCAGTAGAACATTAGGTTCATTCAAAGACGTAATCGGGGATTTTTTTATGCCCATGAGTTGGGGTCATATTGTTTTTTACCTGTCTGCCTGTTTGTTGTTAACTTTAACCTATGCCATAACTTTTGAAACGTGAGAGATAGAGACTTCATATTTAGCATGCATACTTTGCCAATAATAGCCCTTGCAATTTCTCTCAAGGTCTTTGACCTTGTGACCTTGACTATAACCTTTGACTTGCATTTCAAAATTTGCTTTATTTGGACTTTTGAACCGTGAGAGAAAGAGACTTCATATTTGGTACCCATATTCCACTAATGAAGCTTTTTCAAATTACACCAAGGCCATGAACCTCATGAAATTGACCATGATCTTTGACCTACATTTCAAAATTTGCCTTATTTGAACTTGGTTTCCGCCTGGGGCATTCGTGTTTCACAAATACATTTTCTTTAGAATTATCAAACAGACATCATTTGAATTATTTGCATATTAATCTTCACTTTCAACATTTCACTCACATAGCCATAAATTAAAGTGTACAAGCATTGATTTGTTCCTTTTCTTACAATGTTTGAACTGCCGTCAGATACGCAACTGCCAACATTTAATATAATGCTTCTTTCAAGCAGTTCATATTAGATTTAAAGTTTTCTTATTTTGGCTCAGAGATTTGCATTAGAAAAGAAAAAGAGATTCTGTTTTGAATGAATACTGAGGCATGGATATTGTCTGTAAAATGAATACATCTCACAAGGGAAGTTTGGTAGTGGACATAAAAGTACATATATTTTTAAATTTCTTCTGGAAGTTAAGAATAAGGCAAACAGTATGACGAATTATAAACATGACGATTTATTAGTACAGAGGAAACGACATGTTATTGGAGGGCGTACGAGTAGTTTCCTGTCGTAATGTAGACACATTTATTGCGTATTCTATTTACATTGATGTAGTATGCATTAATTACACACTGTTTTAAGTGAACAATCCAAACCAAACCAGACGACCTTGGGTTCAAATACGTATCTAGCCATCTAGGTTTAGGTAAATTAAGTGAAAATGACGGACGGACTTTGTCAGTGAAAGCTAAACCAGGCATATAGCTTATCGACTTATGATTATCCCTATACATAGGACGAATTTCTAATTTATAATTGTACCAGTCAGGTGCCGCCACTATATCTTTCGCACTAATTGATAATCGTTAGCATTTCAGGTTCCTTGTTAATTCTTTGTATATCTGTTACTTGACTTTGACATGAATGCGCGATACCTGGACGCGTGTGGAATCTTTTCTGGAGTATATATAACCTCCGTTGAAGTGAATGACAATCGTCTAGATCGCGCTCGATTCTCGTTTTCAATAATTTTAGATAAGATGACGAGTATTGGACATCTGGTATTTTAATCTAAACTTGTTAAGCTTAACTTCATAGAACTCTCGACATTTAAAGGCGAAGAGCAGCGAGATCCTTCAGTGTAGTATTTGGAAATGTTTCTTTAAGCGTAAACTGTTTAAACACGATCTGTGTAATATGCTATGAATGGTACAGGTACAGTCAAAAGCTTCAATTTTGAAATTTCAAAACGTTCATGTTAGCACTGAAAAGAAGCCGAGTAAAAGTTATAGGAAGAAGAGAATGGTCCGCCAGTGTTTTGTTTAGTGTGTATTCGCGAAGAGATTTCGGATTTTCAGTCACTAACTGTTGTTCTTTTATTTTTATTGCAGGCTGTTCCAACGATGATTTGGTATAAGGGGAAGAGCTAAGAAATTAAAAACGGATTACTGTTCACAATGAATTTTATGACCTAAACAATGCCAAAGGACGTGAAGTATTAAGACAGAAGGTAGTTTTAGCGGATAAATTTATTTCGCCAAGATGGCGGACGGGTACAAGTGTCACGACTGTCATATGACTTTTGGAACTGTGAATCTTCTGCAGAAACATAAACAAAAATTCTGTGTTGGGGGCTCAGTGGGGGACCCAGATAGTTTACTACTCAGGAAGGGACTAAGGTCAGCAGACGATCGCATTGAAAGGTCAATATCACCAGATGATAGGGTAAGTAATTTTATACATATCAATTTAAAAAGACTTCCAAGGTTTGTTTTAATGATTTTATAGTTAGATTTTGTTCATATTTTGCTTCATAGTTTAAAGTGGAGTTAAGGTCAAATAATCTAGATGTAACAGTGCTTCGTTATTTTAACTTCCCGCAAAAATATTCGGTTATATTTGTGTTACAATAAGTTTAAAACATTTATTATGTTTAAACTTTATAATAACAATCTAGTTTAAACTTGGTAAATGTTTAAACTTAAGTGTAACATTTTGATATAATAGATAAGATTTTTATAATAATGTTTAAATACGTGATGTGAGAATTCGTTTCGTTTCTATGAAGTAATTTACGTAGTTTACATACTTACTGATTATTGCGTTTGATAAATTGATACCAATATGAATGGCGAAGTGACCAATGGTCATTTTATTTGATATTGTAAGGCAATGATATGGTCTGTTCTTTCACAGCCGTATACCGATACTAGAGTTGTGAATAGGAAGGTGAGTACAGGGGGTTTTGCATTAGTTTACTGAATGGTTGTTGTATGTGGTATGAAAGTTCAATTTAATTCCACCACTTAATAACGAAATCCAATTTTTCACCCGAACAATACATCATCTTTATGAATGATGCCATGACGTGTTTGTAAGCTTTATATACAATATCGTTAACATTTAAATATGATTTTATAATAGATATAAATTTCAAAATAAAACGGCTTGTGCGCATTGCGGTACGTATATCTTTGTTGTGTGTTAAATTGATCTTTCATACTGGTTTTGTGCTGGTTAAAGTCTCCTTCTTTTGATGAAAATGTTTATGGAATTGACGTTTAATGCATGTACCAGCTTGTTTGTGAAGTAGATCTAAATCATAGTATATTCCTCTGAGTGTTCTAAATAATACGCATGCACCTCTTACCTCTTTATCCTTCTGTCTTCTCTTTGAGGAACACATCTATCATTTCATGACTCTGCAGTGTGTTATGGCATGCTTTGCATGTCCATATTGTAATAGAATTCGATGTAGATATATAAATAAATAAATAAATAAATATATATATATATATATATATATATATATATATATATATATATAATATATATATATATATATATATATATATATATATATATATATATTTACATTATGTCGTGCGTACATGTCTAAAATGCATACCAATATCTAAATTCAATTTCGGTTAAGTATGATCACTGCTATATAAATTTATTTTATGTGTTAACAAAATTTATATCATCTTTTCGAAAAGTTTGCATTTGTGTATACAATGTATGTGTAGTCACAACAAAACAACGAAGATGATAGATGAGTCACAATTCGATAGATATTGAATAAACGTATACTTTTTATGTCCCCGGTCTTGTAGACGAAGGGGCATCTAGTGTTTAGGTTGTCCGTCTGTCTGTCATTCGGTCCCATTACGTCCCGCTTTTATTAACAGATGCATAATATTGTAAATATAGGTGATAGGGCTTTCACATATTTCACATGTGTATTTCTTGTGGTAAGACCTTTCTTTTTGTACAATAACATTTGACCTTCTGATCTTGATCTTGTAATTTGACATATATTTAGGGTGAATACTTTATGCTATAACCTTTGAATGCTAAGTGAAAGAGCTTATTTCACATGTGCGTATCTTGCGGGAATACATTTCTACTAGTAGAAAAAAATTTGACCTTGTGACCTTGTCTTTGGAGTTCGACCTAAATTTAGGAAAGCAATAGTTCATGCTATAACTTTTGAATGGTACATGATAGGAGTTTAGTCTTTCACAGGCGTATTCCTTGTGACAAGACCTTTTCATCAGTACCATATTCTTTTACCTCTTTATCTTTACCATGACATTTGACCTACATTTCAAAAACTAATATTGGTTATAACTTTTGAATCGTAGGAAATAAGGCTTTCATATTTCACATGTGTATTCCTTGTGACAAGATCTTTTCGTCGGTATAATAAATTTTGACTTTGAAAACTTGACCGGGACATTTGCCCTGCATTTCAAACACCTTAACATTGGTTATAACGTTTGATTCATAGTGATACCTAGTGGTATCGCGCTGGCCTCCTGATCAGGATGCCGGGGTTCGAGTCCCGCTCTGGTCATGCCGGTGTTCCGTCTTTCGGATGAGACAGTAAAACCCGAGGCTCCGTGTGGTGGTATGCATGGCACGTTAAAGATCACTCACTACTTCGGGTGGGTCCGTTGTAAAGGTCAAAATTTGTATGCCCCACATCAGGCAGATGCCGTCACTATATACGAGAAATATTCGTGGTGTGAAGTTAAACAAAAATCAGTCAATCAATCCACATGTGTATTTACATGGGATGGGGTGTAATCAAGATATAGGACACTGCAAAATTTGCTTTATTTGGATTTGGTTTCCGCCTGGAACATTCGTGTTTCACAAACACATCTTGTTTGTACATACGTTCTGCGTCGTGATAATGCCTTTTATAAAGGTGCAGCAGCTCAAAGCTCTTAAACAAAGACAAGAAAAACACAGAGATATTCGCAATTTAGAGGAGAGGATTTTGTTGCATGCTATTGAGGACTCCAAACATCAGCTTTACGGGAATAGTCTAGTGAGGCGAAGTCAAAGTCACCTCCCTGTGTCAAAGGACAATGAAATCCAGATGTTACAACTGGAGGTACTAATGGGATTTTTATTTGTCTTTTGCTCTTCCACAAAGGATTATGAAATATTGATATTCTTCATCATCCTCGACCAACTCTCAAATTTTAATTGCTTTTCTAAATTGAATTTGGCTTATTCCTGTCGATATACTTTAAGACTGTCGGTTAGTATTTTTATTTTCGAGTCTAGACGTTTCTTTCAAAAACATATCTTCTTTTGGGATGAGGAAGTAGGTATTATCATTTTTTATTTGAATTCAGTTTTACCTGTCCCGATGTGTGCACACTTGAATACGGTATAATAGAACCGAAATACCTTGATTTTCCCTAAGTTACCATCCTTATATTATAACCCCGTTTGGTTGGGATGTGAACAGAACCGTCATACATGTAGCTTAGTTGGTGTGTGTATATCGAAGGAACGGCCCCGTCTTCCGCACGAGACAGTAGATAAACGCCGACGACCACTATCACGGTAGATGTTGGCCTCAAGAGATCCCTCACGGCTCTCTGTGGGTCTGATGCATTGGTCAAATTTCTGTACAATGCATCAGACAAATGCTGTTATAAGTGAAATAATCATGGCGCGGCTAGAGCAATAACGTTTCCAAGTTCTGCCTACAACAAGATGATCGCAATGCCATATATAGACCTGGACCATACACGTGTACCACTGTCACACTATATACTAAGTTCTACCCACTAGAAGATGATGGCTATGCCAGATAGACCTGAACCATACATGTGTACCACTTTCACACTATATGCCAAATTATACCCATAAGAAAATGATGGCGATGTCATATAGACCTGGACCATACATGTGTACCACTTTCACACTATATGCCAAATTATACCCATAAGAAAATGATGGTGATGTCATATACACCTGGACCATACACGTGTACCACTGTCACACTATATACTAAGTTATACCCACAACAAGATGATGGCGATGTCAGATAGACCTGGACCATACATGTGTACCACTGTCACACTACATGCCAAGCTCTATCCACTACAAGATGATGGCGAAGTCAGATACACCTGAACCATGTGCGTGTATCACTGTCACACTGTATGTCAAGTTCTACCCATAACAAGATGATGGCGATGTCAAATAGACCTGAACCATACGCGTGTACCACTTTCACACTATATGCCAAATTATACCCATAAGAAAATGATGGCGATGTCATATAGACCTGGACCATACACGTGTACCACTGTCACACTATATGCCAAGTTCTACCCACTACAAGATGATGGCGATGTCAGATAGACCTGAACCATACGCGTGTACCACTTTCACACTATATGCCAAATTATACCCATAAGAAAGTAATGGCGATGTCATATAGACCTGGACCATACACGTGTACCATTGTCACACTATATGCCAAGTTCTACCCACTACAAGATGATGGCTATGCCAGATAGACCTGAACCATACGCGTGTACCACTGTCCTACTATAGATGCAATATGTGGGGAAAATTTAATAAACCTTTCGTCATTTTCCGTAATAAATTCACTGAAATGTAATGAGAACACCACTGTATGTATTATGAGTTAGGTTTCAATATCATGGGAACCAAGAAGTTTCTGTGTAATGGACGCGTATTTATTCAAGTAGGACAGTTGACACTCTACAGATATGTGGCCCATTAGGTTAGAAAGTCCTTTACGATGTCAGGATTAGAAGGCTCAGATGGCATTCCACAGATGCCCTGAAGTACATGTCTTGGCGTATGTTAATAGAACGAATCTATTTATTTGCATGTTAATAGGTATAAAAGTCCGAGATATTTGTACGTCTCTGATAAAACTATATTGATTGTTAAACTTAATTGTTTTATTTCATGATGATCTAAAATTAGAGTTGTTTTAGGAGCAATCACCTTGTTTTAATCAAATTCTAAAAATATATCAATGAAAATTTACAATGACCCCTAATATTGGATTATTATTCTTGTTGTATTCAATCATAAATAAAGAAAATAAGAAAAAAATCTGTACACCGTTATTCAGTGACCTCATTGGACCAAAGACTAGATGATATGCTATAAACATTACTAAGAACCTCTAATGAGTGGTGGTCACCAGAAGAATCTTATTTCTGGGATTCCCGGATAAAGTGACCTGGAGGAGTAAGAACCAATCAGTGTATTGATGATGAGAAGAAGAATCTTACCTCTGAGATTCCTGGATGAAGTGACCTGGAGTAGTAAGCACCAATCCGTGTATTGATTATGAGAAGAAGAATCTTACCTCTGAGATTCCTGGATGAAGTGACCTGGAGTAGTAAGCACAATTCCATGTATTGGTGATCAGAAGAAGAATCTTATGTCTGAGATTCCTGGATAAGTGCCCTGGAGTAGTAAGCACCATTCCGTGTATCGATGATGAGAAGAAGAATCTTACTTCTGAGATTCCTGGATGAGGTGACCTGGAGCAGTAAGAACCAATCCGTGTATTGATGATGAGAAGAAGAATCTTACCTCTGAGATTCCTAGATGAGGTGCACTTTGGATCGGATTTTCATTTACACAGAATGTGAACCAGATTTTTCTACAAAGTTGCCCTGTCCCTCCCCCTTTTCAATCAAAATGAAATGGTGGTTTCTTTATTCAATATTTTTTATAAAACTTTGACATACATGTACTTGTCACGTGTGTTATGCATTGATGGAACGTAGTGTTGTAGATAAGAGAATATTTACGTAGAAGTACTCCCAATGTTCTGGGTTTGACTCCCATGAAATGAAATCCATACAAGTGATTGTTATTAAATGTCGTAACGAGTTTTTTGTTATCCAGACAATGTTTTTACAAACGTGTGGCTACTTAGAAACTTAAAAAAGGGTAATATTCGATACGAAATAGAATTACCTTACTCGAAAACGAAATGCCCGTTTTACATTTATATGTTGCAGTATGAGAGGGTTCGGGCATTGGAGAAAAGACAACAAACTGAAATATTATCCCCTGCCAGAGATGACCCCCTCCCATCCCGCGGGAAGGACACCATAATGGGGGAATTCTCGGCCATGTCTGATACGAGCATGAGCATTTACTTACCAGATGATGTAAGTTTCTACCACACAAATGAACTGATCGGTTAATCAGTTTTGTCTACAAATATTTTATACATTGTATATTGATTTCTGAATAATGTCAAACCTGTCATAACGGTTACCTGTATTAAGCAGTCACTTTGACATGTTTTAAGTAAATTAAAAAATATTTCTTTAGTTTAAATGTACACATTGAATGGTAATGAATCCTTAAAACATTTTATATTAGATAATGTATTACATATTTAATTTATAGATTCCTTGCATTCCAATATTTATTATCTCAATTTTCTTGTTGGGGGTAGTCGATTAAAAGTTTCCTGTAATGACAAAAAATCTTAAACATGACAACGGCAATTGTTCAACTAATCAACTACATTTTTTGTTTCGTACTCTTATAAAGTCAGACCGTATGAAGAAGACCATTCTTGTGATAGAATATTCCCTCTTTTCTTTTGTATTCCCTTTAGACGAATTTGATTGGTCATTTAAAACAAATTTTATTACTGTATTAAGACAGACTTCATTGTTGTATGAAGAGATGTTGGATTGGTTTGTTATGACAGGTTGAATGTGCATGCAGGTGATGGTACGTGTGTATTGGAACAATTATGTTTATAGTGAGATATTTTGCATGCTTATCATGTTTACATATACCTTCCTTTGTGTATGAAATATGTGTATGTTTAACAGATGCTAAGGTATTTTAGAGAGAAATTGATGCACTGTTTGAATGTTTTTGAATTTCTTCTTACAATAAAGGGTCTAAAATGGCTGTTACTTATTTTCCATGCAATTAAATACATTTATTCAGCTGAAGGAAAGTTGAACATGACACATTAGTATGCGGGACGGGTTTGTTATCACTTGGTTGTGGGCTCTATCCTAGTCAAATTAATGGTTATACCCAGACTACATCTGTTGTGGGATACCATTTTAAATTCATAATTTTTCTGTGTGTTCATTTAAATCAAATATGTACTTGCATTATTTGTTTTGTATATTGTGCTTTTCCCTTACAGATTTGAAGAGGTATGCATTCGGTTTATCACTAATAATTTTGCAAGTCTCGTTAACATTACAGTCTAATGAACTAAATTTGTATTGGTTGCATGTTTTTGTCGACCTAAATCAATTTATTTTTCAATTAAATGAAATGATACAATGTCATAATACACTGCAGAATCATCTTCATTCCTCAGATCGGTTCCTAACTTCTTTGGCGATAGAACGAGTCTAATTTACTGGTTTGAACACTTTCTCTTGGTTAACCTCCCCTTTTTTACTCAATATTCATATCGCTTACCTGTTGTACACACTCTACAATACTGAAGGTGTTTGATTGAATCAGGATTATGGTATCTAATTATCTCATCTGTGTCTCCTAACCTTGATCTTATTTCAGTTGACATCGCAGCCAGCAATAATTTCATTACCTGTATTGAGTGTTTCTTGTATGTTTAATTTAAAATTATATTTATTCTCATTTATTAACACTGAATTATAGATAAGTTATAGTAAGTATAGTCACTTTTCTACTCATTTAAAATTGAAAGTTATGAAATCACAAAAGAGCAAAAAGGCGTTATACATTGTCCTGACAGCTATCTATTGCTGATTTTGTAGCGCCGACGTCGTTTTGCGCCTTTCTCAGGGTCGGATCGGGTCACATGACCTAATATGCGCCATATTTATTGGGGGAGGGGGGGGGGAGTGGGTTAAGTAACATTCTACTAAAAATCCAATATTTTTAAATCTCATCTCTGAAAACTGCAGTCATATGGATTTTAAACAAGAAAAGGGGGTTAATTTTTATGTCCCGTCATGAAATGGCCGGGGGCATATAGTGTTGCCCTGTTCCGTCACCATTGAGTTTCCGCTCATTTTCTCTTTGAGGGTTTGTTGGATTAAATTGATATTGGGTATACAGATGTATCAAGGGAAGATAAGATAAGAAGGTAAGATAATTGAGCAAAGTTGCATTATAAACTACGATAAACACCGATTTTATCCCCCAAGTCACCTTCGGAATGTTTCAGGGATTACCTTCATTTACATCGTAGTGTTATGTTTCTCCGACTTCAAGAATACTATTCAAATAGCGTCAAATATATTCTTTAATAACAGTAGAAGGTTTGCTGGTTTGTTAATTTTACATCACTACACGAACTTTGTTAAGACTAAGACTATTGCAACTTTAACTATAGTAGACCAAAATACCAAATTATATTTTGTGTTAACATTTGAAAGCAAAATCATTCAGTTTGAAATAAGTATATTGGATGTTTGATCACTTGCTATAAGAGATATTGGCAGACATGCCTATTTCACACACCATTTAGTTTGATTGATTGTGGGAATTTCGATGATCACTTGTGTTCAATGATCCCATTTAGCCTTAAATTTCTTTGGACTATTTCTTATATCAGAAAGATTGTAAAGTGCTGATCTGTGTATAGAATATCGATTTTCGGCTTTCAATTATACCTTTTTTAAAAAATACATTATTTATATGCGAGTAATTATGCATTACAAGCACTCTGCTCTATAAACAAATGAAGGAACATGGGGCCAGATGACTTTGCATATTGACAAATCATTGCATTAAACGTTGACAGGAGCAAGTTAGGAATGCCCAAAGCATGGTCGCTAATGACACATCGTAACATTGTAATAAATACAATATCAAAAATTAAAACTAAACTGAGGATGTGGTCGATATTGAAATATGTAAACTTGAGTAGCAATAAATATCCATCAAAGGGCCCGGTCAATATGGAATGCAGTATAAAAGAACTTGGTCAGTATAAATAGAAAAAGAGCCCAGGTAGTATACAATATAAAAGGACCTAGTCAATATACGATAATTTACAAAGGACCAGATCAATAACCTATGAAGCAACTGAGGACCCATTCAAGGTGTATTAGCTAGGAAGCCGATCAGTAAACTATTCAACAACTAAAGATCCAGTCAAGATGTATTATGTAAGAAACTGATCACTAAACTATACAGTAACTAATGGCCCAGTCAAGGTGTATTAACTAAAAAGCCAATCAGTAAACTATACAGTAATTAAAGACCCAGTCAAGGTGTATTAACTAAAAAGCCGATCAGTATACTATACAGTAACTATAGACCCAGTCAAGGTGTATCAACTAAAAGCCGATCCTAAGCTATACAGTAAGTAAAAACCCAGTCAAGGTGTATTAACTAAGAAAATCAGTAAACTATACAATAACTAAAGATCCAGTCAAGGTGTATTAACTAAGAAGCCGATCAGTAAACTATACAGTTACTAAGGACCCAGCCAAGGTGTATTAACTAAGAAAATCAGTAAACTATGTAGTAACTAAAGACCCAGTCAATGTGTATCAACTAAGAAGCCGATCAGTAAACTATACAGTTACTAAGGACCCAGTCAAAGTTTATTAACCAAGAAGCCGACAGGTAAACATACGCGATAAGCATGCAATGCATCAACTTGGGACACAGTCGATATAATACAGTTAATTCTCTTGTGATCATTATGATGAAATGAGACCTGGCATTATATAACACATTATCTAAGGGTACGGTCAACATAAAATACATCAACTATAGACGTAGTCAATATACAACACAACACATTTAATAAGAACCCGGTCATCATACAGGAACTAAGGACCCGGTCCTTTGTTAGTGTATTTGATACAATACACTTACAAAGGACCTGATAAATACACGATGCATCAACTTAGGACCCCGTCATTATACAACATATTAACTAAGAAGCCGATCAGGATATAATACATCAACTAAGGACCTGGGGCCAGTTGTTCGAAACTTTAACTACTGGTTAAGGTAACCAGTGGTTAAAGTTTGAGAGACAGTTACTTAAATATATAAAAGTTCTTCATAAAAATCTAAATTACTTTACAAAGCTTGTTTCATATGCTTCAATACAGTATACAAACTATGACTTAAAGTCTTCTCATTTCAAAGATATAGTAAAATGAATGTTAACCATTGATTGGCTTAACCAGTGGTTAAAATTTCGAACAACTGGCCCCTGGTCATTACTCAATATACCAACAAAGGACCAGATAATATACGATACATCAACTAAGGACCCGGTCAGCATACAAAACATTAACTAAGAAGTCGATCAGCATACAACTAAGGACCCAGTCATTACTCAATAGACTAACAAAGGACCAGATAAATATACGATATATCAACAAAGGACCCAGTCAGTACCCAATACACTAACAAAGGACCAGATAAATATACGATACATCAACAGAAAACCCGGTCATCTTACAACTCCTTAACTAAGAAACCGATCAGCAGTCAATGCATCAACAGAAAAGGTGGTCAATATACAGCTCATAAATTTAGGCTCCGGTCAGTACATAATACATAGGCTAAGGTCAGTACATAATACATAAGCTCAGGTCAATACATAATACATAGGCTCCAGTCAGTACATAATACATAGGCTCCAGTCAGTACATGATACATAGGCTCTAGTCAGTACATAATACATAAGCTCCAGTCGGTACATAATACATAGGCTCTGGTCAGTACATGGTACATACGCTTAGGTCAGTACATAATATATAGGTTCAGGTCAGTACATAATACTTATGCTCTCATTATTACATAAAACATAGGCTCCAGTCAATACATACTCCATAGGCTCCAGTCAGTACATGATACATAAGCTCCAGTCAGTACATAATACATAGGCTCCAGTCAGTACATAATACATAAGCTCAGGTCAGTACATAATACATAGGCTCTAGTCAGTACATAATACATAGGCTCCAGTCAGTACATAATACATAAGCTCAGGTCAGTACATAATACATATGCTTAGGTCAGTACATAATCCATAGGCTCAGGTCAGTACATGATACATAAGCTTCAGTCCGTACATAATACATAGGCTCCAATCAGTACATAATACATAGGTTCCAGTCAGTACATAATACATAGGCTCTAGTCAGTACATAATACATAGGCTCCGGTCAGTACATAATACATGGGCTCTAGTCAGTACATAATACATAGGCTCTAGTCAGTACATAATACATATGCTTAGGTCAGTACATAATACATAGGCTCTAGTCAGTACATAATACATAGGTTCCAGTCAGTACATAATACATAGGCTCCAGTCCGTACATAATGCATAGCTCGGGTCAGTACATAATACATAGGCTCCAGTCCGTACATAATGCATAGCTCGGGTCAGTACATAATACATTAACCCAGAATTCGATCAGTATATAAAGCAGCAGTTGAAGACCTAGTCATTATACAATACATTAGTTGAAGAGCCGATTAATGTAGAATACATGCACTAAAGAATTAGTAAATGTCAAGAGGACCCTTAGTAACAGAACGCACCGCTAGAGCACTCGAGGAACTCTTGTCCTTGTTCACCACATGTAGACGCTCTCGGGTGTTATTTAAGAACATGTTTACCAAGAATTTATTAAACTGGAGATCTTAATTTAGTGTGTACCTTTGTTTTTATCTTACCTTAGAGACTTGATTAAGTTTCACCCCCTGATGCTCACTATTGTGGTCTGTCCTATCAGCATTGTTGTTGCGGTTATGACATAACTTTATCGAAAATTTCAGACTGTATTAAAATATCTATACTTTGATATTAGAATCACCTGTTAACATTGACGTACTTCTAAAAGTATAAGATCACATTGTTTTGAAATTAAGTACTACATTTTGATAACATTTTACGATTTCAGAAACAAATGCATGGTTGTATTTGTGGTAGTGAGGTATCCCTTGCTTCTGTTTGTATTGACTAAAACAAATGTATCTCTGTGTGTCTAAATATCCAAGAGTGACAGTTATCAACATTTCATTCTGTAAGGTATGTTATGAGGCCTTTAGTCAGTAATATATTTTAGGTACAAAAAAAGTTAGTTCGCAGTTCAGTTTAAGATAAATGGAACTAGGAACTGGGAATTAACTTCTGCGTACCTTTGTCTTATTCTGTAAAGTATACCGTCATACGGCTTTGTGTTGATTGGTGATACATCTACCTTATTCTGTGAAGCATGTTTACCGTTATATCTTTAAGGTTTGTGAAGCGATATATATCTCATTCTGTAACGTTTTTAACTCTTATTTTTGTGAGTTATGCTTACTGTTACACGGCTTAGTATCAGTAACATATCTCATTTTATGATGTCTGTTTACCGTTATACGACCTTGCGTCGACAATATATCTCATTCTGTGAGATATATTTACCATTATAGGGTATTGCGTCAGTAATATATCTCATTCTGTAAGATTTGTTGACTGTTATACGGCCATGCGTCAGATAATTTCATTCTGTAATGTGTGTTTATATGGTCCTGTGATATTTCTCAATATGTATCTCATTCTGCAAGGTGTATTTACTGATATAAAGCCCAGCGTCGGTTGTAAATCGTATTGTATCTATATATATACTGTGTTCATTATTATTTGATCATGCATCGATAATACAGTTCATTCTACTAAATATGATTACCGTAATACAGCCATGTAACATACCGCATTCTGTGAGATTGTTGAAAGTGTTCTGCCTTGTGTCATTGTTTTATCACATTTTGTAATGTATGTATACCGTTATGCGACCCTGCGTTAGTAATAAAATACATTCCGTACAGTATATTTACCGTTATACGGCTCTGCTTCAGTAATATATCTCATTCTGAATGAATAATACATGTATGATTAACACAACCTGCATTCAGTAAGGTATATTTACCGTTATATCCTTTCAGTAACACATTTTATTCTGAATGGTTTTTTCTTTTTTACCGTTAAACTACCTGGCATTAGTAATATATATTCTGTAAAGCGTATTTACAGTCGTTATACGGCGTTGCTTCAGTAACCGTTAAAGAGCCATGTGTCGATAATACATTTCATTCTGCAAGGAAGCCGGATTAAGATGCTCGTCCCGTGTGTATGATGTGTGGGGTTTTAGCCTGGCTGGCGGTTCGTCAATGCCCTGTCTTTCAGAGAGTTAACACCGAGGTCCCCAATAAACATGGCACGTTAAGAAACCCTCTCTTCGCCTGGTTGTTCCGTTGTATCCCAGACCTGGCTAAATTTCTGTGCAATGATTATGTATCTGGCAGGTGCCATCATCCAGAGGCATGTCTCTGCATCACCATAGGAGTGAAATAAACTTGGCGGGAAAGCAAAATACAAGCAGAGATTCTATGAAGTATGTTTACACTTATACGAATTCATTTTGTAAGGTTTATTCACCGTTTTACGCTCTTGCGTTCGTAAAGTAATCTCACTCTATAAAGACGGTTGACCTCTATACGACCCTGCGCCAATAAGACTTAAACTGTTTTATTTTGTCCTACTTCAGTAATACATCATATTCTGGGAGCAGGCTTGCTGTCTTACGGTGTTCCGGGTTCGATACCCGCATTGCGTCAGTATGTGTACGAGGTTAGTTACATTCACATTCAATGTCGCAGTGTTACAGAAAAATTGTTGAAATCGACGTAAAACACCATCCAACCAAAGATTTGTACTGTGTTAACCGGTACCAGTACACGACACAGGGGACTATGTATTGCCTTGCAACACTCTCAGAATGCTTGTTTTTATTGAAAAAGATATTGAAAGATTTTCCAGTTGATTTTAACCTTCTTTCTATAGATAATAAGTACATATACATGTACTTGTATATTCACATTGTTGTCTTTCATTTAAAATACATGTATATTGAAAATAGGTTTACAAGCAATACACTAGCATTGAATTAAATTCTTACAGTAAACTTGCTTTAGTCTCACATTTCTGATCACTTTATAGTCTTCTGTACGAGGTAGAATTTAGTTTTGATATAATAATATTGATCTCCATATAAAAATCTTTCTTGCATTCCACATCATAACCCAAATACTGACTGAATGTACATTGCATTAATCTCTTCCTTCAGTGATCATTTAAATAAATTCAAAAGCATTGTTGACTTAACTTCTGTCTTAGCCATATGGTGATATATGTTTGCCTTGTACATACAGTTTATTTCATTAGATTATGATAATAGCAGGAAAATTATTAACAGGTAGTCACATTTAAATAAACATGATGCTTATGTTACAGGCAACTTACAGGTAATGTTAAGATCAAAATGCAAATTAGCGATCATGTAGGTTCATATAAATAAGCTAGATAATAGTTATTTTGTATGTTCACAATTATCATTGGCATTGACAGAATCATCTTGTGTAATGATATAATTATCTTGCTTGTGGACATTATCAACTTGCATGTTGACATGGTGATACTGTGTTGTAGTGTTGTTATATGTAATAGGAGATAAGTAATTACCTTGCTAGAGGAGAAATATTTCGCCAATTCAATTAGAAGTTATTGATTTATATCTAAACATGTGCATTTTGGCTATATTGACATGATACTGAACAGTTCATTCTTGAATAACATCTATTTCAAATATTCCATGCATTCAGATCAGTCATATTTATTGATAATTGTCATTGTTTTGTAGAAAATATGAAATTCAATACACTCTCTTTACAGCTACAGTTTCACTTTCATTAAAGCTATATGCTTGCTTTAATATGTTTGATACATTACATGACTGTTACCTATGACAGAAAGATAGGTCATGATCTTGATCAAAAGTCATACTTCAAGGGCTTAAATAAACTTTTGTCTAATATTGGTGTCTGGTCCATAAGACTTTAGTGTAAATGATATAGATTTGCTTCATACAGTTCTAACCCATAACACAAATGTGTTTTGAGACACACACCCCAGACTGTGTTTTCCTTATGAAGATGTAAGTATAAAACACTTTGCTACAGAGAGTTATTCTGATTGTTTTATAATGAAGCATTTGGTATAATGAGGTGTTTGGCATAATGAAGCATTTGGTATAGTGAGGTGTTTGGTATAATGAAGCATTTGGTATAATGAGGTGTTTGGTATAATAAAGTGTTGGTATAATGAGGTGTTTGGTTTAATGAAGCATTTGTTACAATGAAGCATTTGGCATAATGAAGCATTTGGTATAACAAAGCACTTGATGTAATGAAGCATTTGGTATACTGAAGCATTTGGTGTAATGAAGCATTTGGTAAAATGAGGTGTTTGGTGTAATGAAGCATTTGGTATAATGAGGTGTTTGGTATAATAAGGTGTTTGGTATAGTGAAGCATTTGGTATAATGAAGTATTTGGTATTATGAGGTGTTTGGTATAATGAAGCATTTGGTAGAATAAAATGTTTGGTATCGTGAGGTATTTAATATATTGAAGCCTTTGGCATAATGAAGTATTTGTACAATGAAGCATATGGTATAATGAGGTATTTGGTGTAATACAGCACTTGGTATAAAGAAGTATTTGGTATAATAAAGCATTTGGTAGAATGAAGTACATGTATTTGGTATAATAAAGCATTTTGTATAAGCAAGCAGATGGTATAATGGGGTGTTTGGTTTTAATGAAGCATTTGGTATAATCAGGCAATTAAAGCATGAATTTTTTACTCAGGAGTACCAAAGATATAATCCAAATCAGGATGCTCAAATGCGACAGTTGGCAGAGAGTCATGGACGGCAGATGGAATATTTACAACTTAGAAACCGAGATTTGGAAAAACAGAAAGAAGGTAGCCAAAGGCTTGTCATAGATCTTTACAGCTGTTTATGTTGTTTACATGTTTTTCTAAGAATATTAAATAATGCATGAATGAGGAAGAAAGACAATATTTATTGTTCATATATTACTTTTCTTTGTAACAGTTGTTTAAAACTTTGATTGTCAATATTTGTATATTTGGTTTCTATGAATCTGGTAATATTATTATTATGCTTGCTTTATGCAAGTATTTCTTAGATTTAAAGTGAGATCTGTTGCAATTCTTTTAAACACATAAATAAGCTAAATGTATTTAATATCCATGAATAAACCTGATATTATAATGTATACTATAAAATTATTGTATTCATATATTGTATCGTAGATATACGACGTAGATTAGCAGAATTAGGTGGTAAAGGCCGCCCAAGTGGAACAGATGATCAGGCTGCATTGTTAGCAGAACTACGCGCTCAAGAGGAGAGGAATCAGAGAGCACTCGAAGACTTGAGACGTCAACTGTACGATATTAATCACCAGCGTGTTAATGTGATGTAAGTCTCTTTCTCGGAATCAAAATACATACAATTATATAACATCTCATTGGGATATTTTCCATTTTAATGTTTGGTACATGTCTCACCTCTATGCATATAACTACTATATTTCTCATCTTATTGTTAAATTCATTTATTTACATGTTTGAAATGCTACTCTTTTGAGATTTTTTTATGCTCTGCCATTGAAAATTGTTGGGGTATGTATTATTGCCCCTTTCCATCCTTCTGTCATCATTTTGTTTCCATGCTCTATCTCTGCAATGGGTGCACATATTGAATTGATATTTTGTAAACTGATACATCGCAAGATAATCTAAATCATGTTCTGATTTGCTTTTGAGCGAATAATTTTTGAAAGAGTAATGCCCATTGGACCTAGAAAATTTCCAATAACAGTTTCCATACTTTATTTTTGCAGTGAATGCAGATATTGACTCGAAATTTGGTATTTAGATACATTATGAGAATATATAGGTCATGTTTTAATTTGGCAATTCCTTCTTAACTCTTGAAAGGATTTCAATTATACTTGGTACAACCAAAGATCACAATATGTAGAAGTGTATATTGTAAGGGGAGTACTTTTGAAAATTTTTACAAGAGTTACTGGGTATGGCCCTTGGAACGCATGTGCTGTTTAAAAAATGTCATATTTCACTTTTTTTACCAATTGGGCATTTGTGTCTTACCAAACCATCTAGCTTTAAAAATGCTAAATGTCTCTGTTTGATTCTAGCGATGAAATGTCACTATGTAACCATTTTGATGAAACTTTGTAGGAATGATTCACTAATACACGTAATACTTTACAAAGTAGGTTAAGACACTAAATTAGATTATATAATGTGGTTGTCATAGTAGCCATTTTGAAAATCTTAAATGTACTTACTTGCTTATATTTGCTAGTTAAGAAGTACTGGTTTAATATTTAGAATTTTAATCAATAATTAGTAAATACAATAATATATAATTAATAAAGATATAAAATAAAGCAACTATTATGACCAGCAGATCTACAGATTCCTCAGGGAGTCTGGTCATGTCATTGTTGCCCTCTCTATGTGTGTGGATAGAGTTGGTGGTGTAGGGCTTACAATGTTACAGATTCCTCAGCTGGTCATGTCATTGTTGCCCTTTTTTATGTGTGTGGACAGAGTTGGTTTAGTGGTGAAGGGCTTACAATGTTACAGATTCCTCAGTGAGTCTGGTCATGTCATTTCTGCCTTTTCTATATATGTGGACAGAGTTGGTGTAGTGGTGAAGAGCTTATGGTGTAACAAATTCCTCAGAGAGTCTGGTTATGTCATTGTTGCCCTTTCTATATGTGTGGACAGAGTTGATGTAGTGGTGAAGGGCTTACAATGTTACAGATTCCTCAGAGAGTCTTGTCATGTCATTGTTGCCCTTTCTATATGTGTGGACAGAGTTGATGTGGTGGTGAAGGGCTTACAATGTTACAGACTCCTCAGAGAGTCATGTCATGTCATTGTTGCCCTTTCTATATGTGTGGACTTAACTGATGTAGTGGTGAAGGGCTTACAATGTTACAGACTCCTCAGAGAGTCTTGTCATGTCATTGTTGCCCTTTCTATATGTGTGGACAGAGTTGATGTAGTGGTGAAGGGCTTACAATGTTACAGACTCCTCAGAGAGTCATGTCATGTCATTGTTGCCCTTTCTATATGTGTGGACTTAACTGATGTAGTGGTGAAGGGCTTACAATGTTACAGACTCCTCAGAGAGTCTTGTCATGTCATTGTTGCCCTTTCTATATCTGTGGACTTAGCTGATGTAGTGGTGACGGGCTTACAATGTTACAGATTCCTCAGAGAGTCTTGTCATGTCATTGTTGCCCTTTCTATATGTGTGGACAGAGTTGATGTAGTGGTGAAGGGCTTACAATGTTACAGACTCCTCAGAGAGGCTGGTCATGTCATTGTTGCCCTTTCTATATGTGTGGACAGAGCTGATGTAATGATGAAGGGCTTACAATGTTACAGACTCCTCAGAGAGTCTTGTCATGTCATTGTTGCCCTTTCTATATGTGTGGACAGAGTTGATGTAGTGATGAAGGGCTTACAATGTTACAGATTCCTCAGAGAGTCATGTCATGTCATTGTTGCCCTTTCTATATGTGTGGGCTTAACTGATGTAGTGGTGAAGGGCTTACAATGTTACAGATTCCTCAGAGAGTCTTGTCATGTCATTGTTGCCCTTTCTCTACGTGTGAATAGGGTTGGTGTAGCGGTGAAGGGCTTACAATGTTACAGATTCCTCAGAGAGTCTTGTCATGTCATTGTTGCCCTTTCTATATGTGTGGACAGAGCTGATGTAGTGGTGAAGGGCTTACAATGTTACAGATTCCTCAGAGAGTCTTGTCATGTCATTGTTGCCCTTTTTATATGTGTGGACTTAGCTGATGTAGTGGTGAAGGGCTTACAATGTTACAGATTCCTCAGAGAGTCTTGTCATGTCATTGTTACCCTTTCTATATGTGTGGACAGAGTTGATGTAGTGGTGAAGGGCTTACAATGTTACAGACTCCTCAGAGAGGCTGGTCATGTCATTGTTGCCCTTTCTATATGTGTGGACAGAGCTGATGTAATGATGAAGGGCTTACAATGTTACAGACTCCTCAGAGAGTCTTTTCATGTCATTGTTGCCCTTTCTATATGTATGGACAGAGTTGATGTAGTGATGAAGAGCTTACAATGTTACAGATTCCTCAGAGAGTCATGTCATGTCATTGTTGCCCTTTTTATATGTGTGGACTTAACTGATGTAGTGGTGAAGGGCTTACAATGTTACAGATTCCTCAGAGAGTCTTGTCATGTCATTGTTGCCCTTTCTCTACGTGTGAGTAGGGTTGGTGTAGCGGTGAAGGGCTTACAATGTTACAGATTCCTCAGAGAGTCTTGTCATGTCATTGTTGCCCTTTCTATATGTGTGGACAGAGCTGATGTAGCGGTGAAGGGCTTACAATGTTACAGATTCCTCAGAGAGTCTTGTCATGTCATTGTTGCCCTTTCTATATGTGTGGACTTAGCTGATGTAGTGGTGAAGGGCTTACAATGTTACAGATTCCTCAGAGAGTCTTGTCATGTCATTGTTGCCCTTTCTATATGTGTGGACAGAGTTGATGTAGTGATGAAGGGCTTACAATGTTACAGACTCCTCAGAGAGTCATGTCATGTCATTGTTGCCCTTTCTATATGTGTGGACAGAGCTGATGTAGTGGTGAAGGGCTTACAATGTTGCAGACTCCTCAAAGAGTCTTGCTATGTCATTGTTGCCCTTTCTATATGTGTGGACAGAGTTGATGTAGTGATGAAGGGCTTACAATGTTAGGGACTCCTCAGAGAGGCTGGTCATGTCATTGTTGCTCTCTCTATGTGTGTGAATAGAGTTGGTGTAGTGGTGAAGGGCTTACAGTGTTAAAAACTCCTTAGAGAGTCTGGTCATGTCATTGTTGCCCTTTCTATATGTGAAGATGTGACTTGAGCTAAATTCTTGGATTATACCATTATATATAAGAGGTTGTTAACCTTCTGCTTTCAAGTCAGGATTTAAGAATTGTTGAATATGAAGTAGATCTTTGCCCAATGAAACCATACCTGGCTTTGTGTTGCAGTTTCTTCAAGCTGGTAACTAAACTAAAACCATTTTATACGGTAATTCTTATGTGTAGTTAATGCACCAAAATTAGGATCTGCATTTAGGTGAAAAACTGACAGTCAAACATTCAGTCTGTGATGGCTTGAAATGGAGGGAATTTAGAATACTAATTCTTTGTCATTAAAAGTATAACTACTACTAATGGATAAAATTGAAATCAAATGTAATCAGTGTTTGAATTATCATATATGGTATGAATGTCAGTTGACTACTTGAAAATCACACATCACAACTATATCAATCTTTTATAAAATGGTTTCCATGAATGATATAAAAGTATTACATTCAGTTAATCTGATAGTAAGACTATTAAACAAGAGAAATGTATGTGTCACTTACTTCCTGACCTATGATTAGTAAGGTTGACACCCTTTGTGACAACTTGGAGTATACCCTAAAACTTCTTGACGCAATCGAGAGTAAAGCTGTGGAAGAGAAAATCGGGAGAATGAAAAAAGACATGCAGCAAATGGAGGAAGTAGGAATACAGGTTAGCCAGATAGGCCTATCATCAGAGTCAGAGGAACACAACAATACTGAACATAGTGTACAAACTCAGATAGGGACCAATCTCAAAGTATTTCAAAATGATAAGCAAAGAAGTCACGCCTTAGGATATGGTCCAAACTTACATGTGCCCAATGATCAGTTATGTGGAACCAGATTTGCTGTGGAGGACCAAAATAGGATAAATAGAATGAGGGACTATACCTACAGAATAGCTCATTCCAGGGGGTACACTGTTCATAGACAGCAGAAAACAAGAGAATTTTTAAAATTTTGAGATTGCCCCTACTCTGTTGGAATAGTGTTACAAATGTTTATGAAAGGGTAGACATTAAAGTCAGAATAATGTGATGCAAGGCTAAAGTAAAGAAATAGAAAAGTAAAGAAACCTCTCTTGTTCTCTGGCATTTGTTGTGAGTTGTGTTGAAATTTCCTAGTATGTTCAGCACTTGTTTGTATGCAATACATCTTTTTTTTACTTGGGTTATTGATTTATAACAATTTTATAATTCTGTTCATTTTGAATCTTTTGTAATTTGACTTTTTTAATTACTTTCAACTTATTTGTTGACCCTTTGTTAATTACTTTAAGTTATTTGCAATAATGACTAATTTTAATGATTTGTATTCTTAGGTTATGTGTATATTTAGTGCTAGTTTACTGGTCTGCTTTCTGATGTGTGAAATAAAAGTTAATGTACAATGTACTGTACAATATTATTATTAAAGCACACACATGCAGATTGATTCTTCAAATGACATAAAATTCCAATCTTCATCTGGCACAAAAGTTAAAGTGAGTAATAAAAGCTTTGTGATTGGTCACTCCAATTTGTATATTTTATATCTTAATGACTTACATTTCATCCATTTCCACCATAGAATATGATTGGTTACATGCAATGTGATAAGGCATTGTATATTTCATACCACTGTTTATGATGGAGCCCTTCCATCAATTCTTTTTTATGGTGGTCACCAAAGCTTCTGACAAAAATTGCAATTAAATTAAGCTTCTTTTCTTTGACTCCCTCCACTATGTTACATATGTATTGTAAATTTCAGTGAGGTTGAGAAACCGTCCCAACAGCCTCCTATCATAATGCCTTCTCAGCCACCTCCTCCTCAGCCAGATACTGGCAGGAAGTCCTATATTTATCCAGTCTACTATGGTAGTTCACTTACTGCTGAAATCAGGTATAGATTAATATAAACAATAGGTTTTACTACTGTTATCAGGTATACAGTGATATAAACAATAGGTTTTACTACTGTTATCAGGTATACAGTGATATAAACAATAGGTTTTACTACTGTTATCAGGTATACAGTGATATAAACAACAGATTTTACGACTGAAATTGGGCATAGGTAGATACAAATGATAGATTTTACTTTTATGATGAAAAATTATATAAATTTTGACAAATTTTTCAAATGGTGAAATAAGTCCATTAACAAACAAAAGATGTATATAGTTTACTAATAAATTGGCTGATATATATTTTGGTTGAATTAAATTTCAGAAAATATCTTTGGTTATATAAATTTGCAGGTTTTGTTCTCAATATAAACTTAAGAGATTAAGGTATAAAGAAGGCCGATATATATAAAATTACACTTTTATGAAGTAAAGTCGACTTTTGTGTAAGAAATTCACCTATAGAATCATTAATCACTGTGAGAAGTTTAGAGTCTAAAATGATCAAATTTATAGGTAACCAACGTCTTATAGACAAACTTCATATAGAATATATATCAAGCATAAATTACCTGTTCACTGTATAGAATTTGAAGGTGCATCCTTAGCAACTTTTGTGAACAATTTATGCATGTATTAAGTCAGGGATTTGATGAAGATTTGATATGATGTAAATTGACTTATAAAGGAGAAGTATATCCATTGATGACACTAAATTACGGAAATTTAAATTATTTTGCATAATACAGGAAAGGAATTCTGAATGAAATATGTCTTTTGAACCTTTATGAAGAGGGTAGCTATCTCATTGTGATTTAAATGTAATGAGATTTGAAATTTGGACAGACTCGAAGAAACTGAATGATTAATAGGATTTTCAAATCGCAGCTTTGAACATAAGTAAGGACTTTTATGTGAATTAAATCCGATTGCCTATTCAAGTGAATGTTGATTTATTTGCATTTGACACGCACAAGAGAAATGTTTCTAATTATTCCTCTAGTCTAATTTTACATGAGAATGTTTGAAAAATTAACTTCTCTAGCTGAAAAGTCTTTGTTGTGTAAAGGAATTTGATAATACAGATAAAATCTTTTCACGTCTAAATAAATTTTAATAGATAATGTGACGTTAATTTCCTTGGCATGGATTTTTTTGCCCAAAATACTTGCATTCACTAAACTCAGCAGGCAAATAATGAAATAATTTGGCAATTTTGTAGTGCCATACGGCAAGCCTATTTACAAAATGGAGGGAATGATCCAGATGTCTTAGCTCAAATGTCACAAATGCAGGCTGAAGCTCAGAACATCGAGGACCAGATGAAACGGGATGGCTATGACAATAGGCATAGAGGTGTGTATTGAAATTATGACCTCATTTTCTTCTCATGAAAATTATTCTTAATCCATACTTAACACACATGTATGTGTGTATTGCAGATTCTGGTTAAAATTTTAAACATAATAGGATCATTATGCTGTGATTTCAGAAAAGAAAGACAAAGACCAATTCAAACATTTAGAAATGGAAAATGAGAGATTACATAGAGAGTTACTTCTTTTACAAGAGCAGAACTTTCTTGCTCGAGAGAGGAAAAAATCTGACAGAGAAGGTAGGCATCTTAAACATTTCCATAGTGATTCAAAACATAAATCAAAACATGAGCCATGGATTGGCTTTCAGGAATATGATCATAAACGGGATATAAATGTTGCTGACAAATTTGACAGATTTGTTAAAAAATATGACAGACATGGAGATACACTTTTCTCTTCATTCAGAGGGAAATATTTTAAAGGAACAAAAAGATCAGACAAACGGGAAAAACATAAAAATGATGTGCCTCATCAGAGGTACAATCATGCTAGAGACCCAAAAAACACATCTGAAAATGAAGGATATTTTAAGAATTTAGAGCACAAGTCAAAACACCAAATCCAAAGCACTTATGTTCCTCCACTGGATTTAAGACAGATAACTGAAGCAGATGAGCCTTTCCACTCAGATAGAGCTGAAAAGAGATGTGGTCAGCATCTTGATTTGAGGAAACTCAGAGGAACCAATATTCCTCAGCAGTCCTACAGAAATCAGTATTTAGAGAACAGACATGAGGATGACTATTATAAATACGGGAAGAGTAAAACTTACTATGATCCCCATTCTCGTAAAGGCAGCGGAAAAACTCATAAATCAATACGAAGTGAAATAATGGATGGTGTAATTGAACCTAGACAAGGGGGTAAGAAGTTCCAGATGGTAAAAGGAAGTCTGTCAGAAAATGACCTTGTGACTTTGCTTACTTCCGTTGGAAAAGGTCAACATAAAGGTCATGATCAGCATACCTTATCAAAGGTAAAAAACAATAAAACTGGATTGGACTACAGGGTGAGAACTATTTATAATGCTCCAGCAGATCGTAAGTTTGAAACAATCTCAATTCAACACAAAGATGAAATGAACCCCAAAACTCAAAATGTGGTATCTACAGTGATTTATAAAGAGGAGAGAATGCGTGAAAAAGCCAAAGTTTAGAATCTCAAAATTGATGTGGTGGACATTTTATAAAACTTGATCATATATATGTTGTATAAGATTTTAAGGAAAAAACTAGTGAAATGAAAATAAGCAATAATATGTTCCTTTATGTTTGAATTTTTATATGGAGGCCTTACGTTTGATTTGTCTTTTGAGTTTGTATATGGAGGCCTTATGTTTGATTCATCGTACAAGTTTGTATATGGAAACTTTACATTTGATTCATCATATGAATTTGTATATGTAGGCTTTACATATGATTCATCATATGAGTTTGTATATGGAAACTTTACATTTGATTCATCATATGAATTTGTATATGTAGGCTTTACATATGATTCATCATATGAGTTTGTATATGGAAACTTTACATTTGATTCATCATATGAGTTTGTATATGGAAACTTTACATTTGATTCATCATATGAATTTGTATATGGAGGCTTTACATATGATTCATCATATGAGTTTGTATATGGAGGCTTTACATATGATTCATCATTTGAATTTGTATATGGAGGCTTTACATATGATTCATCATATGAGTTTGTATATGGAGGCTTTACATATGATTCATCATATGAGTTTGTATATGGAGGCTTTACATATGATTCATCATATGAGTTTGTATATGGAAACTTTACATTTGATTCATCATATGAATTTGTATATGTAGGCTTTACATATGATTCATCATATGAGTTTGTATATGGAAACTTTACATTTGATTCATCATATGAGTTTGTATATGGAAACTTTACATTTGATTCATCATATGAATTTGTATATGGAGGCTTTACATATGATTCATCATATGAGTTTGTATATGGAGGCTTTACATATGATTCATCATTTGAATTTGTATATGGAGGCTTTACATATGATTCATCATATGAGTTTGTATATGGAGGCTTTACATATGATTCATCATATGAGTTTGTATATGGAGGCTTTACATATGATTCATCATATGAGTTTGTATATGGAAACTTTACATTTTATTTGATTCTGGGAAGGTAACACTATGATATGTGTAAAGAAAACTCTGCTTCACAACATTTGTGTCATAAGTTTCTATGGCTGCTTTACGCCATGTATGGGAACCTATACATAATAATTTTACAGTGAACCTAACCATAGTATGTTTTAGAGGTGCTTTTAGATGAGATACTGACCAGGAAACGTGTCTTCTTTGATTCTGTAGGTGTGCAATGTGTTTTACACAGTCAGTGATAAAGTTTCAACATATTTTACATTGGCACTTGAGGGATATTTTTCTAGGGTGACTTTATGTTGAAACCTATGTGTGATGTGTTTATAAGGGAGTTCTGTGTTAGATATCCTATGATAAATTTCTTTTCAGGTGTTGCTGGGGGCTTTGCTTTGAGAACCATCCATAAAAAAAAGAATATGGGGATATATTATATGAAATACCCTTTGTCAAAACAGCTGCTGTATGTTGTGAAGTCTGCTTTATATTTCATATGATTTTATCAATGACAGAAGGTCATGTTTGACATTACCTCAAGTCCATACCTCTAATATCAAGATCACAGTAAGGTCAGGACTTGTATGTTACATGGATCTGCTTCATACTTCATACATGCACGGATCTAGCAGATGGGTGAGTCAGGGGTATGTGGAATCCCCCAACCCCCCCTAGAATGTGTAAAAAAATGCCTTTTTTTCCTTTTTTTACCATATAATTTACTGTTAATCATAGTTTCCCCATGGTTGGATTGGATCCACCCATGTGATATGAGAGGCAGATTCGGGGTAGTGGATAAACTCTTGGCTTGCACTGTAGATAATCCAGATTGGATCCCAGATTGTGCCTTTGTGTGCAAGAGGTTGTGTACTTCCTGCTTCCACGTCATGATATGACTGGAAAATTTTGAAGTGATTTAAGTGATGTAAAATCCCAAATTAACCAGCCAATGTGTTGTTACCATGTTCAACCAGCCAATGTATTGTTACTTTGATGGACCAGCCAATGTGTTGTTACCTTGACCGACCAGTCAAAGTGTTGTTACCTTGATCGACCAGCCAATGTGTTGTTACTATGATCAATCAGCACGTGTTGTTACCATGATTGACCAGCCAATGTGTTGTTACCTTGATCGACCAGCCAATGTGTTCTTACCTTGATCGACGAGCCAGTGTGTTGTTACCTTATCTAAGGTCTTATCTTCCATGTCATGGTGGCATTTTCCTTAAATGTCCCCCGCTTTTCGCGAAAGCTTGGGTACATTAAATCTCATTCGTCTGTCCGTCTGTCACAAAAACTTTAACCTTGGTCATAACTTTTTACCCATAAGACGTAGGCCCTTCATATTGGGCAGGTGTGTCCCTAATTGCAATACCTTTCCATTGGTACAAGAATTTTTTATCATGTGACCCTGACCGTGACCTACTTCAATGTACATTTTTTACCATAAGACGTAGGGCCTTCATATTTGGCATGTGTGTCTTTCGACATGCACAACCATGACAATATGTCACAGATCACTACACCCTTACTGATAGAACGCTGAAAGTGGGGGACCACAATTCTCTGAATTTGCTTGCTTTGTTTTTGTTGTTGTACTAATTTTGGAGTATTTGTTTTATTAGGGCTGTCCTACTTCAGCAGGACATGTTATCAGCTGAACTTCTTAAACTGTTTTGGTTTCTCTTTGTTGTTATATTGGTGCTATTTTACTTAAGCTTGTTAGAAAATACAAAATGCACTTTGTTCTGAAAAAAACCACCTTAGATTTGATTTTTTAAAATAGAACAATGTTGGTGTGTTTTTCAGTCTTAATGCTTCTTGTGCATACAAACATATGCTACAGAGTTCTATACAGTAAAATTTAGATTTTCGAATAACCTAAATGTGCATTGTATATTTGTTATGTCTACCTAGTTCTTAGGTTCTTATTTGACCTGCAGTAAGAAATACAAAAAAGTATTGAAATAAACTCTTTTGAATTCATATTAATGTATCTTGGCAGATATGAATAAGAATACAAAGCAGTTATGATATCTTAGGGCACAGTTCCAGGTCTATTAATTCTTGTGTGATGACATGAAAAGTTGTCTATACTTTAACTACAGATCTTATAAAAGATCCTTACATATCTGAATTCTATAGCAATACATCTGAGGTGTTCATGCATTCATATGGCCATAATTTATATTGGAAAGGAAATGAATGGAAGGTAAATATGCACTCCTTTATTGGTCATATTTGAGGTGAGAGCCTATTTCATGGATGAACACACCTTAAGAATTGGATGCTCATTGAATAGGGTATTGATATAGATTTTGGGAATAAACTGAATGTGGGTTTGTTTATGGGTGGATTTTGTCAAGTCATGGTGGTCCTTGGTTACATAGCAAACTTAATAATAAAAGATTTTGAATTGTTTACTTATGAAAATAAAATTTGTTTGAGAAAGCAGAATAGTATTGCATAATAGCAGTCTGAAAATATTAACAAATAATTGTTTTTATACAAAAGTTTTATTGGAAATTACTAAGTTGATTTGATGCAATGTAGATGGTCATATTGTTTAATCATAAGGATTTTTTGTACATTAGTGTATACATTTTATTTATTGTGATAGCATAAGATAGTGCAAACTATTATTATACCATACATTTTATTTATTGTGATAGCATAAGATAGTGCAAACTATTATTATACCATACATTTTATTTATTGTGATAGCATAAGATAGTACAAACTATTATTATACCATATAATATTAATTACAATTATTGTTTCAAAGGAATCTCAGATTAACATTTCAGTTTTTGAAATAGTTAGATTATTTTAAGACTTTAAATACACATTTCATTATTTTAGTTGCACTTCATTTGCTCAAGATTTGACAATAAAAAAATGAAATCTATATGGTTGACTTGCTCTTTTTGTGAGTTATTTTTCATGGGAATTGGCTTGAAATCCTTTTCTGTAATCTCTCCTGTGATGCTGCATTCTTTTGTGATACTTTAGTCTCTCTTATGATACCATTGTATCTTCTGTGATACTGAAGTCTCTCCTGTGATGCTGTAGTCTCTCCTGTGATACTGAAGTCTCTCCTGTGATGCTGTAGTCTCTCCTGTGATACTGAAGTCTCTCCTGTGATGCTGTAGTCTCTCCTGTGATACTGAAGTCTCATTTGTGTAACTGCATTCTCTTGTGATACTTCATTCTCTCTTAAGATACCATTGTATCTTCTGTGATACTGCAGTCTCTCCTGTGATACTGTAGTCTCACTTGTGATACTACAGTCTCTTGTGATACTATGATGAGATACTACAGTCTTTCTTGTGCAGAGGCTCCTGAACTGTCTCTGTATACATCATACAATTTTCCTGCAGATTCTCCTAATTTACCAAATATATCTTATGCTTACCAGGCATAAGGAAGTGACTGACTTTTATTGTTTAGTATTAAAATGATAAGACACCATTACCTCTTCCTGCCCATATATTTTTCCTTGCTCCTAATTCATCATGTTATGTCTGATCTACTTTTCATGCATGCACCTGCGATTCTTCACTTTTGAGAATCATGAATCCTAATTGTTTTGATACATCCTTGGCGTATGTATACCTGTTACCGTAAGCTCATTTTATCATAGTTTATTCTCTGTATTTAATTAAACCGGTCCATGACTGAATTTTATGTCAGTTTATTTTGTTGTGCAGTCAAAATTTACCAGAAGGTTCAGCAAGGTTTTAGAATTTACTGGCAATCCTGAAATTTTACTGGGAATCCCAGGTGGAACAGCATCTTTCACTAACTTTGCTTGTGAAGCTGTGGTATCTCGTGATACTTTAGTCTCTCCCGTGAAACTGTTTTCTACCCTGTGATACTTTGTACTTTTACTTTGTCTCTTTAATACTGCAGTCGCTCCATGAAACTGTAGTCTATCCTGTGATACTTTAATCTTTCCCGTGATACTGCAGTCTCTAGTGTGATACTGTAACTTCTATTGACACTGATTTTCTTCATAGATACTGTAGCCTCTTACATGATATTGCAGTCTATTCAGTAATACTGTAGTCTGTCCTGTGATAATTCAGTCTCTCCAGTGATACAGCAGTCTCTCCAGTGATACTGCAGTCATTCTTTGATACTGTTATCTATCCTGTGATACTGCAGTCTCTTCAGTGATACTGCAGTCTCTCCAGTGATACTGCAGTCTCCCCTGTGATAATGCAGTCTCTCCAGTGATACTGTAGTCTCTCCAGTGATACTATAGTCTCCCCTGTGATACTGTAGTCTCTTCAATGATACTGCAGTCTCTCCAGTGATACTGCAGTCTCTCTTGTGACACTGTAGTTTCCCTTGTGACACTGTAGTCTCCATTGTGCTACTGTAATCACTCCTGTGATAATGTAGTCTTCCCTTTGATACTGCAGGCTCTTCAGTGATACCAGTGTCTCTTCTTTGATACTATACTCTTCCCTGTGATACTGCAGTCTCTCATATGATACTGTAGTCTCCCCTGTGATACTGTAATCTCTTCTGTGATAATGTAACCTCTTTTGTGATACTGCAGTCTCTCCTGTGACACTGTAATCTCTTCTTTGATACTGTAGTCTCCCCTGTGATACTGCAGTCTCCCTTGTGATACTGCAGTCTCCCCTGTGATACTGCAGTCTCCCCTGTGATACTGTAGTCTCCCCTGTGATACTGTTACCTCTCCTGTGATACTGCAATCTCTCCTGTGATACTGTAGTCTTCCCTCTGATACTGCAATCTCTCCTGTGATACTGTAGTCTTCCCTGTGATACTGCAGTCTCGTTTGTGAGACTGTAGTCTCTCCTGTGATACTGCAGTGATACTGTGGTGTCTTCTTTGACATTTCTCCAGTGATTCTGCAGTCTCCTGCAATATAACCTATCCAGTGGTACTGTCTTCTCTTGGATCCTGTAGTCTCTCCTGTGATACTGTAATCTCTCTTGTGATAAGCTATATTTCAGTTTCTGGTATTTGCATTGCTGTTTCATCCATTGGACTATCAATATGTTAAGGATATATTAGGAGTTCTCTGTTGTCTTTCATTACTTGCACACTGACCACTATCATGCAGGCCAAAAATCTTGAATGTGGCTTATACACTTACATCAGCTTTCATAATCTAAAACCAATTAGTTATCATGCCTCTAGTAACAGAATTGTGTGGAGTACACTGGAATCAGGTTGTCTGTCTGTCTTTGTCCATCTGTTCATTCGTAGGTAGATTGGTTTCTCTCCCATACCTAATCAATTTTCCTTTTCAACGGGAGTCACCAAATTTCACACCGAGGATTCCTTTGTGAAAACAATGACCCCTAAAGATTCCGAGGTAAAGGAACAAAATGATATTGCACGATTACTCGTAGTTCTTCACACATTATCATGTGACTTCACACGCAGGCAGACTTCCATTGGATGAGAATAATCCTTACTGATTTTAGGATAAAAAGGTTCGAGGTCAAGCAACGGGCATTTATATTAGAAAGTAATTGACCCCTCTTCTAAGCTAGAGTCATAAATTTTATGGAGAGTAATGTTAACAATATATTCAAGTAATATTCAAGTAAGCATATATTGCCTACAATGAAGTGCATAACCTACTTCACTGTTGCGCTACCGTATACTACCTTTTTTCAAATATCATACCCTCATTTCAAATTTAGCTTTCAGCCAGGGGTCTTCCTAGACTAGATCTAGTTGATCTTAACATGTAGATGCAAGAAAATAATTAAATTTGCCAGATTTATTCCAAACCATTAATTAAGACTCAGTAAGTTAATTGAGTATCCAATGTTTAATGAAAGAAACTTCAGGTATGAAGGTCACATTGAAAAAAGGTGAAAAGGGGCACCACAGTATGAAAGTAAGAATTGAAAACAGTATTGCTTTTGGTGTGACCTTGATTTAATTGTATTTCATTATCTACCTTTAATAGGACTCCATATGATTGTGTGTTTTGTATACCTTTAATTTGATGTGTATTTTTTCAGAGGAACTTGAACGCCAGCTACGACGATTACAGGAGGAGCAACTACGTAAGATGATGGAACTCCAGGGAGAGATAGCTGCCCTGAAGAACAGATCTGTTGTAGAAGTGTACCGGCAGCCACCTCCTCCCCCACCACCGGTATATAAGTCTATATTATAATGCTATTCAAGAATGATTTCAGTTAAATTTTCTGTTGGCCAGTATTAAATGAAAGCAGGGTCTGAGATAAAAAAAACTTTTGAAAGTTACACCCTGGTTGACCTTCCCACTTTTTTGTTTCTTTGATTTGAATCCATACTTAACAAAGATCAGAAGCTTAAGTACAGCTCTTTAGCCCACACGACCAGAAAGTCCTGACACAATATCTCATTACAGTACTAGCTGAAGTGTTATTTTGGTATATTTCTGCCTCTTGTAAGATAATTTGTGAGCATTTGTAACCAGTCAATGGAACATCTGAGAAATCAACATTATTTTCTGGAGTTGCAAGTTTCTGAAAGAAAATAAGAGAAATAATATGTTGCACAACATAGAAGATATGAAAATAGACCAGTAGACAAAGTCTGTTGGTTGAGATCTTTGCGAATTTACTCTTCTTTTACTCTTTTGTGGTATGTGAGACTTCTTTAAGAAAATTAAGTTACATTTAATACATCAGTTGGGCCTTGAGGAATTTATTATAAACAATGTAAAGTAATTCTACATGGCTATGCCCTGTTTCTGACAGCATCTGTGTGATGAAGTGTGAATAGTGATGTAGATTGTTTACTAATATGTAGTGTAATACCACTATGTAGTATAATACCACTATGTAATGTAATACCACAATATAGTGTAATACTTACTATGTAGTGTAATACTACTATGTAGTGTAATACCACTATGTAGTGTAAAACCACTATGTTTAATAATACTATGTAGTGTAATACTATCATGTAGTGTAATACCACTATATAGTGTAAAACCACTATGTTTAATACTACTATGTAGTGTAATACTATCATGTAGTGTAATACCACTATATAGTGTAAAACCACTATGTTTAATACTACTATGTAGTATAATACTATCATGTAGTGTAATACCATTATATGGTGTAAACCACTTTGTGTAATACTACTATGTAGTGTAATACTATCATGTAGTGTAATACATGTACCACTATGTAGTGTAAAACCACTATGTGTAATGATACTATGTAGTGTAATACCACTATGTAGTGTATAAATTTTTGATTGATTGATTGATTTGATTATTGTTTTTTGTCAGTCCACGAATATTTCACATATATGGTGATAGCATCTGCCTGATGCATTGCATACAAATTTAGACCTTTGCAACGGAACCCACCCGAAGCAATGACGAATCTTTTACGTGCCACGCCTACCATGACACGGGACCTCGGTTTTTACTGTCTCATCCGAAAGACAGAACACTGGTGTGCCCAGGGCGGGGTAGAGTATAACCACTGTGTAATAATACTATGTAGTGTAATACTACTATGTAGTGTAATACCACTTTCCAGGAACTGTTTATTCATTGTATGTAGACAGAAAACTGGAAAGTACTCTAATGAATACAATGTAGATAAGAGAAAGACATTATTAAAAGTTTCACTGTTTGAGTAGAATTTGCACCAAGACTCTGGAGTGACAGCTTTTCTTTTATCTATTACTGTGTTAATTGCATGCTGGTTTGTAGAAATATGTTGTCAGAATGAAATTTATACATGTAGGTTTATTTTCAATGTATATGTGTCTCTATTTTCAGTATATATGTAAATCGTTATATAAAATAAAATTTTTTACAAATTATTGTTTAAAGAGATCTGTATGATATGTAAGTGTTTAAATAAAAGTGTGGGGTTTTCTTTGTGTTTAAGGAGGAAAGTTCCATCTAAAATTGTAAATTCTGTTTTGAAGCATATCTTTTCCAGCTTTCTTTTTTCTTTCAATTTTAACAAAGTAAAGCCTTGGTGTTGAGCAGGAATGATCATCCTTCTTTTTTTTTTAATTTAGTAAAAGTAACATTGAATTTCAGTAGAATTTGCCAGAGAACAAACCTATCCATTATGAAAAGTTTTTGAATGATGTTAAAGCAATGATATAATTCAGAAAATTATACCGAAGGATATTGTCGAATTACCAAGGGTGATTGATATTATATTTCTCAAAATTTCAGTCGGAGTAAAAGTCATAATTATTATAATTTGAATAATGTCATTTTATTATTTTAATTATTCCCATTTCCATCTGGTATCATGTTAATGTGTAGGTATCAAAGTTATAGAAAAGTTGAGATTATTTCATTCAGGGGATTGGTGCAAAATTCTACCAGAATATGTCTGATAAACAGGGTGGTAACTTCATGTGACATAATCATTTTCACAGCAAAAAGCTGAAATGCCAGCCTTATTACAGAGACCCTATGTGGAGGTAGAGCCAATGGCACCCTATGATCAGTAGTAAGTATTTAGCATTGTAGTCATATGTTTGAAGTGTCTCTTTCTCTTGTTCTGTTTAAGAGCTCACGATTTTCAGTTGTTTTGATGGAAAGTGTTTGTTTTGAAATAAAGCTTATTTTACTTTTCCAAATTACAATTCATGAAATTCGTTGTAAAATTAGGAAAATATACATTTTGAAAGTTCTGTTCCATACTTTTTGCAATGTTATTGAAAATGATTTAAATTTACCTGTATAAAGGTGTGCTTTTTGCAGATATTGATTATTTTTTTTAAAAATCTTGGGTTCTGTAACAGAATGTAGATGCATGCATGATTTTGATACCTTAAACATGTGTTAATTGTAGAGTAAATATTTAATGCAATGTACTTGATTGATCTTTAAATGTGTTCTCAGAAGTTAGTTACATCTATTTTATTAAAAAATTATACTTTATCAGGAAATTATCAAGTAGTATTTACTATAACATTATGAAGTTATGAACATTTAATATCTGGACCTTTTAAGAATCATATGATGTCAAGATCTTGCTGAATAGCATATATATCTGTCATTACTAGTGTTATTGGTGCATATTTGACAGGTCATTTTCATGAACAAAGGTTACTGCTTTATATGCTGAGTAATATGGAGACCCTGCTGAATTGCATTATTTCTGTTGTCAGAGCATTATCTTCTCCTTGTTGCTGAGAGATAGTGTCTCACCACAGTATGAGCTGTTGTCAGAGCATTATCTTCTCCTTGTTGCTGAGAGATAGTGTCTCACAACAGTATGAGCTGTTGTCAGAGCATTATCTTCTCCTAGTTGCTGAGAGATAGTGTCTCACCACAGTATGAGCTGTTGTCAGAGCATTATCTTCTCCTTGTTGCTGAGAGATAGTGTCTCACCACAATATGAGCTGTTGTCAGAGCATTATCTTCTCCTTGTTGCTGAGAGATAGTGTCTCACCACAGTATGAGCTGTTGTCAGAGCATTATCTTCTCCTTGCTGCTGAGAGATAGTGTCTCACAACAGTATGAGCTGTTGTCAGAGCATTATCTTCTCCTAGTTGCTGAGAGATAGTGTCTCACAACAGTATGAGCTGTTGTCAGAGCATTATCTTCTCCTAGTTGCTGAGAGATAGTGTCTCACAACAGTATGAGCTGTTGTCAGAGCATTATCTTCTCCTAGTTGCTGAGAGATAGTGTCTCACCACAGTATGAGCTGTTGTCAGAGCATTATCTTCTCCTTGTTGCTGAGAGATAGTGTCTTGCCACAGTATGAGCTGTTGTCAGAGCATTATCTTCTACTTCATGCTGAGGGGCAGGCATGGTGTAGTGGTTAAGCGCTTGGCTTGTGGCGCCGACGATCCGGGTTCGATTCCCGGGTTGTGCCACTATGTTTAAGAGGTTGGTAACCTCCTGCTTCCATGTCGCGATATAACTGAAATATTGCTGAAAGCGACGTAAAACACCAATCAACCAACCAACCAATCTACTTCTTGCTGAGAGATAGTGTCTCACCACAGTATGAGCTGTTGTCAGAGCATTATCTTCTCCTAGTTGCTGAGAGATAGTGTCTCACCACAGTATGAGCTGTTGTCAGAGCATTATCTTCTCCTAGTTGCTGAGGGATAGTGTCGCACCACAGTATGAGCTGTTGTCAGAGCATTATCTTCTCCTTCTTGCTGAGAGATAGTGTCTCACAACAGTATGAGCTGTTGTCAGAGCATTATCTTCTCCTAGTTGCTGAGGGATAGTGTCTCACCACAGTATGAGCTGTTGTCAGAGCATTATCTTCTCCTAGTTGCTGAGGGATAGTGTCGCACCACAGTATGAGCTGTTGTCAGAGCATAATCTTCTACTTCTTGCTGAGAGATAGTGTCTCACCACAGTATGAGCTGTTGTCAGAGCATTATCTTCTCCTTGTTGCTGAGAGATAGTGTCTCACCACAGTATGAGCTGTTGTCAGAGCATTATCTTCTCCTTGTTGCTGAGAGATAGTGTGTCACCACAGTATGAGCTGTTGTCAGAGCATTATCTTCTCCTAGTTGCTGAGAGATAGTGTTTCACCACAGTATGAGCTGTTGTCAGAGCATTATCTTCTCCTAGTTGCTGAGAGATAGTGTTTCACCACAGTATGAGCTGTTGTCAGAGCATTATCTTCTCCTTGTTGCTGAGAGATAGTGTTTCACAACAGTATGAGCTGTTGTCAGAGCATTATCTTCTCCTAGTTGCTGAGAGATAGTGTTTCACCACAGTATGAGCTGTTGTCAGAGCATTATCTTCTCCTAGTTGCTGAGAGATAGTGTTTCACCACAGTATGAGTTGTTGTCAGAGCATTATCTTCTAGTTGCTGAGAGATAGTGTCTCACCACAGTATGAGCTGTTGTCAGAGCATTATCTTCTAGTTGCTGAGAGATAGTGTCTCACCACAGTATGAGCTGTTGTCAGAGCATTATCTTCTCCTTGTTGCTGAGAGATAGTGTCTCACCACAGTATGAGCTGTTGTCAGAGTATTATCTTCTCCTTGTTGCTGAGAGATAGTTTCTCACCACAGTATGAGCTGTTGTCAGAGCATTATCTTCTCCTTGTTGCTGAGAGATAGTGTTTCACAACAGTATGAGCTGTTGTCAGAGCATTATCTTCTCCTAGTTGCTGAGAGATAGCGTCTCACCACAGTATGAGCTGTTGTCATTATCTTCTCGTAGTTGCTGAGAGATAGTTTCTCACCACAGTATGAGCTGTTGTCAGAGCATTATCTTCTACTTCTTGCTGAGAGATAGTGTCTCACCACAGTATGAGCTGTTGTCAGAGCATTATCTTCTCCTAGTTGCTGAGAGATAGTGTGTCACCACAGTATGAGCTGTTGTCAGAACATTATCTTCTCCTTCTTGCTGAGAGATAGTGTGTCACCACAGTATGAGCTGTTGTCAGAGCATTATCTTCTCCTTGTTGCTGAGAGATAGTGTCTCATCACAGTATGAGCTGTTGTCAGAGCATTATCTTCTCCTTGTTGCTGAGAGATAGTGTCTCACCACAGTATGAGCTGTTGTCCTTCCCAAGCTACAGTCAAAGGACTAACCAGCCATGACAACATGCAGTAGTCATATCAACATGCAACAAAAGGGGAGAATTAAAATGTAGAAGCAATTAACTATGTATATATTGATATAATGAGATAAGGAATAAACTTGATTCTGATGCTTGCAGTCACCATTATCACACAGATCAGGGGTAGGTAACTCTGTATGATGCATTGGCATGTACACCTATATTTATATATATATATGTTTGCAATCCCTATCTTCCCATTATTCCTCTGTATACCACTGAGACATGCAGGCAGACTTGGTCCACTCATCCTTGATGTGTTAGTTTGCATTGTTCATTTGCACAGTAATTGCATTTCATTTTGATATCTAATACAACAGGTAAATTTTGGTTTTATTCAATATTTATGAAATTCACTTTGATAATTTTTTTTTTTCAATTTTAAATATCACATATGAAAGGTTAATATCTGATTTATAGTGTTTTGTCAGTACTTTTAGGTACTGTATTCTGTATGTTTACCTTACTCTAAAGAGCTATATTTATATATAAAAATTGTAAAAAAAACCTATAAAACATTAAAGGAACATTCAGTTATATTTTAGTAATCATCAGATGTTCATGAAAGAGATTTGTCCTTTATGTCTTTTTTTTTATGCAACATAAACTTTTATTAAACTTTAAGTGACTTGTACTATAACTTTGTACATACATTATGGCCAAAAATAATGATTCAGAATTATGGTTTGATCTTTTCCTTTATACTTGTAAGATTATCTTGTACATAAAGCATTGGAATCTTACAAAACTTTGTTTTATGTGATATGTTTCTATAACTGATGATTTCTGATTTTGTGTCGCTAGTGTAGTATGGAATGATGGTATACCCCTACAACCTTCCATGGTTATTCAAACTCCCCGATCTCTCCAATCCAATTTCTTGTCTGTGTGAGGCGGTGTCAGTACACATTTGTGGTGAGATTTTGGTTGGGTACTATGCTTAGAAACACTTAGCATATATCATCCTATTGGCGTAGCTGGCAAATCAGTGCACATGTAGAAACTTACCCTTGCAGGCACACACATTTAATGATTGTCATTTTATAAAATATTCAATTACTTTAAATACATTTGTGTTTTAATAAATATTATTTACAAGTATCAAGGTGTACACTTGTTGTTTTGTATTCCTATATAATCAAGAATAATATTACGTTTACTGTGCTCAGTTAAGTCCCCTTGATCTTGACCTTTTAACTTCCTAACCAACAGACATTCTTACTCTTTTCTCGTAATTTTATAGAATTTTGAGAAATCTGGGTAAGAAATAAATTTTCTACATGTATTATGGACAAAAATTTGAGATTTAGAGACTTTTTGCTTCACATAAGCAGAGTTTTGGTTTTGTATTTCCCTGTGAGAATGTTGTAAATTTAAATTATTGGGACACTTCTAGATTCATTTTTGAGTATTATTTGAAAATCTGAATACTATGGAAGAATCCGAAAATCGATTGTACATTGATTTTTAAAATATTTTCCTAAATTTCAGTCCAAACCGTTACCATACTGGTACTATAGAGACCAATCATCACACTTGGGTTGCTACCCAGCACTACAAACATGATAATCGTTTAGCTCCACCCACTGCCAGGCCTGAACGATATAATCCAAATATTGATGATCCTGATTGATTCTTACAATAAATAGGTCAGATCCAGTATTTTGTAATGTGTAGCTTCAGCACTCCTAGCAGATATAGGTATATTACATAATAGAGATTGAAAAAAGAGATTAAATGAAAGCCAGAAACATCACAGGCACCAGTCTAATCATAATTTTACGAACTGGCCATGTTGAGAATTTAGTTTGGTATTTTACAGTATATGCAAACAAAATTAATTCTAAAATCAGGGGAAAGTGTTATGATTGTGTCAGTTATTTTTATGCTTTTGGATTGATAGATCAGGGTCATATTGTTTTTGTCTATGTACAGCTTTAATATTGTACATTTATATAGTGCTTTCATATTTCACATGAGTATTCCTCGTGGCAAGACCTTTCCATGATTTAAGACTGTGTAACCTTGACTTACATATGTGACCTATATTTAGAAAAATTGATATATGGCTGTAGCTTCACCAACCATGAGAACTAGGGCTTCGATATTTATACCAATGCAACAAAGTTCTGGGGTGTATATTGGAATCAGGTTGTCTGTCCATCCATCCATTTGTAAATGCAATGGTTTCTAGGCTTTATAGTGTTATCTTCTTCACCTAGAGTCAAGATACCATACATACAAACTCTCCATGAAATGAGGGTTATCCCTATTGATTTTTGGATTAAAAAGTCAAAGGTCAAGTCTACTTGATTTTGATATAGATAAATGGTTTCTGGGCTCTCATGGGTTTCCTTTTTCACCTTTAATCACTATAATGGACATATGGACTTCCCATAGTGCGAAGATGATACCAATTTACTTTGAAGTAAAAAGGTCAAAGGTGAAGTGTACTGGACAGTGAAAAAGCGACATCATTTCAGTACTCTTTATATGTAACTTTTTTTCACTTAGAGTCACCATATCACACATATGGACTCCGCATGGGATGGGGGTGATCCAGTTCCCATCTGACAAGGGTGATCCCTATTGATTTTGAGATCAGAGGCCAAGTGTGCTGAACATTGATATAGGTAAATGGTTTCTAGGCTCTCACGTGTTTCACAATTTCAATCTTCTTTAATTCCTTGCAACAATTTCCCATATATATTTAACCTTTGCCCGACACCTAATGGTGTGTGTATGTGACAAGTCCTTCGACAAAGGCCTCTCCTCTTGGATCAACATCATCACAACATACACATCTCTCAAGGAAAGCAACTGCACAAGTTCATACTACCCACAACTTCCCCTTCTCACCTGGGGTTTTGTTATGCTCTTGACCTGATCTCAACTAGGTCAAGGCCATATTCAAAGAATTATTCTGCCAGCTGGGGGTATTTGTGTCTGTCTTGTGACAGCAGAATTCTTGTTCACATGTGTGTTCCTTGTGGTGAGATCTGTCCATTACTATATTTGATATTTAATGATACTATAATTTATGACCTTGTTACTTTAACTGTCAAGTTTGACCAATATTTTATCGGATTAAATAGAAATTGTGATATTGGCCGTCATTTGGACTGTAGGAGATTGATATTTTACATGTGTGTTCCTTGTGGCAATAGTTTCATAATTTATAACCTTGTGACCTTGACTGTCAACTTTGAACTACATTTAAAAATGTTACATGTGTATCAAGAATTTTGTTGCCTGAAGGTATACTGTTTCACTATCACATTTTGCTCTGAGCATTAATTGTCCTCAATTGGGTTACACAGCAGCACACTTCAATACACTTGCCGTTTAAGATTTGTCATTTTTGTTTTTTGATGACACAAAATTTTAAGAATCATGTTTGGTTTCATTTTTGTTGGACGTGATATTTGGTTCCTTTTGAAATGTTTATGTTATGTACAAGTTTATCATTCTTCTTTCAATCTCTGTTTATGTATTTTTACATAGAAAAAGTAACTGAGTATACAAATAACATTTTGTACACCTCAGTATATTTAGCACCATGTAATCCTACTAAAACCTCTTGCAGTCCCAACAGATTTAACAAACAGCGTCTCCCCACTGCCTATCATTCCTGGGTCACCACACAAAGCCAAAAACCATATGATATATACAGAAAAAACCCATTTGATGAACCTCAAGAAGGATATAATGAAGATGGAAACCCCGTAGAAACTGGCCAAGATTATAGAATCTCTAAACTTGCAGATGCTCGTAACCAAGATCAAAAAGAGTATCAGTCAAAAGAAGATACTCAGATACCTGAAAAAAATGAGACTTGATATGACATTTTCTGTAAGATCTAATTAATTCCTTTACTGCACATTTTAACATTTTTTAGAATAAAATGCCCTTCAACAGTTTAAAATCTTCATAATGCACGCTCCATACATATTTCTCATGCAAGTGTGTAAAATGCCTCACCATATAGCCATGCTGGTTTTTAGACCTCAATCTAAATGTAGACTATAGGACTCTAGAGTCTTTTTAGATCATTATAGGAGTCTTTATATCATGCTTATTTATAATCATTACAAGTGTGCCTGTGTGCTTTCTGCCCTTTGTATCTTTAAAAGTTTTTCAAAATACATGGTATATAAATATAATTTCTTTACACTATTCGTCACTGAATTTGTAGTATAATTATATTTATTTTTATGACAGCAGAATTCGCAGCATCTTGAAAATTGAATTTTTATTTCGCATATATCACACTTTTGCTAATTTTAATTTCTAACTGAATTAATTTAAACAAAATTAGGCAAAATGTTCTTTAAGCTTAATTTCTATATAGTAGACACCTATAGATTTAAATTAATTCCATTCAAACATTTGATCACTGATTTAGAAAACTTTGAGCAGATTAAGTTATGAATGTAATATATGAATTATTTTAAAAAATAAAGCATATCTTCATTTTCTCCTGTTTCTTGTATGAACATCTTACATCACTGCTGTATAATGTGAAGAACATTTCCTGTCATTTGTGACCAATTGACCAGTCGGCAATCAAGTTTAAGACCAATAAAATATTGATGTATTGAACAGTGGAGTTAATAATATGGGATGGGAATTTGATATTTGACTTCAGCCTGAAGGCAGTGTTTAAGATGATGTTCTGCATGATGAACAGTAGAGATTGAATGTATGGTATTTAAATGTATTCATATCAGCACCATCTTATTTTTATAAAGCCAATTTCATTAATTGTAACAGTTATATTAAATTCAAATTGATACCAAATAAATTGAATTTGAAAGATAGAATTTCTATTTCAATTTCTATTTTTGAAAACAAATTGTCAACATAATCCAATCAACTAGAATCCTTTAAAGCACACTGAAATATTTCTCATTTTTCCCTTCAGGACTTATTCTGTACGAGTCCCGGCTACTGGGCGTATTCCCGACATGGGACGATTTCCCCCTTCTATCCCCCTTACAGGACGATTTCCCCCTCCAGTACCTCTCTGGTGATCTAATGATTCTTCATGCTAACTCTTCATCATTTCATTCTCAAATGTGTACTGACATTTTCATTGGAGTCTTGTGATTCTGCCTCAGTATGTGACACAGAGACTTGATCAGATGATATAGTCTTACATTTACAAAATCAAACTAGACAGAAATGGAGATGGACAAAGCTGTGTATATTAAAGTGATGTTTGGTTACATTGGATATTGTATCAGTTGATAGGAATAAAAGAATATGCTTCATATAAATGAAAAAGGTGTTTTACATTTGCTCAAAATATTGAAATGTTTATGAATGCACCTGTTGATTGAATTTTTCATTGAATCATTTGTAAGCCATATAAGTGTATTAAAATAGTAATGTACTATTTCAAATTTTCAGCTCCTTATGAAAATTACCTTGTAAATATTTAAATAATTTTCTACTATATCTGCTGTTTTTACATTACTAAATTTCAATCATCTGGTTCTGAATTTAAAAACAAATACATTATGTACATTGACCTTTGGAAAATTATAGTCTTAGGTCACAGCCAGGTGGTTATTTGTATATTCAGTGATCTATGTGCATGATTAAATCAGATCGTCCATATATTGCAGAAAAAACTTTCTTTTAAAATGTAGTTGGAGATTAACTTAGATAATGTAAAATTCATTCCGCTTAACTTTATAATAAATTTATTCTCAAAATACTTCTCATAATGTATTTTTCAGAAAAATGAAAAGTAATTTTTGTTTTTGTGTTTCTTTTTTTTTTTTTTTATCAAATTATTACTAAATTACTTTTTAATGATTGCTCTAGAGTGACAATTACATTTAATTTTTATTGTTTTTGTGTTCCTTTTTTTTTTTTTATTAAATTATTACTAAATTACTTTTTAATTATTGCTCTAAAGTGACAATTACATTTAATTTTTATCTTACGTCATGAAATGATTGGGAGCTTATGCTGTTGCCCTCTCGCAGTCCACATCCGCATTGGCGTCGGTGTTCGCATCCACAATGTTAAGAAGTTTAATCAATTCTTTACGAAGCATAAGATGTTCAAACTTACACCAATGAGTCATCTATGTATGTGTAAAAGAGGAATCAAATTTTCCTGTTGATAGAGCATATGTTAGTAGATTCTTACAGAAATGTTAAGAAGTTTCATTTCTTTAATATGAGGCATAGGATATTTGGAATTACACCACAAATACATCTATATGTGTGAAAGAGGAATCTAGTTTCAGATTCTGTGTCTGACCTATATTTTCTGCTCAATTGAACATGTCTGTATGTCAGTCCATTGAACTTTGTCGGGGTAATAATTTATCTATAACTACTTGAATGAAGCATGTCTATAACTACTTGAATGAAGCATGTAAAGAAATAAATAACTTTACCATGGTTAATCACCAATGAGGTGAGCTTCATAATCTTTGATTACTCTATGTTTTATTGAAAGGTTATCATGACCAACATGTATTTATACATTATATGATGTTTATAATAGACAATAAAACTTTGATGTCAATAAAATACAAGTGATGCTGAACGTGATTGTCTATACTTAGTGATTTAGAGAACAGAGATACGGGGTGAAAGCTGCAAGAAACAATTAGCGTTGAACATAGTATAAATATTACTTTCTTTGTAGAAAAGTGATCATGCATTGCATTAATGTGATTTTAACATATCTAATATGTTTTATTGAATTTGCTAGTCTGAATACATTTGATAGAGTGAGTTAATTCAGTGGCATTCTTCTAATTGGTGTTTGTATCCACCTTAATCACAAATAATTTTTCTAAGATAATTGGTTGAGACAATAAAGTTCTGTATCGCATTATATATTGGTATGTAATTGAAGAGCCCTTACTTCAGGTAGGTCCACTGGATTGGGATGTGAGAAGGCTATGCATTAGCCACATGCTGCCACTGTAGGATTGGTAAAAATGAGAAGGCTGTGCATTAGCCACATGCTGCCACTGTAAGATTATGATGTGGTATCAAACATTAAACAAACTTTTCATTGATCGACTCTTCCTGGTCAGAGTGTGATGTCTTAACCAATTGCATTTCATACAACGAGACATGGATTTATACATTTGACCTTTCAACCCTGACCGAATGTACACATAAACAGCCTCTTCCAACATTTTCCCCTTTGTGCAAATTTGTGAGTGTTTTCAGTAAAAAAAAAAAAAACTATTCGCTCTGAAACCAACCAGGAGTTTATAGTGTACATGTGTACATGCATATATTACAGTGCATTAAAGTTTTAAGTAAAGACTGTTGAGAGATTTGTGATATTTAAGCATAGTCAGGAATTCCTTTTATTTGACTTAAACTTTTCCCTTTTCAACAGAAATTCTTCAGGCTGCACAAAGATGATACGCAATCATATTGTATAATCTCATTGGTTGATTATTGGATGTAGTTTTGTAAGTGATACAAATCAATTGTTACCAAAGGATCAAAGGAATGTTATACTGAATAATTTCAGCAGGTCATTTTATAAAAGTTCATACAAAACTTTAAAGGATCTTTTGTAAATTTTAATCCCAGACTTTGCAAATAGGGGAAACCTGAACTGAAAATAATTATACATGTGTATTGATGATATTTTTCATCCCAAAATACACAACAAAATATGTCATATTCGTCATACTGAAGTTTGCATTCATATTCCATCAAGGAAAAAAGTATGAAAAAGCACTAAAAATTACATGAAAACTTCATTGAAAAGATCTGCAGGTTTTTAAAGAAGCATAGTGAATAAAGTACTCTTTAATCATGAAATCGAAGCATTGAAAGATACAGTATTTATATAAAAGAAAGCCCACAATTAATAATGGGCTTCGGAACAATAACGTTTTATATAGTTAAGCTCATAATGGATTGTTTTGCATTACAGACTGAAAGCAGAGATTGTGTACTGTTTGTATAAAGTGTAATTCTTCAACTGAACCCGCTCACTCCATAATTAGATTTAACATGTTTTTCCTCTTAACTCTAGGTTAAACTTTTAATGTGAGACTAGCAAACTAGCTGGTTAAAACTCTGTTGCATATAGCCATACATGTACTTCAAAACTGCTTGGTTAGTCTATTGAATCACGGGTTGAATTTTATTCATCATACAATGATGTCCGTATTTTGACAGGTACTCACATTTTTGTTTATTAATTTTATTTGTTATTTTCATGTACGGCCCTTATTATTTAATGACATTTGAAAAATCCTTAGTGATTTCCAGTGTTATTTCTTTAAGAATAAATTCATAGATTTAAATGGAATTGTTAGTCCATAAGCACATGATCTCAACATAATTCTCTAAGATTACTGTAAAACAGAAAGATTAGAATCCTTTTGCATTTGTTCTGTTCAGCTCTGCAACACTGAATAATGCCAATCATATTATCAAAAGATAAGAGCAAAATAAAAGTGGTTATAACTTTTTTCGTATTTAGTCATAACTATTTAATTTGGTGCTTTCTGAAAGGCATTTCTTGATTACGAAATATTTGCAGGTAGACAATTTTTGTGGTAAAATAATAATTGACTGCACTGTGTGAAATGACGAGATTAGTGATAGTTCCATATCAGTTTAAGGACAGATCCCGGTTATTCAATTTTCAGATATCTTTCTATCAATTTTGAAGTGCTGTATTAAACTTGAGCATTATTGAGTTTCATTGTAACCTTTGATATGGCTACCAATAAACATTTTGAGATTTTTCAACTTCCTGATTTGACAGAACATGGAATTTCTTCATTGCCTCGTATAGGCAGAAATACACAATTCACAATAAAAAGTTTTCTAGCAGATATTTTCTGTTCAGAATTCAAATACAAGATCTCTGAAATACATATTTCTAAATAAAGACAGGAACTCGGGACCTTTCCCTTGTACCTTTTATGAAATTGGCACTGGGAAAGTGACACTTGCATTTATTCTGTAAACCATCAATAAGAGTTATCTCTCTTGATGATATAGTCTGGCCAGCAGAACGCTCAGTACCTACAATATGCATTGCAGTCTTTGCAAAAACGCATAAAAGAGTATGCATGAAGAATATAAAATACCTATTAGGCAATTTCAAGAAAATGATTGGAAATATTTGCCTCAATTTACTCTTCAGATTCCCTTTGAACAGGGGTTTCAATTGATTCATTTCCTATCCTTGGAGAATTATAATGACTACTCAGGTTATGAATCCTGATTTATATGAGCATTGAAGTGTGACTAACAATGGGATTGACTAACAATGGGATTGACTCAAGTGTTATTATGCCTTTTGCCGCGGGCAAAGAAAAGTACGGAGTCAAAACGGAACTTCTGCCGGTAATCGTACACGGACGGGGTGGAAATCTTCAACGCGGAGATATAAAAAATTTGACTCCCGCCTCTGTCCTTAAGGGATGGTTAACATCACAACAGTCAATGCAGATTGAAAATAACTTATAAAGCATTTATTTTAAAGACTGAAAGGTCAAAATTACACAAATGGAGAATAAATAGAATGGAAGATTTCTTACATTAGAAGATAGAGAATGGTGCTTTTCAATATATCCTGTCCATTCAACATATATAAAAAGGAATAATCAAAAATGATGCAGAAATTAAAATATACAACTGCTGAAGGGATTTTGATAGATCTTGGTAAGGATGAAGAACTCAAGGTCCCTTACAAATGTTGTTACTATTAGGCCAGATCCATCAAGGAGTAGATCTTGGGTAGGATGAACATGACAGAGGGCACCCTCCATTGACAAACTTCTTCAGACTAGTTTGATAAATTCATAAACCAGAAACATCATAATGATCTGGAAGCGTGTGTTTTCAGTGGTTTTTTTTAATTTGCTATATTTACATATTATCACCTGATCTCACTCCATCACAGGGGTTCACATATGCTCTTCAAGAAGACATATTTTGTTATTTTCCATTTGTTTTTCATTTTCACTGATTTTGTATGTCCTCTGGTTTCATGATTTTTGGACTTGTGGTTTGGATTTATCCATCATCTTTACATTCTTAGATTTTTTTCCTTGTACATCGCTTATTATGCATGAATTTCATGTTTTAACTGATTTTATTAAAATAGATAATTTATTTGGAGAGAAATGGCAAATGAAAATAATTTACAAATTTTTTTGCAATTTTTTAAGACTATAGGGATGGGAATTTTGATGAAACTTCGTAGATTTGAATTACTTAAGGTTGCTTAGGAATGTTGCTGTTTTTCATCAGATCCATCAAGTGGTGGATCTAGGGCAACATAGCTCCAAGAGGGTACTATTCTTTGAAAAACTTTTTCTTCAGACCAGTTGTATAGATCAACCAACTGATTGGACATAAGTGATACAGAAGGATGTTTCAAGAGGTGATGTGCATTTTGGTTCCATTTTGAAATCAATTATTTATTTTTTTTTTATGGCTTTTCAGACTTTGTTGTTGTTTTTGTACCTTTAAGGTTATGTCTTTAGTTTTCAAATAATCTGGTATGATGTAGTGTTGTGTTTGGTTCAATTTTGAAATTAAATTTCTGAAAAAAAGAGGCTCTCATTCTTTCTAAGTTTCTCATGTGTTTGGTGAGCAATATAAGCATATTTGGGTCTCTTGGTTTCTGTATGGTTATGTGATGATGAAAGTGATTCATCATGTAAAAGTGCCAATTCTTACAAGATGATTTTTATATGCCCGTCATAAGATGGGATGTATAATGTTATGGTGTAGTCCGTCCATCCGTGCATCCATCTGTCCGTCCGAGGTCATGTTTTCCAGACTTTTTCTGCAGTCTTTCAAGATATTGGATAAATCTTGACATATAACTTTATATCAATGAGGGTCAGTACCAGTTCGCATTTGGGTATGATTGCTTTGCTTTTGCCAGAGTTATGGCCCTTGAACTTAGAAATTTTCAAGGATTTTAGTTTTCTGGATTTCTTTATGCAGTGTTTCAAGGTATTGGATTGTAACTTGGCCATTCATTCAAACTGATCCCCTTCCAGCTAAGCAATGGGCGTATTATGCCACGCTAGGCGTTGCTCTTGTTATGGATATGGATATAGTCCATGATGTAAAGACCAGTCCATTATGTAGCATTACCTGTATATATCATGCTAAATTATGTAAACAGATAAGGGGTTTGTTTTGTTACTTTGCTTTTTCTGGTACTGTATTTACATATTTTACTAGAAACTGTTCTTCTTTCTAGTGCTGGATTTGTGATATTCTATGACTTTGTGTTAAATATGGATCCCAATGTGACAGCCTGCAGATTGATTGTGGGCCTTCATAGTTCTGCGTCTGCTATGGGAGAACCAACCCTCCTGCCGACTGTGTACACAGAACCAGCAACCAGGGCAACATACATGGCCAACACGTCTAATGCTGTTATCGGGGCTAAACAACCAGTGCCAAAGTAAGTATTAACACAGTATGTAGTCCTTACTAAGGTCACTTGTATACATGAACAATGAAAAGAATGCAACAATCAAATCCAATCTGTCCATTTTCTTTGAACCCATCTTGTAAGATAAAGATTTTAGGTTTTAAAATTGGAGTTCTAAAAGTACAAAATGTGATGTAATGCAGGTGTATACAAAATGTTTTAACTAAATTTAAGTCAGACATGCACCCTATAACATTTGGGTTAGCCATCAATCTGTCCATTCAAGTTTCATGTTCTGAATATTATAGGATACATCTCTGCTATTTATAAAGGGATCTTGATCAAACTTCACAAACAAGGGTGTGTTATGACCTTGAGCAAATTCCATACATACCTATATTCTCAAGGCTGCAATACTAACTTCCCTTTAAATTATATGTGAGCTTTCTCATTTAAAAAGTGACCTTGGTCAGACTTCACGTAAATACTAACCATGACCTAAGTGTGTATCATGACTTTAACCCAATGTCATGTCTGCATTCTCAAGATTGTTGGAGTAACTCATTTGGAAATTTTGCCGTGGCTATATCGCTGACATTTAAGATGGATCCCAACTCGTCTTGAAATAGTACATGTAAATGATTACTATATGATTTCTTTATAAGTGTCGCACTGAACTTGGCTTAAGGTCATGTGCATATTCAAAGTAATTGTTGTTGCTATTTTATTGGAAATTGAGGATGTTTGAGTAGTAAGTATTATCCAGAAGCAGGAATGACTCTGGACCTGTGATGAAGATATGCCTGGAATGTAATATCCATTGGTTTTTAGCTCACCTGAGCCAAAGGCTCAAGTGAGCTATAGTCATAGTGCGCCGTCCGTCGTCGTCGTCATCTGTCCGTCATTAACTTTTTCACATTTTTTACTTCTTCTCTGGAACTACATTTCAGATTTGGATCAAACTTTCTGTAAATGATGTACTCAAGGTCCCCTACTAAAATTGTGTTCGATATCCAGATTCCCTCAGGGGTGGATCCAGGGCAGGGCCAAAAGTGCCCAAAACGGTACTCCTCTTCAAACATCATCTTCTCCAGAACCAGTACATATATGGGGAAACTAATTGCATTTCAACAATCTTTAAAGATGGGTTATTAAAAATTGTGTTCAGGGTTAAGATCCGTCAAATAGAAATTTACGATTTTTTGATGTGTTTTTGGACTTAGTCATTTCAATGCAGAAATGTGTCATGTTTTTCAGTTAATTGATATTGATGATTTCTTAATGGCTATTTTGATCATAATTGTGGTAAGGAATATTTTTGTGAAAGAATTTTGTCATTATCTCAATTTTTGGATTTTTTGTGAATTTTTTTAGACTTCAAAAAAAAAAAAAAAAGGGGGGGGGTTGTTGGTCATTTTTCACATTTTCAACTTTTTCTACAAAACCATATGAAAGATTTTAATGAAACTTGAAGTACTAAAGGTCCTGTATCAATTTGGTAAATTTCATCCAAATTGGTTAACAGATAATGCCACCATGTCTAAAAAGTAGGTCTCACAATGGTACATATACCACTTGGTAATTGAAATAAGGAGAGTAGCGGTTCAAATCCAGCTGTGGTCAAAAAAGTTTTTTTCATTTCTTTACACATCTAAATAAGTTTTTAGATGTTTCTCAACACTTAACATATGAAATTAGACAATTTTAAGTTAGATCTGGACAATATTTGAAACAATTGTTGTTCATGGCCCAGACTTGAAATCAGTCAACAAAAGGCCCCACCTAAAGAAAATGACTAACTTGTTACCCTGAATGACATCTTGCAGAGACAAAGGAAATGCTTAATATCAAAATCACCTGAATGGATGTGCAAAAAAGTGTTGTTTTTTATTCTAGTCTGAAATAAAATTTGACATATTTTCAACATTTGTGTTGACTTAGTCACAGTAATGCAAAAATAAATGAATTCTTCCTTCATGCATGACTGATCATCTAGGTACTCAGGTATATATATATAGGCCCTCTTGGGCCTCTTGTTATGTGCATGGCAGTGGTGATTTGTGTCATACAGCTTGGTCATATATCTTCTCTTTTATGAGTGAGGATGGCTGCTCATGTATTTAAACTCATTTTTTTTATAAGAAGTCATAATTACAGTAAGGGATAAACATCATTGTACACTGTCTCTTTGTTATAACTTATATGTAGTAATCACTCTCATTCTTATCAGTGCAGTCTTTTCAAATAATGAGCTTCTTTTTAAGATGTCCACCTGAGAATGACCTTGGCATTGTTGTGGAGTTGCAGACATCTGGTGGTCCCGCTTCAGAATATGACAAACACAGCTTAATCACACGAAGCTGGACCAAAATTCCTTTGTTTGACAGCAGAGGACTGCTGATAGCCGGCAAATTTAGAATTCCTTTCCGGAATGTTCCCATCAAACCTTTTCTTCATCCTAGTCAAGTCCAAAGCTTAGTTAAAGTAAGTGAAAACCAAAGCTTTAGGAAGTAAAGGAAATTTGTTATCTACCAAACTCAAATTAATGAAAATTCAGAAAGTGAAACTTTGTGAGATGTGCATTGATATGTTGTCGTTGGTATTACCATAGTAAATATTTGAAACAAAATAGTAGTATTTAACTGTAAATTAATCTTTATGTAAAATTTGAATGGTACCCCTTATTAAGCATTGTGTAACTTGTGTCATGTGTCCTGCATTGTGACTGATTTTTTTAACTCATGAACTTTTCTGAAATTGGCCCCATTTCAACCAAATATTGCAAGAAATATTCCTGTGAAAAGCTGCTATCATTTTGCATATGAGATTTTCCCGAGAACAGTATTTTCAAGATCAGAAAATGTTGCAGCATATTAGAGTAATTATTTTCTAACTTAGTGAGTATTTCACTCTAGGATGAAAGGTTGTACATGATTTCCATGTGTGTATGCTACTTACATTATTATCATACATGTACTGTGTGTTTTATCTCAGTTTGGTGATGCAGAACTCTTCTATCGAGTGGTCAACATGAGAGATGCTGAAATCCAGTCAATGTTAGATATTTCAGCTGCAAATTCATACCAATATAGACCTTCCAATGTATGTATAATTCAAAGAGCAACTCATTATAGATTCTTTATCAAGCTTTTATGAAAATAACACAGATATAGCTTTACAATGCATATATAAATGTAACTTTAGTATTCAATAGATGTGTTGATTTGTCACAAATTCCTGTATAAAATGTAGATTTAATCTTGAATTGTCACATTTATTTTGTAGATACATTTGCATAATGCATTTTAGTTCTTTTTTTTTTTATTATTATCTCCTCTTTACTTTTCCATCCGTTTTGTAAGAATTATACATATTTTGTTTTCATTATGATCCTCATTACTGCTTAACTTCTTGATTCAGTAAATCAAATGCATATGTTTGTTTTAGAAGTAAAGCAACTCTTAACTGAAAAAATTTTTTGGTAACGAAATCATCACGGAACTTAGTATACCTCCTATCCTTTTCAGATCTCACCTCCACCCCCTTATGGTAAAACTGCCACCCCACGCCTCCCTCCTCCTACTGCCTCTACCTTAAGGTAATCTTCTTATTCCTATCTGTTATTTTTGTCCCCTTTTATCATATTATTCACCATCATAAAAATGTATTTTATCATATATTAATTATCCTCATTTTTCCTTGGTTTCAGTTTTGTTTGACATTTGCTTTGATAGACCACATTTAAAATGAGTAATACTCTTTCCTAATAATTTCAAGTTTATGATTTTATGCAAGCACATAAGTAGAAAATGCAGTTGTATTTATAGTAGGCAATAATTACTAATATGCCTGTTAACAACGAGCTTTTGGTGACACATTCTGCAGTAACATGAATTATCATACTAAATGACATTATCTCCGTCATATTGATTTATTTATTAATATCAATAGAATATTAATTTCTATTGTTCATGGTTTTAATGACTATTTATCAGCAAGAAATGGTAGGGATCAAACATTTGATAATGACATGAAATTACTTAAAGTATTTAGGGTTTCAATTCATGTTAGATTAATAAACTGAGTTTTAGTGTCTTTCTTTTGAGAATTTCTAATAATAGATTTAAAGTTCTTTGCATTAAACAAACAAAACTAGCTTTCTAGATCTTTCAACTCGATACTAACTTTTTCAAGGCATTTCTAAGTGTGTGATAGAAAACTATATAATTTTTTATCCTACATTTATGTAACCCCTCTTGTGTATCCCATAGTATCACTCTTTAAAGTACATACAAATATCTTTTAATAATATTTGTTTATACAAGTATTGCATGTCTTTCTTTTTTCAAAGTAATAAGATAAATAAATATTTGATTTGTACCGAATATTTTAAAGTTCTGTGATTTAACAATTAAAACATGCTAAGTAATACATGCTCTGAATTGATGAAGGTGCTATGTAGAAATCATGATTTCTGTCTATCTGCATTTCTCTTTGTCTGTCTGTTCTGTCTGTCAACACTTTGGTTGTAATTTGGTAACTCTGAAGGTCTTCAACCAACACAAACAATTGCAAAGGAACTTTACTATAGATTTCAGAGTCAAACATCAAGGTCAACATTGGGGCTCTTCATAACTGTGTCATTGTTTTAGTATGAATTGATCATAAAATATTTTATAAAAAAGGATATTTTCAAATACATTTGATGTGAGGTCATACACGAATATGAGACTATGCCCTAAATTTCAAGATTTCATTGAAAATATTTTGATACAGCCCCCGAGAACCACTACCGGTGCTACAGAATGGGCCTATCAGGCCACAGGATACAACAATAGGATTCCAGGTTGATCACATTAAGCATGCAGAAAATGGAGAGGGAAAAGTTAGAATGACTGCCTATTATGCATCCACTGGAAAGGTCAGTGTTATTCATATCAACAGAGAATATAGATTACTCAGTAAGCTGTGAACTTCTAGAGACCAAGATGAAAATGGTTTTGAGTTATGAGGAGTTTGACTTAAACATTCCGTGAAACTTCAGTAAGCTTTATTCAGGACTTTAGAATTTAGTTCAACAGGATAATTGCAATAACCAGTGCTCTAGAAAATGATAATCATTTATATATGTATAACACAGACATATGTAACTTGATAAGTGAAATACTACAAGACAGAAGAATAAAGATTTTGAAAGTGAACACTCTCTACCCTCTCCACTATATTATGACAAAAATGGTGTTGCCTGTAATGATAAGAATATACATTATGTAAGTTCCTTTTCTTTCTGTGCTTCTGGTCCAAATGTTTTAGTCTGAATGTGGTTATTTTGCAGGTTGTACAATCCTCTACTAGTCCTGTAACTTGTAGCACTACTGCTGTCAAATCTAACTTCAAGTATGGCTACCATGTCTTCGGGCAGCAGGAAGCCACATTCAATGATGTGGATATGCAGGGAGACATGGTACTCATTGCACGCTTTTATCTCCGTAAACGAAAACAGGATCTGGATGATTTTTCTGCTGATCAGCTCCAGGAGTCTACTGTCTATGATGAGGAGACTTTGGTAGCTTGGTCAGCTATTCCTCTTGTATTGTCCACTGAACGTAAGTAAAAAATCAGCCATCATGATACATTAAAAATAAAATATTTCTATAAATGAATTTTTATGTTCCCTGAAAAATTTCGAGGGAGCATATAGTCGCTGTCTGTCCATCTGTCCGTCCCATTGTCCGAGCTCATAATTCCTATACCTTTCATTAGAATTTAATAATACTTCACCAAAATGTTACTTAGGTTAAGGGCTTTGGGACAAAGATCACTCAAGGTCATTTCTGAAAGGTCAAGGTCCCGATAAAAGGTTTTATTTCATAACTAATCAAGGTCAAGCTTACTCATTTTAGTTTAAGATACTGTGATCACTTGTCGTTCTACAGTTGACTCAATTGGATATCCATATGATACATTGAGGTTTGAAATCATCATCAATTAATACAGTGATTTTCATTTTCTTCATTATTGCTGTGCTTCTTGGAGCAACCATCAGTTTTACTGATTTTTTTGTATATGAATTGAATTATCAATATCCTGCATTATGAGTATAACTGCCGTTCCAGGAGCATCCATCAGTTTTACTGATACTCTTGTATTTTCAATGTAGAAAAACTTTTGAATACATGATTTTATGACTGACTTAATTTACTACCTTACCGGCAATTCTTTTGTAAAATGAATATTATGTAGGAAATTTTGTTATTGCCAAAAGACCCAGGACATTTGCTGCGGACTTCAAAGTGTATGAAAATAAACTTTTTTTCCTGTAATTTTCTTTCAAGTAAGTTTATGGGATCACTTTTCATCTGGCACCATTCTGTCATTCTGACATAAACTATTGATACTTTCAACTTCTACTACAGACTTTCTGGATTGATTTTGATGTATCTTGATAAGGATGAAGTATTCAACATCCCATATAAGTGTTGTTACTTTCTGGCCAAATCAATTAAGGGATAGATCTAGGGTGGAATGAAGTTACCCAAAAGGGTACCATAGATCAACAAATTGAATGCACCAGAATGATCTTGATAGGTTTTGTTGATTTTGATTCTATTCTGAAATCAGAAATTTTGTTGGGTCTTTTTTCTTCCTTTTCCTCATTTATTTATTTATTCATTTGGGGTTTTTTTTCGTTTTTTTTTTTGTTTTGTTTTGGTGGATATTTTCTCTTGAAATAAAGAAAAAAAAATTCATGAAACTTGGTTGGTTGGTAAGGATGAAACACCCAGTCTTTTTCAAGTGTTTGATGTTTTTTGGCTAGATCCATTAAAGGGTGATCCAGGGCAGAGTTACATATGTCTATGAGGGTACCGTTCTGGACAGACTTCTTTCTGAGACCAGCTTCTAAGATTGACAGCTGATTCCATCAGAGTGATCTAGAAAAAACATCTTAAAGGGTGTTCTTGTTTTGGGTTCCATTATCATATCAAGTTTTGACATTTTTTTGACATTTTTTTCAGGTGTTTTCTTTCATTTTCCTAATGAATGAATGTTTAGAATGATTGGTCCAAATTTTGTTGTATTTTGTTCAATTTTGAAATAAAATTTTTGAAAAAAGGATACTTTCTTGACAGAAGGTTTTTTTTTACTTTCTAAGTGTCTCATGTGCCTAACATGTTTGGGGTAGGGATATAGGCTCATTCAGATGTGTTGTTTTAAACAAATATTGTAAAAGGTTACATGCAGTAAAATGGGTAAAATTTAATATCATATATTCTTTAAATTTAATAAGTAAAATTGAAGTTGTTAAAATAGTACAATTTAAAGTAAGAATTCTTTCTTAATATATATTGTGTATGCATTTTTCTATTTTACAGCACTAAGTATAAAAAGCAGGAAAAATTTCAATCCACAAAGTATGCATGTCAATGTAGGAACTCATTCTTTAAAACTCTACTATCCGCCTGTGCCTGAGGCTAATCGCATTCCCTTTGAAGAAATCCCTACCCACAGAGACTGGAGACGTTATAGTAAAGCTGTGTTGAAGATCCATATATTCCAAGGAACACCGAGACCTGGGTCTCTCACACCTAGTGATCTCTCTGATGATGGAGAAGATGTCTTGCCAGAGGTTTGTCTTAGTCTTCAGTATTATTAAACTTTATTATTGAAGGAGGATTCAGTATAGCTACTGTTCATATGGTTTTATGTATGTGTCAGTTACCTATTCTAGTTTATTGTTAGACTTTTACTTCCATCGATTTTCCTACAAACTTCATGCTTATGATAGGAGGAAGAACACCTTTTGAATGGGGTCAAAAGGTCAAGGTTATATTGAAAGGTTCAGTTCTGATATGTCAAGCTTTTGTCATATTTATTCTATGCTAGAATTAAAGCAAATTCCACATACCATTAAACAAACTGCATATACTTGTCACAACAATTTAGGAACTATAATTAGAAGCAGTGTAGTATTCTGCATTCTAAATCTATTGAGAGTTTTACGTCTCCATTTGATACTTGCTGTAAAAATGATACTTTTCTGTTTAAATTTATTGCCATTCATTGATATTATAATTATTACAGCCCCACACAGAAGTGGTTGCCCTATAGGAATCATGTCTGTGGCTATCCATTTGTCTCCGTCTATCCATCTGTCAACATTTTTTTGTCCAGATTGGGTAACTGGACAGAAAGTTTTCAAACTATAGGTTTCATATTTCACATTCAGATGCAGAGTGATGGTAGGGACATGCCTATAGATTTCAGAGTCAGAGGTCAAGGTCCACAGCAGCAGAGTCCTTTATAACTTTTTCAGTTTTATAATTACAATCTAATTAATACCAACATTCTACTCATTAGTTGTATGATTTTAAATGTGATTGGTTTTGTCATTAGTTTTATGACTTTAAACATGACAGGGTTTTTCATCTCATTTAGTTTGAGAATTTTCGTGTTTTCAGTATTCTTGGTTGCCATTTGAGCGACGAAGTCCATGTAAGGAACCTTTTCTACTGGGAGATGGGTTTGATATTTATATTGATGGTTGCCGATTTTTACCAGACTCTGTCACCTTCTCCAAGGTTTGTTTACTAAATGTTCTCAGCATAACTGGGACAGCTTGCCTGAAAAGAAAATAGTTAACCATCTTATCAATGAGAAAATAATTTTACTCTTTTCATGTTCATCTATACATTATTATTTTCTGTCACATTTTCAAAGCATACTCTACTACATACAAAAGGACAATGTTGTGATCTTAATATTGTAAATCATTCTATACCAAAGGTTGCTGGAAGAGTCTTAGACAGGAAGTATGAGATTCATGGCCGGGATATCAACACTGGTATTAAACTAGATAGCAATATCTACCATCCTGTATATGATGAGAAGTTTGAATTCCGAGAAACCAACATTCCGCCTTCATCCACATTGCTGCTAAAGGTACACGGACCAGAGCACTCATACTTAGACTTTTATACATACAACAAACACTAAGAATTTGTAAAAGTAATCTTTCTAGATAAAGATGAGACTTAAAAAAATTTGTTTGTTAATATTGAAACATTATGATACATTTCAGATGATATTGTGCTAATTTAAATGGAAAACTTGCATTGTTGACACTTAGACTGTTTCTGATACGAGACTTGCTTTATTGTTTTTTGTATTACAAGGAGTCTGGAATGTGTTGCTAGATTCATAGCAGTGTTAAGAAGAGTAAGGCACTACATGTATTACCTACATATATATCTAAGAACTCTCTTACTTTTTCTTTGTAAAGAAAGCAAACTTCATTTTAGAATAATTCCTTTCCCTTTACAAAACTCCTCAGAATTTTATCCATGGTAGATGTATGTTTACAGTATCACTTCATGTATACATGTATATGGATATATACTTAGTTATGAAGAGAGGAAGGTGCACATTGACTATGAGATTACATGTCAAGGTAATTACAGCTGAAGTATAAAGTGAATGGTGCTGCCCATATAATCCTGTGATTAAGTTGCTGTATTGCTTCAGAAGTGTTCTCAGAATGCTTGTTTATTTCACAGATTTACAGTATTGACAACTTTTACAAACAACTGACTGTAATGGGATATGCCACGTTGAATATATTTGTTGAGTCAGGAACAGAGAGACAACCTGCTATAGACAAACCAGGACTACAGGTGAGATGATAAAATGTAAAATTATTCTTTTTTTTAGGTACAGTTTGTGAAATAGTGTAGTGCCATCAGATCTTGGATGAAAAATTTGTAACAGAGGTTTTTTGATATGATAGCTCAATGTTGAAATAGTGGGACATGTGCTGTTCTTTACATGTGATTGAGTGCATCATTATCAGAGTGTCATGAAATAATTCATCATGAGAGCACAAATTCCACTAGGTAAGAAACTCACAACATAGCAATTTATGAGGTTTTATATTTCTGTAATGAAAGTTTGTACACATTTGTATATATAAAAGTATTGATATATCAATGTTTTATCTAAGTATGTAAATCAAATGTTTGTTAATGTATAGGTATCACTAAATGAAGGAGCCCATCAACTGAGGTTATATGGCTCAGGTCCTAATGGAGTGGATCCTCTAACAGAGTCCTGTATAAGAGATGCTGGTACTAGAATTGTTCCATGTGCCTCTGTCTTAGTCAGAATAACCAAAGTTCCTAAAGGACCATCAGGAAAAGCTTTGGAGGTATTGAGGAACAACATCTATAACATGTCTGTAACTTAGTTTTATTGATCTAGAATAAGTCATTTGAATAATCTATAGGAGGAGGCAGGTTGGTCCATTGGTATTGCTCCTAATCTGACAACTTAGGTTTGATCCCTGCTGTCCATTCAGACTTTCCTAAAGTTATTTATGTGTCCTTCAGATGAGGCACTGTAAACCAGGTACATGTTGCAGGTTCATTAGAGATCCTACATTGCTTGAGGTGGCTTTGTAGGATAGGACAATGTTATGAAGCCATGCACCAAGTGGCTGCCATCACCTGATATGAATATGAATATATATGAAATCATTTTGGAGTGGAGAAAAACATTTAACTATCTGCAAAAAATTCTATATTTTTCCTTTGTCTTACTAAATGAATATTTAGCTTCATACAGGTAACTGTAAATTGCTTGTATTTTTGTTTGACTTTATTTTCATTCATGTAAAAGGCTGTATATACATTATTAAAGTTAAAATAATTTCCAAGCCATCTAGGCTTATAAGGCAAGAGCCTATACGTAGTTTTTATGGTACAAAGCTGATGAATCAGACTGCCCCTGGCTGGGATGCCCATTGGTCAAGGATTATCATCTTAGCTGGCTTGAAGAACTTTCTGTATGAAGTTGGAAAATATTTTGATTATAAGAATATTTACAGCAAAATAAGGTACCACAGACAGACTGGTTGCGGCTAGGCTTACATCAGCCAAGACCAAGGTACTCAGACCGGATTTATTTCTCCACTAAATGTATGCCATCTAAAGGAGAAGGCAGACTGTTCCATTCCATGATGAGACGTCCCAATGTTATGGTTAGAGAAGCTGTGGCCAAAATGGCTAAAGCCAAAGAAAGCTTCCATCGCAGTGATAAAAATGTGGATGAATACATAAGGGTAAAAGACTTTATAATAAACACAGCAATTTATGAAAATATGTTGTTCTATTCTGAATTATAATTTGGATAAGTTTTTGTATAGCTAGAGTGTAAATATTTTAACTTTAAATGATGCACACTATGGGTCACAGTAGTCTTTTTTTAGTTTCTGTGCTTATTTTATGCTTTGACATTTTCTGTTAATAAGGAATCTTGCTGATATTTTGCAGAAGTATTTATAACATAAGAAAATGCAGTAAACGTGTATTCAAATGCTACTCCAAGATCCAAGATGATATCCATCTTTGTAAATTTTCCCAGTGGCTTTTCTGATTGTAGCAATGTAATATCTATATTTCATTCATTTTAAAAGGCCTTTGTCTCCTTTGTGGTACCTGAGTATGCATGTACTTTAAATTTATAATTTTAGAACAAACTGACCAAAGGAGAAGTGAAGCCACTTGACCTTGATCTTACTTTCATCTGTCAGTACAGTCCCACACAAGGGGTTAAGGTAATTCTTTAACGTCCATTTACCTATGGGCTGTGATATCTTTTTTGACAAACAGAAAAAAATATATTTGACTCGGAAAAGAAAATTTTTAAAAGAGCCCTTGTGATGTTTTAAGTTTTCTTTGGTTCAGTAAATTATCATTTAAAGACATTAGCTATGACTTGAAATGATGTTGCATTGAATATGCTGTAATATTTAGAATATAAAGATTACATGATGTTTTAATACACACCTATAATAGGTTTGCCCCAGATAGTGTTTGGTCCATCTTTTTATCTCTCTGTTGCAAAAAAAAAACCCTAAAATCTTAAACTTTGGGTATAACTTTGTGAACAGTGAGAGAGAGAGAGCGCTTTGACATTTCATGTTTGTTCCTAGTAGCAATATCTTTTTGTTTGTAACAGGCAGGGTGAAAAATTGAACCCAGAACCTTCTGCTTTAAAGGCCGATGTTCTCACTATTGAGTTGTCCAGGCCGATACCGGCATCTGTCACACTTTCCCCCTGCTAGAGGTTTCCAAACACTGGAAACATTAGAAAGAAATTATCCCTGGTTTCCTTTCACATGAAGGTCACTCTCATGGCACCAAATCTGTAACAGTTAGGGTGAAAAGTTGTAGCTGGACCTGGGAATCGAGCCCAGAACCTTCCTCTTTAAAGGAAGATGCTCTCACCATTTAAGTATCTGGGTCGATACCTGGCAACCATCACAAGTTGATGCACAAATTTTTGAGTTTGACTGAACTTTAACTAAATTTTCAAAAACTTTTATATTTTGCTGTCGTCTTGGGGCATCTGTGTTTCACAATCATATCTGGTTTATGACACAATAATAAAAGCGTGCAATCAATCTATGGAATCATGATATTGACTTTAGTAGACTGGTTTCAGATTTAAGCTCATTTTAGTTTCAATTTGTTTTTAGGTAGCCGTGGATAGTGCTCTTAATTTACCTTGGTCTAATTTCACACACGCTCATATGTGTCTTAATCCACCAGGGGCATTTTACATGGTAGGTAAAGAAGAAGAATCAATATTCAACCAAATCAGATATCTTAGATTATCATTATATTGATGTCAGTTAAATATGTTTTATCATTTACAATTAAATTTGTTTAAGACTTTGCAGTCTGATACATGAAAGATGTATGATTTGAAAGATTTGAATAAATCTTATGTACCAGAACTTTACATCTGGTGACTCTATTAGTAATTTTTCTCATATTATTATATGAATGACTATGATTTAATGAAACATTTTCAGGGAGCTCCCCATGCCACATATGACAAACTTGTATTCACTGAAATCCTGGACTTGAAATCGACTAACACTTCACCATCATGGAAAGATGGATTTAAGGTGTGGTTTTCTTTAATTTAAGATAATTCAGCTTTAAACAGAGATATTTATCTGTTTTTATAGGCCCGTCATTAGACGGGACATTTTATGTTATGGCGCTGTCCGTCCGGGGTCATGTTTTCCGGACTTTTTTTCAAGATATTGAGTTGAAATTTAGTATATAGCTTTATTTAAAGCGGCGTCAGTACCAGTTCGAGTTTTGTTACGATTGACTTACTTTTGACGGATTTATGGCCCTTGGACTTACAAATTTAAAAAAATTTTCAGAAATTCATTAAAAATCTATTTTATTTCAAAACATTATGAAATTTATCATGAAACAAGTAAAATGTACCAACTATTTCATATGTTACAGGTTTTAATATCTTTTTCTTCATTTTTGAGAAATTTATGATTTTAGGGGGGGGGGCGGTTGACCATATGTCCAAGGTCATGTTTTCCGGACTTTTTTTTGCCGTCTTTCAAGATATTGAGTTGAAATATGATATATAGGCTTATTCGAAGCGGCATCAGTACCAGTTCGAGTTTTGTTACGATTGACATAATTTTGACGGATTTATGGCCCTTGGATTTTGTTTTGAAAATTCATTAAAAATCTAATTTTTGTAAAGACATTATGAAATTTATCATGAAACAAGTAAAATGTACCAACCTCCACATATTTTACAGGTATTGATATCTTTTTCTTCATTTTTGAGAAATTTATAATTTTAGAAGGAGGGGGGAGGCTTGTACTAAAAAATTTCAAGTTGTTTTTTGCAGGTCAAGTTCCAAGATGGGTTGGATAAGACCATTTCTGCAGGAGTAATTGCCTTTGGACTTATTCCTATGATAAAATGCTATGAAACGCAATTAACTTCAGTAGACGTCAGATGTTTTTCATGAAAATCATGCCAAATGCGAATTGATCCTGTCTGAATTAAGCGACGGGTGTATTATGCCACGCTAAGCGTTGCTCTTGTTCAATAAATTTCTCAATCATTTAGGTGTTATGTATTTGTGATGTACATAAGCTAATTGGTGAAATTAGTTATAGCATTTTACTGAAATGGAAATGGTTTTTACTCTAGCTTTATACATATGTATTGATGTCTGGAACACTGATGTCTCAAGTACACTGGTCATCTTAAGTCAAATACTATAAAATGATTAAATTTATCTTGAATGTGTCGAACAGACATGTTGAATATTTAGTTTATGTCGAATACATGTTCTCATGCTGAAGCTCTAATTTATCTGATTAACTCAAAGTTTGCTTCTTGCTATCATATTTGACTTTGTTTTCCTCTATCTGGTTGATTGTGAACATTGAAAGATTAAATGATTGAATGTGACGTACATGGTGGGACTTGCATAAACTACATGAAGCCATTGCGGTTTAGCATATTTTGTTATTTATCATAATTGTTATCAAATAATGAAAGACGAATAAATACAATTTCCAATTAAATAGAAATGTAAATAAACATTACCAAACATTGCAAGTTGCAAATGCTGCTAGTAAGCCTGATATTGAAATTTATTGATGAGCCTTATTTAATTCAAAAAACTAAAACTAGATTTGTTTGTTTGTTTGATTATTGTTTTACGTCACTCCACGATTATTTCACGTATATGGTGACGGCATCTGCCTGATGCATTGCATACAAATTTAGACCTTTGCAACGGACCCACCCGAAGCAGTGAGGGATCTTTTACGTGCCACGCCTACCGTGACACGGGACCTCGGTTTTTACTGTCTCATCCGAAAGACAGAACACCGGTGTGCCCCGGGCGGGAGTCGAACCCGTGACCTCTTGATCACGAGCCGAGCACCTTATCCACTAGGCCACACCGGCTTCTAAAACTAGAATATTGTTTGCAAAACTATTTCTGCCTATTGACACACTTCAATAAGAAGTTTGAGAAATTTCTGTACTAGTGGACTGAGTTTCTCAAATAGTCACAAGTCTAGTTATTTAATTAAAAATGAACAATATTATTCCCCCTGGATTTTTAATCTTAAAATAGGAATTTTTGATTCAGTCTCAAAAGAGAAAAAAAAAATTAAAAAAATATCTCAAATTTTATCAAAAAAGTGTTTGATGAGATTTAGATTAATTATTTCATTAATATTATAATTTAATGAACTTTACAATACATATTTTAATAGGTAAGTCTAATATACCATAATCTCCCATGTATAATACACACCCTCAAAGTTGGGAGAAAATGTCGAGAAAAAGCTTACCTCCTTTGTGAAATGCATAGGATAGGAGTTGAGGTCTTCTGGTTTAACATTTCCATTTTTGTCTTGGCATGCCATATGTCTTTTATATTTGTTGTCAAAATAGCCTGATTATGCAACTTCAGAAGCCAGTGTCACCAGACACATGTGACATAATGAATGTTAGTTTGGCAAGATATATCAATAACTATGTTCATGAATTGGTATATGATGAAGGTGAATAGGATACAACATGAATTAATATTAAGATGAGCAGGATAGAATAATTAAACCAATTGCCTAATGCTATATTATGAATATATCATTTCTGGAAATAAGCAGTTTAAGTAATTTTTGATAGTACTTGTGAAGGCTTTCTCGTTGCAAAATAGATACTTTAATCAATCAGTTGTAATTTGCACACTTAACGGTCAATAAATAACCAAATACAGTTTTAGATTAGATGACATTCATTTTCAGTACTATAGGGTCATTTCTACATTCCACAATATTAAGTTTAATTTTGGATTTCATGGATTATAAGTATACAGTAAGGGAAACACTTGCTGTCGATATTTTGGCTTACACACAGCAGATGGTAGACTTTACGTACCTCTATTAACTTCGTTGATATCAAAGCACTTGCTCAAAATTCAAGAATGACATTTAGTATTTTAATATTATATTTAGCATTTCCCAAGAAGGTCTTACCACAGATTTATGACCTTGATAATACATCTTCAAGAAGTTCAGGTCTCAGCAGCTAGAGAAAACTATAAATATGGGCTGTTAGAGCAGGTAGGTATCGGGTACAGTCGAATAATAATGTATATCTCTGCTTCATTTCTGTATTTAAAGTGGTAAACAAATTGATTAAAATTCAAAACATGGTATGCTGTTTGCATGTAATAGTTCAGGTGAAAAAGTTGGTAGCTTCTGGTTCTTTGTTGCTCTGACGTCAAAATTGTTGGTAGTAATGTAAACTAAACTAAAAGAAAATAAAGAAACTAAATGAATATACTAGTAGCCTGATTGAATTGCAATTTTGGTTTGTAGATTGATGATATGTGTTCAATTTTCTGTCTGTCCTTCAACAGTTTTTAAGTGTTTCTGGTTGAAAAAAAAATTTAAGAACAAGAAGGACTACTGACTTCAGATTTTGCCTGTGAGATAACTTTGGTTTGTACTTTTGATTTTGAATGAAATCAGGTCATTGTGATCTACATTGCATGGTTTAATAATTTTACTTGTTGTCTGAAGAGAAATGAAACATAAAGGATTACTTTATCCAGTATATGGTGGAAGTCACAATCTTAACAGTTTGGATAGCAGGCAATACATGTATTACTTCAAACACTTTAGTCCTAAAATTTTCAGCTTTGCAATTGAGATGTCTTTAGTGATTGTTTGCTGAAACTGAATTTACTGGTTTATGTACACAGGCCTGGACTGCTGTACAGGTATTTACAGACAAGTATGCTCACACGGCAACATTCCAGCTTCCACTCTACCAAGGGTCACCGTCCCCTCAGATGCTAAAACAACTAGCACGAGAGCCATGCAAAGAATGGATGGAAAGAAACATCAGAAGCAATTCAGTAAAACTCCATATCTCTAATAAATAGCATGATTTAATACAGTCACCACTATGGTGTATTATGGATAGCACAAGTAGATAGTTTTTTTTTAAGGTTTTCTGTATGTTTATTAAAAAAAGAAATTTCGGTAACGTCCTAGTCATCTCCTTCATGTTTGTTGTCTGTTTCAACAAAAATCAACCTTATTTAGAAATGTTTTGATAAAAAAGTACACAGACAGTATTTTCACATCTGTATGAAACTTTTGGAGGTGTATATGTTCTGAATTACTGAATGAATATTGTAAAATTTTGAAATAATGACCTAATCAACAGACTTGTACAAAGCATTCATGGATCTTCAAGTTCAAACCTTGCCTTTAGAATTTAATCACCTGGGGCAATTTGTTCTCATTTCAAGATAGTCAGATGAAATTTTACCATCTGTTAGCTTAACCTGTGGTTAAAGTTTAGAACAACTCGCCACTAATCTAGATAGCAAAGCTTGAGACTTGGTGTAATTACTATGTATTATCATCTGTTTCTGTGGAAGTTAGATATAAATCAAATATAAATATCTCTGGAATGTAAATTATTAGGAGAAATTTATCATTTTATGTATTCTTACTAACAGATTTATCTGATAGAGGGAGCTTCAGTATTTGTGAGACTTGCAGATGCCCGTAGAGATGATGAGCTAGCAGGAGATATTCCAGGCAATAAAACGGTATAATTCCTTATTATTCCTAATTCTGTTATTTACAAAAAAAAGAATATATAATGAACATTACTTATGTTACCATGACAACATTTATACTATTGATATTGCTGACATCTGATAATATACAATCAATATTTACTACTATTTACTCATTTAGTACAAAATTTGCTTCATATTTAGGAAATTTTTTAAAAATTGATTTTTATATTCTGAATATTTACTACAGAGAGGCAAACAGTTTGTGGTGAGATGCTTGCTTGGGAATAAAATTTTTAAGTTTTTCTGTTAAGTGTACTGACAACCTTCAGTCAATTTTCAGGAAAAGATGTGTGGGTGTTTGAAACCAGTTCTGATTAATTTAAATTTTAAGCATGTTTTACATTTTTTCATGAGCACTGTTTTGTTGTTCCTGCATAATTAATACCTGCATAGATATTATTACTTTTCATACAGTACTTTTTTGAAATATGTGTAAAGAAATAATGATAATGTGAAGACATCTTCTGTTGAAAATCAGTAGTTTCTTAAGTGAACCTTGGATAAGGAAAACCCAAAATGATAATTCAGTCCATGATATCTGAACCAACTCTTCAGTGTTAAAATGCAGAAAAAAAGTATTTATTATCAGACTTTATTAAATCCTTAAAATATGCATTGATAAGTAAAATCAAGACTGATTTCAACAGTTTGATATGGATTATATGTTTTATAGCTTGAAGTTAACACCGATTACATACCGCCAGAACTTGAAGACCAATTCACTCGTGAGAGACCAGGAAAATTGTTGGAATCTCTTGTACCATCTGGGAAAACCCCTGATCAGTTTGTGGATGGACTAGCAGTCAAATTTAAAAATGTAAGTTAAATGGAAACAAATTCTGTACATACAGTTCATGGAATTTTTCACAGCTTTGATCTATAGTATTTTCAAAAATGGTTTTAGGTCACTGAGCCAAAGTTTAATGGTAACCTATAGCCATCATCCAGTGGTGTCCATCACCCTTTACATGTATTATGGATCATGCAGTGTTTACTTTTTTCAAATACCATTTGCCCAAACAGAGCAAGAAGTTTTATCATGGATAGCTGCATTGTGATGCTAATAAGGGGCCATGCCCCCATAAGGATCCCCCAAAAAGATAAAATTTGTTATATATTAAAAAGTTGTCTTGTCGTCTCCATACTCATTCACCAAATTTGGAATTAGAAAAAAATGTTTGGTATATAAGTACATGTGGTAAAGTTTTGATAATGATGCAGTGAACTCTTTCATGTATTGTTCTAGGTTATGTATTAAATGTCCAGATCAAACAGTAATGGAAGTACTACCGAAAAATTAAAAAGACAAATTTTACCAAACTTGTTTGACATTGATATACTGGAAAATTATTAAGAATTATGCAAAAATTATTGCGCGAGTTTCAGTGTCATTAAATCAAAGACGAAGATCACAAATTCAATAGGAAACTAGAACTTTTATTTTTCTAAGAACAGAAAAACTTAAAAAGTAAAATGAAAATGTTTGACTTTACTTTGAGTATAGATGAATAATTGAGCTGCAAGGAATTATTCATTGATTATTATTTTAATCAACAATGCAAGGGTTCAAGGTCTAGGGCACAATTGTAGGCTTCAAATACAAGTTTTCTTTAAAAAAAAAAAAAAAGGTATTTTATACCCACAAGTTAATTAAATACATGAAGGTGATAGAATTATATGTTAATTGTCACTAAGATTCAACAGCATAGATAATGTGTAGGTATACAATAGAAGACTGAAAAGGCTATTTCTGTCCAACTTTGTTGAGTTTTTGTGCACCTGTTGTAGATGGATGTATTATGGTATGGCATTGTGGGTCTGTCTACACCTTGTTAACTTGATACATGCAATACTGTTTAGGCTAAGACTTTCAAACTTGGAACACTTACTTCTTATTGCATGAGGACAAAGTCTGTTGATTTTCAGTATCAAGGTCAAAGGTCAAGGTCATTTTGGAGGCACCAATATCAAACTTTTGAAAATGCAACTTGTAAACAAAGTACAGACCAAACGATTTATCTTTTAAACTTTGTACACTTATTTCTTATGACTGGAGGAAGAACACTTGATTTTCAAGGTCATATGTGCAAGGTCAAGGTCAGTGTTTATGTCAGCTAGATTCTTGTCCAGGCTATAACTTTTTACACATTGCATGGATTTGTAAAATATTTTGCAGAATTGTTGCCCAGGACGCAAGGGTGTGTCATGACCTTGATTCAAAGGTCATATCTGCAAAGTCAAGTCACAATGCATATGATGGGTAAATCTTTGTCTGGGCCAGAACTCTTTACCTCTAACATGTATTTGAATATTTCACAGAATTGTTGCCAAGGGCCCAAGGGTGTGTGTTCACCTTGAACCAAGGTTATACCTGCAAGGCCAAGGTCACACTGCATATGACAGTTTTAAATCTTTGTCTGGATTATGACTTTTTACCCCCTGCATGGATTTGAGTAATATTTCATAGAATTGTTGGTAAAGGGGGGTTGTTTCAATACTTTCAAATTTCATCCCTTCAAACTAAGCGACGGACATATTATGCCACACTAGGCGTTGCTTTTGTTGTATATATAGATAAATAGACACTGCAGAAAGTAGTGAAGAGTAATGCGCTGAAAAAGCTTAAATAAACTGCTAGCTTTTTACTAAGATTCTCTACCACAAAATCCACTTTTTATTTTGGCATCTTATTTGTTTATATTGGCAATGTTTGGATTTATATGGACAATGCATGGGTTTATATTGGGTTAATACTGGCTATGTATGAATTTATATTGTCATTGTATGGGTTTATATTGACATTGTATGGGTTACTGTTAGCATTGTACGGGTTTATATTGGCATTGTATATGTTCATATTGTTATTGTATGGGTTGATATTGGCATTGTATGGGTTTATATTGGCATTGTATGGGTTTATATCAACATTGTATGGGTTTATATTTTGGCATTGTATGGGTTTATATTTTGGCATTGTATGGGTTTATATTGTCATTGTATAGATTTATATTGACATTGTATGAGTTAATATTTTGGTATTTTATGAGTTTATATCGACATTGTATGGGTTTATATATTGGCATTGTATGGATTTACACATGATTTGGCATATTGTATGGGTTTGGGTCAGAGAGAATACATCCTAACACATGGGGTTTTTAGCATCTTGGTTATTTGATTAAATACTTGTACAAAATGATATATTACTTAATTACTTAGATTAATTTTCCATCACAAACATTGTTACACTAAGTGGCAGAGAATCTCAGAACTTTGAGGGAAAAGGTGATAGTAGATGAACCTCTTAAATCTTTTGAAAATATTTATAAAAAAAACATGTTTTTCTCCTTTTATTTTAATAGCTAGTTTATAAACTGTATGAAGAAGGCAATGTGAAGTGATCTCTGCAGTTATAGTTCAGTGGGAAGAGGGTTTTGCAATGCAATATAATCAGGCATAATGTGGAGAGACTGAATAACAGATGAAGGAATATTAAGTAAACCAATGAAGCAACGAATATATGAAAAGTAAAGTTATTATTTCTAAGTCATAATTTTTATTTGTTCTGAAAACTCTGCAATAATTAGACACTATGTATGTATACTTTGTAAATTTTCTCATCACTCCTGTATGTGTCCTTTCTGTTGCACAACCATATTATTTTAACTCAAATGTTTAAATTAGAGGATGGTTATGTATCAACTTAGTTGTGAATTACCATGATCCATGGCTCTCCTTCTAGCATCTTTGGACATATCAGTATTAGTGTTGTCTGGACATACCTGTATTAGTGTTGTCTGCACATATTGGTATGGATGATGTCTAGACATATCTGTATGGGTGTTGTGTGGATATATCTGTATGGGTGTTGTCTGGACATACCTGTTTTAGTGCTGTCTGGACATACCTGTATTAGTGTTGTGTTGTCTGGACATATCTGTATGGGTGTTGTCTGGACATGACTGTATTAGTGTTGCCTGGACGTATCTGTATGGGTGTTGTCTGAACATATCTGTATTATTGTTGTCTGGACATGTCTGTACTAGTGTTGTCATGAACTAGCCACACAGGATGGCACTACCTCCACTAAAATATACATCCTACTCAAAGCAGTACACCTACATTACTCAAATACTTGATTTCACTTTACATAACCTGGTATATAGGTTCTTAGTTAAGTTATCAGATAAGTTTTTGATTCATCAATTCCTGTAATAATTTGGTTGTGCTACAGTCATTGATAACAGTAAGATTGATCAACCTTTCCATTGTTATAAGTTGTATTGATCAACCTTTCCATTGTTATAAGTTATATTGATCAACCTTTCCATTGTTTATCAATATATTGATATTGTATGTTTTAATGATCAACCTTTCCACTGTTGTAATTTTTTTATATTGTATGTTATACTTATCAACCTTTCTATTGTTACCAGTAATTCATATCGTGTTATAATGATCAATTTTTCCATTGTTATAAATTATTTTTATTGTTATTTATATTGTATGTTATATTGATCAAACTTTCTAGATTATATTGTTGATGTAGAAATGGATATGGTGACCTCAGTTATAGTGTACAAATAATGAAATCTGATTTTATTGATTAAGACTTGAAGATATTAACTGTGACAAGTATTGGTGAACACAAACTTTCAAATCTTAGTTTGTGATATGACTTGTTCATTTTTGTCTTTTTAACCAGGTATATTGTTTTATATTAACTAGACAAAGTAATTAGAGCATTGTTACAATGTCATTTTTCCATCCATGTATGTACTCAATAGATTGGCGACCATCAGATATTAATATCTATGCATTAAATTATTTGATGTCTTATGTGACAATGTAGTGTAGTTGAGAGATACACTTGTAAGAATTAGTATACCTCCACAGAGTATGGGAGAGGGTGAATAGGAATCATCCTGTTTCCAATAGAGCTTGTCCTGGACATAAATCCAATATGCTCACCTTGATCTGGTTGATATTATTACCAGTTGTTTTAGTGACAATTGGGTGTGTTGTGATATTGATTCCAGATCACACCACCAAAGTCATGGTTATTGGATATGATTAATTTTTTAAATAGTAGACTTGTCATCCATGTCACTATGTTGTGATGGCTTTGACCCAATGCCATACATATAGCATCAAAGTCATATTGAGTCCTAATAAGAAATCTTCTGTTTGTCCATTTGTCTGTCAAAGCTTGTCCAGTCCAGAATATTGACACACTTTGATCTGGTTGATAATTCATTCTTAATCATGACACAAGGGTTTGTCATGACCTAGATTTAAGGAATATTCCTTTAAGTTCAGGACCAGTTCATTTAGCCTTAGCAGTTACAAGTGATCTACATTATACTACAAGGAATAATTACCCATAACACATACATATGAAATGACCTGACCCCTGTGTTTTACTTTTAAAGTCAAACTTACAAATTCTAATCAAAGTATAAATTCTTTTGCTGTGTTATGGGGTATTACATGGAGTCCAGTAAGGCCTCATTTAGTTTATTTTAGGTTTAGCCATGTTGCCCATAGGCATATGTATTATTTTCAGTATGTATACTAAATATATTAAATACCCTTTCAATGTATATAAAGATATATGAATGATAATGAAAATATGTTTATGTATGCACCATTGTTCACTAATGTAGTACTATGGTATAGAGCTTCCGATATATAAAATGTAGATACTTTTACAACCAAATATAATCATTTATTCTGTAACAAGATACTTGCATTCCTAACCCATCGTTATTTATCAGCCATTTTATTTATACATGCAATACCAATAAGTTCTTTATACGTCATTATGTAATCTGTATGCTCCATGTTTATACTGATTGAGATATATAAACTATACGTATTGAGTTTTCCAATGGAAATCAATTTACAAATTGATGTTATAAGAATTAGTGAGCCATGACAATATGCAAATATTACCCAAGAGCTTAATTTATGGATTCAAAGATACAAAATCATGCATTAAATTTTACATTTTAGAGGGGATTTTTACAGTAGATTTATAATAAACAGTGTTTTATTTGTCACTGAAGTTATCTTTTTTTCTCAGCTGTATTGATGAAATCCATCTGTACACCTGGCATTGATTGCAAGATACATTTTACTCTAATTTCAAGTTTGAGGTTAATTCTTGTTGGGGAATGGTGATGTAGAAAAGTTTGCCTTTGCAACTTGGACAAGTCTGGGTTCGTTCTTTATCAAAGATGTTGGAGGCTTTGCCATCCTAATTTAAAAAGAAGTCTAGTTGTATACCTATTTGGGTTGTAGAAAGGTTTGCTATTGTAACTACTTGATGAGTCTTGGTTTATTCCTTATTTGGGTGTATGGGAAAGTCTGACATCCTAACTTATAAACAAGTCTAAATTTATTTCTTATCTGGAAATATGGAAAAGTTTTACATCCTAACTTATAGACAAGTCTGGGTTTCATTTTCATTGGATGTAAAATGTTTACTGTTTTATTTATAGACAAGCCTGGGTTTAATCCTTATTTGGGATAAATGAAGGTTTTCAATCCTAATTCATAGACACTCACAGACAAGCCTTGGTTTAATCCTTATTTGGGATAAGGGAAGGTTTTCAGTCCTAACATACAGACAAAAAAGTCAGGGTTTAATTTTCATTAGATGTAGGAATGTTTACCAGTTTAATTTATAAACAAGTCTGGGTTTAATCTCTATTGCTTATTTCTTCCTGACTTATAAACAAGTCATATATTAATCTATCCCAGAATATTTTTTATAATTTTAGTTATTTTATGACCTACATGCACATGTACATATTACTGAGCATGCGATTCTTTAGGTGAAATCAAGATGAATTATACACTCTCAATACACTCATATATATGATAGGATTATAAAAAGTTATTACATTGCATGCGAACCTAAGTTTATGGTTTAATATTGTGTTTGCCAAACTAGTTTTTAGCTTGTTGGAGGATTTGACTTAATGTTATTATACCCATTTTCTGATGTTGTGTGGCTGTGACACTTTTTATACAGTGTCGGTTCACATTATACATCCAGCGTTTAGATTGTTTGGTATCGTCTGTTTGTTTGGGACTCATGGCTGGTCCTATAGGAGATGTTTATACCTGGACACCTGGTCTCATTTCTTGTATTAAGTTCTGTGGTATATGGTTGCGAGTGACACAGTCACATGACATGTATTACTTTCATATTTTTCATTTATGATATAATTTAACAATAAACATAAATATAAATTCTAATGCATCTTGTTTGTAACACACAATCTCATTGGCTGTCCGATTTAAAAACTGCAAGGGTATTCACGATACCCCTGCAGTTTTTGATATGACGTCACGATACCCTGCAGTTTCTGATTTGTGACGTCATGATACCCTACAGTTTTTGATGACTGTGATTAGCAACTTGGCTTAGAAAACCATAATTCTGTTCCTCTAGTTGTAATTGTTTTTGTCAAATGCATTACAATGGGGTTACCTTGCTTGTGCTTTACAAAAACTGACAGGGCATTGGCGAATACCCTGTTAGAAATTTCCGTTTCACAGCTCGACTAACGCCTTGCAGTGAAATTCAATTTCTGACAGGGTAATCGCTGATACCCTGTCAGTTTTTGTAATATACTGGCATGGTAACCCTAATTACAATACGACAAACACTCATATAAGATTGTAAATCTATTCATTTTTTTTCAATGCATATTGAGATACTGTACATGTATTTATTTTCAAATTGGCATGCCTGTTTAGTAAAAATTAACCTTTGAATAATAGTTCATTGAATGGAGACAAGAAAATAAAGAGAGTAATTTACGACTGTCTCTCTGTCTCTCTTCTGCCTTTATTCTGATTGTATCCAGAATGATGCCAACACTGCCTTCAAGTTCATTATTTCTTAATACCACTAGGTTAAGAATGAACTGGGAATTAAGACAGATTGATTACAATATAAGTACTGGGAGTATATTACTAAATAGTTGTGTAAAGAGAGATTTTTTCACATTTTTTGCTTGATCTTCTTCAAGATGTTACTTTGTTCAATAGCAGCTTTACGTTTCCTCTGCAAAACAACACCAAAAAAAGTTTAGTTTTGATAGCAATATGTAGAGAATATATCGCTATAAAAGGGTACATTTATATGAATAACGTGACTTTACATCAGTGTTCATTGCATTTTATTTCTCCAATTATAAGGTAGAGGAAAACAAACAAGACACTGACTAAGGGGTTTAAATGATGTTTTCCTATAAACATAAATTCTTCTTGTTAAATTTTTTCTATTCCCTGTTGGAATTTATTAATGACCTAATACACAATTAAGTATCCAAGAGATTATTTTTTTTGCCCATAAATCCAAATAATCAGGGGTATATTATACTGTTTTTGTCCTGTCCATTTGTTTCTCTGTCAGTAACTTAAACCTTCCCTATTTGAACAATAAAAGATCAATATTTCATATCTGGCATGTGAACTCTACTAATGAAGCCCTTTCAAATGTCTCTTAATTAACAGAAGAGACATGTCCAGGCCATTGGAGGGCCTGTGGTCAAGACCTAAGGAAGATCCCTCTCATGAAATTCTGTTTCATAATTGTAGAATTATGGTACTTTTTCTGCTCAAAATAACCTTTATTCATGCATCCATCTTGTCTGTCTATCCATAACTTAAGTTTGCTGTCAGAGATTAAGATGATATTATAATACCAGTACATTTAATATTGAGACCTAAAGAAGACCCCATAGCTCACCGTGACAAATTCTGGAGAACTATTGTCATACCCCCAGCGCCATCATCTGTAGACGAAAGCTTAAACCTGATCATATCTTTAGAACCATTAGAACTGGGCTTTAATATTTCACATGTGTATTCCTTGTGCCAAGACCTTTCACTGGGTACCAAAATTTTGGACCTTGTAACCTTAACCTTGAAGTTTGACCTACTTTTTTAAAAAACTTAAACTTGGTCATAACTTATGAACAGTAAGAGATAGTGTGTTTCCCATGTGACTTCTTTTCATTATGTTTCAAAATTTTTTGGTCTGACCTTGACCTTGAATACTGACCTACTTGCAAAAAAGTTTTGCTATCTAAATTTGCTTGCCACCGGCAAGCTGTCGTCTTCTGACAACTCTTGTTGATAATCTTCTATTCCGTCATTGCAGAGTTATGATAAATTGTATGCTAAATATAGTCTTTATTCAGGCATATACTGTCTATTTCTTACAATAACTCATGTCTGCCTTCAAAGATTTAAATGAAGATAGAAAACATTCAATGTCAGGATTTTAGAAAAATTCCTTTTGTATATAATACCATATTCAATTTCGTCTTTGCAGAGTTGTGTTTTTTTTTTTGCAAAATCTAGACTGTTTTTAGGCATGTATTGTCCATGTCTCACAATAACTGAAGTTTGCCTAGAGAGATTTAAATGATATTGCAGCACATTGAATGTCAGGACCTAAGGAAGATCCCTATCCATTCTTACAAATGTAGAATAATAGCTCTTTATATGCTAAAAAAGCATTTATTCAAGCATATAGTGTCCATGTATTACAACAAATATATCCTCATCAACAATATTGCTGCCACCCTGGGCATAGTATTTTACAAACACATCTTGTTATTTATTACAAAGATATTTCCCTTTCATTACCTTTTTTCACAAGTAACTTGACATTTAAAAAGTGAGAACTTGAGATAATGACTTACATTTGGAGTTCCTGGACTAGTATTCAATACATCTATTGCTTCTGCTAGTTTTGTTTGTTTTGAAGGTGAATCTGGGGTAACATTGGGTGAAGTGAAAGTTGAGTCGGGAAGTAAAGAGGTACCAGGTTCTATTTTGGGTGTTAACTCTATTGGTGGAGCCTGAAAATAGGTCTCTGTAATTAATATTTGAGTAAAACTATGAAATATATCAGTAAGGACTGATTAAAAACAGAATATCATGATCTTTATACCAGACTTGTAATGTGTAATGACGTCTAAATAGACAATTTGGTATTTATTATGTAAGCACAACTCATCAAAATGAACCATTCATGTGAAGCATATAATGGTGTGATAAATTCAGCAACATTTTATGTAGGAAACATGACTGGTTATCTATAGAGGATGATTTTTTTTCATTTCACAAAACTTTTTAAATAACATGTCAGTTTCAAAATACAATCTGGACCGTCAATATTTGGTTGTTATGTGCTCCTCGAACCGCAAGTTGAACAAAGATGGGACACTGCTGGCTGTTATGGTAAGGGATATCTTGGTAATAGTAAATTATAAGGAATTTTTCAATGAAACTACTAACATGAATTTGTTAAACATTGTCAAAATGAAGTATCCTATATGTTCATGTATTATATTTCCCCAAATTATTTCTATAATCCTTTGTAAAAGCCAACTTTCCACTAAGATCCGCTGTACTCCGCTGTACAGAAGATCTAAACCGCTCCACAAATATAAAGAAAAATTACTTGTGAAACAAATGGTTCTCAGTTTTATTTTCTAAATCTATTTTACCATATAAACATTGTTATCCTTCATTATTTCCATGTATTTGTTGATTTATTAGCTTTAAACAGAGTGGGTCATTAACTTTACACAGAGATGTATGTAAACATGTCCCACTTTTGCCATACGGAAATACAAAATGCCTTCAGTAGGTACATTAAATCTTAGAACATAACATTTCTTTATATAACCATTGCCTTTAGTTTTGCTTATTTCAGAGTGTACAAATGTTCGATGAAGCTCACATTCATCTAAAATCATAAAGCAATAATTCAATTTCAGAAGTGTTTTAATCAAAATTTTTTTGAGGGGGACATTGTTTTTAAAATTCAAAAACATCAAACAGAAGTAAGGAGTGACAAATGTCTCTAACATAATGGAATAAGGTTATAACCATAATGTTGATATAACAAGCCAAGTGAATCACTGTTACAACAAAAATATCAATCATAATGTAAACAGAAATACTGAAACAAAATGTGAATATAAATAGATAATTACCTTCCCTGGAGCAAGTGTTTCAAACCGATGTCGTAACGATTCCAGTTCATAATCACAATTTGCCAATGCTATCTTTAACTCGTACAATAATACAATATCTTGTCGTAACTCGTTGAAGTGTAAAACTGTATCCTCTGTTGGTATAGGGTTATATTCTGAAATGTTCATTATGAGACAAAATAATTCTTTAATGCTAATCAGGAAATGCAGTAGTTACAGATGCACAAACCATTTACATTAATGGACGAAATGTTGCATAGGTTAAACAGAAAATATATACATTTTGTACATACCAATTCCTAATTCTTCTAAGACTTGCTCTATGGCTTTTAATTTTTTCTGTCCTACTGAAGCTGGTAATTTCATCTACAACAAAAGCAATGCCAATGTAACATTATATGCCTGTCAAAATTATTTTGAATTTCACAAGAACTTTTTTTTAAATTCTAATGTAACCTTTAAGGTATACAGTGAGTAATGATAAATGTTTCTATCATTTATGGTGTACATGCACAATTGGTACAGGAAATCTGCCTGCTTAAAGTAATAATGGTAAAGTATGACACATTTTAAGAGTGTGACACACATGCAGATGGAGGGACATACATAAAAATGGACAAAGTGATCCCTGAATTCTGCTGTTTGCTAGAGCAGGCTAAAGTACCTACAATGAAGCATGTACAATTTAAATGTATAGGTATGATGCATAGGTAATAAACCAAATTTCATTACTTACTTATACCTACTAAATCAGTATTACGAGGGGAATGGAAGACAAAGTCAACAATGACTTTTTTAAAAATCAAGATAAGAAAACCCTGCATCCCTTATCATTGAATACATTATGTGAAATATCATTCAAATCCATGCAAAGGATGAAAGGTTATTGACAATAAATTACCCATCATATGCATCGAGACCTTGACCCACCTTGGATCCTTGGCAACAATTCTGTGAAATATTCAAATCTATGCAAGGGGTGAAAATTATGGCCTGGACAAAGATTTATCCATCATGTGCACTGTGACCTTCACCTTTCAGATATAATTTTGATTCAAGGTCATGTCTCACCCTTGGGTTTTGGGCAACAATTCCACGAAATATTATTCCAATCCATGCAAGGGGTAAAAAGTTCCAGCCAGGAAAAAGATTTACCAATCATATCCTTGATCTTGCAGATATGACCTTGTTTCAAGATCATGACACCCTTGGGTCCTGGGCAAAAATTCTGTGAAATATTATTCAAATCCATATTATAGGTGAAATTTATGGCTTGGACAAACTATTGCGGGACTACTGCCATAACATTACGCCCCCATCTCAAGAAAATGGGCATTCCTAATACATGTATTAATCATTATAACAGGAAACATTGGTTTGTTTTAGGCTGTTGGAGAGGAATTAATTTTATATAACAGTCAATAAAAAAGCATCAGATTCTCAGCTGCTATGACAGGTCATCCCTAGAATCCAACCACAATCACTTGTAGCATAAACAAAACATTTACACACTACAGATATTCATACACTTACATAAAAAAATTCAATTTCTTGTGCAATGAAACACCAATTTAATAAGTGCCAAGTGGGTAGAATTTAACTGATGAATTTGATTCTAATTTATGAAAACAAATATAGTATAAAATAAATTTCCTAAAGAAATTTTGAAGATAGCAAATTCAGTAACTTTTTGGATATTGCAATTAATGCTACATCATCTCTGCTGATGATTTTCACAGTAAATACAATTTGCTTTATTTAACACAAGTTTATCTTAAAATAAGTAAATTTTACCATAATTAAACCTAAAGCCATCTTTCCAAAACAATAACAACCTTGGAAATAAATTGTGAACTTTACCCTTTGACTTCTTAATGATACTCCTGAGGTCTTGAAATCAGCAAACTTAATACCTGATGGTTCTTGTGTGGGCTGTGATAAATAAATGAAACTATTTGATGAACACTGTCTGAATATTTGAAAATGGATAACAAAACCAGAATGACTGTCATTTTAATAAGCCAGTAAACTATAAGGATATCTGGTAGAGTATTACATACACTCTAATAAGCCAGTAAACTATAAAAATATCTGGTAGACTATTACATACACTCTAATAAGCCAGTAAACTATAAAGATATCTAGTAGACTATTACATTCATTCTAATAAGCCAGTAAACTATAAGGATATCTGGTAGACTATTGCATACATTTTAATAAGCCAGTAAACTATAAGGATATCTGGTAGACTATTACATACATTCTAATAAGCCAGTACACTATAAGGATATCTGGTAGACTATATCATACATTCTAATAAGCCTGTAAACTATAAGGATATCTGGTAGACTATTACATACATTCTAATAAGCCAGTAAACTATAAGGATATCTGGTAGACTATTACATACACTCTAATAAGCCAGTAAACTATACAGATATCTGGTAGACTATTACATACATTCTAATAAGCCTGTAAACTATAAGGATATCTGGCAGACTATTACATTCATTCTAATAAGCCAGTAAACTATAAGGATATCTGGTAGACTATTACATACATTCTAATAAGCTTGTAAACTATAAGGATATCTGGTAGATTATTACATACATTTTAATAAGGCAGTAAACTATAAGGATATCTGGTAGACTATTGCATACTTTAATACTATATTGATAATAATCTCATGACAATGTATGGATGATACTGATTGATTTATACTTAGTTACTGGCTCTTGATCATTATATTACACACATTACATTTGTTACAATGATTAATCTAAAATATGAATACCAGCCTGACATTTTTTATCTCCATATAAACTGCTTTAAATCAATGTATATATTAGTAAAATGTCAAATACATTTACATGTATATCCTTATTAATTATGTTTTGTGTATTTCCTATTATGTACCATTACAACCAAGTAAATTGTATTGTATATGGGTCAATTCTCGGAAAGGTTCAACCCAAAAACCCTTCATTATTGTTACTCTATTATCAGTACTTAAAATCCCCTTGTTTTGATAAATTTATTCTATTTCAGTAGCAAAGTCACAACGAATCTACACTTTTGTTCATATAATTCTAAAAGTAACTCTTTTTCATAGAATTATTTCAAAACGAGTTATATTTTATTGTAATACAACAGCAATAGAGTGTCAGACTTGGAGTTTTTTGAATACATTATTTAAAAAAAATTAAACTTTATTTATTTTACAATGATTAAGAAACGAGTTTACAACTTATATAAATCTTGCTCATTGACACAGAACTTGGGGTAAGGGTGTCGTTTGTAATACTATATTGGCCCAACCCAACCCCTCCATCCTCCCCCAAATCATTAGGTACATCTAATAAGATATATGTAGTTGATCCATACATACAAGCACCTTCTTTTAGTGTTATTTGGACCTTTGTAACTAACCCACTGAATCAGTGATGGTTCCTAACCATGCCAATGTTTAGACAAAGGATATTGGTTTGAGCATTCTTATCCAAAACAATCACTCATGACATCCAACATTGGTAGATGTATTAGGACATCCCACATTGGCACATGTATCTGGACATCCCATATTGGTAGAGGGATTAGGATGTCCCATATTGGTAGATGTATTAGGATGTCCTACATTGGTAGATGTATTAGGATGTCCTACATTGGTAGATGTATTAGGATGTCCCATTGGTAGATGTATTAGGACATCCCACATTGGTAGATGTATTTGATCTAGCATCCTCCTGACTGCTTTATGACTCCACTATACAGCAGCTTGAGATTAATTTACATTTAGTAAATTGGCATGAACTTTAAAACATTTATTCACTTTACTTTCCTGAAGAGTTCACTATCAAAACTTACATTTATGCCTGGATTGATTTTCTGATGTTGAGGATGGATCTTTTTCTTCGTTTGCTTTTTATCGCCTCGTTTATCAATATTACTATCAGCTGCTGTGATTAACTTTTGCAAGTCTTGAGTCTTCTTCTCTCTTTCCTTCTTTCTTAATTCTATTTTCTTCAGTTCAGCTATTAAATGTTCTTCTTCCTCAACCTGATTATAATTATAACAAAATGAATTGTAAGATTTGTAAATCAATATTAATTTCTGTTGAGTGACTTTTTGCATTGATATTGTTTTTCAAATTATTTATGGTTGATATTGTTTATTTCTCGATCATTTCATGGATCTGGTGAAATCATATGATAAGTGGCCAAGAACCTAGAATACCTGAGAAAACCACTGACCCTTGCAGGTACACAGACCCTGCTTCTTCATAGCCCTGAACCTGACATAGCTGAGAAACTACATTATGCTCTACCACACCACTTTAATCAGCTAAACCCTACCCAGTCTTTTAAAATGGCAATTATAATTATCAACTTAACAAAGAAGAAACACACATAAATCAAAGATAAATATCACCTGTTCTGGAGTTCTATCAAATAATTTAGTCAGTTGTAATTTCCTCTTCCTTTCGTGTTCTGCATCAAATCCTCGTATTTTGGGTTCTGAGCCTTGTGGTGCACGCACCTGGAAGAATAATATCTCTTACTGATACATTTTCTTCCATTGATAACAGTTTTCTCAAATTACTTTCCAACAAATGTTTCAATACAGATCTACTCAAATGATTAGGCTTCTCCTAGTACTTAATGTTAATATTTTCAGATACATATATTTCATTTTCTATATACACATGTCTTGATTATTCAATCTAAGTAAGAATGACTTTTGAGAACAAGGAACCAAGGTATTCTTTTCCTTCTGGGACATGGAAAAGGTACACAATACTAATTATTAAGCATGAAGAAAGTGACCCTTACCTTTGTGAGTATGTTACATATATTGTAATATCTTTCTTTCAAGTCCTCTACACTTCGTAGTGAGTATTTTTCTCTGTCCCATCGATCATGCATGATAATAAAGCGAAGGTCAAATCTTTTACAGAGGTCAAATAAATAATCTGTTTCTTGTCTTGTCCAGTGGTCATCATGAAGATGTTGTTGATACTCCAAATCAGAGTATGTAGGAATGTCTACTGCCTGTAGTAATCAGTAAGAAATATTTGTAAATGATACGTACTGTAACTTGATATGCATATACTACAATGAGACTAGAAAGTAGTATTCTAAGGGGCATGTTGTCTGGAAAGACATCTAAAACAGGGTATGAAACAGGGTATGACTGATCGATATAAGGACATACAAATGAAAGATAAAAGAACATACAGAAAATAAACAAAGTATGACTTCGCAGGCAACGCAATAAATCAGTCGTTATCAAATTCAAAATGAGACTGTCATTGACAGTACATGTAATACAATTTGGCACATAATGGATGTACATCACTTCTCACCTTATTAAATCTAGCAAATGGATAATCTTTGCCTTCATCTGCAACTTTTCTCCAGTGACAGAAAATAGCACCATCCTAAAACACATCAATAAATAATTTTTCATATTAGAATTGGAATATTTACCATAATACATAAGGCACAATTAAATGTATTATTTATGATTAATATTACATGTGTATTGTAGGATGCTCTGTACTTATCTAATGGTAGTGAAAATTATGCTTTTTCAAATGAAACATTAGCTGGGTGCTAATTCAATTTGAGGTACATCTGATATTTACACCCGTTCTTGTAAAAATTACTTGAAAATTCAATAGAATGAAGTGCATGAGTGTTATGCGTTGTTACAACACCTGTCAAGTATACTTTTGGTGCCATAAGTACTAAAATTCGTTAATTTAAGAGCAATCAGAGAGTTTAAGACAAACTTATGATTTATGCTCCCAGCTCATAAATCGTATGTACAAATCAACTCTTAGCTTCTTTGTAAATTTACGTGCTCTTAATTTTACAAGTTTTCTAACACATGCACTTCCTTCCTTATAAATTTCTAGTGGATTATTATGATTTTTTTTAACTCTCCCTTTCTCTCAGTAATGCTTTTTCACTACGAATAAGATAACATAGTCATTTCTTATGTTACAAATAATTTTTTAGTACCCTTAAGGCACTCATAAATTTATGAATAACATCACACATAAATGATGTCTACGTTATTTTGTACATATGATGTTGCTCGTAAATTTACATTACCAGTGACTTATGAGTATTCTTAGGGTTGACAAAATTTACTACAGTCAAACTTCGATATATCTAACACTGATATCTCGAATACCTGGGATATCTCAAAGTTGGACGTCAGTCCCGAAAAAATTCCTTCATAATATGATTAAATTCATCCCGGATGTGTCAAACACTGATGTGTCGAATACCATGCTTATCTCGAATACATTTTCAAACCCGAAGTCCTCATTTACCCAGTTTATCTTGAAGTTGGCTTCTTTTTCTCGGCAGCGTCTTTCCTAGTTGACAGATCGCCACACGGTTTGATCAATTGACCGTGTCGGTGTACAGTGTAGAAAGCCGCAGTAATTACATAATTGATCGAGTCCATTCATACCTTGTTATTTATACTAATTGTTACCACATGATGATAGCTTATTAAATTTGACCTTGCATTTAAAAAATAACAATAACTCAGTTTTTCATACTTGCATTTATTTAAAGAAATTTCTTTACATTGTTCATTAATATAATTTTATTTCGTATGCATGAATATGTCTGTGTATTTCTATGCAAAATAATAATAGTTTGGTGTGTTTTGAATAAAATAAAATTATGACTAGTTTCTTCATCTCGTCTCATGCATCAGTCCGTCCTTGGTTTAAAGTATAATATACGACAGTTATGTCCAGTGTTGAATGTAACATACAAAATTACTGAGAACTAAACATGACATTTTCAGTTATGGAGTATATTCTCTTTATATACTTACAGATAAAAGATATGATGAGATAAACACATATTTTTTGATAAATACATCGCGTACTAATAATAACAATCACACGTGTCAAGTGTATCAGCGTAACAACTTCAAAATTTGTGATCCTAAACCTGAAATTTGGATATCTCAAATTACAGATATCTCGAAGTATTTTCCACGGTCCCTACGACTTCGAGATATCGAAGTTTGACTGTACATATGGCCTTGATATATCAAACACACACTTACCTTTCTGGCTGGATTTGTAAAGGGCATCCACTTCCATGGTCGAACTTTACTGCTTCCAATTTTGGCTTTCATTTGTTTATATCCTTTGTTTGTATCTGTTGGAATAATTGGAGGTGCATCTCTGTAAGAAAAAATATGATATGAAAAATGAAATACGTAACAGTAATTATTTTCTCGCATAATATTTTTCATTATTTTAAATAATCAAAGCACTAAAGATAAACATAACTGAGAGAGTGAATACACTTCCTTGACCAGTTTTCAAAACTTCCTGTTTCTTTTTTTTCTGTGTTTTATTTGGTACTTATTCTAGAGTTCTGAATTTTCAACAATATAGGTATGTCACTAACACAAATGACCTCCTTGAAAACAAGAGTGCATGTGAAGTTGTGATCATGACTCACTCTTTTTTTTCATGCTAAAAATGACTCATTATAGAAGCTTAAAATTATGTAAAAATATTTGGCCTGGGTCAGGGCTAAGTATTACAGCAGGGCTGTTGATACTATGTAAGATGTTGTATATCAAATATAAGGACACAGACACCTCCATGATCCTGGAGAAGAAGATCTGTTTTACTATTGTCATCCGATGTAATTCTATGTAATAGTATCCCAGTTGAAAAGACAAATGAGTTTTGTCCTGGAAACCATTTTGAACTACTACAATCCAGTTTCCTTGACCTCATCCTCATCACTGGGATTCTGTGCATGATGTATCTATACAGCCAGAAACTCTGGCTGTAGTATGAATGTCTCTGACTATATCACGATGAGGGCACATTCACCACTGTTCTAATAAACACTACATCCTCCTAATAGTAATAGGCTGAATTTCATGTTTATTAATATACAGTTTTATCTCTTTAAACTTTATTACATAAGTACAGATTCAATGATATTGATATGTTTACACTTGTTTGAATTTTTTAAACCAGTGCATCTCTACTAAATAAAGTATGGCTTCCTATTTGTATCTCTATCAACTGTTAACAGCACTGAAAGAAAAGTCTTTTACATCACCAAACAAGACATAGTTATGACAAATCTGGCATGGGTTTGTATGGTCGGGTCAATATGACAATGAGTCTAATTAAAATACTTCACTTTTTATGCCAAAAACCATTTTGTTAAATTCATTTTTACATGGATGAATATACATCATTAGGATTCCACTTGCTCTCAGTACTGAAAGCCTCTTCAATTTTTTTCAATAGAATGTTGTAGCCTTTAATTTTTCCTGAGTACAAAAACATTTACCAGTGATAATGAATGTCTCTGCATTTACAAAGTAATCTTTGGATTTTTAAATGTTTTATACAAAATATGTTACCCTTTGGATTGATGGTATTAAATCCACAAGTTTTCTCTACATAATAAAGAAATTTCTATTTATGCATGACAAAACCTCATAAAGACAATAAATCTCATCAAATGCCATGTTAACAAATATAAACCCATGTATTGGCTGCTTGCCTTTCAGCAACTTCACCTCCCTTATTCTTTATTATAACCCAAAACACTCATTCTTATGAACAGTAAGAATATCAAGAAGCATGGTATTTATGAAAGCATCCATATGATTTAAAATTGTATCAATTATAATTCTGATTCATATGAAACCAATAATGATACATTTTATAAATCATAACGCACAAGATCTCCAAGAAGCAGTTGTTTCAATAACGACAAGACAAAATAAATATTTCTGACTTACAATGGAATACACATGGATGAGAGAACTAGAGACAAGAGTTCCAAGTGGCTGTAACATCAGGAATTAATATCTCGATTTGAGTATTAGGGAACAGAATATCTGACAAAAACTTACATATCTGTTCATTATTCTACACATTCCTGTTACCTTACCCACACTATACCATATACATATCTATATTCTACATACTTGTTATCTGTCCATAAAAGTCCCCATAACTCTCTGTGCATTCCTTCTGGTCTTTTAAATGAAACATCAGATTTCCTTACTGGCTTTTTCTAGAAATTTATAAATCAGAGGAAGAAGAGCTTGAGAAGTCTTTATCTATTGAAAAGTTGACCTATCAATGATGATTATTAAATAGTCTAATGATAACTGTCTTTTAAAATATAATTCAAAACATCATGGTTTATTTCATATAAAGGTGAGAGTCTACTTTTATATACATAGAAATGACTTTATGGTATTGAGATATTTATGGTATCAAGAGAAATGAAATATCTTAAGACTCTGTAAATTTACCTTTTTATCATTCATGAGAGCATCCTTTGTTATGAATTGTTGTTCCTGACCTTCCAACTCCAGAATGTCTCTAACATCAGATCCAGCTGCCATGTTGACTTGTGTTAAATATCTCCAATTCTTTGATGAAGTATTGCTGTAAAATTAATGAGAAATAAAACAAGCGTTAAGAAAGTTTTTTCTGCCTTGCTGATAATCAAAATTACGAGCAAGCCATAAACGTTACATAGTCACTTTCATGAATGGTCATCTATCCTTTTAATTTCTACCTCCTTAATTTCGAAGAAGATTCTCATTGCCTGAAACACTCATCGATAATTCAGCAGCAACATTATCTTTAAACTTGACTGCATGTTTGCTGCATTGATGTTTTAAAGGTGATTGAATATTTTCAGGATGGTAACACCATATGACAACTATTTAACATTTGAAAATGTTTATCAGTGCTATCATTTTTTATATGTGATATTTTGTTTACTATTTACTTTGGTTTCACTGTTTCATTCAATTTTGGAAATTTAGAGCAAAATGCAGTAAATTGTGAATCTTTCCCACAATTCAGAATTAGAAACTAACTCAAACTAAGGAATCTATTTAATCAAATGCAACATCTTCATTGTCTGAATCATTTCTGTTAGTTCTGATTGTCTAAATGTTGGTTTACACACCCTTCTGTGGGTCTATATCAATGAAGAACAGCTTCCTTTTTATAATAGCAAGCAGCAAGGCAGATTAACAGTCTAGGTCTTAAACGTCTGATGTTACATAAGTGTTACTCCAGTCAGTCTATCGATAATTACTTAATTTTTACCTTTGCAACGGACCCACCCAAAGCAGTGAGGGATCTTTTACGTGCCAAGCCTACCGTGACACTGGACCTCAGTTTATAGTTATACCGTTTCAATTGAAAGACAGATCACTGGGGTGCCCATGGCGGGTGTTGAACCCAGGACCTCTCAATCACAAGTCCAGCACCTCATCCACTGGACCATTCCAGCTTTGATACTTTCATAGACATCAATTGTTGTCAACACAAAACACTCCCTAGACAACGGAAGTGTGAGTCAACAAATTTTTAGTTATTAAGGTGTAAATTTAATCATAAGATAAAGAGGACAAGTTACTAAAGAAATACATAGAAATAGTGGTGTTTGATTATCATATCAGATAACACGAGATATAAGATTACAGATAAGTCGAGTCTACTAGCTGTACTTTCTGTGCCAGGCAAAGCCAGAATTTTCAGGTGCGACATCTACTACAATCTTAATGTTTTCAAAGTACACAGTAAATTGAGATTTGCAATTATGCATGTTCAAAATATAAGACTTCTCCTATCTACATAAACTTTCTCCATACCTTTCAAAAATGTATGATTGTGATTCATTATTGGCCTGTGCCTTCACAGTCCATGGAACGGCATTGAAGCCCTCTCATACATTAAGAATAACTAATAAGAATAACGCATAGGAGGGCGTAGGACATCACTGTCATCAAGACCCTTTACTGTGAACTCACAACTTTAAGTTGAATTTGCAACTTGAAGTTGTGAGTCATTTATGATAATTTCCCACTTAAAAATCCACAGCAACTCCGGGAAAACAGCCAACATCCTTAATGCCAAGTTTAAGTCAGTTTTCACCAAAAAGGACCTACGCAACATGCCAGATAAAGGCCCCAACACCTACTCCTAAAACACAATGACCCCATCACTACACTGGTAGCTGAGAAACTACTCCACCCTGCAACCCCAAAAGGCAACTGGACTGGACTCCATTCCAGTTCGCTGTCTTAAGGAACTATCATCGAAACTAGCCCCAGCACTGGCCTACATCTATCAGACCTCCCTAAATGCAGTAACCGTCCCTGATGACTAAAAAATGGCCCATGTCATTCCAATATTTAAGAAAGGCGACAAGAGCAAGGTCTCGAACTGTCACTCAGTATCACTGACTGCCATCTGTTCCAAGGTCTTGGAATATATCCTTCACTTTAACATCATGGGACACTTCGAACAGTGCTCAATTCTAACTGATGCCCAACATGGATTTCGTAGCAAGTGCTCTTGTGAAACTCAACTCATCACAACAATTGAAGATCTGGCGAGACTGAAGTGGGATGGCCACCAGTTATAGCCATATTACTGGATTTGCCATGGCCTTCAACAAGGGTTTCACATCAACCATCATTACAGAATCCAGGGCCATGCGTGAGTTGGGCTCGAATGAGTTGGGTTGAGAGCTTACTTACCAGAAGGAAATGACATGTATTGACGGAGGGAGCACATTTCATCTAAGGCAGAAATATACTCTGGTATTTCCCAAGGCACAGTCATCCACCCACTACTATTCCTGGCTTTCATTAATTACCAGGAAGCTGTCAGCTCTCCAGTCAGGTTATTTGCAGGTGACTGCTTGATCTATAGACCCATGAAGTCAGCTGAAGACACCACCATCCTCGAACAGGACCTGGGAAAGAGACTGGAGGATGTGTACCATGTGTACCACCATCCACATTACAAGAAGAAGAAGCCAGTCATAGCCGATTACCATCTTCATGGCCACACCCTTCACAGTGCTCCCGGTGGCAGATACCTGGGTGTCTACATCATCCAGGACTTGTCATGGTAGGACCACATCAACGAGACAACTGTCAAGGCATACCGGTCTGTTGGATTCCAGCCACGCAATTTAAGGAGCAACCCACAAGATGTCAAGCCTCAAGCTTATACCACCTTTATAGTTTAATCTGTCCTTGAATATGCCTCTGCAGTATGGGATCCTTACCATCATCAGCAGACCCAACAACTGGAGTATGTACAGCACCAGACAGCCAGATTCACCACCGGAAATTTCTACTCAAGGGAACCTTGATGTGTAACCAGCATGTTACATAAGCTGGAATGGGAACCACTGCAAAACAGAGGGACCAAGAAAAGAGTCATCATGCTCTACAAGATTCCCAACTACTTAGTAGAGGTTCCTGTGCACCCTCTGCTTCAGTATACCATCAATAGGGCATGTGGCTCCTCTGCCTACAAGATCAGGCAAATCAACACCAAGACTGACGTGTACAAGTTTTCATTTTTACTTGCAACCATCAAGATTTGGAACTCCATCCCACCAGATGCAAGGGCATCCAATACAATGGGCAGCTTCCAGAATGCCATTCTCGAAGTCAGATTGGTCACATGATCCATTATGCGCAATAAGTTTATGGATTTATCATCTCTTTCAATGAAGAAACCAATAAATCTCATTTTTGATAACTGCTATCATAAAAAAAAAGCCTTAGAAAAGGGGTCAATCTTCATAAGATACCTCAATGAATTTCAGCAATTTTATGACTCGTATAGCTCTTGTGCTCATAAATTAATTCAGCATTATAGTCAGCAATAAACACAGAGTCTATCCCCCAGGTCATCTCCAGGCTGTTTCTGGTATTATCTTCATTTCGATCATAGTGTGATGTTATGCCGACCTCGAGAATGCAAGCCATTGATGTCTCCGGTTTCCTTCCCAGAATGTAAATGTAAGTTTTTAGCTGTCCTATCATCATGCGCTGGAGTAGTGTCACTCTAATATGAACCAACTCCATATCGGAAGAAAAAGAAGAAATGCTTGGCTTCCAAGATATCTCTCTTCATTAAAAAAAATATTGCACTGCTCCTATATTAAATACATTATCATCTATCGATTCTACACCTACATAAATACAGTTAGTCTGAACTGTCTCTGACTCAATAAGCTATTTTATTATTATTTGTGGTTCTACATTGACATGTATAAATATTATAATGTACAAATGACATTTCCATGAAAAAATACTTTTATGACAATAAAAGAGATGTGTAATAATAAATTGATTACCTACAATCAACAATGTGAAAGTACCGCGTCTGTGTCGATCACACGCTTTTGGCATACAGTATAGAGTTAACCATTGTCATAAAACGTTTCAACGATCAACTTCCTGTTTGTTTGTATTATGATATAAGCGGACCTGGCATCTCATCTGACGGTTCGTCATTGTGACGGTGGATAATACACTTACTAAATCGATAGAACCTATTCAACGATGTTTTCGAAAAGCGCCCATTTTGACAAATCACTTGGTAAGCCTTTCATACTAAATAATTTTCATTCAGATGATAGATAATACCACGCTTTCTGAAAAAGTTTCTAACTCATTTTGAAACATTTCTGAATCATATACATAATTGCATAAATAATTTACTAATAAATTTGAGAAATATAAGGCCTTAGCAAAGACAAGATTTCTTTTAGTATACTTAAGTATAATAAATGAATTGGTTATTAACCTTTAAGTCATGACTTCAGGTTTTGGAATTGGCTGATCAGACTCCCCCTTTTCTTTAATTTCTATTGAAACGGTCGGTTCATTGAGGTATGAGCCGACCGTTTCAATAGAAATTACCTTTTCGTTAATCCCTTTCAGGCTTTTGGGATTCTGGCATTGTCAATATACTACTGCTTACTATTCCCAGATGTAAGAATCCTGGCCTTAGTTATTTTTATGTAAACTATAATTACTTATATTAAAATTTAAAAGATAATTTGCTAACCTATTTGCTATACATGTAGTACTATATCCAAGTATTTTGCACAGCATGTTGATGCAAAAGAGAAAGGGCTTGGGAGAAATAGAGAAAATTGTGGATAAAGGTACAAATGATATGTTAATGGTCTGACATTTTCATATCACATGCATTGGCAGACTTATAAGGTGGGTTGCAACTCCCCCCCTTGGTCAGAAAATTTTACCCCCAAAAAAGGTCATTTTCGACCATTTTAGGACTGCAACCACTTTTCGAGACCAAATAGTGCAAAACATTAGTCATGGGAGACTGCAATCCTCCCTTTCGAAAGTTTCTAGATCCACCTGTGACATGTAACTCCAGCAGAGAACACTTGGTCCCTAGGGGCCACCAATTTATTTTTTAAAAAAAGTCAGTTCTGTGAATGTTACAAAGATTAACATAACCTACAGATAACTTCTTAAAATACATTTTACCAGAAACCAGGTTGGAAAATCTTTATTATTAGCTTTAATACATAACCCCAGTCCCCTATACTACAGACCATGTCTTATCAACATTGACATTCATTTGATCTTGATGAAAACTAATAAAAAAAATGATACAGGTTGAAAGATGATTTGAAGTGAATTGATCATGATACATATTTTATATTTAGAAAAAGCAACCAGTCAGTTGCTGTTAGAACCAGACTGGGATTCCATTCTGCAGATCTGTGACTGCATTAGACAAGGAGATGTCCAGTATGTATGATAGTGTTCTTTCATTTACCTTACTTTTGCTTTATTGTGTTGAAAGCCAGAGCAGTTAGGATGTTCTTTGTAAAATTTGATGTCTAATCACAGGGATTTTCCTAGGCCACACTTGGGTACCAAACCCCATTCTCCATTAAAAATGACCAATATTTCCTCCAATAAAATACACAAATTCCTACATACACATGTATTGTAAATTTAGAATTCTTACTAGTAAAGTTTATAGCTGAAAGATTTAAAGCCAAAGAATGAAAAATGTATCTTAATATTAATATACATGTAATTTCTTTAGTCCTGTCTTATTGTAATGAGTGATGTAAGCTGCATTGTATCATGAGATACCCATGACTTTTCACTCCTTCTTTCGTTCATCATGAATGAAGGAAGGAGTGAAAAGTTGTGGGTATCACATGATGGCTACATTACAGTTACATGTAAGTGCAGAAGTTTTCAGTATCAATATACATGAATTATGCATGTATTTCTGGTTGTGTGTTGTCAGCATGTAGCAACATAATTTAAAATTGTTACAAGAATCAAACACACAAAGCAGGGAAAAAGTGACATTTAGCAGACTATTAATTGTTATGCTTGTGACGTCATGATCAGATGTCTGACTAGTCAGACCTTATGACATTATTACGAACAGAATTTCTGATATATATCATGGCATATCATTAAACAAACAAAATGGATTGATGTATTTCTAGATAATGAATCAACTCTTGTAAAATTTAAGGGGACTATAACTATATAGAGGATGTACAGAATCCAACGACTGAATTTCCCTTATCTAATAAGTCTTTTCATCAATTCCTCTTTCCCCTCCCCTTCCTTGCACATTCTAAAGTCAAAAGACAGCTTAATATACATGTATGTCTAGACAATAGTATTCTTACATGTTCTAGTTCTGAGGATGTAACATCATTACATGTACATGTACAAAAAAAAGTACTTAAGTTATTCAGTAACACTGAATGTTTTATTCTGCATATATCATTTGAAAGTTTACAATTTGATTAAGTTGTCGTATATGTTCCCAATGTTTGTTTACCCTGGATCCAAAGTGAAATAGATAGAAAAATTCCTGTCATTATTTTTGTGTATTCATAATCTCAGGAAATATCTACAAATGTATTACTATCACATGTACATTTTGATCAAGCTTCGAGATGCCAGAATCAGTGAATTACATGTATTTATAAGTATATCTGAACTGGTTGGAGCGAAAAGGAAGGTCAACCAGTGTACATGTACCTAACAAAAGTCAGTGGTTTTTTGCCTGGGTGGCTGAGCTAAATACTTCTTGGAGTTTATTTCTACATGTATGTGGAGCCAGTGTTCTTAATACATGTTTGTCTTTGATCATAATGTAAGTTGTGAAGGGGCCATGATTAGGCAGAATTTTGAATAGATTTTATGACACTTGGGCCCCATGTTCATTCTTTTGGTGTACATGTATTGTACTTTCAAAATCATTGCCCCTATTTGAAGATTTGTCATCAGCTGTAATATCCATGATTTTACCAGTAAATGATACCAGTACTTTATTTGTACATTTGTACTTTTTGGTTTAGTTCATTTATGCATTCATTATGTTTTAGAGCAAAATATGCTGTAGGATCATTGAAGAGGAAGATATCCATAGACAATCCGCATGTTTGTATGTTTGCTTTACAGGTAAATAAATCATTAATAATTTAACATGTATGTAAATTATGTATACTATATAACATAACATGTAATACTATACATAACATTACATTTTACTGTTACTTGACTTTTTATTTATCCATCTATGATAGATACAGCAAAGTCTCCCTTTCCAGTCTGTCCATCCACTTTTTCCAGGCCAATAATTTCTGTACTTAGAATAAGTTTATACAACATACTTGGTAGAAATGTTCTTAATAGGAATGCGGTGTGTCATGTTCTCCATGTATCATGCATCTATAGTCAAGGTCACTATCAGCTAGAGAAAAAGTTGAAAAATATTCCTTAAATTTGTTAAACTTATAGACAAGTAATGTATAATGACCTTCAAATAAGTTCTAGGGATTTCAATAAGAACTGGCATACAGTGAAATGCCGCCACTTCAAATGAAGAAAATCGCCTGTCCAATTTCTTCTGATCTTGAATTTACTACTTGCATTTGTGCTAGGGCACTCAAAGTGATAGGCTTCAAATTTCTAGATCACCTTCTCAAATAATTCTTATTGAAAACCCTGAAGTTTATGTATCCAGATCAAGATGACTGTCAGCTAAGGAGACATGCTCTTGTCTTAGCAATAATTACACTTTATTAACATATGTTCATATTTGGTAGAAAAGTTCCTTATAGGAAAGTAGTTTGTCATGATCTTCACTCATGCATCCAAGTTTAAAGTACTTGTCAACTTAGGAGAAGTTTTCTTACTGGTATGTGATTAATGATTTTTACACCTTTCATAGGGAAAAAGTTCATACATGTACTTGGATGAAATGTTCTGAATGGAAAAGTGTGTGTCATTTTGATGCAAGGTCTTATATTTTAGGTCAATGTCATTGTCATTTTGAGGTGAAAGAATCATAATAAGTACTTTGAGATTTAGAACTGAAATATGTATTTGATATTCTTATGGGGGGAATACAGATCTTAATTGAATTTTATTACGTGTGAACAAATTCTGCAAGAGCTATTACACAACATTTCCAAACCTGAAATTAAGTGATGGGTGTATTATGCAATGTTGGTGTTACTCTTGTCATTGATTGTCACTACATGTATTTAATCTATTTCAAACTGAATTCATATATTTCAAATATTGTCAGAATGAAGTAATATGTAGTCTGCATTGAAGTCATGTATTTTTATCAATTGCATGGAAATCGATCATAATTCTAAGTTCACAGAATTTTTATGCTCCCTGAAAACTTTCGGGAGAGCATATACATGTAGTTCCTGTCGTGTCCGTGTGTCCGTCTGTCTCTCCGTCCGAGCTCATATCTCCTACACCTTTCATCAGAATTTGATAATACGTCACCAAAATGTTATTTAGGTTAAGAGCTTTTGGACAAAGGTCTCTCAAGGTCATTTCTGAAAGGTCAAGGTCACTTATTAACTATGACTTAAAATACCATGAAGTACTTATATCTCCTACACCTTTCATCAGAATTTGATCATACTTCAATAAAATGTTATTTAGGTTAAAGGCTTTTGGACAAAGGTCACTAAAGGTCATTTCTGAAGGGTCAAGGTCACTTATTAACCATGAATTAAAATACCATGAAGTACTTATATTATCTCCTACACCTTTCATCAGAATTTGACCATACTTCACCAAAATATTACTGTATTCACTTGTGTATAATACACACTTTTTTCATAAAATCTGACTTTGATTTTCCAGATGCGTATTATACACGAAATCTAAAACAAGAGCTTTTTTCCCAAGACATGAGAATTCATATTTCTGCAGCAATATTGTTGTAAATGTTCGCAGACAATGATCAGAACCTGACAATTAGACTTTGCGAACCCTTACTTGACCACTGAAATGGATTTTAAACACTTGCTAAAGAGATTATTATTACAGTTTTACCTCTTTATGGTGAACACTTTACAATATGCACTGAAATGAAGATGTTTTTACAAATGAGAATAGCATATTTTAAAATAACAAGTGTCGATGCAATCCAATTATCTAATCATTGTCAATCGAGGTGAAATGGCTTCACAGTCAACCGTACACCCCGCTGGGATAATTGGTTGTTCGCATTTCATCTACCTTTACTGCTGTGTTAATCAATTTATTTCCTATAAGCATTGACACTTGAAGATAACGAGTGTAAATATATAGAAAATGGCGGCTTTGCTTCTTTACCGACATTTTATCAAGAATGCTAATTACAGTGGCTAATTGTTACAATTTGATTAACCATTCTTTACAGTTTCCTTTCTACAATGTATGAACACAATGTTTGGATCACAAATCAATTTTATTACGGCAATTGGGTTTATCCCAGTCTTTGAATATTCTAAGGTTCAGACTCATAACCAATTGTGTTTTCCATAACGTAAAATCTGTTTGTAATAGAGATTTTTTCTAGGTAAACTTAAGGTTCTTGATCACTTGCTTATGCGGCAATTTTACTTGCATATTATACACGAGATGTAGACTTTTTCTCCAATTATTTTCCAAAAGTTGGGGGTGCGTATTATACACGGATGCATACTATACACTAGTGAATACAGTATTTAGGTTAAGGGCTTTTGAACAAAGATCTCTTAAGGTAATTTCTGAAAGGTCAAGGTCACTTATTAACTAAGACTTAAAAAACCATGAAGTACTTATATCTCCTACACCTTTCATCCGAATTTGATCATACTTCACAAAATGTTATTTAGGTTAAGGGCTTTTGGACAAAGGTCTTTCAATGTCATTTCTGAAAGGTCAAGTTCAAGATAAAAAGTTTTATTTACTAACTAATCAAGGTCAAACTTACTCATTTTATTTTAAGATATTGTGATCACTTGTTGTTCTACAGTTGACTCAATTGGATATCCATATGATACATGCACATGTACATTGAGATTTGAAATCATCATCAATTAATACAATGGTTTCTTATATATCAAATCATTCATTTCATTCATTATTGCTGTGATTTTTGGAGCATCCATCAGTTTTACTGATTTTTTTTTTTTGTATATGAATTGAGTCATCAGTTTTCTGCATTATAAGTATAACTGCCGTTCAGGGAGCATCCATCAGTATTACTGATACTCTTGTTGCTTATGACCCAAGGTTCTAATTGAAGGTAACCCAATGTCATTTAGAAATTGTCACTTTCATCAATTAGACTGAGATGATATCTTTCTACCAAAAGCATAAAACTGCATTATACCTTATACAGTGCTACTGGACCTAAATAATATTACTCTAATTTATATCTCGAGGTCAAGGTCATTCAGATTAGGATTAAAATTCTCCATGTTTTGTTTATCATTAGCTTTCAATCAACAAACTGTCTGTGCATATCCAATCAGAGTGTAAGACAAGATGATGTTTAGTGTGTCACATGATGATGACTATTGATCTTAAATGTGTAATGTAACGCAACTCTCTCAAGTGATTTTGTCAGTGAAATTGTTTCGTTTATAGAATATATATATACATTGCTATCCATAGAATCATGATTATGAGATAATTAGATGTGTAAATGTTGTATTTACCTTTTCTGTTTATTTATTGCAGACATTGGAGTCATGTGTTAAGAACTGTGGATCCACTATTCATGATGAAGTTGCTACAAAAGAATTCATGGAATTTTTAAAAGATCTGGCAAAGGTAATAATTCTCTTTACTTCATGTGTTAGTCATGTAGTTCTGATTTTGATAAGTGCAAAAGAGCAAAGATACATTTGTTAGTAAACAGTCTCTTGTTCAATCTTATATCTGGACATTAATAATAGCCGGGATATGAACCAGAATAAAGTTGCTAGTGTTACCAAACAAAAATATTTCCTAAATGTGATGTAGTAAATATTTGTCTATTTTTAACTTACCAAGACGAATGTCCAGAAAGCTCTTGTCATACCCATTAAAGACAGGGCTGTAATATTTTACATATGTATTCTTTGTGCCAAGACCTTTCATTTGTTACCAAAATTTTTGACCTGGTGACTTTGAAGTTTGACCTACTTTTAAAAAATTATAACCTTGATAATAACTTTTGAACAGTAAGAGGTGAGGCTTAAATATTTCATGTGTGTATTCTTGTGACAAGACCTTTCATTATAAATCAGAAAGTTTTGTTTTGACCTTGACCTTGAAATTGACCTACTTCGACAAAAATTTAAACCTGGATCATAACTTTAGCACCATCAGGTAGTATCTGGGGACCACTATATAGGACCAGGATTGGTTGTTCTAGAAAAAAAAATATTGACCTGTATATGAAAAAAAGTATTTAGCTGTTTGAGAAAATAACTAATACATAGTGTTATCTACTAATTAATTTGTATGCATTTTTGCAGAACAAGCCAGATCCAGTGAAAGGCAAAGTGTGTGAAATGATTCAATGCTGGTCACATGCCTTCCGCAATGAACCAAATTACAAAGTGGTGCAAGATACATTTAATTTGATGAAAATGGAAGGTTAGATAATTTACCTTTCTATGCCCCTGTTACAGTTATAGCCTTGAACACTAAGTATTTGTTCCCTCATGAAGAGACATCAAATCATTGATTGAAACTCCTCTGTATGAATGTCAAAAATAGAACATGATTTAAAGATAACTTTTAAGTCTGTGTGAAGGTAGGTATGACCATTTCAAAGTAAAATTGGAGTTATGTACTGATTATGTAGTTAGATATGAGAAACCCAAGTACAGAACCTAGGTATAAAGTCTTCATAGATAGTCAGAGAGTTGAGACATCTATAGGAATTAACTTCGCCACCATTAACTGCAGTCCTAATGTTAAGGGAGGAAATAAAACATATTCCCACAAAAATGACGTAAGGATGAATGAAACGTTTTTGTGATGTCATAAGGTTGCTAACGTTTAGCTATGAGTTTTTAACTCATAGTAAACAAGTGCCACCTAATGGATGATAGTAAACGGCTAAGCTCATTGAAATGGAAATTATTATTCACATTTCATGTTGTCATTCACTTGTTTACATCCAAATTTTAATATTTCATATCATTATAGTCGACTTAAAGTCTGTAGCAAGTGATTTTTAGTTTTAACTTTTATTTCTCTTAATTTCTAATAATCTAAAACTAGAAATTTAAGAAATTTCTTGCTTGATGTAAAAGCATTATTGTTTGGATGTAAACAAAAGAATGACAAAATGAGATGTGAATAATGAAAAAGTTGTTTTTTTTCAGCTCATATTGATCCCTTTCTTTAGAAGATCTCAAATCCAGTTTTAAGCTTGGGTTTGAAATTTCTGACCAGGAGTAACAGACCTTTGCACTTGACACTTTCGAATCACTTTCAAACAAGCCATATTGCATTGGTACATTCAGATGTACATAAATGGATGTATTTCTAATGCATTAAGTCCCCATTTAACAATGGTAATAGCTCTTGAAAATCATACATGTGAATTTCAATAAGTAGTTTAATAGGGTTTTGAACATGTTAACACATATATTTACCAAATTAAAGTAAAAGTTGAACCTTGCCTAACCAAGTGAATTCATTATTGACCATTATTTGATAGGGTACACGTTTCCAACACTAAAGGAGGCTGATGCCATGTTTTCCTCTGAGAGAGCACCAGATTGGAAGGAAGGTGATAATTGTACCCGTTGTCGTACAAAGTTTGGTATGATGAATAGACAGGTAATTTGTTATTTTACAAAGTTTTTGAAAATTACGCCAGTAGACTTGAATATCATTGCTTATAAAAGGAAAAGAAAAATTAATTTATTCTTGATATTAACAGCATCATTGCCGCAGTTGTGGGGATGTATTCTGTGGAAGATGTTCATCAAAAACTTCGATAATCCCTAAGTTTGGAATCGAGAAAGAAGTCAGAGTATGTGATGCTTGCTATGACAAGATTCAACAGTATGTTATATTACATCATATCATAGAGATACTGTACTAATAAGCTTGGATGAAAAAATACATATTGTGATCAACAATACTAGCAGTTCTATTAGAATTCTGCTCAACATACGTTTTAGCGTAAAGATCCTTAATAAATTTGATATTACTAGTAAAAAGCAAGTTAAGGTTAATGAAAACTGATTTTTACATGTACTTTCAACATTTTTTTTTTCATCCAATTTCTTACATGTATTTAGACATAACAAATAATTTTTCATCCTAAATAGATGCAATCTTCAGGCTAAATCAATTACTGTAGGGAGCCTTGGTGGCTGAGTGAGCTAAAGTAATGTGCTGAGCTGGAAATTACTTTAGCTCTCTCATCTGCCAAAGACCGAGTTCAGTGCCCATTAAGGTAAATGGAAAGGTCCATTTGATTACCTGCCAAAGTTGAGTGATTTCTCAAGGCACATAATTTTTCTGATCTAATAAACAACATCCTTCTGCAGTTGTCCTGTTTTGACTTAAAACAACAAACAAACAATTACTGTGATCAAATGAAAAAAGAGAATTGTCTTTAAGAAGTCTTTTATCTTTCAAAGACCTGCAAAGAAGAAGGAGGGTGAAGATCTCCCAGCAGAGTATCTGTCAAGTCCATTATCCAAGCAAAAACAAACCCCACCCCAGAAGTCAGAGCAAGAAATTCAGGAGGAGGAGGAGTTACAACTGGCACTCGCTCTGTCACAGAGTGAAGATGAAGCCAAACAAAAGGAGGTATATAAATTGAAAATTTGATTAATTTTCAAGTGAAATGAGGGATATGACATGAGTGTTACTCATAATATGACTATGGTTTCCAAACACCAAAGGTCTTATACACAGGAAAGAGGAAAAACACTGTTAATATGACATTTATAGGGCCTGGCAAATGTCAAGGGACGAAGGATTGAAGGTCGCACAGCAGGGTCCTGCATGACTTAAGTTTTCTAGTACATGTATCTAGAAATGTTTAGATCTTAAGAAATGGTCTGAGTGATAACTGTGTTTAAGCTATATGTTGTTGATCACATGAACTTCTCATCTGTTAGGTAATCGGTGTTATTAACAAGATTTGACATCTAAGAAAGTCTGCCAGTGACCTTTTATTGCTGATGGTTTCAACTCCCCAAGGTTTTGTTACGATTCATTTACTATATTGTGTGTATTTAAGTGTATTGCAATATATAAATCATATTAGCCTTATTCATTAAGAATATACTCTAATGCTGAAGGTGAATTGACTTATTCCTTTTCTGAATGTATACATTGATCTTGGATTTTAAGAGAGATAGACTACGTAAGAATTATGGGATGTATGGAGGTGGAAATACTACAACATCTTCGGCTCCTTCCACTACCTACACTCAGCCAGCTGTAAGTACATTTATAAAACTACAGGTCATCATTATGTAAACAGATGTGAATAACAATAAAAGCATATTAAGTCGAGTTATCCTTTAAATAACATCCTTCTGTATAGTTCTAAATGTTGATTCTTGTTTTTCACAAAATCATTCTTAAATTTTAGCCTGTTTCGGCTCCTATGATCGACACAGATGATATGGATCCAGAACTTGCTCGTTATCTTAATCGTAACTATTGGCAACAGAAGTCAGAGGACATTAAGACTAATCCATCTAATACCAACATAGCTAGCACCACAACACCATCAGCTCCTGTAGCCACCACTGAACCTAAGCAGGCAGGAGGCAAAGTAGTTCTTGAGGTGAGAAAATTATTATTCAATATCTGCACCCCTTTAGATAAGAAGATAAATGAGCTTAAATAACATGCTGTTTTATTTTTTGTTTGTTCAAACTAAGTTATATTCCATATCAAAATAAAATCAAATGTAATAACATTCACTGCTTTAGTAGAAGGTAATATCTAGTTGTGTATGTGAAAGGTGAAATAGGACTATAGAGATTTCAGTCACATTTTTATACGGCCACATAAAAATGTGGGTATAATATACTGCTGTTGTCCATCTGCCTCTGTTCTACCTATCTTGTCTTCATAACTCTTCCTAAACCTGGGGGGATTTTGGTACAATGAAAGAACACCACATGAAGTTGTGCATATTGGAAGGAAAATGCGGTCAAGAAAAATTATAAAAGTTATGGCCCTTGGACTTAAATTTTCTTGAAATACTTTGTCTTTGCACTTGGTACAAAGAAAGAATGCCCTGTGAAGATGTGCATATTGGAAGAAGAATGCTGTCCCTCCCAAAAATTAAAAGAATTATGGCCCCTTGAACTCGGATTTTTCTATGTTAAATACCTTGTCTTCGCAACTCCTCGCAAACCCTTTGATGGATTTTGATGAAATATGGTACAAAGAAAGATCACCTTATGAAGATATACATATTGAACAGAAATTTTCACCTCTCAGAATTTAATACAACTGTGGTTGGTGTATTTATGAAAAAAAAGGGGGGTTGTCAACATTGGAAATGGTGAATGTGCAATGAAGATCAATTAACTTACAAACAGTTGAAGAAGAAATCTTAACTATTTTATCAGTATCAAAGGTAATCTAAATTTACCACAGTTGGATTAGATATTGAGTTCTAGTTTGTATGACACCTTGGATAATAAAATGCAGGCATATTATGTACTTCTCTAAAACATAGTGGTGTGATCCAGGAGTTAAATCTGGATTGTCTTCATCACAAGCCAAGTGGGAAAACTGTATACTTAAGTCCGTCTCCAATGGCCTTGAAATGAAAAAGAAAGTCAAACTGTAAAACAACAAACATACAGGGTTAAAATTCAGAAAAAATATATTCAAAAGCAAGAAACATACAATGTTGACAACACTGATAATATTCAGATTTCTAATGAAGCGATAAGAATCATCTGAACATAATCATAATTTCTTTTCTTTGTAACAAGTTCTCACAGTATTTGTATGTCTGCCTTTTCTTTGAAGCGCTTAATACTCATTATATTTATGAATCTAATACTTTCCTTATATTCACAGGCATACCAGAATGGAGCAGATGAAAATGACCAGGAACAGTTTTTACGTGCTTTGAATAGCAGTTTAGAAATATTTGTAAACCGGATGCGCAGCAACTCCCAAAGAGGTCGCAGTATAGCTACAGATTCTTCAGTGCAGTCTTTGTTCAATGTGATTTCCAACATGCACCCACAGCTTATGAAGTACACCCAGGAACAAGAAGATATGAGAGGTATGTTAGGTGTACATTTTGACAGCCGTATACCCAGTAAGTTTATAGGGACTGAACATATTCCTATAACCTTTAAAGTTTTTCTTATGGGACATACTTAGTATTACAATGAGACCATATATCATGTGCCTGGCAGATCATTACATATGTATGTCTCAATATACCATGTACAGTTCATGGAAGTTTATATATCACAAATACTAAAGAGGGAGGGATTATCTTGTGGTTCATCTTATGAAAAGTGCTTATTTATTTCATGAATGATTTCATGATAGGAAGTGTAAATTCGTGAATATGAGATATATATCTTATGAATGACAGAAAATCTGCTTCTGTTGGTGATTTTTTTATGGATTGGTCATTTTATGCCTCCGGGTCGATAGATCGAGGGCATATTGTTTTTGTCCTGTCTGTTTCTCTGTTTGTTTGTTTGTCAGCTGTCATCTTTAACCTTGTCTATAACTTTTGAACTGTGAGAGATAGAGACTTCATATTTGACATGCATACTCAACTAATGAAGCCCTTTCAGTTGACACCAAGCTTGATGACATTAGACCTTTACAGTGACCTTCAAGCTAAAAAATAACTTTTTGAACTTTGATGGCACCAGGGGCATTAGTGTTTCACAAACACAGCTTATTTTTTTTTTCTTTTTTTTATGCCCCCACCATGAAATGGCTGGGGACAAAAAGTGTTACCGTATTCTGTCATTCTGTCATCATCCAGTTTCCATTCATTTTCTCTTTGAAGGATTGATGGATTAAATTGATATAGGATATACAGATGTATCAAGGGAAGACACAGGTCAAATTTGAATATGAGTGTTGTCCGTCAATTTTTGACAGAGTAATTGCCCTTGAACATAGCAAATTTCTTAAAAATTAGTTTCTGCTCATTTTCTCTTTGAAGGTTTGATTGATTAAATTAAATTGGGTATATAGATGTATCAAGGGAAAATGCAGGTCAAGTTCGAATATGAGTGTGGTCTGGTAATTTCTGTCAGAGTTATTGTCCTTGAACATGGAGAATTTCTTAAAAATGAGAGTTTCCACTCATTTTCTCTTTGAGGGTTTGATGGATTAAATTGATATTGGGTGTATAGATGTATCAAGGGCAAATGCAAGTCAAGTTTGAATATGGGTGTGTTCCGGTAATTTTTGACAACTTAATTGCCCTTGAACATTAGAAATGTTTTTGAATTTTCAAATATTAGTTCGCTGGCAATTATATTTCACTATATTAGCTACCAGCAGTGGCATCTGTGTCGCACCAACACATTAAAATTCTAGGGTTTCTTTTGTTTTTTGCGCTTCATTGATGTGTATTGGCAGTAGGGATTGGAAAACAAAATATTGAATTTTCTTTCCATTCCATACTGCCAATACACACCAATGAAGCATAAAAGCATAACAACAATCATTATATTTACATTATGATTTCTGTTTTGTCTATTTTTTACTCAATGTGTCCCTGACCTCTGTTTATAAATTGTATATCTATGATGATGGAACAGCAATATAATGTTTATTCATGATCGACAATTCTTAATTTGATTTACAACACGAAAATGAACATAAACAATCTATATATGTCAAGTGAGAACATTTTGATAAAAATAGAACAGCGTTCCCTGGTATGTGGTATAAATCTGTGACACTTTTAAGTCACATGATAGCCAATTGGTATTATTGATTGCCATTACCAAAAATTATTGTGCACTTTTGTTAGTACCTTCAGTTAAGCGAAATGCAGTTGGAATGTAAATATTGTGTTATGTGATTAGACTTTCAGAGTTTAATAATTTCTTATTTTACATCAAAAGCTCATTATGAGTCCCTCCAGGATAAGCTTGCCCAGCTACGTGATGCCCGGGAAGCATTAGATGCCCTACGAGAAGACCACAGAGAAAAGAGACGTAGAGAACAAGAAGAATTAGAAAGACAGAGACAAATTCAGATGGCTCAGAAACTCGAGATCATGAGGCAGAAAAAACATGTAAGTAGACTGCAGTAACATGTAAGTAGACTGCAATAGCATGTAAGTAGACTGCAATAGCATGTAAGTAGACTGCAGTAGCATGTAAGTAGACTGCAGTAACATGTAAGTAGACTGCATTAACATGTAAGTAGACTGCAGTAGCATGTAAGTAGACTGCAGTAACATGTAAGTAGACTGCAGTAACATGTAAGTAGACTGCAATAACATGTAAGTAGACTGCAGTAGCATGTAAGTAGACTGCAGTAACATGTAAAAGACTGCAGTAACATGTAAGTAGACTGCAGTAGCATGCAAGTAGACTGCAGTAACATGTAAGTAGACTGCAGAAACATGTAAGTAGACTGCAATAACATGTAAGTAGACTGCAATAACATATAAGTAGACTGTAGTAGCATGTAAGTAGACTGCAGTAACATGTAAGTAGACTGCAGTAGCATGTAAGTAGACTGCAGTAGCATGTAAGTAGACTGCAGTAACATGTAAGTAGACTGCAATAACATGTAAGTAGACTGCAGTAGCATGTAAGTAGACTGCAGTAACATGTAAGTAGACTGCAATAACATGTAAGTAGACTGCAGTAGCATGTAAGTAGACTGCAGTAGCATGTAAGTAGACTGCAGTAAAATGTAAAAGACTGCAGTAGTATGTAAGTAGACTGCAGTAGCATGTAAGTAGACTGCAGTAACATGTAAGTAGACTGCAGAAACATGCAAGTAGACTGCAATAACATGTAAGTAGACTGCAGGAACATATAAGTAGACTGTAGTAGCATAAAAACATGCAAGTAGAATGCAGTAGCATGTAAGTAGACTGCAGTAACATGTAAGTAGAGTGCAGTAACATAAAACATGTAAGTAGACTGCAAAAACATGTAAGTAGACTGCAAAAACATGTAAGTAGACTGCAGTAGCATAAAAACATGCAAGTAAACTGCAGTAGCATAAAAGATAACTTTGGGCAAGTTTGCATTCCTTTCAATCAGCATCAGAAATTAACATGGACTTTATAATTTGGCCCAGGTACCTTGGTTTTGTATGTATATATCATAATATTTTTATATTTATCTTTTTGACCTTATTTCAGTACATAATCCAGAAGTTCTTCTTGAATTTTGTTGTTCATATGACATTTGTTATACCCTGCTGTCTTGCCATGTTGGCAGTAAATGGGGAAAATGTTGATCATAGGGGGTTTTTTGTGATTCCATCCTGCTTGGCTAACTGTATCCACCATAAATTCCCAAAACATTGAGACATAAAAAAATTCTGCCATGTAAACCTTAGATGTGGTTATAGCTAACATTATCCTCATTTTCACGTTATTCCCTTTTCATCATCAGTTATAGAATATATGTATATATTATGACTGTAGGAGTACCTTGAGATGCAGCGACAGTTAGCCTTACAAAGACTTCAAGAGCAAGAAAGAGAAATGCAAATGAGATTTGAACAACAAAAGCAGCTTACTCAGATGAGACAAATGCAAGCATATGGTTATCCCCAGGTAAGCATTTTATTCACACCATAATTTCTGGTTCATAACATGCATCCAAGTCTGAAGTGAGATACTGTGCTGAGATACTGTCTTGTGTCCTACAACTTTCAACCCTTTACTAATTGCAAGCTCTACAGGATGTTAAAGTTATCATGACATTTACATCATAGCTAATACATATAGTAGCCACGAGACCTAGTCCTTTTCATGCCCCCGGATCGATAGATCGGGGGTATATTGTTTTTGTCCCGTCTGTCTGTCTGTTGTCAACTTTCACCTTATCCACAACTTTTGAACAGTGAAGGATACAGACTTTATATTTCACATGCGTACTCAACTAATGAAGCCATTTCAAATGACACCAAGATTGATGACCTTGACAATGACATTCACGCTAATAAAAACTTTTTGGACTTTGGCACAGCTTGTTTGATGATAAGGCCTCAATTGCTTACATTGCGTAAACTTGCACTTTTGATACACCGATCTGCCAGTAAGATTCAGGACATTCTAGCATCAGAAAGGAGAAATATGCATATGAAGCAAGCATGAGAGTCTCCAATATATATATATATTTTCATCACTACTACTTGTTACATCGTCTGAATCATTTATATCACTTTTCCATTTTAATCAGAGGAAGTATTTCATAGCTGCTTCAGGTTTAATTTAAATCTCTATTTCACACTGACAAGACATCAAAATCCTACCTTACTATGTGTTTCTTAAGACACAACATTTAAAGTTGTTCAGTTTTTATGCAGTTTGTATGATTGATACATAATAAATTTATTTTATAATCATTACTCACTTTAACCATATTTCATGTGTAAATTATACTACAAGAAGACGGAGAGCGATAGCACATGATTATTGCTGTAAATTGTGCGATTGTAGGGATATGATAAATGTGCTGAAGTGTGTGATCACATGGAAATGGTATATATGTGAAATATGTGTGACTGCAGGAATAGGGGTAAATGTTTTCATTCATTCCAGAGTAGCTTATTATCACAAAACTTGTCATAATTAAGAAGGGGAGTGGATTATCTCATCAGGATTTGTTATAATCTCTATAAATTAATCTTAGGACTGATCTAGACTTAACACTCGATTCTTTTTCTAAAATCTTACACACATACCAGTAATACCACTACGATATTGACAAATACAAACAACTATTTCAGCAAGGATATGGACAGATGCCTTCTATGCCAGGTATACCACAGCAGGCTTTCAGTCCAGATGGCTCCCCAATACATCAAGTGCATGGAGGTTATGCACCACCAATGGGTATGGGGAATATTCCAGGAGGAGGCATAGCACCAGGAATGGGAATGGACCCTAGTAACATGGGAATGGGAGGCCCAATGGTAGGTATGCAACCTCCTCCTAATCAACAGCAGGTGCCACCAATGTCGTATGCGCCTACTCAGTCTGGAACAAATATTACTGGAGGCCAAAGCCAATATCAGCCCCCACCAGTTTCTACCAGCTATTCCAATCTGCCAGGTTCTTACCAGACTGAGGGTGGGACTAATAACTACCAGCAATACAGTATGTCACCACCCACTAGTGGTGGACCTCCACCACCTGTCAGTAATCCAGCATATATGCCACAGCAAAATATGGATTATCCTGCTTACAATATGCAAAGTAAGTCACACATTATTTACATATTTATGCAAAACATAATTGAATGGTCAAATTTTGATACATTTTATTCAAAATGGAGGTACACTCATCCCAGATGAATTTGAATGTAGAAGAGTGTTTACTCCTTGATTTTAATCTCAGTGATGATAATTAATTTCAAAATGGTATTTTAACCTTTGATTTGATGAACAATACTTAGATCAAAGTTTAGAAGATAGCCATCTTAACCAGTAAAATTGTTTAAATGATTCTTCATTGTTTAATATGTGTCAGTTACAGACTTTCTACCTTGGCAACAGTCTTAGAATCTGTGGTATCGCTATTCCTCATGACAATATCTTGAATAAGTCCCTATGATATAAGACCCAGACAGGATGAAAATGCATGACCTTTAATTGTCCTAAATGAAAATTGGACCCATCTGATAATTAAAGTGATTGCCATTTGGGAAAACTTATCACTAAAGTGTTAATGATATGGGACTTTGACTGGATGATAGGGTATGATCTGTAGTGGGCCTTACATTAAAATCGGACTAGTAATACATTTAGAATGGCCCCCAGGTAGACTTTGAAAATCTTGTACTGCTACTCCTCTTAAATAGTATTTCTGAAGGATTTTGATTGGATGATAGGCTAAGAGTGGTAGTTTGTTTTAAATGAAAATCGGACCAGTCTGATATTCTAAATGTCCCCCATGTAAATAACCTCCTAAATGAAATTTGAACACTTCAATATTTGAATGTTTTTGTTATTGAAAATCTGTTTAAAGTATACATCCAAAAATGACTCGAGACCTAAAATATCTTCTTAAATAATAATTTGTGTACTTGTAGTTGCATTAAACTTAAAATGAGCCTATCACATTTTGAACTTTTATAAAAATCTGTGTTCTGTGTTTTCATCTTAAATTTGTATTACCATGTATGTTTTCTGTTTTTTCTCTCACAGGCATGGCTAATGCACTTCCACAGCAAGGAGGAGGTTACGGGGGACCTACACCTCCTCAGCAATCTAATCAATATATGAGTGGAGGTGGTAACCAATCAGGCCAATACCAACCTCCTAACCAAGGAGGGCCCCCTACACAATACCAACAACCCATGCAGGGTACACCACAAAGTGGACAGTATCAGCCCGGAGGCCCACAGCAACACATGGCACCACCACCAGCCACACATGCCCCTCCACAATCAACACTAGAAGCTGAACTTATTTCATTTGATTGAATTTGAACAATAAGATGACAGAATCATTATCCTGTTTGTGAATGTTTAAATTTAGCACTATATGTACATGTAAATGTATATGTACATGTAAATGGAGGACTTATTTAAAAGATGAACATGTATTTAAAGGAAAAAAAAGATGGCATAAGATATTGTAGGAAATTTAATTATATAAATTAACATATAAATCTAATTCATAAGTCATTGAGTTTCATTATTATTCACATGTACTATGCTTCATATTGTGATATCCAGATTTGTATGGATACATATCATTGCTGTAATTCTGCCCATTTCACATCTTTGATTCTGTTACCATATGCATTGTGTTGTTTCTATTAAACATAAAGATTAGCTTATTATATTCCGTGTTCAGATTGATATACTCAGGACCTTTCAGGACTATTAAAAGTCTGTGATATGCTGATTAAGATTGATTATGAAATTATCAATCCTTCTGGAACACCAGGGTTTTGTTGTTTGCAGGCATCTCATGCTGTAATCAAAGAAAGTGGAAACTTTAATGAAATACTGAAATTGAAAGTATTCTGCAATCATTAAGTAAATACAGCTTTATATGTATTTATATCACATAATATGTTTGTAAAATACATATACATTTAGAATATGGAAGATTCTTACTATCTGTTTCAGCATCATGCCATTTTCTGTTGCAAGTTTTTGTACATCAGTCAGATCTCTAATACCCCAATCAGCATTTCTACAAGATAAAATATTTCTTACAATCATGTTTAAGATGGACTCAGTCACTGTAAAAAAGTGAATTTATTTCTTTAACTTTTCAAAATTCATATAAATAAAAATATCCACAATGGGGGCACCACATTAATTGCATTCGTAGCCCACCCACCCCTTTTCCCATGACAGAAAAACGATGATCCTTTTTGAATGGTAAGTGGTTAAAAAAAGTTTTATGTCAAGCGACCTGGACTCCAATACTGGTATAACAAAATGGTTTCCAACCCAAAACTCATCTATCCCCTCATCCACTGTTGCCAAATTTCAAATACACTTATGCAGACTCCCTACAGGATGAGTGGGATCCTGTATTATTTTAGAATCCAGTGGTCAAGTGAACTGGAAATTGGTGAAGATCAATGGTTTACTAATCTAGTCCTGAAACGTTACAGTGTTTTCCTACAGGAAAAAGTTTTCCTGATTTCCATAATGTGTACAAGTCTGCAAAATTATTTTTATCTACAGGAAATAAATGTTACTTTATTCTTATGGTACGCTTTCCTTAATTGCCTCCATTTCAAAAACCATAATGCATGTAATTGTGCTTTCAATAAGTTGGTGAAGTATTTAACACTTGCCCCACAGCTCTTATTTTTTACTTAAAATCAAGTATTTTTATCCAATTTTGCTTACTGAGATTTTAAACGCAGATCAAAGTTGACATTACTCTCTGGTGTAAGTTTTCCATCGACTGCAAATGGCTGTGGAAGACAATTTATATCAGTATTTCACATCACTGTACACTTTATATAGAGAAAAAGTATTAAAATTACCAAATATAGACAGTCAGATATTGTCAAAAGAAGGCATAGCTTAAATATTATATACATGTACATTGTACATGTATTTATGGCTATTCAGAAAATATATATATATATATATATATATATGTATATATATGTATGTATGTATGTAATAGAAAGAGTATTAATATACTTTACCCCATATAGAAATAAATGCCCTTTAGGTTTCAAAAGGACTCTTGCTGCTTTAAATAGGCCCTATAAAATTTAAGATTATACAATAGATAAATTTGTTTTAAGATATCTTCTTTCAAGACTTTAGCGTTATACAGAATATATCTAAAACTGTTTAGAGACTATGTGATGTTAATTTTAATTCAAAGACATGGCCTGGTCATTGAGTGTTTGTTTTGTACATCATGCCATTACACAATTGTTTTTCAAAGTTCTTTGCATTCTAACCAAATCAAAATTTGGATATATGGATACTAATAAAAAGAGGAAGATGCCTATTGAATTTGGGTCAAAGTTCAAGGTAATTACTGGTAAAAGTAGATTAAAATTATTGGTTTCAGAATGATAGTACCTCACATCCTATACAAACCAAGCCAAAGTGGCCTAGTGGATGAGGTGCTTGGCTCTCGACCTGGAAGTCCGGGGTTCAATTCTCAATGTGGGCACACCGATGCTCTGTCTTTTGGATGAGACAATAAAAGACTGAGGTCCCATGTCACAGTAGATGTGGCATGTAAAGGATCCTTCACTGCTTCAGGTGGATCTGTTGCAAAGCTATAGATATCTGTGCAATGCATCAGGCAGATACCGTCATCATATATATGAGTGAAGTAAGACAATTATCAATCCATCCTGTACAAACCGAATTTGGATGTACTAATCTTTATTAAAAGGGTAAGATGCTGATTAATTTTTGGGTCAATAGCACAAAAGTCCTGGACACCATTGGTGAAAGAAGACTAATTATTAGTTTCCAGATGATAAATCAAGTACCATGCATCCTAATGATAATTTTATCAAAAGGGGAGTTGCCTATAGATTAGGGATCAAAAGGTCAAGGGTCAGAGACAAACTTAAGATCACAGAGGCAAATGTTTGACAAATTTTGTCTAGTTCAAGAAAGCATTTTAACCTTTTGATTTTTTAAATCCCTTTAGATAAAATCCTTTGTGAGATGCAGAATTTATGAAGTGTAAGTATGTGGATTTCATTAAGTGTAAGTAATCAAGAATGTGCCCTTTGGGTATCTCACAAATATGCAGAACCATTAATAAAGGGTGCACCAGAGAAAATTAGAGTGGTACTAATGGAACATTACAATCAACATGCATGTACAATACAAGATAAGAATTGGAAGTAATCTTGCTACTTTCAACCCTGTTTCTCTGTTCTATATTTAATAAATATGTTTAATTGTAATAAGGTACAGAAAATTCACGAAGTCTGTGACATTGACTACTTATGCTGTTATTTCAGCGTATATTTGTACAATTATTTAGAGATACATGTACTTTGCATAAGAGAAAGAAGTAAATATTTGACCTTTGTGTTCCTTTAATGAAGAAAATATTGCAAAATCTTCACAATGTGTCATTTGGAACTTTGAAATGTACAGAAAATATAAAGTAAATTACTGTACATAAAAGCAATGTACTATATGTAATGTCTATCAAAACATATTCACCATAGCAGTTGCCCATGGAGAGATGTGAATCATATTTATGTTGACCATAATATCTGTTGATTTCTCTGTGAAGTCGCCTTCCCATTTCTCTACTGGAGTAGTTATATCTATTTTACAGGGATCCTTTACATTGGTCACATTGAAGTGTGTTTTGTATGCAGAAATACTGAAAGTATAAAACAATTGAAATACTGAAATTCTAAAATTTTGTGTTTGTGTATTCCTGCATATGGGTATTGTGTTTTGGAGTTAAAGAAGCTTTTCGTCGTCTTTATATTTCATTTTAGGTCACTTGTGTACTTATTTTAGAAGATTCATATTGTAGTAGAGCTCGCATTAACATTCTTTGTGTGCTAATTGTTGAATTAGCTAATATCAATACGGTATATAATCGATGATAAGAGAAGGACAGTAAGAGTTCATGCTAATTCTTGACAATGTCATTGTATCACAAACCTTTATTATCAACATCTTGTGCAATAATTTAATAGCACTTTACATCATCCATTAAACCCTTCACTCTGCAGTCAGATCCCAATTTTAAAATCTGTGCAGATGCACAACTGCAAGTGATAACCAAAATTTCATGTATTAATTATCATCAGATCAACTGTATCTATAGTATTATGGTTTAACAGAAGCATGGACAGATGTTTTAACCATCTATTTACCCTCCCTCTAGGGATCTGCACCCAATGTAAAACCCAAGTGCACAACTACAGTAGATACCCTATCATTTTCTTCCATTATTTACATTGGTTTACAAGAATTACAGACAAAAATGAAAACTAATAATACCTCACCAAGTCTCCCCTTCCACAGGAGTCGGACCCAGTTTGGAACCCAGGTGCACAACTACAACTGATACCTTTTCATATAAAATAATAAAAATGTTTGTATTCATGATGGTTTGAAGAAGAAGTGCAAATAAGTTCATGTGGATGGACAAATGCCTGCATAATATCATAATACATCCATGCACATTATATGACACCATGGGCAAGGGTTAACTTTAAGAGTGGGAACCAATCAGTAAATGGTGAAGTTTATTGTGATAATAACCTCTGTGCATGATTATAAAAGGCATGAATCCTTGTACTTAAACTGGAATCGGGATTCAGTCTCTAGGACAGGGCCTGTATGGCAATTATAGTCAAAATATGATTAATCTTTGAAAATCTTCTTCACAATCATTCCTTGTGACATTAAAATGCCTGTTCCGGAAATGAAGAGCAGAAGACCCTCTATTAAATTTGTGAAGTTTATGACTCTGGGATACTAGTTCAGACACTAGGGTGGGACTCATATAGCTACACTGAGAATTCACAGAAAATCACCTTTTTGCTCCATTGCAATGTGATGATAGTTTTATTAAACTGTATGATAATAGTGAAAGAGCATGAAGTCTACATATTACTAAACTTGTGAAATTCATGATCCCTGATTCAAGAGTTCAGACTCTAGTCTGCATAGCTACATAGTGAAAATGTTTCCTATAGTCATTGTAATTCTTCTTTAGCCTTAGTGACAATTGCTGGTAACCATATGTATAATTATAAATGAAAAGCAGAATTGTTAGATCTGTTACACCTGGGTTAGGGATTAAGGCTCTTATAGAGAACATTAGACCTAATTGTACACATAATTATGAAGACTACAAGACATTCAAACAAAACTTAAACAGTGATTCATGCTTAAATTTCACTTTAATTCTACTCTGATAACCAATAAAGCCAATGAACCTATTATTTAATAATTAACTTCTTTATTTCATTATAATTGCTATTATCATGATTATTATTAGTATTATTGCTTTCCTTTCTGCACAAGAGACAAAGGGTATACTATTTTAATGGCTTGTAGCAGAGACACAGCTCACTAGTCAGTCTGTCTTAATGATCTGTAGCAAAGAGAATGGCTTGTTTTAATGGTTTGTTGCAGAGAGACAACTCATCAGTAAATCCTCTGTAATTAGCTTCTAGCAGAGAGAACACATCAGTCAATGACCCATGGTAATGGCCTGAGACAGATACAGCTCATCAGTCAGTCCTGTATTAATTGATTGTGGTAGAGAGAGAACTCATCAGTCAGTCCTGTATTAATGGCTTGCAGTAGAGAAAGAACTCATCAGTCTGTCCTCTATTAATAGCTTGTGGTAGAGAGAGAACTCATCAGACTGTCCTGTATTAATGGTTTGTGGTAGAGAAAGAACTCATCAGTCTGTCCTGTATTACATGTAATGGCTTGTGGTAGAGAGAGAACTGGTCAGTCTGTCCTGTATTGATGGCTTATGGTAGAGAGAGAACTCATCAGTCTGTCCTGTATTAATAGCTTGTGGTAGAGAGAGAACCTGTCAGTCTGTCCTGTATTAATGGTTTGTGGTAGAGAAAGAACTCATCAGTCTGTCCTGTATTAATGGCTTGTTGTAGAGAGAGAATTCATCAGTCAGTCCAGTATTAATGGTTTGTGGTAGAGAGAGAACTGGTCAGTCTGTCCTGTATTAATGGCTTCAGGTAGAGAGAGAATTCATCAGTCAGTATTAATGGCTTGTGGTAGAGAGAGAATTCATCAGTCAGTCCAGTATTAATGGTTTGTGGTAGAGAAAGAACTCATCAGTCTGTCCTGTATTGATGGCTTGTGATAGAGAGAGAACTCATCAGTCAGTCTTGTATTAATGGCTTGTGGTAGAGAGAGAACCTGTCAGTCTGTCCTGTATTAATGGTTTGTGGTAGAGAAAGAACTCATCAGTCTGTCCTGTATTAATGGCTTGTTGTAGAGAGAGAACTCATCAGTCAGTCCAGTATTAATGGTTTGTGGTAGAGAGAGAACTGGTCAGTCTGTCCTGTATTAATGGCTTCAGGTAGAGAGAGAATTCTTCAGTCAGTATTAATGGCTTGTGGTAGAGAGAGAATTCATCAGTCAGTCCAGTATTAATGGTTTGTGGTAGAGAAAGAACTCATCAGTCTGTCCTGTATTGATGGCTTGTGATAGAGAGAGAACTCATCAGTCAGTCTTGTATTAATGGTTTGTGGTAGAGAGAGAACTGGTCAGTCTGTCCTGTATTAATGGCTTCAGTTAGAGAGAGAATTCATCAGTCAGTATTAATGGCTTCAGGTAGAGAGAGAACTCATCAGTCTGTCCTGTATTGATGGCTTGTGGTAGAGAAAGAAGTCATCAGTCTGTCTTGTAATGATAGCTTGTGGTAGAGAGAGAACTGCTCAGTCTGTCCTGTATTAATGGCATCAGGTAGAGAAAGAATCCATCAGTCAGTCCTGTATTAATGGCTTGTTGTAGAGAGAGAACTCACCAGTCAGTCCTGTATTAATGGTTTGTGGTAGAGAAAGAACTCATCAGTCTGTCCTGTATTAATGGCTTGTTGTAGAGAGAGAACTCATCAGTCAGTCCAGTATTAATGGTTTGTGGTAGAGAGAGAACTGGTCAGTCTGTCCTGTATTAATGGCTTCAGTTAGAGAGAGAATTCATCAGTCAGTATTAATGGCTTCAGGTAGAGAGAGAACTCATCAGTCTGTCCTGTATTGATGGCTTGTGGTAGAGAGAGAACTCATCAGTCTGTCCTGTATTGATGGCTTGTGGTAGAGAGAGAACTCATCAGTCAGTCCTGTATTAATGGCTTGTGGTAAAGGGAGAAATCATCAGTCAATCCTGTATTACATGTGATGGCTTGTGGTAGAGAAAGAAGTCATCAGTCTGTCTTGTAATGATAGCTTGTGGTAGAGAGAGAACTGCTCAGTCTGTCCTGTATTAATGGCTTCAGGTAGAGAGAGAATTCATCAGTCAGTCCTGTATTAATGGCTTGTTGTAGAGAGAGAACTCACCAGTCAGTCCTGTATTAATGGTTTGTGGTAGAGAAAGAACTCATCAGTCTGTCCTGTATTAATGGCTTGTGGTAGAGAGAGAGCTCATCAACTCATCAGTCAGTCCTGTATTGATGGCTTGTGGTAGAGAGAGAACTCATCAGTCTGTCCTGTATTGATGGCTTGTGGTAGAGAGAGAACTCATCAGTCTGTCCTGTATTGATGGCTTGTGGTAGAGAGAGAACTCATCAGTCAGTCATGTATTAATGGCTTGTGGTAAAGGGAGAAACCATCAGTCAATCCTGTATTACATTTAATGACTTGTGGTAGAGAGAGAACACATCAGTCTGTCTTGTATTAATGGCTGGTGGTAGAGAAAGAACTCCTCAGTCTGTCCTGTATTAATGGCTTGTGGTAAAGTGAGAAATCATCAGTCAATCCTGTATTACATGTGATGGCTTGTGGTAGAGAGAAGTCATCAGTCTGTCTTGTATTGATAGCTTGTGGTAGAGAGAGAACTGGTCAGTCTGTCCTGTATTAATGGCTTCAGGTAGAGAGAGAATTCATCAGTCAATCCAGTATTAATGGTTCGTGGTAGAGAAAGAACTCATCAGTCTGTCCTGTATTGATGGCTTGTGGTAGAGAGAGAACTCATCAGTCAGTCTTGTATTAATGGCTTGTGGTAGAGAGAGAACCTGTCAGTCTGTCCTGTATTATATGTAATGGTTTGTGGTAGAGAGATAACTCATCAGTCAGTCCTGTATTAATGGCTTGTGGTAGAGAGAGAGAACTCATCAGTCAGTCTGTCTTGTATTAATTGTTAGGGGTAGAGAGAGAACTCATCATTCAGTCCTGTATTAATGGCTTGTGGTAAAGGGAGAAATCATCATTCAATCCTGTATTACATGTAATGGCTTTTGGTAGAGAAAGAACTCATCAGCCTGTCTTGTATTAATGGCTGGTGGTAGAGAGAGAGAACTGGTCAGTCTGTCCTGTATTATTGCCTTGAGGTAGAGAAAAAATTCATCAGTCAGTCCTGTATCAATTGCATGTGGTAGAGAGAGAACTCATCAGTCTGTCTTGTATTAATGGCTGGTGGTAGAGAAAGAACTCCTCAGTCTGTCCTGTTTTAATGGCTTGTGGTAGAGAGAGAACTCATCAGTCAGTCTTGTATTAATAGCTTGTGGTAAAGAGAGAACTCATCAGTCTGTCATGTATTAATGGCTGGTGGTAGAGAAAGAACTCCTTCGTCTGTCCTGTATTGATGGCTTGTGGTAAAGGGAGAAATCATCAGTCAATCCTGTATTACATCTAATGGCTTGTGGTAGAGAGAGAACTCATCAGTCTGTCTTGTTTTAATGGCTGGTGGTAGAGAGAGAGAACTGGTCAGTCTGTCCTGTATTAATAGCTTGTGGTAAAGTGAGAAATCATCAGTCAATCCTGTATTACATGTGATGGCTTGTGGTAGAGAAAGAAGTCATCAGTCTGTCTTGTAATGATAGCTTGTGGTAGAGAGAGAACTGCTCAGTCTGTCCTGTATTAATGGCTTCAGGTAGAGAGAGAATTCATCAGTCAGTCCTGTATTAATGGCTTGTTGTAGAGAGAGAACTCACCAGTCAGTCCTGTATTAATGGTTTGTGGTAGAGAAAGAACTCATCAGTCTGTCCTGTATTAATGGCTTGTGGTAGAGAGAGAGCTCATCAACTCATCAGTCAGTCCTGTATTGATGGCTTGTGGTAGAGAGAGAACTCATCAGTCTGTCCTGTATTGATGGCTTGTGGTAGAGAGAGAACTCATCAGTCTGTCCTGTATTGATGGCTTGTGGTAGAGAGAGAACTCATCAGTCAGTCATGTATTAATGGCTTGTGGTAAAGGGAGAAATCATCAGTCAATCCTGTATTACATGTGATGGCTTGTGGTAGAGAAAAGTCATCAGTCTGTCTTGTATTGATAGCTTGTGGTAGAGAGAGAACTGGTCAGTCTGTCCTGTATTAATGGCTTCAGGTAGAGAGAGAATTCATCAGTCAGTCCAGTATTAATGGTTCGTGGTAGAGAAAGAACTCATCAGTCTGTCCTGTATTGATGGCTTGTGGTAGAGAGAGAACTCATCAGTCAGTCTTGTATTAATGGCTTGTGGTAGAGAGAGAACCTGTCAGTCTGTCCTGTATTATATGTAATGGCTTGTGGTAAAGAGAGAACTCATCAGTCTGTCCTGTATTGATGGCTTGTGGTAGAGAGAGAACTCATCATTCAGTCCTGTATTAATGGCTTGTGGTAAAGGGAGAAATCATCATTCAATCCTGTATTACATGTAATGGCTTTTGGTAGAGAAAGAACTCATCAGCCTGTCTTGTATTAATGGCTGGTGGTAGAGAGAGAGAACTGGTCAGTCTGTCCTGTATTATTGCCTTGAGGTAGAGAAAAAATTCATCAGTCAGTCCTGTATCAATTGCATGTGGTAGAGAGAGAACTCATCAGTCTGTCTTGTATTAATGGCTAGTGGTAGAGAAAGAACTCCTCAGTCTGTCCTGTTTTAATGGCTTGTGGTAGAGAGAGAGCTCATCAGTCAGTCTTGTATTAATAGCTTGTGGTAAAGAGAGAACTCATCAGTCTGTCATGTATTAATGGCTGGTGGTAGAGAAAGAACTCCTTCGTCTGTCCTGTATTGATGGCTTGTGGTAAAGGGAGAAATCATCAGTCAATCCTGTATTACATGTGATGGCTTGTGGTAGAGAGAGAACTCATCAGTCTGCCTTGTAATATAGCTTGTGGTAGAGAGAGAACTGGTCAGTCAGTCCGGTAGTAATGGTTTGTGGTAGAGAAAGAACTCATCAGTCTGTCCTGTATTAATGGCTTGTGGTAGAGAGAGAACCTGTCAGTCTGTCCTGTATTACATGTAATGGCTTGTGGTAGAGAGAGAACTCATCAGTCTGTCTTGTATTAATAGCTTGTGGTAGAGAGAGAAATTCATCAGTCAGTCCTGTATTACATGTAATGGCTTGTTGTACAGACAGAACTCATCAGTCTGTCCTGTATTAATGGCTTGTGGTAGAGAGAGAACTCATCAGTCTGTCCTGTATTAATAGCTTGTGGTTGAGAGAGAACTTGTCAATCTGTCTTGTATTAATCTTTCTTGGTAAAGGGAGAAATTCATCAGTCTGTCCTGTATTAATGGTTTGTAGTCAAGATCGAACTCGTCAGTCAGTCCTGTATTAATGACTGGTAGAGAGAGAACTCATCAGTCTGTCATGTATTAATGGTTTGTGGTAAAAATAGAACTCATCAGTCAGTCCTGTATTAATGGTTTGTGGTAAAGAAAGAACTCATCAGTCTGTCCTGTATTAATAGCTTGTGGTAGAATGAGAACTCATCAGTCAGTTTTGTATTAATAGCTTGTGGTAGAGAGAGAACCTGTCAGACTGTCCTGTATTACATGTTATGGCTTGTGGTAGAGAAAGAACTCATCAGTCTGTCTTGTATTAATAGCTTGTGGTAGAGAGAGAAATTCATCACTCAGCCCTGTATTACATGTAATGGCTTGTTGTAGAGAGAGAACTCATCAGTCTGTCCTGTATTAATGGCTTGTGGTAGAGAGAGAACTCGTCAATCTGTTTTGTATTAATCTTTTGTGGTAAAGGGAGAAATTCATCAGTCTGTCCTGTATTAATGGCTTGTAGTAAAGATCGAATTCGTCAGTCAGTCCTGTATCAATGACTGGTAGAGATAGAACTCATCAATTTGTCATGTATTAATGGTTTGTGGTAGAGAGATAACTCATCAGTCAGTCCTGTATTAATGGCTTGTGGTAGAGAGAGAGAACTCATCAGTCAGTCTGTCTTGTATTAATTGTTAGGGGTAGAGAGAGAACTCATCAGTCTGTCCTGTATTAATGGCTTGTGGTAGAGAGAAAACTCATCAGCCAGTCTTCTATTAATAGCTTGTGGTAGAGAGAGGACTCGTCAGTCTGTCTTGTATTAATGATTTGTGTTAGAGAGAGAACTCATCAGTCTGTCATGTATTAATGGTTTGTGGTAGAGAGATAACTCATCAGTCAGTCCTGTATTAATGGCTTGTGGTAGAGAGAGAGAACTCATCAGTCAGTCTGTCTTGTATTAATTGTTAGGGGTAGAGAGAGAACTCATCAGTCTGTCCTGTATTAATGGCTTGTGGTAGAGAGAAAACTCATCAGCCAGTCTTCTATTAATAGCTTGTGGTAGAGAGAGGACTCGTCAGTCTGTCTTGTATCAATGATTTGTGTTAGAGAGAGAAATCATCAGTCAGTTCTGCATTAACTGTTTGTGGTAGAGAGAGAACTCATCAGTCAGTCCTGTATTTATGATTTGTGATAGAGAGAGAAATCATCAGTCTGTCCTGTATTAATGGCTTGTGATAGAGAGAGAAATCATCAGTCCTGTATTATTGGCTTGTGGTAGAACTCACCAGGCAGTCCTGTATTAATGGTTTGTTATAGAAAGAGCTCATCAGTCAATCCTGTATTAATGGCTCGAGGCAGAGAGTGAGAATTCAACAGTTGGTTGGTTGGTTGGTTGATTGGTGTTTTACGTCGCTTTCAACAATATTTCAGTTATATCGCGACATGGAAGCAGGAGGTTACCAACCTCTTAAACATAGTGGCGCAACCCGGGAATTGAACCCGGATCGTCGGCGCCGCAAGCCAAGCGCTTAACCACTACACCACGCCTGCCCCTAAATTCAACAGTCAGTCCTGTATTAATTGCTTGTGGTAGAGAGAAAACTCATCAGTCTGTCATGTAATAATGTTTTGTGGTAGAGAGAGAACTCATCAGTCTGTCCTGTATTAATGGCATGTTGTAGAGAGAGAACTCGTCAGATGCTCCTGTATTAATGACTTGTGGTAGAGAGAGAACTCATCGATCCGTCATGTATTAATAGTTTGTGAAAGAGAGAGAACTCATCAGTCATTAGTGTATTAATGGCCTGTGGTAGAGAGAGAACTGGTCAGTCTTTCCTGTATTAATAGCTTGTGGTAGAGAACAAACTCATCAGTCTGTCTTGTATTAATGATTTGCGTTAGAGAGAGAATTCATCAGTCAGTCCTGTATTAATTGTTTGTGGTAAAGAGAGAACTCATAAGTCAGTCCTGTATTAATTGTTTGTGAGAGAGAGAGAACTTGTCAGTCTGTTTTGTATTTATGATTTGTGGTAGAGAGAGAAATCATCAGTCAGTCCTGTATTAATGGTTTGTGAGAGAGAGTGAACTTGTCAGTCTGTTTTGTATTTATGATTTGTGGTAGAGAGAGAAATCATCAGTCTGTCCTGTATTAATGGCTTGTGGTAGAGAGAGACCTCATCAGTCAGCCCTGTATTAATGGTTTGTGGTAGAGAGAAAACTCATCAGTCAGTCCAGTATTGATGGCTTGTGGTAGAGAAAGAACTCATCAGTCAGTCCTGTATTAATGGCTTGTGGTAGAGAGAGGTCATCAGTCTGTCCTGTATTAATGATTTGTGGTAGAGAGAGAAATCATCAGTCAGTCCTTGCAGTCCTGTATTAATGGCTTGTGGTAGAGAGAGAACTCATCAGTCAGTCTTGTATTCATTGTCTGAGACTGAGGAACAGCTTGTCAGTCACAATCTTGTATTAATGGCTTGTTGCAGGGAGACAGCTTATCAGTCAATCGTGTGCATTGCATGCTAAGCTTGTAGCAGAGAAAACTCATCAGTAATTGTCCTGTGTTAATGGCCTGATACAGAGACAGCTTATCAGTCAAGCTAGTTACAGTAGATGTTGACATAAAAATTTTCTCACAGCTTCAAGTCAGTCCACCGTGTAAGTCTAAATTTCTATACAATATTGCATCATGAGGCAAATGCCATCATCATATAAGTAAAATAATATTATGTTGACAATGCATAAACAGTTAAGAAGGAACATCTTTATGTTTGCAACTAGAGTCGAAGTTGGTCAATATGCTAATTAAAATATGCGAGACATACCTATTTAAGGAAATTAAATTATCAAATTATAATTTGAATAAATGTGCATACCCTTCAAAGTATTAAAAGATGCTGGCAGGGACTGTGAAATTTTTAAGCATTAATTAACAAGATGAGGAAAGGGCACAGTATTGTAGATTTTGGAAGATATGAAATTTTATGAAATTGCATGTTCTCCACTATTGCTGGTCATGCTTGGAGATAATTTAGATATATGTCAATATGACCTTGATCCATGATGAAACATGTATATCTCAATCAAATATCAGCTGAGTTGTACAGATCAGTCTTACCTAATTCTAGAATTGACAAAAAGAGTACATATTGCTCAACACGAGAATATATCTTTTAAAGATTAATTTATCAGTAACAATGTTGACTATCTGATTATTAATGAATTATTTTATTATTTAGTCACCTATTTAGACTCTCTTTCTCAATATCACTTGGTTGCCAAACAACATCAGTATAATGCTGTGCAAACAATGTTATATGTGATCCTGTGCCAGACGCTATCTCTAGGCCCGACCCTTGTATGGTCTGAGGAACATGCTGCTTTATGACTTTAAGTATTTGCTCTTTGTTTCTTTCTGCTGCAGGTGCTTGAATCATTTTCTGCAAGTAAAAATGTGTGTGAGTTACACAGTTAGCTATAGGTTATATCAAAGACGTGTATGGCTATAAATCATATATGTCCATGATTTTATTGAATATGATTGTACCTCTGACATACATGATGATATAATTTCTGTATTAATCTAACTATGAAGGACAAGTGTCCAACCCTAAACCCTACAAATAATAATTGTGATTAAAAGCAAGTAATATCATAAACACAATGTACCTCCAGCGCACTAGTCCTATAATGTGTGACCTCGGCCTTCTTTATATTTAGCCGACAGGCCGAGTCCCAAATATAAAGAAGGCTGCATGAGGTCATAATTATGTAGGACTACCAGCACACATGCATACACTAGAGGATATTGGGTAATGAATAGGAATTATACTCCGCTCCTTAAGATTGCAGGGGCTATTATCGCGGTACAGTACCCCTAATGGGAATGGTGCGGCTTGGCAATAACACTGTACATATAATGGACAGTTGGTCAATGAGTTCATCGATAGTAATACGATTAATATAGCCAACTGACTATAGAGTCCTAAGGTGGGACAAAACAAGTAGAAAAAAAATGTGCGCCGCCCGGGAATCGAACCCGGGTCGCAAGAATGGGAATCTTGCATGATACCACTACACCAGCGGCGCTTTGCTCGGAAGGTTGACAATATGCTAAATAAACTTTAGTCACGTGACATAGATTCACTAAAATAAGCCATCATCAAATATTTTACAATATGCCGTTATTATTTCAATCATCATTTAACATTAAAATTTACCCTTAGTTAATACAATACCCGTGAAAGCTTGAAACTTGACGATATGAAAATCCGAGCGAGCACATACATATGACAACAAAGCTTTTTTTGCGCATATTTCCGGCGCAGGAAGCAAAAATTACGAGGATGTATGTATCGAGAGGCCCGAATAAGATAGCTACGAGCGCACGTCGTGGTTAGTATTTTGCTTATATCTATACTAATATGCCAGCTAAAAATACGTTCTATGTATCTTTTGAAAGGTGGTGTTTCGCTGGTCCTTTTTAAAGTGGTTTTGTAACTTTTACAGGTCTAACGAAACCGCTGGATAACCTTGAAAATAGAGACACAGAAAAACAGAACGGAGGTCCTATAAATATGAGGTAACTTGATATTTGTGCACATAATGTGTAATGAGAGGTCGTATTTATAACTTTATCGTTGTGTCTTCTCTACTAGACGTTTTAGTTATTGTCATTCGAACATAGGCTTACCATCATTGTTTAGTTTACAAAGTCACAGAACACGTGGTGGTCACTAAAGAGGATTAATTTGCATATTCTTGAACACATATGATATAATGACATTCTTGACTTAAACTGGATTTGTACTGTATATTAAAACTATTGGTTAAATTAATATTGTTAATTGAGGGCTAGATATATATTCGTAGACATCTAAGAAGTATTAAGAACCTTGTGTTTGATCTGATGCAATTTGAGATAATAGAAATTAAGAAGAAAGGGGAGAGGTACGTGTTCTGCAGTAAGTACTCCACAAAATACAGGTGCTGCTGCAAGTAGCAATACAGTGAATACCAATGCTGTTTTAATTTCACAGTGAAGTGCACATTGCATTGTACTAGATGCTATGATACAAACTATGACACCTACAAATGTGAGAATTACATTTGGGCAGTAGTGAACAGGTGCAATCCCTTTTAATTTTATGGATTGCACCACTACAGTACATGTATGTTTACAAGATTGGTAACTTCCTGCTTCCTAGTTGAGGTTTACATATTAATTATAAAGGTGGCTGTGTCTTACACAGTGGTTGTTACCATAGGAAAGTCATAATGACAAGTAATACCCATATGAAAACAGTCTTATATTATTACATTTCATAAATATCAGGTAACATGATACAGTGTGTATCCAGTTGTCACATCAGATTGATGATCAGTGAATGTTTATATTTTTCCAGTTGAAATATTCACATTATATTGTTTGTAGCTAATTTTTGATAAATGAGATGGGAGTTGTGGAAAACTTTAGAAGTAGTTGTCTTGCACTGACATTGGTCATGTATTATTTTTCTCAAAGCCATTATACTTATAGTGGACATACCTTTCTTATTTCAAATGTAATTGTCTTTAATACTTGTGTAAAATAATTCTATGTGCATTATAAATATTAATTCGTAACAAATAAAGTGGTCAAATTCTGCAGACTCTTGGCCTCGGTTTGAATTCATAGGGCGTAGTCAGCCTAGAGTAGCCATGTGTTTGAATCTGGCGGTTAATCTCTTTCATTTGATGACATATTTTCAAGTATTGCATACGATTCCATGACGTCACTACTGCAGTACATGTTTACAAGCGCATCATGTGTAATAAAGATCCTCTAGATAAAAAACGTGAGCGCAAAAAAAAAAACGTGTTGCAAAATAAATGTATTTTATGTTAAACATCTGTAAGAAGTAAACTTGGAATGATGAAAAGTAATATTTCAATATATTTGTCGCATGCATTTGTACTGTGTAAAGTTAGTTAACTAGCTAGTCGGATCCTTACGTACGTACACACTTACACCGGTTGATGAAACACACTTTTCGTTGAACTAAGAATGTACTTAAGTAGGCTTAAGCCATTGGTGTAAGATTCAGTTAGTCGAAAATTTACACATGTTGATGAAACGGGCTCCTGCTCTGTGCATTAAAATGCAGAGTGTATTGTTAAAATAACTCTGTTTCTAAGTCATCAAATACAATAGTGACCATCTGTTGCCCTACATCAAATGATCAATACATGTACAACACCACAAATCAACCTGGTCTACAAGTACAGTTAGTTGATATTTTTATGGGTATGCTGTGTCACATAAAATAAAAGGATAGATTATAACATAAAGTGCTTATTTTAATGGTGCAACATCGCTTAACATAGCATAACAACAGGAAAATCTTGTCTCCTGATGCTTGATTAACTTTGTACTTTTATAGCACAAATATATATCGAAGAATGATACCTGCTTTCAGTAATTGTTCCTCATGCATTTTTATATATAAAATTCTCATTTTCCTTTCAGTTCTCCTAAACCAACATTTCATCACACTCAAAATCACATGAATGGGAATAGAAAGGTTCAGAGAATGAATAGTGGCCCTCAAGAACCATTATTTCAACAACACGAAGAACTTGTGCATTATTTAAATGATGGTGAGTTACTCAAAGAATCTTGGCTCAGTAGTTGTGGTATCACTATCAGTACAAGATATAAAAGTCCTAAGTTAGAATCCCATTTGCATCTTGTCGATTTCCTCTCTTTTGATTGAAGTGAAAACCAAGGCCTTATGTTGTAGTAGATGCTGGCATGTATTTAGGATGTTTTTGGTAAGTCTTTTGTATATGTAAAAACTTACCTAACAGTGCACCAGACAGGTGCTGCCACCACTATACAGATGAAGTAAACCTGGTGGGACACTGAGATTAAAGCAACCAATAAATCAAACTCAATCTCTGTGTTTTGTTTTCTTTTCCTGATAGATTTTCTGCTCCATCTAGTTCTCACCAATATTACAAAGGTTCTTTGAATTTGGTATTTATTTTTCAGCCTGGAGTAAGGTGAGCCGTGAATTGGAACATCAGAAAGAGAATCAAAGTAAGTTATCTAAAATTATGTACATTCACATGTACACAAATGTAAGCAATGAATGAATAGTCAGTAAAAGTCATAAGAAATATATTTATTGTAAAACATGAAATTTGAGATCTGCTGGAAAAGTCTTAGTAGATTACTATTTTCCCTCAGTAACAAGATAGGTAAATTTTCCCTCAGTAACAAGATAGGTAAATTTTCAAACATTTTACAAATTTAAATTCAGATTGATTTCATTATATTTTCAGGAACGCCTATCTTGTACAAAGAAAAACAGCCTAATCCTCTATTATCAGGTACATTATTTCTAAAGTTAATTATTTATCCTGGTGTAAGGTATAGTACTTCAAACGTTACTTAGTTATTTTAATTCATATCAGTTGTTACATGTACATGCATTGTGATAGGCCCAAAGCATAAAATGTACTTGCCACAAACCTATTCACTCTGACATAATAGATATATTTATACATGTATCTTCAAAATTTTGTATATATACTGTAAACATACATGGAAAATGACATGACCTAACACTTCTGTAGAATATTGTTTAAAGAAACATGTTTATAAACCTAGTAACTGTATTCATTGATTGAAAATACCTCTATATTTTGAGCACTGTATTTTGCAGCACATTAGTTGTCATTGTTGTTAGTCCTCTATAGCAACATACACAGTCAAGTGAAAATACTTTAGTCATAACTTTATATGGTTAGATTCATAAATGATTGCTGTGATTTGATATTTGTATTTCATTATGCCCTGTTCAGATATGGCAGGGAACATTAAGTGTATGCTTTGTCCGTCCTTCCGTCACACATTTGGTTTCTGGATGATAATTCATGTACCTTTCATCATATTCAAACCAAATTTGAGTGCTTGCTTACTTATCAAGAGAGAAAATACCCTATTGATTTTGGGTTCAAAAGGTCAAAGGTCAAGGTCACAGCTGAGAAAATAAACTGTTATTATTGGTTCTTTGGTTATAACTTAAGTACTTAAAGTCCTTTCATCATATTCAAAAGTCAAAGTCACAGCTGATAGAAAAGACTGAAATTATTGGTTTCTAGGTGATTTTCACATAATATACATCAGTAACTGCTCATCAGGTTTTGATCAAATTTCACATATTTTATAGGTCAAGTTCTTTTAAACAGAGGTTTGCCTATAGATTTGAGTGTCAATATGTCAAAAGGCAAAGTCACTACTGGTAATGTTTAGAGGAGTTATGGCCCATGAAACTTATGATTTAAGGAAAGCTTCGTTGCTGTTATGAAGTAAGCCTACGTGGGGGCATATGTTTTACAAACATGTTCTACCTTGTTATTTAATCAAAATATATGTATACGAGAATGATTGTGTAACAATCCTAAAAATGGGGTACCCTTTGCCCATCAAGCGTATGGGGAAAGAGTTTGTCACTTTTATCACAAAAATCTTAAATATAAATTGTATTGTAAACATTTGTAAATGGATTTTGTTATGAAACTTAAGTTTTTTTTATAGAAATTCATTGAAAATAATTTTACTTTACCTTGCAAAAATTGCATGATGGCCATAATATGTCTATTAATTCTCCTGTATGACACAGTGAGTCCTTACTATGGAAAACATTTTGTAATCACATTTACTTTGCAAGGATTTCAATTTTAATGAAATTTTCATCTTCATTACCTGTATTTGTATGTCATGCAGGGTATCATTGACAGTTAGGTAATGCGCTACGAGGGATCTTATTGTAACTTCACACATGTTAAATCTGAATTCAATATCCAGTTGATGCAAGTAGGAGAGTGTGTCCTTGTTCTTGTTAAAAGTTGGTGGTTTCCTGTGAGTGTTCCACTTTACTCCATCACTCCACGCTCACCAGCATATTGGAGAAGTAATCCTGTATATATTTCTCATCATCAGAGTTTTGTATTTAGTTTTGAGTTATGGACAGATCATTTACTATACCAGCTACACTTTAACTTGGTTTTCAGTAGAGACATGGTTTCTTACAGAATATTTCAGGTTTACACTTGAGTTGTGTCATGTTAAAAATTCAATACATGCATATAATATCTTGTAATAAATTACATTATTTGTCACAACCTGAAAAATCAAATTTTATTAATGATCAACATTGATGTTTACAAATTACAATTTTCAGGTTTCAAACCTTTTGATCTTGAGCACTACTGGGGACAAAGAAAGCTTGAAGAGTGTGGTGTACAAAATTCCAGCTGAAGAAACTTGAAGGTTCCTTTGAACCTTACATGCTACCGAATGTCTTTCAGATTTACAATGGATTTTAATATCAGATATGGCATGTTTTGTGTTTTGGTGCCATATATATCATTTAGAGCATTAATTGAATCTTGAGAAACCTTTTATGAAATTTTTTTCATTTTAATTTTAAGGTCAATTTTTAATGTAAATAATTGTGTTGTATCTCAAAATATATCAATTCAACTTGTACTATAGAGATACATTTGTAATAAATTAAGACATTTACTGAGGGTGTTTAAAGTTGTGATCAATTTTTTTTTTTTTCATTTTTTCATGTACTGGTTAATTCTCAATATCATTTTATAAAAAGGAACATTCATTTCAGAAATACATGTAAAATATTATAGGTGGATTCCACTCCAAAAGCAATTCTATTTTTGTATAATAATGTCTAGTCATTGAATATTCTTTTGTGAGATTATCTCAGTTCTGTAATATGTAATAGATTTTCTCATCTTGATAAATGAAACAGGCACTAGCACTTTTAAAGTGCGTCAATAAAGAAATCTCACTGTCATTTGTTCTCTCTTTTTTTTCTGAAAAGTTGTATAAAGATAAATGTACAATATGTAGTATCATGGTACACCCTGTAATGAAAGTATACTATGAAAGTACAGTACCATGTAATGACTCTGTGGCTTTGAGAGTTGATTGAACTACAGTGCCATGTAATGACAATGGCGTTGAGAGTTGAATGTTGATTTGACTACAGTAACATATGATGACACTGTGGCTTTGAGAGTTGTTTGAACTACAGTAACCTGTGATGACACTGGCTTTAAGAGTTGATTGACTACAGTGCCATGTAATGACACTGTGGCTTTGAGAGTTGATTGGACTACATTGCCTTGTAATGACACTGTGGCTTTGAGAGTTGATTGGACTACAGTGCCATGTAATGACACTGTGGCTTTGAGAGTTGATTGGGCTACAGTAACCTGTGATGACACTGGCTTTAAGAGTTGATTGACTACAGTGCCATGTAATGACACTGTGGCTTTGAGGGTTGATTGGACTACATTGCCTTGTAATGACACTGGCTTTGAGAGTTGATTGGACTACAGTGCCATGTAATGACACTGTGGCTTTGAGAGTTGATTGGACTACAGTGCCATGTTATGACACTGTGGCTTTGAGAGTTGATTGGACTACAGTGCCATGTAATGACACTTTGGCTTTGAGAGTTGATTTGACTACAGTAACATGTAATGACACTGGGTTTGACCCCAGTACCATGTACTGAGAGTTGACTGGACTGCAGTGCCATGTGGTAACAGTGGTTTTGACCACAGTACCATGTGATGACACTTTGGCTTTGAGAGTTGAATGGACTACAGTACCACACGATGTCATTGGGTTTGAGAGTTGATTCGACTGAAGTACATGTTATTGAGGCCTCTCATCTCTAAAATCTGATCTTTGTAGGAGATAGTCCAACATCATGCTTGCCTGCCAGGGTTCAGTGGTTTTCACCAAGAAACATCTTCCACCACTGAGCACTGCTTTCAACATGCACTATGAACTAATCTTATTGCTGAACTATAATTGATTTGATGTTAGATAATGAATACACCTGTAAATGCTTATTTAGGCAGGAGCAACAACATACATTGTCAAAAATATTAGCTCTCTTGACATAGCAGTCTTGCTGGTAACACTAGTGTATGTATTGGAGTATCCATGATTCTTTGTGTACTAGCACTGTACAGTAACAACAAGTGTATATATTGGCATATTCTGAATGTGTTGTGCACCATATTGTACAGTACAGTAGGGTATATACTGGAATATCCTAAATTATTTGTTAACTTCATATGGCAACAACTAGTGTTGGCATATCCTTAATTTGTGCCCAAAGTGTTGTACATTACCACCTAGTTACATAGTACATACTAATATATGTATTTACAAATATTGTCAGACCCCAAATTCCTTGTGCACAGTGACTATAATGTCAAAATTTACACAAACATGGACACGTCAAATCGTGTATTTGTATCTTGTGACCAAGTTGCAATCGTGGCCAGATTATTTTTTCCTCAGTCTTGGAACATGTGAATTTTTCTTCATTAGAGCCAGAGCCAGGAAATTTTTCACCAATAAAGTAATGTATATTAATACAAGTTTGATAATAATTTTGACAATTCTCCTTTAATCACCATTTTATACATCTAATATGTATATAGCAGTATATTCTGCCTGTATCCTGGTGTGGGGAGTGGTCTATTTTTTTGCACAGTCAAACCTGTCCCAGCTGTGTTGTACACATTTAGTCCATCAAACTGATGTCATATACTTTGTATTTTCATGGACGAGATGAACTGAATGAGGGTGAGATAAGGAGCGGTAGGGGTGGGAGAGGGTTACCTCCTGTCCCTCTCTCGTGAACTGTTTTTGGCATATATCCAGTACAAACATTTCAGTACTCAAAAGAAAAGATGAAAGGAGCCGTATGACAGGAGTCATAACGGAAACGACTAAAATGTAATAATTTGGGGGAAAACATACAAGAACATCTCAAAAAATTAAAGTGCAGTTGCGATACCCATTTAGGATGACCAGTTGGTATAACAGTGGTCAATTAATTGGTGTGATTAACCAGTTTACCTGCTCTCTTTCCTACGTACCATAAAAGCAGTATAATTAAAGGACACGCATTTAAAATCTATAAGTAATCCTCCATATAGAGAGCATTGGATCAATAAGTTTCTTAAGTGGAGAGGTCATAAAAATATACACACGTATGGTAATGCAGAGTAAGACCAAGATATCAAAATAGATAAATTGACATCAACATGAATAAACCGTGCTCTGTCGATCTGGAAAAGAGCTCAGACGCATGACCTGTAGGAGTCTCAACTAATAGTCAGAGGGAACGAGGTTCAGGTGCATTAATTTCTCCTTTGAAAAAGGTTTCAACAAGGCCCATCATATAGTCCCCATCGCCCAGTAAGTCAGCGTACAATGTTCAGGTAAAAATCTGTGTAAGACTGTAGAAGGGCAAAATAGAAGACTTACTGTCTTTCTTATGATTTCCGGGTCATATTGTCGAAGATGAAGGAATTTCACTATTTTGGAATCCGACGAGATTAACTCTTCGGAACCTTAGGCCCTTCTAGGTTTGTACACAAGATCTCCGTAGAAATTTGGATGGGAAATTCCATTGGATACATATTGTTGCCACAGTAATATTTCCTAATTTTAATAAACGTTCTGAAAAAACCCCTAAAATTTCCTAAGGTTTTTCTACGACTAAGTTTACGATACCTGTAACTCTGAGTTAAAAGTCCCAACGCTATTTGCAGTGTGTGTGTGTGTGTGTGTGTGTGTGTGAAAGTCCAAAAAGTTGGTGCAGACTCTGGCAAATCGAACGAACTGAATCAAATAAATTCAAGATAGCATGGAAGTCTAGGATCATTTATGACCATCCAAATAAGGGAAATTTACAATAGGAAATCTAAAATCGGCACGTTTATCGTAAATATTTGTATGAATTTTATTGTAAATTATTTTAATGTATAGGTCCAAGTAAGGTGTTTCTGTATCACAAATATTGTCTTTGTTTAATTGAAGTTCAGATAGGAAATGTCAGTAATAAATCTTTCAACTCATGGTTATCAATAACTAAGATATCGTCGAGATACATGTAAATGTACCTAGAGGTATCATTGAATATCTCATTATGGTAAAAAAAAAAGTTTAGATTTTTTTAATAGAATGCATGAAATCCCTCATATGATATAGAAACAAATCTGCTCGTCAGAGGAGCGCAGTTAGCACTAATAAATCTAATCTATCTGTTGATAAATTTTGCCATTAAATTCCAGTAACTAATATGGTAACTTTGTAGGTAGGTTTGTCCATAATATGTAAATTGTTGTGTATAATCCTGGCGAGCTTCGAAAAATTGAGCTTTAACACGTTTAACAAGTATGATTTTAGATTACACTAGTCTATTGGAGACAGATTATTTTTTTCACTGTGTCACTGGGCAAGATTATTTTTTTAGTCAAAATCAGGGCAAGAAATTAAAAAAAAAATCTCAGTCCCCCTCAAATATCAAATGCACGGTGCCTTGCAAGGTTTAATTCAAAACAAGATCTTAGTAGGCCTTTGTTGCTCACTTCAGCACAAGTTCTTCATTCTGCTTGAAAAAAAAATGGTATACAAATGTGTGAAAAATAGTTGGTTTATTTTTTCTTTTGAAATAACTTGATTAGACTATTTAGAATATTTGAATAAATAAAGAAATATTTAACAAGAGATTTTTCTGAAGCAGATATGCCCCCTTCTGGTACCATATTGTATAAAAGTATCTCATGCACTCGACTATCTTTAACATTTTGACCTGAGAATCAATAGGGGTCACCTACTACTGGTAACCAGTTTTTACGTCCATATGAAGTATTATTATTATCAAGCAAAGGGTTTTCAAGATATTGGGCGGACACCAACTGTACCGCACTGCATTCGGTGACCTCTGACCTTTTGACCTGAGAATCAATATGGGTCATCTACCATTCATAAACAACCCACATATGAAATATCATCACTCTCGAGCAAAGGTATATTGGGGGACACCGAATTGTACAAAGGACTACATTGCACTCGGTGACCTTTGACCTTTTGACCTGAAAATCAATATGGGTCATCTACTACTCATAACCAACCCACCTATCAACAAGCAAGGTACTAGTTCTGAACTAATTCTAAAATGAATTTTCCCATTGTTTTGTGCCCTTCAAGAGAGAGAGAGTAACAAGGATTAACAAATGAGGGGAACTAAAATGAGATATGTGAAGCCATATACTGTTCATTAATAACTGTCAATTAATAACTTCTTCATAGATGGGAGAAGGACCATAAAAACTTGTTTTGGTGCAAAATGTGCAGCTTTCGACTGCTACAAAGGGGGTGTGGCCTATAGTGGATTAGGTGCTCGACTCGTGGTCGAGAGGTCCCCTGGGCATACCGGTGTTCTGTCTTTCGGATGAGAGTAAAACCCGAGGTCCCATGTCACGGTAGGCGTGGCACGTAAAAGATCCCTCACTGCTTCAAGTGGGTCCGTTGTAAAAGGTCTGAATTTGTATGCAGTGCATCAGGCAGATGCCGTCACCATATACGTGAAATGATCGTGGAGTGACGTAAAACAATAATCAATCAATTCGACTGCCACATTTCAGCATGTCAGTATATGCCTATATCAAAATAAAAAATAAAAATTAGAATAATATATATGTAATTTTTATTATATATATATATATATATATATATATATATATATATATATATATATATATATATATATATATATATATATATATATATATATATATATATATATAAGCTCTTGTGTATAGAATAATATATCTATAAGTAAGAAGTCCAACATTATCGAGTTAATCGTTGTATTTCACACTAGACACTCGCCTTTTGTCGCGGTCCATTTAACACGGTGAAGTTTCTCGCGCCCTCTCGATTTTTTCGGCATTGGTTCCGCTTTTTATTATTTTTCTACTTTCCTTGATTCTTGTCAAGTGGTTGTTCATTGCCGTAATTTTTGGCATAATTGTTAAGAAATTTTTGTTTATTTTGCCAGATATTACGGGATTTCTCTTCCTCTTTAGAAATACCCCGGGTCCATATTTCTTGAACTTCTTCCCAAATGCTTCCGGTTGCTATTTTCTCTCTTTCTGGTACCATTTGAACCAGAGGAGGAAACGAAACTAAGGTTTGATTTAGCAATTGCAAAATTTCAAACTGAAATTTCTATCATTCAGAACAAACATTACTGCTATAAACAAAAATACGCAATCATAGATGCGGAAATGGTATCAGAAATACTGTACTGACTGTGATTCGGACATAGACTTGACAGGAGTGAAGGGTAGAAATGATTTTCTGGTGTGGCGCCTGATCGCAGGCTGATACCGAGGCCTTACTTTCTTCCTGAAGCATGATTGTTATATACATGTATACACATACAAAAGCCAATGTATAACAAATAGAAAGATCCAGAGCTCAATCAGGGTCTTGGATTAAATCAAACTGAATGTACGAATATACTGCACTTTGAATAACGTGGTCTGTTATGATTTAATTTTAACGGACGATTTTGTCATTAAACCACGTGTAGATGAATACGATACATATCATGTGGTCAGGATGTCAAACCTTGGGATACGCTTCATTGCTACAATGTTAGGCCCTATCTCGCCACATTAAAGAGCAATGCAGCACGACCAACAAACGCAAAGGCGTGTAACCGACTTTATTGTTGAGTATTACTTCTTAGTACAATAGGCAACCTGTTTTGTTTACATGCCATTTGTTAAAGTCTTAATCAATATTGATTTATCTTACTGGCTTTCTGAACCTCAATGAACAGTAATTGCAAAAGTATTAAAATTCTTTAATTTCTGATATGATATCTATAGCTATCATGGTGGTAGGACAGCCGCGGACCGAGTAGCTTACCTCTAAGGAACGGATGGATTACAACTATTATATGGTCTCGATGAACTGTTGTCCTCAGACGTGCTTGGATCTCTAACTGCTTATCGTTTGTCATTACAGAAGATTAATGATCAATTGTTCAGAATATCAACGACTCTGGTGGGAACCGGGTATGCCTTTTTAAAGAGGTAAACAAAATAGCATATGTGCATTTCATTATCAATTGTGATTTGCTGGACCGGCAACGTTTTTTAATTGAAAACCAAACTGATTTGTTGTACAACAATGAGCTTGCGTTCATTGATTCATGTGACATATATATAGGTAGTGGACATAATGAATGCGTTTTGAATCGGAGTTGTGACTTCGTCTTTTGTATAAGACATTTTGTTTAACTTTCCGGGATTTGAAGGGATCTTCAGGAAACTATTACATGATATTTCAAAGTATTGACCAGAACTGGAACACTACACAAACACGTCAACCTCGAGCACTCTGGGACAAGACAACTCTCACTAATTCTTCAAAGATTACTGGAGTGAAAGACTCGGTTGTTCTTTTTCTAAATGACAACAATAGAAAAGAATACAAAAACTGATCCGCATTACACTGGAATTTACAAACTATATCAGTGGGGAATATAAAGAAAATATGCCTAGTCATGCGTACATATATACCTACGTGTGGTCATTCGTAAGAAAACTCTCACGGTTTTCATTCAAACCAGTTTATAGATGGAGGGTTGCTTGTACAGCAGTAGCGATGGATTTTTACCAAGAAACCGCGGTGCCTTCGAATCCATCGTGTTATTAACGAGGGTAAAAGTCAACAGCGTAAGTAAAGTCACTACATAACGTATAGAGGAATTTGTAGTGATCGCATGGCCTTACTCTGCGGAAATAGCTTGTCTTAACACGGCAAAGAATTCCAATAGCCATTATAATACTAAAGCCGCTTAGAGATAAATCCATAATACAAGTATTTATGATATTTAGTAAATTCAGTAACAGTACAAAAAGTTATCAAAGCATATCATTTCAAAAGATGCAGGAATCAGAACTTTGAATTTTGACTGATACACGGATTTGGGATGTTCTTTTGATTTTTAACTTAGGGCGAATGGAGATGTGGATGTAAGTATGAAAAAATAATTACTTCATTAAATGAGATTTATGTTGCCATAAGGCATTGCTTGCTTAAATCAGTTCAGTTCTAAAATGAACAAGAAGAAAGGACGCTTTTTATTCATTCAACGAGTCGTCAAGTAAGACGGACTCGGAAATAAAAAATAATGTACAATGCCTCAGTGATTAATGTACGAAATATAAAACTGATTATTTTCAGATTTACAGAATTATGAAAACAACCAAAAATGGTAATTTATATTAGAATGTAATTTTTCAAATTTTTATTTGCATTAAAGAAGAGCTAATATCTTCTTTTAATGACTAATGATTTTGAAATGGTTCATACATAAGCAAGAATTTTTATATTCAATTTCCTTTTCACTAGAAGAATTCCATTATCATTTTTCTGACTATGAAAGTATTTCTGAAAATCCTATTGAGGTAGAATTTCTCACAATGTTATAGGCATTACTTTTCGGATTGGTATTTACTAAAATATATTCACTGCTATTTGTGACTCCATACATGAAAGAAACTTTGTCTATATTGTAGAGTAATTTGTTACTTTGCTATTTGGATATTTATGTCTATTTCCTCGTGTTTCATTGGGATTTATAGGCCATAGAAAGTAAGTAAACCGGAGTACAATACCGCGTAGTTCTCACCCAAATACCTGTGAAGTAGTTTCATTCACCTGTAATTTCATTGAATTAGACTATATTTCACATGTTGTTAACTTTCTCAAAGGTCAACAAATTATACTTATTTTCAGTGAAAACTGGGAGAGGACATTACATGGTTTCTAAAGTTGCGACATGACCGAATTTCATTGGAAAAAGCCAGCATCCGTGCCTTTTGCGTTAGAGTATTTTGGGAATTCTGGCAATGGGGAAATTGATTTAGAGTCATCTCTGCCATTGTATTTAGAGGAACAAAGGATACGGAGAGCCATTATCTACCCAGGAAAGAAAAGTAAATCCATTTCGGATGATACCAATGCCCCCGCTGACCTATCATATGATCAGAACAGCCCGGGTGTGCTGAAGATATTTGGCGATACATTAGTACCGGGAGTAGAGTATAAAAGCGTTCTCGCGTCGTTTCGATCGACGTCACAAGAACTTGTAAAACAAGCGCTTGAAAGATACGGACTTCCAGCTACGATTCATCAAGAATATGTGTTGTGTGATGTCATTGGAAAGTGCAATAATAGCGGTACAGACGGTACCAATGGAGCAGACAGACGATCACAGAAGTGGTCGAAAGTTTGTTCTCGCGTTGTAGCCGACACTGACAGACCGCTTCAACTTCAAAGTTTCTGGAAACCATCAGATGGATTTAGCAGACGATACGAATTACGACGGAAAAGTGAGATATGTGCAGAAACACCTACCAAAGATGACACGTCGGGATTAAATGAAAATGCGCGGAAAATTTCAATCGCTAAATTAAGACCCGGTGCTATTCCATTTTTCACTCCGTGGAAGAATAAAAAATTTGAGAAATTCGCAGATGAACTTAATTTAGATGGTACACTGTCTCGTGTTCAATCGCAGTGGTCGACGAAAAAGAACGAGTGCAATAAGGTCATCAATGGTCTTAATCTCGATTTTGGAATTTCAGGGAAGTTTCTTCCATCATCGTCTTCATCTCCCCTCTCTGTGCAATGTCAAGATAAAATTGCACCTCTGATAAAACCATTTTTATTGACATTACGATGCTACGATGTTACAAGAGAAAAACTCTATTACGTTCTAAGCGAAAAAACTTCCGTCAGCAATGAGCTGGAATCGGGCTCAGACTCAATTTTTCTTAGTGCACCCGACACTCCTTGCAAATTATGTCTCCATTTGCAGAAATTGTCATCTCCAAGGCTCAATGTTGGTAAACAGATTTACAATTATTTTGCAGAAGTGGAATGTCAAATGCCGTCAGTCGTCAAAATAAATGGCAAGCTGATACAAGGGAAAAGTGCTTTGCACTGTGGGGACGTTATATGTATTGGTGATCATTATGTATTTATGTTCAAGGATCTTACCTCAGGAAATGATATTCCCCATTCATTGCCATGGATTTTCAACAGTACTCATGACGAAACTGCTTACGTCAAACCCTCCAATGGCTACGTTTCGGATGTCCCGCCTCTCGCTCTTGGTACCTCAATGGATGATAATATGTCAGTTTCAACGTCAGAATCGAATAGCGAGTCGTCGCGGGAAAGGTTTAGATTCGCGTATTCAAAGGAAAAAGAAGAGGAAATGCTGAAATCAATAGGTGCTGTGATACGACAAAATTATGTGGAATTTCCGCTGGCGCCTGCGTATTTATATAGTATGTGTATAGAGTATGCTTGTCATCAATTTGATCCGCACCAGATACATAATCTTATGCTCAGGACGTTAGTGGTCATCAGAGAAAGCGTTTCGGTCAGTATAAATACCAATAGAATTAAAGTATTTTGGATACATATACAACATTATAGAATTTCTGCGAAAATGTCTGAATTGGTCGCAACGACAGGACACCGGTGCACCGACGTCGGGAGTCGAACCCGGTATCTCTCGGACATGAGCCGAGCATCTCACCCACTATGCCACACCGACATTTGTCCTGTCTGAAGGCAATAGGAACTGATACCTTGTGTATCTTTATGATAGAATAGAATCAATCTAATTCGAATTGCAATGTCAGACCCAAGGACGAGACATGTTCTGACATTTCAGACTAGAATAGACCACGATTTTACAGACATAAACCTCTGTTAATGTAATTGTACGTTATTGAATTAATTTATTTGTTTATTATTGATTTATTTATTTATTTATTGCAGAAATATCGATAACATGCATTATTAGTCAATACATATAGAATAAGCATATATACACCACGTAGGAATCTCATCAGAGTTATATTTCACTTTTAGATCCAATTTATATCCAAAATTTTCATATTTTACAATTTACAAAGCTTACATAAGACAAAATAAATATTATATTTATTTAAATGCGTATTTCATACATTTTTTTCATATTTCATTTCTTGCAAACAAATCATTTGTAGAAAAGTTCTAGAATCTAGAAAACTTCTAGAATATGAATACACGTAACACAAAGTTTGCAAACTGCAAAAGCAATCCGAAATAATTGGGGTTTTTCTTTTTCTCATTCCATATAGGAATTATCAAAGGCCTTGCAGAACAACAAATTCAATTGGTAAGTCACACAATTATGACAGCCACAAAGGCCAGTTTGTTTTAAGCGAATGACTCACTAACAACTAAACCGATTACCCAAAGGAACAGAGTTATATACACCTCAATACAGAAAGTGAAGGCATTGTTATACATATAGATTGGACGATAACCTCTCCTTCTACATAACAATGGCACACGAGCCAGATCTAATGACTTAAGAAAACTTATTTCTATTGTAAGTTTATAATTAAACCACACACCTCGGAATTAAGTAAAACAAATATTTAAAAGTGAGACGTAAATTATGTTTCAAGGAGAGTGCTACAGGGAGAGAGCTGAATAAATACAATGTGGTAATGCACCCAGCACACGTGATACCCGGTTAGCTTCTCGTTTGAACAATACCATATTCTAATTGTCATACAAGACAATCTCCGTCGACCTTCACATTTTTTTCTGTTATAATCAGTCTTCTTATCATCCCATGGTTTCTTCCTTAAATAATCATAATGTGTCCTTTTCTAAATATCAATTTTACAATATCATGTCATCTGCTCATTCGGAAAGTTAGAAAGCAATACATTCAATAACTGTCATTTGTTCCATCAATACATTTTATAACCACATTTTAAGTTTACTTCTCTTTCCTTCCCTATCACATTTTTCGAATTCTTTATTAGAATTCTAAATTCAGGGGAAATTACAGAAACAAATGTTTTAATAATATTTAATCTTTTTTCATGTATGTACATTTGTATTAACTAATAGCTTGGATAGATACAAATTTTACGAGACACATTTATATTTTCACTAGCACCGATAGCAAAATGGAATAAGAGAGAGAGAAAATTTCATGCCAAATTTTTAGGACCACAGGGAAGTCGATACATAGTAATATTTTAGCGACATTACTTTCATCAAGGAGATACGGATCTACAATTTAACGTGATTTCTTGATTTGATTAACTATGAGAGTATCGCCAACATAACGTCAGATCTCATATAAGAATATTTATATAATCGGTTTGCTTATTTCAGTGGTTTGATCAGAAGCAAACGCAACCCCTCGCTGGGAGAGGACTACCTCAAATCTTTAGTGCGCTGGATGTCGAATTGTGTTCAGCTAGTACAGTTTCTGCGCAGTCGCGGACATCGCCGGCGTTTCGGTAGACGCGGCTTGGAGGATGACGTGCAGTCTGCGTTTTATGAGCTAGCATCAGGACTGGAGGAAATTGTTGTTTTCTGTTTTCAACAAAGTATTTACACAATCACAAAGGTATGTATGTACAAAGAGTATTAGATGAACTTAAAAGAGCAAATATTTTGTTCAGAGTTTGTATATTGTTTCATTTGTATACATTTGTGGGGTTTTTTAAGTTTTAAAAGTTGATTCATGTGTCCACTTTGAATTTTTTAAAAACTAAAAAGATGCAGTGTTCATAATAAAAAATTAATGTGGACGACAATGTTTAAACATCGTTCTGTATTTATTTTTTGAAGCAGGAATTTAACTTTTTTTACAATTTTAAATGATGTAAGCGGCCTTATATGGGACAAAATACCTTTTTGGGGGATTTTCATTTGGACTTCAATGCTTAGTGACGTTACATTAATATGGCTTAAATATTAGCAATTTTTCATTTATCCGATATTGCCCCTTACAACATTTTAAAATTGAGAAAAGATCCTATGGAATGGTACAGGTGTTCGGATAAGGACCTTAAGGTCTTTTGTTCGAATCCCTCCACCAGACTCCATTTGGTTTCCTGTAGTTTGGATGAGACTTTGACATGTAATATATATACCTAGGTGCCTTTGGTAGGTTCGCTGAGTAGGCCAATATTATTGCGCGATTTACCAAGATGGCGCCGTCCTTATGTAAATGAAATAATCCTGATGTGGTATTTATCAAGAATCAGCCATTCAATGTAGGTATTCTATGCTGCATTTAATATATATTACTTACAGGCACTGTATATGCTCCTACCTGCGGTCCTGGACAGTAATCCATTCCAAGAGCCCGGTGGCCAGGAGCGGCGTGGAGGAATATGGAAGATCATCACCATATTGGACGTAGTTGCAAAGCTGACCAATGACCAACAACTTCACACAGAGGTCACAAAACAACTGTTCATGTACCTGTTTTTCTTCTGTAGTACTTCCCTCTTCAATAGGTTATTCCTGAAAGGTAATAATGCTAGTATAGGAGGTAGATAGGGTATAGATTAAGCGCCTATACGTATGAGGTGATCAGCGTATGGTTACATTTCGTATCAATTTCTAAAAGTCCATGTTATAGCCACCTTAACTGCCCATCTGGGTGCATCAAACGCATTTCTTCCCTTTAAATGATTTATTTCGAATACATCTTTCTTTTTTATTGTATATTGAATGGTCTGATTGATAATTTTGAAAATGTATTTATTATCTTCTTTGCAAACACAGTTGCCATGAATGTCGGCAATGAATTTCTCTAAAAGGTCTACAAGATGTATACCATATTTTATCTTTCAGACGCAGGTGTCACTTACTATAATTGGTCTGCCGGGGTGCGTATTCGAGCCAATCTTGGAGAGATTGAAGACTGGGCTACACGGAATGGGATGGACGAAGAATTTGGGCAACTTTTCGAAAAGCTTCTCACCGCAGCCGAATTCCTTTCAACTTCCAAGACGCTTTTGTTGAAGGTACTTGTTTTTTTCAAAGTTCAAAAGTTCTGACTGACAGTAAATAACTTTATATTGTGATAGCGGAGATTAATCAAACATATAAACATTTTATACATTCTATTGAATAACTTGTATTTTACGTCGCTGTCAATAATTTCAATATTCATTGGCGGTAAGGGAGGTAACGACTTCACATTAGCAGTAAGGGAGGTAACGACTTCACAATTTGGCTTCAGCTCAATCACTTGACCACCACACCAAGCCTGCCCCCTTTCTTTCCCATTAAACTATAATAAAAAAAGTATCTATAGTTTTTATCAGTTTTTCTTTTTTCTTCTGACAACATTTAACTCACACTGGATTTCTTGTAACAAAACCCTTTTCTTGAAACCAGTTTTGGCCATTATTTTAGATGGCCTTTGTTGGCAGAATGAATAAGTGGAAGAATTGTGTATTCCTTGTGACAAAACTTTTTTGTTAAAACCAATTTTAATTATCATTTTAGATAGATTTTGTATAGACCATTCTATTAGGCAGTTACTCAATAGTTATCTGCCCTTTGCCGATAGGTTTCGCGATCGTATCCGCCACTCAGATAGATTATCACTAAATTACAGTATGCAGTTGAATTGTTGTATTCGGAAAATCCTTTAAAAATTGTATATGATCTTTTGGAATATGACATGTAGTTCTATGAAAATTGAATACAACTCTACAGAGACGATACTTCGCAAGTACCGAAATCAACTGTCAAAAATAACTTAGTGGCGGAATTAGGGGGAGCGGAAGGGTCGCTCGACCCACTCCCGGCAGTGACCCAAAATTTTACCAAAACCCTGTATTTTGACCCATTTTCTGTTAAGATTGACAAAATTCGCCCCTTGACCCCCCCCCCCCGCCCTCCTCACAAAGGAGGCGCTGGATTCGCCATTGGATAAATAATGAACTTCAAGTCACTGCATTACTTCCCTCGTGTACGCAATGTTAATTAATTTGCTTCAATCACCATACACGTGTACCAATAATAGTCTTACGGATGATGGGGATAAACAGCCGACATAAATCCAGTAAGTTTATTGCGTAATACCGACGACAGTTCCTGGAATGTAGCGTTCACTTTTGCCAAGGATACCTATGCTAAGATATTACTGACCACAGGTGTTAACTGGTTTTACACCTGTTACATAATCCATTTTCTGTCAGTAGGCCTACCAGCTACAACTCGACATAGGGACATGGATCGAAGTAACAATCATGGGAATAATTAGAGACTTATATCTCTGAAATAATTTAATTTTAACAGATCAGTACTAAACAGTAAATTATTCATAAAAACTCTCATCATAAGCGATAAGATTGAATCTATCTCCTTTTGCTTTAGGTTTTGTAAAGTAAAGCAATCAATGACAAACAGTCTGTATTTCAGTTATAATCACTGTCAAAACCGCAAAAACAACTTAATAAGAAAACAAATGAAAAAAAAAAAAAGCAGTAGGTTGAATCAGCCGATGCAATGACTTGTAAATTTGTTTGAACTTCCTTTACTGATGGTACGAGACTAGGCTGATGATAGCCATATTAACTACCTTAATGGCGGATAGTCACGTGATCTAAAGATGGCCGCGTCTGTGTATAACGCGATAGAATGGTCTATAGTAGAATGTGCCGAAGTCTGCTGATATTGCATGCATGTGTAACATACATAATCGTCTGAAAAGATAAATTCTGAATTGTCGGAAATACACAACAAAAATACAAAACAGAAAGAATGAAACTCGTCCGCATGAATTGATTTAAAGAATGCGATTTGCATCATGGAATATTTTTAACTTTGTCTTAGGATCCGAATTGTATTGAACATGATCTTAATAAAATCAAAAGTAGTGAACTTGATTTTGACAAGTGAAAGTAGTGAACATAAACATGATAAAGTTGTAAGTAGTGAACATGAACTTGATTAAGTTGTAAGTAGTGAAAATCAGGGATGTATATATCTAGATATATACGTCCCTGTGAATATGAACTTGATAAATTTGTAAATAGTGAACATAAAATTGAGCACTACGCTGAGTAAAGTCAAGAGCGCAACAAGGTAGGAAGTTATAGAAATTATGTCATTTTTAATACACGTTTTTATCATTCCACAGTATGATTGGATGTCAATGAAATCACACTTTCATCCTCTAAACGAAGCTCAGCTTCATCGTCTGCTTTCTGGTTATCATTTGGGTGGACGGAACTTTCCCAAGATGTGGCTGCCTCCTCCAGAGGACATGCATCAAGTCATGCAAGAAGGTCAGTAGCAACAATCTGGCACAATAAATTTTACTTGCAGTTCTTTTCACGATAATTAAAAAAATTTAAACATACATACAACAATTTCATTAATTAATCGCATATATATTAACAGCTTAAGAAGTAAATATAATGATAAATATAAATGAATTAAGATGGAGATGAAAGGGTACACCGAGATAAAACGCAGAATTTGGTTTACTTGCCGATCGAGTCCTTAACTTTTAATAATAAAAATAAAAAAGTGTTTACTAGTGTGCTTGCCAGAATATCATTTCCAGAAACTCAGTTTGGTCTCCTGGAGAACAGCAGTACATGCGTTCACAAAGAAACTTAAGTCTATGTGTAAAACTTGAGACCTATTATAGCATGTGTCGTAATTCTAAGAATGAGTTAAAAGTTTCTCTGTAAATAGTATGCCTGAAATAAAAGTTTCTTTGTGAATAATACGCCAAGTCTTTATCATTCATCTGAGAACCCGAGTGCGATTCCGCCTATTGGCTCGGTTTATAAGGTAATTTATCATCTCCTGCCTTTCGTGTGTCCTGCGGATGAAAAATTCCGAACCGAGGCCTGTGTCACTGTGTTCTTTGGCATGTAAATAATCCAGCTCTGCTTCGGATGAGTACAATGCGTGGATCCACTGGGGTAGTTCGGGGTCTGGACCCACCGTGAGATTCAGCAAAAATGACTTTTCTTGTTATTTTTTAATGTAAAATAAGTAATGTTACACACAGAAACATTGACGTACCACCTCTCGCAAAAATCATCAGGATGAATCCCTCTCGACAAAATTTCTGGATTTGCACCCGAGTACGTAACGGAAGACAAAATTATAATGCACCATACAAGTGTTGCCACATTTTACGTGCAAAGTGGCATAAAATAAAACAACACGAACAAATAAACAAATACACAAAGCCTTATAATTCATCCTTCTATTTATACAGACGACATTTTATTGGAGATGGCCGGACATCCCCCGTTCTTGCTGCCCCAGGATGATGGTATAATTGACCTTAAGCAGCCCCCGGATGACGACGACTTCTGGGCATACTTCAAGAAACTCCATGCTCAATATGGAGTGGTAGAAGGTATAAATCCATATGAATTAAGTACAGATACATACGGAGAGAGAGGGAGAGAGAGAGAGATTAACGAATAAATATTATTAAGTGAAGTAGGGGTACAACTTGTTCGATATAGTACATACCAATTATTTTTAATCGTTGATAGACCTCAGTTTTAGATGCGTAATATTAATTATTCAAATAGGAGATGCCCCCTTTTATTTGATGACCGGAACCGCAAGAAGTTTTGCACGTTGTATCACCAACTACTGATACGCAAAACTCCCAGTAAAATCCCAAGGGATGCACGTATTAACTCCGACTTATACCGTGATACCATTAGACTAAATTTAAACCTTAGCGGTTCCCCTTAAACGGGGAACTACATTGTAATTTCAATCATCTAGTGAATTACATGGTATATAAATGTTTTATCATCTTTTGTTTCAAAAGAGTTTGTTGACTCATTAGCATTATTTTTGTCTTGTTTAAAGTCGTCAATAAAGAGGAAGCAAATGAAAATTATCAAAACCAAGTGAACAACATGTGTGATTTCTTAATATAATGTTAATTTCGTTATAGATGACAGTGATAGTGGCATAAGTCCGTCTGATACGCCTCGTGTGAATGGAATATTCTCAAAGACCGATCTTCAACATTCCTTCTTCAGGCAGGTCTCGGCTGGTTCAACGAAAAGAACACAACATTACAACAATAAAAGTAACGTCCATTCTTCGACAAGAAAAGTCACCTTCGCGCCAATGGAACTTGATAGTGAACCAAGTACTCCACGGGAAGAACCTGGAAGTGCAAGATCTACCAGCCAAGACTCTGAGTCTACCAATCCCCCACCAGACCTGATGAGGGATCATGGCTTCGTTAAACGTCGACGCAATCATTCGGCAAACGACAGACTCGACCAACTGATAACGAATGGACATGCAGGGCCACAAAATCAAAATAAAGAAATCAAGAGAAGCAATGTTGAAAACATACGTTGCACGAGCCCCACCCCTCCTCCATTGCCGCCAAGGCTGGGGAGAGATAGTAACAGATCATCTGTAAAGCTGAGTCCTCGAGCAGAAAACCAGGATGAAAATGCCAATTGTGCCACGGGTTCAGTAGATGTCAAGCAAAACGACAAATATCTGGACAAAGCTGCAGACGACACTAGCAAAGAGGATGAAGAAATGTTTCCACGGCAACTGTTGTTTGAAGTTAACAAGCAAATTCTAGAAACCCAACAACAGAGGAAAGCAAATTCTTGTACTGGGAGTAGTAGTAACAGCAGTGGAGGTGTCCAAAGTCCAATGTCTCCCAATGGAGAAGTCTGTAAGACTAAAATCTTAGCAATAATTTTACTTTTCATTTAATACTTTTTTCAACTGCAGTATACGGCGTTATGATCTCAATTCTTATTCTTATTTGCAAGAAATACTTCATTTATATCATGTAGAACCTGCCTGGTGTATTGCTTCATAACATTTGATCTATGTAAGGAGCCTACCCTCGATAAAGGATCCAAGTAACGAGCCTATCCTCGATGGTCTATGTAATAAGCTTATCCTCGATGAGGGGTCTATGTAACGAGACTACTTTCCATGAGGGGGCTATGTAACGAGCCTACTCTCGATGAGTGGTCTATGTAACAAGCTTATCCTCGATGAGGGGTCTATGTAACGAACCTACCCTCGATGAGGGGTCTATGTAACGAGCCTATCCTCGATTAGTGGTCTATGTAACGAGCTTATCCTCGATGAGGGGTCTATGTAACGAGCCTATCCTCGATGAGGGGTCTATGTAACGAGCCTATCCTCGATGAGGGGTCTATGTAACGAGCCTATCCTCGATGAGGGGGCTATGTAACGAGCTTATCCTCGATGAGTGGTCTATGTAACGAGCTTATCCTCGATGAGGGGTCTATGTAACGAGCCTATCCTCGATGAGGGGTCTATGTAACGAGCCTATCCTCGATGAGGGGTCTATGTAACGAGCCTATCCTCGATGAGGGGTCTATGTAACGAGCCTATCCTCGATGAGGGGTCTATGTAACGAGCCTATCCTCGATGAGGGGTCTATGTAACGTGCCTATCCTCGATGAGGGATCTATATAACGAGCCTATCCTCGATGAGGGATCTATGTTACGAGCCTACCCTCGATGAAGGGTCTATATAACGAGCCTACCCTCGATGAGGGATCTATGTAACGAGCCTATCCTCGATGAGTGGTCCATGTAACGAGCCTATCCTCAATGAGGGGTCTACGTAACGAGTCTATCCTCGATGAACGTTCAATGTAACGAGCCTACCCTCGATGAGGGATCTATTTGACGAGCCTACCCTCCATGAGCGGTCTATATAACGAGCCTATCCTCGATGAGGGATCTATGTAACGAGCCTACCCTCGATGAATGGTCTATGTAACGAGCCTACCCTCGATGAATGGTCTATGTAACGAGCCTACCCTCCATGAGCGGTCTATGTAACGAGCCTACCCTCCATGAGGGATCTATTTGACGAGCCTACCCTCCATGAGCGGTCTATATAACGAGCCTATCCTCGATGAGGGATCTATGTAACGAGCCTACCCTCGATGAATGGTCTATGTAACGAGCCTACCCTCGATGAGGGGTCTATGTAACGAGACCATCCTCTATGAGGGGTTTATGTAACGAGCCTATCCTCGATGAGGGGTCTATGTAACGAGCTTACCCTCGATAAGGGGTCTATGTAACGAGACCATCCTCGATGAGGGGTCTATGTAACGAGACCATCCTCGACGAGGGATCTATGTAACGAGCTTAAGTTTGATGAGGGATCTATATAACGAACCTGTCCGCGATGAGGGATCTTTAAAGAGCCAACGTATACTGTAATGTGGTAGATACATTTTACGGTATTCTCCAAGTTGGTGATGGCATACTCGGTCCCTGCTCGACGATTCTCATCCAAACATATTGAACTTGTATGACAGTATCCCTTCAGTAAATACATATAGTTAAGTGTGGTACATTTTATCATAATAAAACGTTAATATAATTTATTGACAAAAATACAGAATTCTGAATATCGTGTAAATATACTATGCTTTCATTTGTCTTCTTAGTTTCTGGTTTTACCGAATTATCTCCAAGACTACAAAGGGCACCTGCAATGACTGTCAAAATAGAGAAAGGTACAAACGGACTGGGCCTGGGACTTATCGACGGATTGGTAAGAAATGTTTCAACTATATTTCCCTTATATCGCAAAAACATCCTCACATAGGATATTAGCGCTCATGCTTTTCTTTTATATATTCATACTTTCAATAAATACTATCCTTTCTTTGCTTCTATATTTTGAGTACGTCTGCTTCCATATTTTGAGTATGTATGCTTGGATTATACTAAGAGGGGTTTTTTTTGCAGTTACTGATAGAGTATGCTCAGATAAGATTTTATTACAAAACAACCACTACTGGTTGCACAAAGAAAGGAAAGAAGTTAATGCAGAAGCGATATATTCGAAAGTAAAACAACAAACAGTATCTAAAATTAACAAAAATGTTAAAGTAGACAAAATGGGTTTGCTACACACAAACATCAAAGGTAACAAAAGTTTGGCACGATTGCATGAACTTGCAATCGATTAAAAAGAAACAGAGGTTCCAATGAGTATGCGCACTAAAGTATAAAGCTTTTTACCACTTACTATTCAAATGTAGTAGCCAGTGCTATGTACTTTAAAAGGACTATTTTGTCAATAGTTAGGGTCTATAACATTGGCTATAAATGTACTCTTACGTCGATAGTTGGGGTTATAACATTGGTTATAAAAGTACTCCTACGCTGATAGTTAAGGGTCTATATTATTGGTTATAAAAGTACCCCTATGTCGATAGTTAGGGTCTATAATATTAATTATAAATTTACTCCTACGGAAATTGATAGGGGCTATAATATTGGTGTGTTTTATATATATATATATATATATATATATATATATATATATATATATATATATATATATATATATATATATATATATACACTCATACGCAGTACTTGGGTCTGTAATATTACTATTTGTTATAAATTTACTCCTACGGTAATGGGGCTAAAATATTGGCTATTAATGTACTTCTACGCCATTCTTAGAATCTATAATATAAGTACTCCTATGGTAATAGATTATAGAAGCTATAGTATTGACTATAAATGTACTCCTACGTAAATAATTAGAGTCTATAATATTAGTTATAAATTTACTTCTACGGCAATAGATAGGGGCTATAATTGGTTATAAGTGTACTCCTACGTCAATAATTAAGGTCTATAATATTGCTTATAAGTAAGTACTCCTACGTAGCCAGTGGGCCTATGGTGTTGATTTACACGACAATGAGGTTACAAGTAGCTTTCAAAACCAACTGAAAGCTTAACAAGTAAAGGCTCAAAATTTTGTGCGGAAAAAAATCTTATCACAAAGATGGCATATAATTAATATATAAATGTCAAAAGACTGAAATTATGACTATGTAAAAGATAGGGGACAGACGGTCACAGATCTTGTATATCGCAAACATTGTGGTTTTTTTTGGTAAATTGTTTTTTGATATTTTCGAATAAATAAAGGTAGTATATGTATATATGCATTATGTTGGTCTGTCTGTCCTCGTTTTGAATAATACACTAATGTTGCATTATAACGGTCAACTTTTGAGTATTCTTCGCATTTGGAGAAGAATATGAACACCCATGTCATACCCCAATGGCATACGCCATGCACGTGCCGTGTAAGGCTAAAACCTATGTCATACCCTAATGACACGTGCCGTGTAAGACTACTAGAAAACTGAAGTCAGAAGGGCCCCGCAGCATGTCTGTCACCATGACCTTGACCTTAATTTGATACCAGCAGAAAGGTCTTGTCATATCGGTTCAATAGTAATGGTCAAGTTTAAAGTTTTTCAAATGCAGGTCAAAGGTCACCGTCAAGGCCACATGATCAAAACTTTTGGTACCAACGGAAAGATCTTGTCTAAGGAATACACATGCCAAATATGAATGCCCTACTTCTTGCGGTTCAATAATTATGGTCAGTGTTAAAGTTTTCCAAAAGCATGTTAAAGGTCACTGTCAAGGTCACATGAAAGCCGGTGTGGCCTAGTGGATAAGGTGCTCGACTCGTTATCTAGAGGTCCCGTGTTCGACTCCTGCCCTGGGCACACCGGTGTTCTGTCTTTCGGATGAGACTGTAAAAACCGAGGTCTCGTGTCACGGTGGGCGTGGCACGTGAAAGATCCCTCACTGCTTCGGGTGGTCCGTTGCAAAGGTCTAAATTTGTATGCAATGCATCAGGCAGATACCGTCACCATATACGTGAAATAATCGTGGAGTGACCTAAAACAATAATCAATCAATCAAGGTCACATGATCACAAATTTTGGTACCAAAGGAAAGGTCTTATCATAAGGAACACACATGCCAAATATGAAAGCTCTACAAGATATGGCAAATATTATTGTTTTTCTCTGTCGGACAGATAGACAGACGAACAGACAGTGATTACTATAGGCCATCCGCTTATAAGGCGGGGCTCTCAAAAACCCATGTCATACCCTAATGACACACGGGCTTTGTAAGGCTAAAACATATGAATGAACCATAGTGATTGTATGTCTTACATTTACAGTACACGCCTTTACGAATGGCTGGAATTTATATTAGAAGTGTCGTTCCTGGGAGCCCGGCCGATAACATCGGGCATTTAGGTGTGGGTGATCGTTTGCTATGTGTAAACGGCAAAAGTATTGTAGGAGCAGATTATCAAAGGTAAGGAAGATAAAGCTGCGGAGTAAATGAAATACAGAAAATTGAATGATAAATGCAGAACATAAATGACGGAGGTATCAGTACCTTGTTCTATGTAACCGTGGCACTTAAAAGGGTTTAATTCTGTGCACATTCATAGGCTTCTAGAAATTAGAGGCAAGTCCAAGTGCACAGGGGGTAAGTGTAATATGTTATGAATGTCCAAAATACACAGCCAACACACAAATATTTCAATGCTCAAAAATATCAAAACCTTTAAAGCAATCAAATAAATGGTAGGAAAATATCTACTTAAATTCTCACACCGAGACTACCCTCCTCCACAATTGCACAAAGTCATCTCTAGCATTCTCCATCTCGTCAAACTATCCCCGATACAAGTGCCATCATGTGTGATTAAATCCAGGTATTTACTCCACTTGTCTGTTTGGTCCATATCAGTACAGCGATAGATCAGCAGATTTAGGATCTAGTTTCAATCAGATGCTACAATAAACAGTCAATGAGTTTTGTATTCCACAATACAGCTTCATATGACATCCCTATCTGTATCATTAATTTGTCTTTATTACAGTGCAATGAAACTGATCAAGGCCTCCGGTGACACACTCACTCTGCTTGTTGCAAAAGGAAATAGTTCCATCACAGCCAAAATATCTCCAGCAAAAACGGAATGTTAACGAAATAACAAAATTCTTCATTAACATGTTGAAAGTGACAACTTTTTTCAGTGTGTTCAACTAATAAGTCTTGTACAAAATGTACATATATGTTAGACTATTTGACAAGTGGTTTCCTTGAAACTACACTTTCTGACATGAATTTATCCCTTGTAAATGCAATATTTGATAGCTGAATATACCTTTAAAATATATGTTGGACATTATATACATAAACACATTAAATAAACTAATACAAGCTGTTTCTTTATATACATATATAACAACACTATTGCCGAAGTTGTCATAAGGTACAATTGTGCATAATATAAATTTGCAGAGCAGTAGCCCTTTTCACAATCTTACGAATTATCGTAAGTTTTTTTAACTTACGCACTTCGTAAGTGAATTCTTAAGTCCTTCTCACGAACGCATTCGTAACTGAAATCTTACGACACAAACTTACGACAAATTTTCCCTAGCAACAAGTTGGCGCATGCGTCCTTCAAACTTTCAATGTGAACTTTTTATGCGTATACATGTATTATATGTACGTATTGACCAATGCAATATGTAATTATTCTCTATTTTCACAATGTAATCACATCATCATATGGAATGTTATGCATGCATCTCGGCCCACTTTCATCAAACGGCGTAGATCTATGCTTAGTTTGGCGTAAATACTACGTACTACTGTACATGTTTACACAAGTAAACAAGCGCATCGTGTGTAAATGAAAGTGCGGGTTGCAAAATAAATGTATTTTAAGTGAAACATCTGTAAGTAGTACTCTTGGACTTAAAGTTGTATACCCTACAAATCGGTATAATTTAAAAAATTAGGGCATGTAAAACAAAAACTGTATTTTTCTCGTATGGCTGAAGTTATTAACTTTGCGTTAATACCATTTTTGTTGCTTCAAACCCTCGGAGATATCAAAATAAAAAGGAAATACTTCGTAAATAAAGTGGGTATTCCATAAATACAACTGTAACCTGACTTCGCGCATGCGCAGTTTAATCAAAACAAATACGATGAAGGGAGACTCAAAAAGAAAACGATTTCAGTAAATACTAACTTTCGCAGACTTGAATGCAGATTTTTAAAGTTACTCGTCAAGTTTATTTACCTTGCCCTCCATTAGTATGGGTTGTAAACATTCTGTATACAAACATCGCGTTTTAGACAGCCATATCTCACTCATAACATTTGCAAGGGTTCTTTTTTAATATGTTTTATGCTTATAAATTTAATCAAAACAATTTAGAATAAATTAACTTGTAATATGCACTGTACTAGCGAACATAGGGTATACAGCTTTAAGAGAATTTTAAAATATTTATACTTCATGCATGTATCTGTACAGTAACTTTTAACTTATGACAAAAATTTTATACTTACGGGTGGTATTATATTAATCAGTCGTAAAGTTACGAAGAATATTTGACTTAAGAAGTTCGTAAGTTTTTTTTTGTGAAACGGAACGAGTTCGTAAGATTCTTCGTAAGAGAAATATTTGTCGTAAGAATTTTTGTGAAAAGGGTTACAGAAGTATTAAAAAAATTGACCAAAAGTGTCCTTATCTTTGGAGTCATGACCATTGGTCAAGGTCATGACACACTGCCTTGTCATGGAGAAAAGTTGTGCCAGGTATGAATCTCTAGAATATAACCATTTTGAAAATATGGTGCTGATAAGGAAATTTCAATCTACAGTGACCTTGACATTTGACTCATGATTCTGGATCAAAACATGACACACTGCCTTCTCATAAGAAACAATTGTGCCAAATATGAAGCTGCAGAGGTGAAGGTCATGACATTGCCATGCCATCAGGAACAATTGTGCTAGGTATGAAGTTGCAGAACTTAAAAAAATATGGCCCTGACAACGAAATTCCATTGAAGTCAACATTGGGAGCCAAAACTAAGTCAAGGTCATGGCACACTGCCATGTCATAAGGAATAACTGTACCAAATATGAAGTTATAAAACTAAAGCATTGAGAAAATATGGCTCATCAAATTTGACAGATAGCACCATTCCATCATACATTCTGTCTGATGATGAGCATATAAAAACAAGAATATATCAATTTGCCAATGACTTTGGAAATATTGCATTTTAATAAACATTTACATTAGTATAAAAACATTCAATAAAAGACTCATGAATGGATCTGACCCTCTACTGGCTATGAGAAATTTTGATGATAATTCTTGTAACTGGAAGTTCAAACCACGCAGTAAATTGCTTAATATATACTTGACCACTAGAATATACTTCTGGATAAGAAATATCTGTGCTACATGTATAAGTAAGTAGTAAATATGAACACACCCCCCCTTTCAAATAATAATGAATTACCATTAGGACGAAGCACACTACAAAAGATCTTTCTGGGAGAATTACATTAAAACATTAATCTCATAATAAAAGTTCAAACACCAAATATGAAAGAAATCTGTATGTATTTCTAAGAGGCATGCAATTTTGAAAATAATTGCTCTTACAGAGTTATTGTTCTTAGCTATGTTAATATTTCAAAAAAAAAAATTACATTTGGATCAGTACTTCTATTTTGATATTAATTTTAACAAATTTGGTATCATTTCTCACAACACAATGAGTCTGATTGAAATATATCTAGGTTTCCTTGAGATAAATTTTGAAATACATGTACGAAAATAATTGAAAAATTCAGACACATGGATTTATTATCGGAAAAACAGAGGAAAACTAAACTATTGTAAATGAATTACTATTAAGAAACTATAAAAACATTCTTTATAATTATGAATAATGATGTTTTTTTTATTATTCCAATCTGATTAAAACCATATCTTTATTCCGCTTCTCTAATTGTCCCATTGTGCGTAAAGATGTGACAAAACTCCATAAGGGGTCATGTTCTGGTGAACTCTGACTTTCAGCCAATCTCTGGATCGGCTACAAATTCCTAGGAATGAAACTAATATCCGCAGCGTCCGTGACCCACAAGGTAGTTTTTGAACAGCGTTTGTTACATATTGCGTCACTATCACATGCCTAGCTGAGTCATTGATTGGCTTTGGGAAATAACGGTTTCGGTGACCAAGTGAGTGTCATCAGAGTTCACCAGAACATGACCCCTTATGACGTTTCGCCAGATCTTTAGCTGCAATCGGACAAATAGAGAAACGGAATAAAGATATGGTTTTAATCAGATTGTACTTATGCTTACTATATCATTCATATTTGCACTCAGTACAGCAACATTATTTTTCTTTTTTGATAATTTGTATAAATTCCTATCTAAGGGTATAGGTATGTCCTTCAGTCAATATGTTGATGCTCTTGCCATAAAAGTTTTACTTTATTTATCCACTGTTGTCCTTTATTAGAATTGATGAACATAAAGCTGCTACATATAATAACAAACACCCAGGAGACCCAGAGGAGGTAATCTACACTTTCTACTGGCACACTCAGTAAAGGCCCTATGTAGTCCTCTTCTGTTACATTTACTGTCATATTGGGAGTTAATCCTGCAAAGACACAAAACAGTACTATAGAAATTGGCAGAGTAGAAATGAAAGGTCAATGAATGGGCCTGATAATCTACTGGCTGTAAAGATATGTATAGTCAATAGTTAAAGTTCTTATTTAGTCACCCTTTTATAAATAATCTAAAAGAAGAATGAAAATAAACTTACTCTGACACCCAACAATTATTTAGAAAAGTGATACTGCTATATATATTTTCATATGCTGAATAAACATCGTAAATAAATTTCCACATGATTGAATAAGTCGTACATTTTGCACATAAGCACTCTCTGATGAACAATTTAAGAAGAGATTCAAGCAAACAGAATATGTGTACATTTGACACAAAGGAACTGGTTTCATTATCTCTCATCACGAAAAGTAACCACACTCCTTATCTAGCTAAAAAGGACCAGAACCAAATTGTCACATTCCTGTGATAAATAGACCAAATATCTAAGATCATAGTGGACTTTCTCTGACAAATTGCTTGGGAAGAGAAACTATTACCAACTATTGTTTATGCCTGAATAGACCATAGACTAAATCATATGAAATGGATTGGTTTTAAAACCAAAAGGTTTGTACAAAAAGTAACACAATTTTCCTGACAAAGGTTCTAGTTGGTCAGCAAAATAATCGGCACAGAGGACTATTACTGGTAGTAAAGTACTAAACTTTTAATTTGGTATTTTTTTCAATAGGGGGTTGACCCATGGATTAAATTTTCATTTTTCTGTATCCTCCCTCTCCTTTTTAAAGAAATAAGATAAATTAAAGAAGGGGTTTCACAGTGGCAAATTAAAGGAGAAATAAATGTGTTGATATTAATATGTGTATCCAATGTTTGTTTGATTATTGTTTTACGTCACTCCACGATATTTCACGTATATGGTGACGGCATCTGCCTGATGCATTGCATACAAATTTAGACCTTTGCAACGGACCCACCCGAAGCAGTGAGGGATCTTTTACGTGCCACGCCTACCGTGACACGGGACCTCGGTTTTTACTGTCTCATCCGAAAGACAGAACACCGGTGTGCCCCGGGCGGGAGTCGAACCCGCGACCTCTCGATCACGAGCCGAGCACCTTATCCACTAGGCCACACCGGCTTAGTATCCAATGTGGGTATTTATATGTATTTAAAAAAGGGGGGGGGGAATTTAGTTCAGTATGTAGAGAAGGAATAGGACAGAAAACTTGGTCTATAAATTCCTTCAAATTACCTTACAGCCTTTGGATCTTACAGATGTTCAAAAACAAGTACATAAATGATCACTTTATTCAACTTTGGATTACAAGTTCATTGTGCAAGCTTTTGACTTTATCAAAATCAGCTGAACTCTGACACCAATCACAGTAGCAAATATCAAATGTTTTTTCTAAAACATGTCTATAACCCAGTCTCCTACAGTGCCTATGTACAAATTTGTGTTTAGGAGTAAAGAATGTAACAGGTTATGATTATCAAAGAGAAATTGGCATTACTTTGGCTTGTTTTCAGTATATAGCTCCAATGCTTTGAAACTTACCTGTGGAATTCTTCACAAAATCTACAAGATTTTCAAAAGATTTTTCTGTCTGATTAAATCGCACAGCAGATCGTGATTGATGAAATAACAGAATGTTTGGTACAGAAACTGTTCCAAACTTGGCATTAAGGCTGAAGTAAAAGAACAGAAATACATGTCTAAATATTTCAATGTATGTTATAGTATAACAAGAGTTGTCAGATGACAACAACTGAACAATGCTCGGCAGAAATGGGTGTTAATTTTCAAAGAAAAAAAATGTAAGAAGTAGATCATTTAGAAAATTGTGTTTCTGTACCTCATAACGATATATCTAAACAAGAGGCCCAAATGGGCCTATATCGCTCACCTGAGCACAAATTGCTTATTTACAATAAAATGACAGCTAATTTCAGTAGAAAATTTTGCTTTTTTTTCTACAAGACTTTCTATAAGGTTTGGTGATATTTTGTGCAGTCGTTTTGAAGAAGTCCAAACTGTGTCAACCAATCAAAGCCAATGGCGGCCATCTTGGATTACAGATCAGCACGAAAAACACAAGCTTTGTAGAGGACCTCAAGTAGTTACTTCCTATGAGGTTTGGTGAAATTCTGTGCAGCGCTTCTGGAGAAGAAGTCGAAAAAGTGTCAACCAATCAGAGCCAATGGTGGCCATCTTGGATTACGGATCCGCATGAAAAACACAAACTTGGTAAAAGATCTTGCGTACTTACTTCCTATGAAGTTTGGTGAAATTCTGTCCAGGGGTTCTGGAGAAGAAGTCGAAAAATATGTCAACCAATCAGAGCCAATGGCGCCATCTTGGATTACGGATCGGCACGAAAAACACAAACTTGGTAGAGAACCTCAAGTAGTTACTTCGTATGAGGTTTGGTGAAATTCTGTGCAGCGCTTCTGGAGAAGAAATCAAAAATGTGTCAACCAATCAGAGCCAATGGCAGCCATCTTGGATTACGGATCGGCATGAAAAACACAAACTTGGTAGAGGACATAGAGTACTTACTTTTTATGAAGTTTGGTGAAATTCTGTGCAGGGGTTCTGGAGAAGAAGTTGAAAATGTAGAAAAGCTGACGACGGACGACAGACGAGGGTTTGTGATTGATCACAATAGCTCACTTGAGCCTTTGGCTCAGGTGAGCTAAAAAGAGTTATTGACCAAAATATTTTGGGCTGGAAAATCAATAGGATTTGTTATATTACCATGGCCAACATTGTGTAAGGTTTAAGACTCTACAATGATAAGTTTTTCTTCTGCAGTTTTGACAAGATTTTTCATATATTGTCCATTGACCTTGACCTTTGACCTTGAAATACAAATTCAATTTTCTTCAGGCTAAAACCTTAAGTCAGAAGAGTAAATGGCATGAGGAATTCTTTAGCAGTTCATATCGTAAAGCACTGATTAAAGATTTTGAAAAGTGAGTCAAAAACACTACATGTAGGTCAAATATCATGTTACCAATTGAAAGCCCTGGCCATGAGGTATCCATATGTGGAATATCAAAGCTGTACCTTTTCAAGTGCAAAAGATATAGATGAGGTTTAAGTTTTAAAAAAGTAGGTCAAAGTCCAAGGTCGAGATCACTGGGTCAAAAGTCATGGCACCAATTAAAAGCCCTGGTCAAAACAAATCCAATTCAAGAAAAATTAAACCTGTAACTTTTCCAGTTCGAAAGATACTACCCCGGGTTAAAGTTTTAAAAAAGTAGGTCAAAGTCAAACTTCAAGGTAAGTAGGTCAAAAGTGATGTTTGAAAGCTCTGGTAATGAGGAATCCATATGTGTAATGTCAAAGCAGTACCTTATACAGTTCAAAAGATACAGCCCAGGTTAAAGTTTTAAACAAGAGGCCCAAGTGGGCCTATATCGCTCACCTGAGTACCTAGATTATCAGTCATGCATGAAGGAAGAATTCATTTATTTTTGCATTAATGTGACTAAGTCAACACAGATGTTGAAAATATGTCAAATTTTATTTCAGGCTAGAATAAAAAACAACACTTTTTTGCACATCCATTCAGGTGATTTTGATACTAAGCATTTCCTTTGTCTCTGCAAGAAGTCATTCAGGGCAACAAGTTAGTCATTTTCTTTAGGTGGGGCCTTTTGTTGACTGATTTCAAGTCTGGGTCATGAACAACAATTGCTTCAAATATTGTCCAGATCTAACTTAAAATTGCCTAATTTCATATGTTGAGTGTTGAGAAACATCTAAAAACTTATTTAGATGTGTAAAAAAAAAAAAAATTTTTTTGACCACAGCTGGATTTGAACCTCTACTCTCCTTATTTCAATTACCAAGTGGTACATGTACCATTGTGAGACCTACTTTTAGACATGGTGGCATTATCTGTTAACCAATTTGGATGACAGATAATGCCACCATGACATGGTGGCATTATCTGTTAACCAATTTGGATGATCCGCACAAAAAACAAAACCTTTGAAAAGGACTATGAGTACTACCCAGTTTTATCACAATCCTTCAAGTTGTTCTGTAGATCAAGTTGAAGATATGAAAAATTGTCCCCCCCCCCCCCCCCCCACCCTTTTCTTGGAAGTCTTAAAAAATTCATAAAAAATTCCAAAATCGAGATATTGAAAAAATTCCTTCGCACCAGCATTCCTTACCATAGAAATGATTAAATGAAACCAAATGAATGCATCAATGTTTACTAAAAGAAAATAATAACTCTTTAATGCATTAAAATAACAAAGTCCAAAATAAAAATGAAAAAACGTCAAAAATTTGATTTCAGAATGGAACCAAAAATATCAACACTTCTTCCCATATGCCTCTAAATCATTCCTATGCAGTCGGTTTGTCGCTGTATGCACCCGATCTGAATAAGAAGTTTGTCAAAGGAGGGTACCCTCTGTGACCTACTTTTGTCTGTGGTGGTGCCACCTGTTCATGGATCCTGACAAAGATGACCACATTTGTCGGGGACCTTGAGTATTGATGCATGCCAAGTTTCATTGAATTCCAGCAAGTGGTTCCGAAGAAAAAGTTCAAACTGTGAAATGTTTACACCAATTATCCCACCCCCCTTTTTTTTGAAAGTCTTAAAAAATTCATAAAAAATCCAAAACATAAAATATTGAAAAATTTTCTTCGCAGTAGTATTTCTTACCATCAAAATGATCAAATTAAACCAAATTAATGCATCAATGTTTACTAAATGAAAAAAATACCTCTTTTCTGCATTAAAACTACCAAGTACAAAAAACGTCAAAAAAACGTCAAAAATTTGATTTCAGAACGGAACCAAAAATAACAACACTTCTTCACACATCCCTCTAGATCATTCCTATGCATTCGGTTTGTCTCTGTATGCCCCCGGTCTGAAGAAGAAGTTTGTCAAAGGAGGGTACCCTCTTTGACCTACTTTTGCCTGTGGTGGCGCCACCTGTTGATGAATCCGGACGAAAAACAACAACACTTGTAGGGGACCATGAGTACTACATGCTTATCAAGTTTCATCAAATTCTGTTCAGTGGTTCTGGAGAAGAAGTCGAAAATGTGAAAAGTTAACGACGGACGACGGACGGTGATTGATCACAATAGCTCACTTGAGCCTTCGGCTCAGGTGAGCTAAAAAGTAGGACTTTCATCCTGGCAAGCTCATATGTCCAATCAAATTATCACTTGTCTCATACATTATAAGATTGACTGATTATTGTTTTACATCACACATGGTTATTTCATGTATATGGTGACGCCATCTGCCTGATGGATTGTATACAAATCTCTACCTTTGCAACGGACCCATCCGAAGCAGTGAGAGATCTTTTACCTGCCACGCCTACCCTGACACAGGGCCTTTGTTTTTACTGTCTCATCCGAAAGACAGAACACCGCTGTGCCTAGGGCTGGAGTTGAACCCTGGACCTCTAGGTCATGAGCCACTGGGTCACACCGGCTTTATGCTATACAAGAGAAATCTACTTTCTTAACTGAATTATTATTACACGGTCAAGTTCAAGATCAAGGTCACCTGTAGGTCAAATGTAGAACTTGTTATGGTGAATGTGTATGTGAAATATGAAAGCCCTATCCCTTATATCCTAAAAGAAATCTGCTTACAGAACTTATTAATCAAATTTTATCAACAAATTATTAATACAAGAAAAAAGTTCAAGGTCACTAGGTCACAGGTCTTGGTATCAAAATGAAATACTTATTATGGTGAATGTGTATGTGAAATATGAAAGCCCTATTGCTTATACTGTAAAAAAATCTGTTCAAAGTTCAAGGTCACTAGATCAAATATCTTGGTACATGTATTAAAATGCAGTACCAGGTACTTATTATGGTGAATTAGAGTGTGAAGTATGAAAGCCCCATCTTATACTGTAACAGAAATCTGCTTACAGAACTTTTTCACCTAACAAACAGATGGACAAGGTGATTCATTGCAGGGGGTATTAGTATCAACACTGCACATGTATCTGTTACAGACAAAGGTTTGGAACATGGTCTCAGATGGACATGGCCATAACATAAATGTCATGTTTACAATGGGGCGTAAAAGGAACCTTTCTAGATCACTGTGATACATTTACTTTGTTGATCTATGCAACTGGTTTGAAGGAGAAGTTTGTTGCAGGAGGGTACCCTACGGGGCCTACTGGTATTTCACTATGCCCTAAACTGACCCCTTGACTAATCTCGCTATAAAGTAACAACATGTCTTGTACAGGAACATGAGTACTTCATTAACACCAAAAATGTTTTTTTTAAATTTCTTAAACAGAAGAGGTCAAATGAAAAATTTATCCAAGACAGACTGACAGCTAGACAGATGCTGGACAAAAAGTGATAACAATTATTGACTGATTGCAAAAATGTGCAAGATGAAACCTTTTGGCACGCCTTTTCATTATGACATCATTAATAAATGACCCATCAAACAAATAATCTAATTGTGACGTCTCAATGAAACTATGTAACAAGGGTGATTCAAATTGGATCTGGCAATCCCTCATTAGCTCACTTGAGGCATAGGCTCAGTTGAGCTTAAAAGAAAGGTAGTGAAATCTATTCATCAATAAATACTGGTAACACAATACCAATACAATGAAAATCAAAATGTTTCAATTTTGTGATCTTCCACAATGGAAGGAAAAATCCTTTTAGAAAATGATAATTAAATATTCCAGTTCGTTGGAATTATATATAATATATTGCAGTAAAATATCTACCCCATACTTAGAAAAGAAAAAATGAAAAGTTAACAGATGGCCACCAGGATATGATACATCTGTACATTTGTATGCTCCATTGACTACATCAGTAGAGCAGTAATAGTGTTAACTTACTTGCTAAACTGAGCAGCATCAACAGCTACCACCTCCAACTGTGGAAATACTCTGGCTAAAGCATTATAACTAGCTGCAATCTGGGCACAAAATACACAATACGGTACATAAAACAAAACAAGGATACAGTCTGAGGTAGTCTCATTTTGGTCAAAACTGAGTAAATTTACAAGTTTTGTATTATTAATAATTTCTACAACTGCTGTTCTATTCTCTTCAAGAGTCATGTTTTTTCCAACACATGTAAACTTAGTCTTTTTCTCAGTTTTGTTTTTCAGTGGCATAATTTCTTCTGCAGTCGAGTTACTAAGAGAATCAGATATGTTCACTGCTAGTTCTGATGTTTTATTTGAAACATTAATGATATCTTTACCATCCACTGTTTTATCTATATCCTCTAGCATTGGATCAACAATTTTCCTAAGAATATTTCCAATTGAGAAAAAGCTCTGATTTCCTCCACTGTCTTCTAGTGCGTCCTTATTTGAATCTTCTGACAAGGAATCTTTTTCTCCCTCTGGTTTGGATTCAGTTGCAATTACTTGCTCCATATCACCAATAGTTCTAAGCTGGCTGTGATCAAGAGTATTATCCTTTTTTATATCATCTTCATTGTTCTCTAGTTTATCATTTGTATCAGTGACTTTTATCATATCTTTATCATTTGATATATGTTGGTGTGTCAGACCATTATCACTGTAAGGTCTTTCAGTATTTTGTTCCTCTATTTTCTGATTTTCTTGAATTTCTGAATTTCCTTGAATCAGAAGACAGCATATCACTAACCATGACAAGAAACCTGAAACACAAATGAAATATATAGAACAAGAATCAGCTGAAGAAAACCAGGTTATTTTGCCACCTTCTCTAGTCCTTGAACCATTATAGGCAAGCGGCATTGTTGTGGAAGTCTGGAGCTGTGATTACCAAAATATAACATACATGCTCTGTTCAACACAATAACCAAATACCTAAAATGTTTTTTTCTTTTCTCCTATCTCTTTTATTAAACAAATCATTAACTTTATGTGGATATATTACTTGTACATTTGCAACTTGTCATTTAACAACAATCAATCTAATGCTTCCTAACTTTAGGAATTTCAATTACTTAATTTGAGAATTTGGACTACCATATATATGCTTAGACAAAAGCAACACCTAGAGTGGCATAATAGCCCATTGCTTAGTCTGACAGGAAAACACTTTAAAGTGTGGATGCTCCCCACCCAAATTACTCAGGACACGAGATAACACATGCTTTGACCCAGGGCAACAAATCTGTGTAAGATCATTGAAATCCATTAAGTCATTAAGATGTTATGGTCAAGAGCAAAATATAAACCCCCCTTTTTTTCTTCTATGTCAAAAATGTAAGAATACAGAAGAAATAAAAATCAGTAATATAGATTTATATGAAAGTTCATTCATAATACTAGCACAAATTTAAATCTGAAAGAGATTGAGTGAGAAATGAATTTCCAATAATTTTCTCAAATTTGTTAAAAAAAAAATCAAAGACCCATGACTCTGTACTGACAAAGGGGATATTTTCGAAATCAAAAGGTATATTTTTTCATTTTATCAGAGTATTCTGGATAAGTTTTATGAAAAACGATTCATGATTACTGAAGTTATTATATACCATAGAAACTGCCAACACAGATGCAAATGCATACACTACAGCTATGACTTTAGGTCTCTGGACATTCATTCTGGCAAGCTAAAAATGGTATCTTGAATTTTCAAGATAGTAAGTTGAATTTTCAAGATAGTTAAGTTGAATTTTCAGGATAGTGTCTTGAATTTTCAAGTTAATAAGTTGAATTTTCAAGATAGTATCTTAAATTTTCAAGTTAGTATCTTGAATTTTCAAGATAGTATTTTGAATTATCAAGTTACTAAGTTGATTTCTCAAGATAAAATATAATATTATGTGGCCCTAATTGGCTTTCATAATAAGTAGCACAAAAGTTGCAGAAATAGAATCCAAAACAATGAGTAAGTGAATGAGGTCAACGTTCTGTAAATTATATTTAGTGTGTTAGTTAGGATTATATGAAAATGTGGCGTTTTGAATTTGAAATAAATATTCTTAGATTTTAGTTTTATAGAATAACAAAAATTAAAAAGTAAAACACAGACACAGATACATGGTTTTCAATAAGAATTATCTGAGGAGGTGATCTAGAAATTTGAGGTGTATCACTTTGAGTGCCTTAACACAAATGGGAGTAGTAAATTCAAGATCAGAAGAAATTCGAAGTGGTGATTTCCGCCATTTGAACTGTCGGTATTTCGTCGGGTGCTAGTTCTTATTGACATCCCTGCAAATAATTCACATCCGCAATTATATTTCATACTGAAATCTGTATCTATATCCCTATCCTGACTGGGCTGCCTAGGCCACATAAGACCCCCACTAGGGGTGCAACGATACAGATATCTCACAATATGATACATATTGCGATACAGGGCTCACGATACAATATGTACCGTGATAGTACACTGAACTGTTCCAAACATCACTACATGACAAAATCTTACATAAAAGATCAAGGAAATACATCTTGTTTGGTAAAAATATTCACACTTCAAACACCAAACCCGTTCTGTTTGTAAATACATGTAAACATGGTGAGAAAAATGACAATATCTAGTCGTTCTTTGCTATAATATAAATTTTACATAGTATAAAGATATACTTTCTAGCAGGGACGTATATATCTAAAGGGATATGCAACTACCCCCCTGCCTTAACGTAGCCTCGTTTTAAATGTGTTGAAAAAGTTGCGCATGCACATTTAATTATTCTGCTATGTCGGACATTAAACAATCCAACAAAATGACAATTCACACCAGTACAATGCAATATCACGTATCTATTCTAAAATTATGCAATAAAATGTTACTTATCAATTTTGTCATTTATGTGTATTTAAAATAACCACTTAAAACTATATGTTTACTTCATAAGGCGGTGTTAAATGGGACGTATAGAACTATCCCTGGTGTTAATTAATATATGACGACATTACGTAACGGCCTTAATTGGTTTGTTGTTTTAACGATTACATGTAATACCCATGTGAATATCTGGGGAAGGTATTGTTATTCCTATTGTTATATCGTATATGACGTACGTTCATAACAGAATTATTAGTAGAGCGAGAGCATGCAAGATGTCCGATTGCCTTCACTGGTAATTATATGCCTTTTTGTTCGTTTGTTTGGGTTTTCTTTTTTTTTTTGGCCTTTTTTTTTTGTTTGTTTGTTTTTGTTTTTTACTTATTTTGGCCCCTATACATGTGTATCAGGTTTCTGACACAACAAAGCAGTATAAGCAGATGATAAGAAAGTCTTTATAAATTCTGATTAATTTTTTAATCTCTCCCTCCCTCTTTCGTTCTTTTTATTTTTTAACTTCTGCTTTGTCTCATCTTACTTTTCCGGGGTTCGAATTTAGGGGCATCATTGTGAGAAATATGACCAACGATAATTGTCCCGGGAGATATTTAAAGTTTTAGTTTGGTTGTCATATCCATACGTCACATTTCATCCATATTAACAATAATATAATCTACCATCTGATGAAATACCTTCTGAAAATAAGAGTCTAGAGAACCCCTAATATATAAAATCTAAGTCAAATAATAAGAAAAATTATTTTCGGAAATATTTTATTTCATAAATTTGTCTATTTAGTGAGTTAAACACTATATTTTATTGAATGTGCACTTTTGTACATACATGTAATTGGAAAATAATAAAACTTTACTGTCACAATCCATGATCTACTGCCCGGAATCCACTGTCCACAGAAAACCTGCAAATATATATATATATATATAAATCAGTAATATAATTATTTTAATATTCAGTTTCACACCTTATTTCATTTTAATAACTTTTTTGTTTACAATGGGACAATAATCATTAATAATGACCCCTTTTATTTGATTTAATGGACTAAACACTATATTTCTTCTGTACTTGAAATCATTACTGAGCCCGTCTTGGACGTACATATTTACGTGCCTTAATCCATTTAATGAAAATACAGATCAAAAAACCATGACCCGATCGGTGTTTAGAATGATAATATAAATCAGAAAAACATCACATGAAAAAAAGTTATCGACGCGTTAGGGAGGAGTTTCATGTAAAAGTCGGGCTATTGATACAACAACAGAAAGGGTAGACCAATACCTTTGTTATATATTATCGTTATAGTAATCGCATGCAGCATAAGCATTTCGAAATATTATTTTTTTCTAAGTCACAATACTTTCATTTTCATTGTGTTGTATTCACATTCACGTTTACAAGGGTTTATGTCACTTATTTTCCGTTGCCGTTATGCTGCTTATTTTTGACATGTACTCCATGACCGGCACGAGAGGCTCGCAGAGAGGTTGCTTTGAACACTAAAAATAAAGGTTCATTTTAACTCTACAAGAAGTAAACAATTTCAAACATTAAACTTACCTTAATTTAAGGATACAGCATTAACGATCTCTTCTGAATATTGTTCTATGAGGACAACAACTTTCTCAGGCGACGAATAAGGAAAACTATGGCGGACATTTCTAATCGCGCATGCGCAACTTTTTCAACACATTTAAAATGAGGCTATGCTAGGACAGCGGGGTAGTTGCATATCCCTTTAGATATATACGTCCCTGTTTCTAGGTACATTGGGTTATTATCTACTAACACAACGGTATTTCCGGTTTATTAAACGGTAATTCTGGTCATTTATGTGGTAATTCCTGTGAATAGTGGTAATTCTGGTGATTCTATGTACCATGACCATACACAGCACATGGGCAAGACAACACGGCACTTATTGAATAGTGCAGCATCTCGCTCAACGTCATCAGAGGAAGTGCAGTAACAATAGTAGGTACGACTGCAACGGAAGAGCTATTTTGTCCCGTCTCTTCCAATATAGCTCTTCCGTTGCAGTCGTAACTATAACAATAGATGTCCTTCCTGACGATGACATTTGCTGTCGAGTAGTAGGACATTTCCATGGGTGTTGAATACGATAGCTAAAGTTTCACAAACACTGTGCCTTGCACTTCATCTCCTAGTTACGACTGCAACGGAAGAGCTATTTTGTCCCGTCTCTTCCGGGCAAAATAGCTCTTCCGTTGCAGTCGTAACTATTCATCTCCTACAAAGAATTTAAAACTCGGATTGAAAGCTGCAACGTTTCAATACAAATTACGGCCCGTCGAGCGCTGTTTCCGGTCCCTGCTGTTTTATCACGCTTACTGAAATGACACAAATCAATTCATCTTTTCTATATTTTTCTACATCAAAATTTTGATCTCATTGCAAACCCCATCGGGGGTTTGCATATTACGTTGATACCTAATCTGGAAATGCGCATGTGCGACATGATTATGCTGCATGCTGGGAAAACATAGCCTCCAAAAAGTAGTTGCTTTACTTTACGAGGTCAGACAGTATAAGTTTTGTATTGTCCATGACATCGATATTTCTAATGCGCTTAAAAGGAAAAGGAATGAAGAAGAATACCCTTGCTTTCAAAGGCAATGCTCATTACTAAATCAATGTTACAATTAAGCGTTCCAAACGAATAGTATTTACCGTACTTTCAAACGCAGAGAGGAGTATATGAGGAAAGAGATTTTAATAGGATAGACATTATGACTTGGGGTGATTTTCTTTAGTGAATGCATATAAATGATAAATAAATCTTACATGCAATGTATTCTAAAAATAAAAAGAAATACTTTAAAATACATATTTCTAGATAAATTAGTGGATGCCACATAAACATATATAAATATGAAGGATATTCATATTTTGGAAATCAACATTCGTGTAACCTTTCCCACGGCAGCAGTGGAATAATCCAACAGAATTTTCCCGCGTAATACTAATTAGATGTTTGTACCTTTTAGCGTATGTACATTATCTGGCTATAGAAAATCTCGAAAAGTTCCGAGTAAATTAAGGCGGAGTATCAAGGATTTCTAGCAGTTTAATTGGTGGAGCAATTACTGCGCAGTTTGTAACATACTTTGTACTTATGCAAACTTCCCCAGCGATTATTTGGGCACAGGAGGCCTCGACGGGGAGTTCGTGTTCTTTAGGTGTTGAAGTTGGTGGAGCAAGTACTGCGTACTTTGTATGATTTCTTCCATGTCTAACTGTACGAAATGTCATTCCGACGAATATGGTCAGCTTTCCCAACCCAAGTCTAAACATAAATAAACATTAGAAAGGAGGTATTAACTATTATTTAGAGTTAGACAACAACCTAGCTAACATCATACAAGAGGGTCTTCATTTTAAAATGACCCACAAGTACCATTTTCCTCGCAATTAAAAATGCTACAGGGTTTGCATTCTAAGCTTTTTTAAAAGCTAAGCTTGTATACAGTTAAAATAGTGGCATACCCATGGAAGTTGACATCTTGAATTTTCCACTTATTCATCAAAGCGCTCCATGATGCTCCTTTCCTCCTAACAATTTTAAGCTTTTACATGACGTAGATCATAGTGCGTCAATGTTTGACTGGCAGAACCGTTCTCGGTTTCCTTTTTTACTAACGGAAACATTCTTTTTCGAATGAAGAGAAACGTAAAGGAGAAAATCGAGAACGGTTGCCAGTCAACGTCAATGTACGCAAAAATACGGCTTGGTACCTTGACGTTTGTTCCGTGTATATTTTACTAGATCTGTTATCATGTTTTGTGTGCATGTCCTTGCAATCTGATTAAAATCATATCTTTATTCCGTTACTCTATTTGTCCCATTGCTTTATCCGCAAAGGAACAAATAGAGAAGCGGAATAAAGATATGGTTTTAATCAGACTGCATGCCCTTGGTAATTTGAGTCATACAGCTTTGTCGGATGTTTTCTTTTTTTTTTTTTTTTTCTTGATTCACAAATAATTTCTTTGGTAAAAGAACAGTCCGACCACAAAATTGTCTGTCCACTAGACCAAGGTTATGAACCATTCTTCCCTGACTAAATGTTCCAGCCACAGTACAAAACGGCCCAGCCGGATAAAGCGATCTTGGACAATCTGACCTCCATTCAGTGATACAATATGAAAGAGAGAAAACAGAAGACATCTGACCAGATCAGAGACATACTATAAACACACACACAGAGCTTATGTATATGTATATAGATTTATGTATATATGTCCCTTGTCCAGGCTGTATAACAAACTGGCAAATCACCAAGGACGTGTATATAAAACATGATAATTCAGTCAATTAAATACACCAAAAATAAAAACTACAAAAAAATTTCGATTGTTATGCAGTTATGATACCGACTTAGGACGGTCATTAAAGCGACAAACGTCACTCAATACTAAAATCCGTCACGGTTTGCATTTAGTCACCTACCAAATCCATTGTTCTCGATGTGGGCACTTATTATGTGGGCAACTTACGTCATAATTATATGACGTGATAACAAGCACAAAGTGCCCGTGTATGTTTACGTTATTGTTGTTGAAATATTCCGTATTGGTGATATAAAAGGAAAAACCGGAGGCTTGCTCGGACTTTTTATTCATTCTTCCTGTGCAAGTGCAGGACTCCCGGAAGAGTGTAAATACGCACTTTTGTTTTATAATACATATTTCTGTTAATTGACCTTATTATTATAATTGTCGTTTGCATAGATTGTTTATTTTTTTAATGATAATAAACAAATAGAAATAAAATATTATCGATAATCTATGTAGTACGAATTCATGTTTAATACATACTGACATCACATATACATACTAGAATCTATCAAATTTCAGTCAAGTATACATATACGAATGAGTATGCTATTCACTGTTTCAGTACGCCTATACGTATAGGTTGAACAATATGTGAAAGGATAGGGGGCAACTGAGTTATTACCCTACACCTGTCCATTAGGCAAGTCGCATCGGGCTGATAGTAGCTTACAGCGGACAGCACTCGTTCGTGTAACCCACGACTGGTTGGTGTGTAAGTCAACTACCTGAGCATGCAATTTCTTTGTATTCAATATTAATATTCTGTTAGGATATAAAAAGATATAATATTTACCTACCGAATGGTGTATTGTATAATCATTGTACAAACTACAAAAAAAATACAATAAAGGATTAATGATGAGTTTTCATTATCTCTCTTCGTAAGTTAAACACGTAGTCAATTTTGATTAATATGATATTTTGCAATAAATTGAACGGTATATATCGTGCATGTTGACAAAATTTGTTAACAGAGGATGTAAAACGTATTCTTCAAATGTAATCTGAAGTATTTTAGTGTGTTGTACAGAATACCTGATTTTATATGTTCATGAATGTCGGTGTTAAAAATAGAGGGTATAGGTCGAAGGCGTTATAATAAAATGTATACACCTATATGTCTCTGAAATCAATAACTTGGTACTTTTAAATTATACTTTATATTCCATGGGCATCCAAAAAGGGGAAAAATAAGAAATTATTTTCTCAGATTCCAAATTTTAATCAGGCCGTATTGTTGCCCTAACATTGATCAGCATCTTGTTTGTTCCAACTGTTTTCAGCGTTACATGCAGACCCGGAGAAATACATAATCGGAGGTGCCCGTTTTAATTAACTCGGGAATAGAGTATGAATTAGGATCAGGACAATAGATGGATGCTATGTATACAATGTCAAATTTACAGATTTTGCTGTTGTTTGTTGTAACGTAGGACAATCTACAATCTACGACATGGTTGGATCTATCTAAAAATATTATAATGGCTGGGATGCACCCCTTCTCAACAAACTTCTGGATGCTTGATTATTCGGCATTTTAGTGCACAAGGAATGAATTTATACGATATTAAAGAGATGTACATGGGGTTATGACACGGGCGACAGCGAAGGGGTGGGGCCGAGGGGCACAAGAAATCTAGTTAAAATTAGAGTTTGGATCCGTTCACGATAGTCGCTACACAATAGTAGTGATCATCGTGAACGGATCCAAATTCTAATTTTAATTAGATTGGGACACAATTAGTGGATTGAAAATTATTGTATTTTCTTCTTATTCATTTTAATTAAAAGTTGCAAATTGCGCCTATAAAATGTGCTAATACCATATTATCGTTTCACTATATATAAGCAGGGACATAGACTACTGACTACTTTCAAAATAGTCTATGTCTCTGATATAAGTATGAGATTACTATCAATGCAATACATCAGTTAGCCGCAGGTCGTGACCCTATATATGTATATATATATATATATATATATATATATATATATATATATATATATATATATATATATATATATTATATAGACCCAAGAATTCCCCTTTATGATCACGGGAGGGGTCAAAAAGGGGTCAAGGGTCAGTAAAAAGGTCATGGGGTCAGTAGAGATGTCATCCCTATGGTCCATTCGGACATCCTCGACCTTTTCCTCCGTAAAAAAAGCTCGGACGTCACTTGTAACCATTATTTAAAAATAGTTCCTGTAGTTATAGACGCTTGCATGTGTACCAGACAAATAGGTCAGTGCTTGGCGTGTAATAAAGACGGTAGAAGACTTTCACAATTCAACGGACTTAAATTAAACATTAATCCCGAACTGTTGCGCTTTCATTACTTTCCTTGACATAGATGACATAGATTGTGTACTGGATTACATTTTACATCGCTGATATATTACTGAGTACAATGCCGGAAACCGATTGATGCTTGGAATCGATGTAAGTCATTCCGCCGAGTGACGTCCGAGTCTTTTTACATAGGTACAAGTAAAGGGCGAGGTTGTTCCGAATGCCCTATGGTCGTGGGGTCATGTGACGGTGTTAATGATGGCGTCGCGACCGGAAGTCACGTGATTTTTTAATACCGGCCTCTGATTGGTCGAAAGTTTCTCCCGCGGGAAATTCAAAACCTTACCTGAGGTGCTGTCCTATATTACTCACTTGTTAAAGCCGTCTGTTTAAATGTAGCCTGAATCATACGCACGTTTGGCGTGATTTCATTTCGTGGGAAGAATCTAACGTGTGGATTATGCAGACTACATATATTAGCAAAGCGGTAAATTTGACATATTTTTGGGGAAATGTCAGCGATCTGGATCAGAGACATGTATATATGTCTCTGTTTGGATGAAATAAGGTTATTTTAAAAAAAAAACACTCTGGTAAAAGGTCTTCTTTTGTAAGATGCTTCAAAATCATGCAATGGCGTATAAAGCAAATCAAAAGTGCCTCGGGGAGCGGCGCAATACAAAGTTTCGGCATTTCATGAAAACCCGCCTGATTTCTCGATTTATCTGGTGTACCTTGAAGCGGGAGGGTATGCCACCAGTTATCCGGATTACCACCATTTAGACTATTATTTCCTTTTGGAGTAGACGACCGTCTAAGTTGGTGTCGACAAGGACTTGGTCACATTGTTGGCCTCAGATATTTTTTTTTTTTTGGGAGGGGGGGGGTGGGGTCGGAGTAACTGTTGAATCTACTCGCATTTTCTAACTCTTACTTTCACGGCGCTAGTATTTCCTCTACTTGAGGATTAATACAATACGTTACGAAATAAATGTATACACTATAGTACCTTAGTGATTATTATGACCCCTATATTTACTCAAGTTAATCCAATGCAGGACTAACGTTTGAAGTGGAAAATAGTAATGTTTCCGTAAAACTTTTGACGTCATGTTATAAATGTCATTGTGTTCTTAAATCTTTTTTGTTTTTGGTTTTTTTTTTTTTTAGTTTTTTGTTTTTTGGTTTGTTTGGTTTTTTTTTTTTTTTTTTTTTTTTTGGTTTCTTTGGAAAACGGTGATGATTTTGCCGTTTATCACTACCACAGTGAGTTAACGTGGAAAGGTTTATTGTGTCTTTGTCATTAAATACTATATTGTCTTATGTCTTTTAAAACCTTACAATATACGTTTTTAAAAGGTTCTTACTTCAGAAAATCGTCCATAATATCGTTTCTTTTGGTATCTTAATGTTCCTCGTGCTCATTTTAGGAAAAAAGTTTTTGACGTACTGCCTAAAGTAATCGCAACTTTTCGTGTGTCTACCAACACTGAATAAGAAAATACACGAGGTGTTCCGATAGCTGTCCAGGTTGCTTCCAAAACTACGAAGTATCTGTAAATTTGATTGGATAATATACCTCAGTTGATAACTTTATCCAATGAAAAACTTCAACGATCGATTTGGATATTTATCACTAAAACCCTCGTGTGTAAACACACCCGGTGGATAAGAGGGCATGTCCAGTCCGAATCAAGGTGAATTTAACAATTTTTCTTACTCCTCTTTACAAAATTTAAACGAAATGTCTATGTACAACTATTCGTACACTTTTTCCTTTGAAGATGAATTTAATGAGCCGACGTTTAATAATTATATGAATGAACATTGGCAAGACAGCTTCATATATGCGTTCATATACGTCGTCTTGGTGTTCAGCGGTAAACGTTATATGGAGAAACGACCACGCTTCGAACTAAGACCTTACTTGGCGGCTTGGAGTGGGTTGCTGGCTATTTTCAGCATCTTCGGCGCGGCACGGACAATTCCAGAATTACTTGGAGTTCTTAAGCATAACGGACTGGAGTACTCGATATGTGTCCCGTCTTTTCTAGAGAATGCTGCTGGACTTTGGGCTGCCCTTTTTACATTATCAAAAGTTTATGAGCTCGGGGACACGATGTTTATAGTGCTACGAAAACAGCCACTTATATTTCTACATTGGTATCATCATATAACTGTTTTAATATACTGTTGGTACAGCTATCCAGAGAGAACTGCTGCAGGACGCTGGTTTATGACCATGAACTTCTTTGTACATTCTATGATGTACAGTTATTATGCTATCAGAGCAATGCGTATTGTGCAAATACCCAAATGGGTCAACATGTTTATAACCGTTCTTCAACTTTCCCAAATGATAATCGGATGCACACTCAATATTTGGGCTTATCAAGTGAAACAACAAGGAAGATACTGTAGTCAATCATACGAAAATATAAAATATTCAGTTTTAATGTACACCAGTTATTTTGTGCTCTTTGCACACTTCTTTTACACAACATATATTGTAGAGAAACCCAAGAAAGTATAATAGAAAACTTTTGGATTAACTAATGTCATTCATGACTGGTATTAGTTGCATCACTTACATCACAGTCAACATCATTCCAAGATTTCACCAATGATTGTGCTCAAACAAGAGCTGATAACTCTTGATAAATATTACTTGCCAAAATGTGCTCTCTGAAACAAATATACATGAGAAATTTTGACGAAAATAGTGCTACATACTATGGCCTACTGGCTGCTTTCATTATCTTGTCAATAAAACAGGTTTTCTTCTTGTGTGTTTTACTTACACTTCAACATATTACTGGTGACCAGAAGTGATTTTATATATTACAGACCTTAGAAATCCACCAGTTCTGCTGTGATTCAAGAGTTTCAGGACTCATAAATTATACATGTAGTGTAGTGCTTAATTATATTAATCAGTGATATTACAGGCTGTTTTCTTTTTCTTTTTTATGCAGTATGCTTGAAATCCTTTTAAATTTTACTTTGATATTACAAATTTGTTTTAATTATACACAATGCAGAAACGATCTTGTGAAAACAATATATTTAAATCTTTTTATTCTAGATTTATAGGAAATGCATTGTAGTTAGATGATAAGTATTTTATAACTTTTTTATGAGAGACTGATATTTTGGTCAAATATGCTGAATTTTCCTTTTAATCTTGCTGTACATACCAATTTTTTCACATTAAATTTTCCTTGGGTCTATATCTGTGCATTAGAAAATGGGTTGTGTATCCATAAATGAATACAAAATCTGTTGCACATCGAAGAAATTAAATTTATATCATTTCTTTTGTCAAGTACAGGTACATGTTGTATCTTGTTGATTCTATGAAGAATGGACACTTCAGCTCTATTACAGACTTATTTGTTTTGTTTGAAAGTCTGGCTATTTTTCACAGAAGTTATAGTTGTGCACATGCAGTTATGGTGATTGTTCCTTATTTTGAGATCTATAAATTTATTAGCTTGCCAGGACAAAAATTCAGAGAGCTAGTGTCATACAACCCCTCCCCCCCCCCCCCCATATCATTGGTGACAGTGTCTTCGTCATCTCATGCCAGCTTAGATCAAACTTCAGCCTGGGCTATAGCCTTTGAACCATGGTGGAAAGGGCTCTTATATTCGTAGTACATGTATCAAAGCATTATAAAAGGGATTTTGACTCTTATTTTAATCTGCTTTTCAAAAGGTCTATCCCTTGAACCATGAGAGATACTGGTAGAGCTTTCATATTTGATTTCATATATAGATTCTGTCAGGATAAGAGCTTTCATTGGTACCATTCCTTTTTGACCAAGTGACCTTGACCTTGGAACTTTGACCTATATGTACTTGTCAGAAACTTTAAGGTGGGCTATGATAACTTTGAACCGTAAGGGATAAGGCTTTAATATTTCACACAGATTCCTCAAGATTAAAACTTGCATTTGGTGTTTGATCTGCTTTTCAAAAACTTTTTCCTGGAATATATCATTTTAACTGTAAGGGATTAGGATTTGTAATTCACACACAGATTCAATTTACCATGACTTTTTAACTTGACCTTAAGTTTTGACCTACTTTTTAAAAACTTAACTAGGTGGGTTTTTTTTGGAAATGTAAGAGAGGGAGAGAGAGAGAGATTTTCAGTATATACACACATATACAATAGTTTCAAGATATCAAGGTCTTTCATTTTATAGAAAGACTTTTGACCAAATTTTTTAAGTTTTTATATTATTATACAAAAATGTATATAGATTCAGTATGACAATTGCTTACATTTGGCACTCTTGATTTAGCAACATTGATCTTGAGATTTGACTCTAGATTTATTTTGTTATACATGTAGTATTCTATTCTCATTAAAACTTGATACTGCCTCCAGAGTTCCTGAATCCAGAACCCTTTCAGTTTTATTTTTGTATGAAATTGTGGGATCATATGTGATAGTTGCAACATTTTGAAAATCACCCCATTCAGGCAAGCTTTGTTGTCTTTTGACACCTCTTGTTTATTTATATGGCACTGGTACCTGCCTAAGTACATGTCCATTTATTATTTGGTAAGAGCAGATTTCTACATATATCAGTATGCAGATTGTTAAAAATTAAACTGCCTTTTTATTTCTTTACTGCCGTTCATTTTAGGCTTTAGCAAATGAAATCATTGAAACGATTATACATGTATCAGGAGTTATAAAACATTAATGTTAATATTTATTTATTATAACCTCCCCCCTCTTTGTTTGGGGGGTATTATATAGGAATCACCCTGTCTGTCCGTCCGACTGTCAGTCTGTCCATCTATTCACATTTATCAGGGCCATAACTTTTTATCCCCTGGTTGGATCTAAGTAATATTTCACACAATTGTTGTCCATGACCCAAGGGTGTGTCATGACCTTGACCCATGGTCATATCTTTAAGGTCAAGGTCACCATACATACATAGCCAAAATCCTTGTACGGGCCATAACTTCTCACTGCCAAGTTGGATTATTATCCAGGATAATATTTCACACAATTGTTTTCCATGACCCAAGGGTATGTCATGACCTTGACTCAAGATCATATCTCCAAGGTCAAGGTCACAGTACACACTTATACCAGTGATGTTTCTTGGGATGAATTATTGCATGTTTCAACTTTGATGCTGCAGGGGGTATTTGTCCAGTTGGGACAGCTCCAGTTGAAAGTGTTTCAGGTAGTCCGACATACCTGATAAAGGTTTCAATGTTATGGATGGTCATAGCAAAGTTTTAGGAATCTGTTTTGTTAAAAGTTTGTTAAATATATTTCTCCAAATTTTGCTTTTTGGGGTAATTTCCATGTTTTGCTATTTTTGTTTTTGCTGATTTCAGTATTTAGAATTGCATTCAATGCAGTATGATTCTTAGAGGTTTTGTTGAAACAAAACTTCATTATACTACATTTAATGATAATTTCTGTAAAGTACATCATGTTACACATTGTGTGTAGGAAGCAAAGCAGGAAACTGAAATAGAGAGAAGGAAGGGGGAGGATGAACAATGAGTGTTTTCCCTTCTAATGATAATAAATGTAAATAATTTACTCGTTAGATGACAAAAGTAAAACTCTATATACATTCTTTGAATTTTATGTGATGTTAGATGCCTAATGTCCAATAAAATATTTTCATTATGACGTTATTGGTTTGATCGCAACATCCCAATTATTTGACTGAAATTTGAGCGGCTAAACATTGTTTGTTGGATGGTGCCCCTTATAGCATGTAAAATTGGAGGAAGGTGTATTCAGTACGGTTAATGAGTTACCAGTGTTTTGACAGTTAAATTATTTGAATATTGAATTTTGATAAATGAATTGCAAGTTTCAAATTATACATCATATATTTCCTTTATAACATTAATGTTGCATACATGTAGTGAAGTTACTAAGCAATGACAGATACTTGTATAGCAATACATTATATGTTGGGCATATGATATGAGAAAAAATTTAAAGTGAATGGTGCATATTGAACATTCTCTAATATACCATTATTATGATTTAACCTCTCTGAGAAAGGAAATTTTTGACCACAAACTTGTCCCCCTCCACACCCACGACCACACACACACACACACACATACATACACCTCATTTTCATGTTCTATGTCCACTCCACATATAATTATAAAGTTTAAACAGGGTACTGTGTCAAGGGTACACTGATCATAGTGTGTAACTGTATGATGTGTTATCATGCACTTTCCTATACTTTGCACCTGAATCTGACACCTTTTCTCAGGCATGACATATTAAAATGTAGATAGTGGTAAACGGCAGGGAGAGAATTAGTGTAGTGGTTAAGTAAACATTTGTTGTTAATAATGTTTAACACTGTTGGGTTGAAAAGTTTGTTTGTGCTGTGGTTCAGATGAATGTTTTATCAATGCAAAAAGTTACTTAGTTAGCTAGCATAGTATATGTATTCAATACCTATCAGGAATGCCTTTTCAGCACTGTATTATTGACCATATGATTTAATATCTGAGCGTCATATTATATATCATATTATACAATGCAATTTGAAAGTTGATAGTTTGTATTAAGGAACCTTATATGCATCAGATTAATTTGCAGTTTACTTAATGATTTGCAATTAATTCAATGTTTTTAACTCTGTCTGTGGCGGTAAGATACCAAATTAGCTATTATCCATCACTGCTGTACTCTGGTTGAACAATATACACTTATATGACTTCTCTAGTCATTATTTTGGATTGTGTATACCTATATCATGATTTTTTTTTCTTCTAGAATTTATATGCAGATCCAGAAAAGGTCTAGTTGTTGGAAGCTCACTTTAGTAAGCAATAAGTTAAATGACTTCTACCCTCCCCCTCCTTTTCTGGAGAAAATTTCAAATTTCATTTTTAATAGTCAGTTTATAGGTTCAATTTGAAACAGATATCCTTTCATTTCCATGGCAAAACTTTACCACTGGATAGTGAAATTCATGCCGTTTCCTTGAAAGCATATCTCTAATTTTTAAAGGGTAAAACCAACCTTACCCATTTTCCCAAAAAAGAGATTGATTCCTGTGTGATATTACTACTTTTTACAATAATTATAAAAACTTTGGGGCTGAACATTTTTGGACAGTGATTATAATGTACATGCGCTTCCTCATTTATAATTGAGCCAGTACAATATTCCTGCATGACCTACATCATGAACCTTTGATAATAAAACAGACATGTGTATATATGTCTCTGGGAGAACTAAGAATGAGATATTTCCATTTTTGCAATATCAGCCTAGTTGGTTTAGACAATTTTTATTGTATCAAAATTTTCATCAAGTTATAATTTACAATTAACACTATTCGGATTAAGCAACAAGTGTCTTATGTTAAGCTCTCTCCGAAATATGCAAACTATAATTTACAAATATATGAAGTGGATGATACATGCATATTATATTTAAACCATGAACAAATTAAGGAGGTATTTGGAAATATAAGAAATAGTATGATTATATCGTGATACACAATCTGATTAAAACCACATCTTTATTCCGCTTCTCTGTTTCTTCCATTGCGTATAAATATACGCAATGGGACAAAAAAGGAAGCGGAATAAAGATGTGGTTTTAATCAGATTATCATGATACATGGACTTATATACACAGACATAAATATGCAGATGCGCAGTCTAGTTATGAATATACATACTTATTTTTTTCTCTCTCTGTAAAAGTATCAAAAATTTGATTTTTGTAGACCAACAGGCATTATCGCTAGTATTCACACGTGCATTCATTATCGCTAGTATTCACATGTGCAGTCAATTCTTCGTTATACAGTAATTTCCCCTGAGTACTGTTTTGCAGTGTGTATTATCTTTGTATATGTAATAAGTATCTGATTATCAGATATCAAATAAATCTAGTTTCAGGCCATTCAGTGAATATATATCTATATATGTATGTATTGGACTTTGTATACTGCTATGTTTAAGCACAAAATCGTTGTCCTTTTGAACCTTAGTCAGTGAAAAGGTCGACACTGCCTGATAATGGCCTGAAATATGATAGGGCCTATTGCACCAGTCACAAGATTTATACTAAGTCTAAGACACTTCTTTGTTAAGTTTTTTTTAGTAATTTATTTTGCATGAAACCGCACTAATGCAGCAACTCAACACGATCCCCGCATGACGATTCTGTTTATGCCATAAGTCCTTTTCGAGATCATTGCTGAAATCTTCTTGTAAAATATTACAAGAGTTTTAAATTCATCGTATTTAATCTTTTATTTCAAAGGTCAATAATTTGATCAAAATCGAGCAGCTTAAATAAGAATGTTTACCGGTTTCCAATAAACAGAATCCGACGTCTTGGTTGAGTGTGCATTGCGGATTTATGCGTACGTTTGTACTAAATAAAATGATATACATTCATTTTTACAGCAAAGTTTTCATATCTGTTGGAAGCATTATACATATATATGAATAAAAGTCGAAAATCTCTTTTGTTTCTTTGTTCTATACACAGATTCGTGAATATTCGTTTAACATACGTAGTGTCTTTTATATAGGTCAAGTGCATCGAGTTGAATAAATAGGAACATTCTCGTGTTGTATCGGATTTGTGTTCCCCGAATTGGGCATATGATTTAATCAGCGTTATCAGTACTAGAAAGTACCATCTATATAGTACTATATAATATATATAGTGCTGTACTAAAATCGTGAGGCAGTCTTGGTGTAGTGGTTAACCGCTTTGACTGCGCCGCCGACGATCCGGGTTCGATTCCCGGGTTGCGCCACTATGTTCAAGAGGTTCGTCACCTCCTGCTTCCATGTCACGATATAACTGAAAATTTGTTAAAGCGACGTAAAACACCAATCAACCAACCAACTAAAATCGTATTGGTTCGTTCGCAAACTTTTGCATTCTGAGTACTTTTAAGACCTCAAGATTTTGATGAAACTTGCCAGGTATTCAGTATTCATAGTACCCTACAGGTATTGTAGTTTTTTGGCCAGATCTCTAAAGTGGTAGATCCAGGACGGACGACATGGTCACCATAGGATACCTTCCTTATACAAACTCATTCGGACCAGCTACATAGATTGACAAACCGCATTCATCAGTGATCTAGACTCTAAACTAGAGAATGTTTGAAGACTATTTTTAGTTTGCTTTAACATAATTGGCAATGCAAGTGTGTATGTTTCGAGTAATTTAAGAAATTTTACCCTTTTTTTGGAAGGGAGGGGGGAGGCATATATTCGCTGTCATATCTCTCCTAAACCGTTCGTCAGAATTCATAAAATACTTCAGGGGCGGATCCAGGATCTGATATTAAAGAAAAAAAAAAGGGGGGGGGGGCATATTTTTGCAAATGGTTTTCAGTCCCTGATGTAAGACTAAGACTTAAAGCGCCCGGGAGTATGCGTGTATTCTTGAAATTAGAGAGTAAACTTTGCATGAATTGAATAGTGTGTATTCAATTCATGTATATATATATGTATGTATGTGTGTGTGTCTGTGTATATATATATATATATATATATATATGGGGGGGGTGTATGTGTATGTATGTATGGTAAGTTTGGCCGCTGTAAGATGTTCGTACTATCCCACCCTTTCCCCCTCGTACACTTAATCTCATAATATGGCTATGAATATTGGAAAAAAATACGGCTTTAAAAAATCCAGCTCGCACACGTCTTCCTGCCTCCATCCCTAACTTAAAAAGTAAATGGTTGCTCCCTTTGTTTTATTTTCTGACTGTACTACACATTTACACATTACTTGATACGCTTATTTTGAAGTTGGGTCTATTTGTACATCGTGTACTTTTTCAAAGTAGACGATTAAAACATTTTTATTAGTTACTACTTCTGGAGATTTCCCTTCTAGTGAGAGGTACTTCTCATTTGTCTTTCACTACTGACATTCACTGTCTCTCGTTTCTCCTCTCAAAATTTGTACAAAATCGTCATAGATTGATTGATTGATTTTTGTTTAACGTCACACCACGAATATTTCACGTATATGATGACGGCATCTGTCTGATGCGGGGCATACAAATATTGACCTTTTTGCAACGGAGGGGCAGGCTTGCTGTAGTGGTTAAGCGCTTGGCTTACGGCGCCGATGATCCGGATTCGATTTCCGGGTTGCGCCATTATGTTTAAGAGGTTGGTAACCTCCTGCTTCCATGTCGCGATATAACTGAAATATTATTGAAAGCGACGTAAAACACCAATCAACCAACCAACCAACCTTTGCAACGGACCCACCCGAAGCAGTGAGGAATCTTTAACGTGCCATGCATACCACGACACGGGCCTCGGATTTTACTGTCTCATCCGAAAGACAGGACACCGACATGACCAGAGCGAGACTCGAACCCCGGTCTCCCGATCAGGAGGCAAGCGCGATACCACTAGGCCACGCCGGCTTAAAATCGTCATAGAAGAACAGATCGTTATATTATGCATATTATACAGTATGTTCTTTGTCACCTTTTAACTTCAAAAGACCACAGGTACCTGTGCCAAAGACGAGTTTATCTTTACTTGTTTCATAATAAAATTTCATACAGCTTGATGTCATCACATAGGTACACATTTTAAAACAGTTTCGACACCAGTTGTTCGGAAATGAGTTTAGCATAAACAACGTTCTTGTAAAAATTTGAATACAGTATTGTTCTAGAAAATAGAATTATTTCTAAAGAATTTAAGAGGGAAGCGCTGGGTTCGCTCCCTTAATCCACCACTGATTTTGCACAATTTTCAATCCCGATATGGGCTTTCGAACAAAGGTCACTTTAGAAAGGTCAGGGTCACTTAGCATTAGAAGACAGAGTTTCTATATTTGTGAATTTTCAACAGACAATGATAATACTTTATACAAATGTTAATTGTCACTCGGGGATATGGGCTTTCAATGGTCATTTATGAAAGATCAAGTCACTAAACTACTAGTACATAAGATACATAAAAATATTGGCAAATTCTCACCAGCAAATGTTTATACTCTAAATGAAAGATGCATGTAATCCCGACTTTTCCCATCGTGTTTGTTTGTCCGTCTATCCGATTTTTTTTATCTCATGAACTGTTTTTCACTTAGAATATGAGCTTTCGGAAAAAGTCACCGGAGATCAGTTTTGAAAAGCTTCATCAAAAAGAACTTTAAATAGTAAAAAGAGCTTATATTTTAGTGAATTTTCAACAAGCAATGATCGTACTTCATACAAATGTTAATTGCCCTTAAAAATATTGGCTTTCAGACAAGGGTCGCTTAGATCATTTCTGAAAAATCGCGGTCATTCACTGACTAAAACTTATAACACCTAAAACAAAGGTGTATTAATTGTCAATTATTCACCTTCATATAAAGCCAAAGGTTCGAGTGAGTTCATCATTTTTACCAATTTGCTTACATTTTTAGCATGTCACTTATAATTCATTATAACCACACCCCACCCCACCCCCCGCAAACAAAGTTTGGGGTATATAGGAATCACCCCGGGTGTCTGTCTGTATGTCCATCAATCTTGTCCGGGCCATAATTTCTTTCTTTTACTATGGAAGGATATACTAACTTACACAATTGTTGTTCATGACCCAAGTGTGTGTCATGACCTTGAACCAAGGTCTTATCCAAAGGTCTAGGTCCCACTCACAGACAAAGTTCTTGTCCGCACCATAACTTTTTCCTGTTATGTTGGAGGGAGATTATATTTATACCTCCTGCAAACAAAGTTGGGGTGTATATAGAAATCACCCTGTCTGTCCATCTGTTCATTTGTCCGGGCCAGAACTTCTTACCCCTTGTCAAATCTGGATAATATTTCACATAACCGTTGTCCATGACCCAAAGGTGTGTCATGACTTTGACACAAGATCATATCTTCAAGGTCAAGGTTACAGTGCACACACAGCAAAAGTCCGTGTCCGGGCCATAACTTCTTACTACCAAATTTGATCTGGATAATATTTCACACAACTGTTGTCCATGACCAAGAGGGTGTGTCATGACCTCAACCCAAGGTCATATCTTCAAGATGAACTTCACAGTGCACACATAGCTAAAATCCTTGTCCGGGCCATAATTTCTTACTGCCATATTAAATTTGGATAATATATTACACAATTCTTGTCCATGACCAAGGGTATGTCATGACCTTGAACCAAGTGTCCTATTTACAAAGTCAATGTCACAGTGCACACATAGCAAAAATCCTTGTCCGGGCCATAATTTCTTACTGCCAAGCTTGATCAAGATATTTCACACAACTGTTGTCCATGACTCAAAAGTGCGTCATGACCTCAATCCATGGTCATATCTACCGTCAAGGTCACAGGGCACACATAACCAAACTCATTGCCCGGACGATAACTTCTTACTGCCAAGTTGGATTTGGATAATATATCACAAAATTGTTATCCATGACCCAAGGGTGTGGCATGTCATGAACCAAGGTCATATCTACAAAGTCAAGGTCAAAGTGCACACACAGTCAGAATTCTTGTATGGACCATAAGTTCTTTCTGTTACGTTGGAGGGAGATTATATTATACACAATTCTTGTCCATGTCCCAAGGGTGTATCATGATCTCGAACCAAGATCATATCTACAAGGTCAATGTCTCAGTGCTCACTTATGCAGAATTCCTGTCCGGGCCATAACTTCTTCCTGTTACGTTAGAGCGAAATAATTTTTCACACAGTTGTTGTCCGTCACCCAAGGGTATGTCATGGCTTTGCATCACGGCCATATCGTCAAGGTCAAGGTCACAGTACACACTTAGTCAGAATTCTTTTCCGGGCCATAATTTCTTCCTTCTATGATGGAGGGAGATTATATTTCACACAATTCTTGTCCATAACCCAAGGGTGTGTCATGACTGAACCGAATTCATATCATATGAAGTCAAGGTCACACAGCCAGCTTTTCTGGGTCATATCTTCTTTCTGTTACGTTGGAGGGAATCATATGTCAGCCAATTGTTGTCCATGGCCCACGGGTGTGTCATGACCTTGAACCAAGGTCATATCCTCAAGGTGACAAGGTGAAGGTCACAGTGCAATAAGAAAACCAGAATTGATGTTTGGATCATAGCTTCTTCCTTATACTAAGTACGTTGAAGGGAGATTATATTTCACACATTTGTTGTCCATGACCCAAGGGTGTGTCATGGCTTTGAACCAAGGTTTTATCTTCAGGGTCAAGATCATTGTGCACAAAAACCAGACTTTCTGTTCGGACCATAACTTCTTCCTTGTACTTTGGAGGAAGATCAGGGGCGTAGCTAGTGTAGTTTTGATGTGAACGCCTAAATAGGCAGGGGGTAGTCAACGAACAGTAATTCCATTTCCAATAGGGTCCCATATTAAATTACCAAATTTCCAGCAAGATTTACACAGCTTTCTACATCATAACTATATATACTCCATATATCAAAATGTTTGTCAGACCCTTCTCTATCAGAATTTTAACAGTTTACCATCGGTTATCCACCTTAATTTCGAGGAAAATTTTGCTGGAAGGGGTGTCACCCCCAAAAATTCAAATGTAAATAACGACCGTTTTTCAAATCATAAAATCTTAACATTAGTGTAATGAGATAAAAATTCATTTACAGCAGAATCAATATTTATTTGTAGGTTGATCAAATAATTTCATCCAATCAGAGCCCCTGATACACTAAAATAGTAGTCCCTCCCTCCCTATATCAGATCAGCTAATCACCACTCTCATTAATTACCATGCTTTGACCGCTTTGGGTCAAAGTACAGTAATTAACGAGAGTCGTGATTGGCTGATGTAATGTTTTTCAGTCAATCACATTAGAAACAACCCCCCCCCCCCCAACCCCCTTAAAAAATCTGACTTGGTTTTATTCCACATTTCTGTGACATTCTCTTGGTTTAGTCAATATACATGTATATAGAGAAGCAATAAGATATTAATTTGCCAACATTTTAAAGGTTATTTGAATGTTTTATGTCGAAACTAAAAGGGGAGGGGGGCTGTTATTTTTTATGACTTCTTTTTTACTAATTTTGATACAGGCCAGCTCTGAGAAGCTGAATGGTAGCGGTTCAAACCTTGCTTAAGGCAAAAGTTTTTTTTATTTTCATTTCACACCAGAAACAAGTTTCAAAATGTTTTGCAGCACTCAGCATGTGAACTAAGTCATTTATAAAGAATTCTGACTTAATCTTTTACATCCACTTTTGTGTCGTTGATTTATTCAAAGTAGAGAAACAAGATAACAGTCATTTTTCAGTTGTCAAAACATAATGAGCAAAAGAATATATGTATCTGCAATTTTTCTGGGGCGGTATTTTTTATGAATGAGCAAATTGTGAGAGATACAGTCCCATTAGAGCCTCTTGCTTTTTATTTTGAGAACGGTCAGATGTGACGTACTAAAAAGCAGCGATTAAAATCCCACGAAATGCTATAAATTTCTTTTTATTGTACCGGGGTATTTTACACCAATACAAGGTTTTAAATGTTTTGCAGCATTCAACATGTTAATATTTTTAGAAAGTAACATTTGGAAATAAAAGATATAACTCAAACGCATTCACCCATTTTTTGTGTCCGTGTCTTCGTTATTCAATACAGAGAAACAAGTGTGAATTCATTTGCGTTTATTTGAAAATTTTATTTTAACATTTAATTTTCTATATTTTTCATGAACATTTCCTTCTGTGTACTAGTATTGAAGTTAACACTGGAAGGTTAGCAACCCCCACTCCACCCCACCCGGCGCAATTTGGTCTGTACTGCTATGATTAATGCTGATAATTTTATTATTAAAGTCATTTCAAACCTTTTCCAGTAGTTCAAATGCAATAAGCACGGGAAAAACACGTGTCTTAATTCCAGCAGTCAACAGTTTGTAAATAAACAAAGGGTGCTGAGGTGAACAATAGAAGTCACACTTGAGCTTCTTGTTAAGAGAGCAAACTTTATTTGTAGATAAAATTGTATTTACTGTAAATATCAATATTTACCATATTTTCAGCAAAACAAAATAATAATTTATACGTTATAGTGCCACTTTCAGTAGCCCTTGTCTACTTCCATCAATGTATTACTAACACTAGTGGATAGTAACTGCCGTCAGACTTACGTGATCGAGGTGGCTCATGGACCTCCTGCTAGGAATGCAGTAGAATCTTTTTATTTGTATTAGGGAGAGCATGCGCATTTAATATTCCTTGCAAAATCAGGTTTCAAAGGAAATCGTCATTTCAAACCTTGTGACTCCCACCGTGGGCACACCGGTGTTCTGTCTTTCGGATGAGAGAGTAAAAACCGAGATCCCGTGTGACGGTAGGTGTGTCACGCAAAATATCCCTCACTGCTTCGGGTGGGTCCGTCGCCAAAGTATACATGTCTGTGAAATCCATCAGATAGATGCCGTCACCATATACGTGAAATAATCGTGAAGTGACGTAGAACAATAATCAGTCCGTTAAACCTTGTGGCCTTGACCTTTTAACGTTATTTTTTTGAAACCATAACCTCGGTAATACCGTTTGAACGGTAATAGTGATGACTTTCATGTCTGACATGAGCTTTCGAATGATTTCATTTTGTTATATACAGTGAACCTATGAACAGAAAACTATATAATGCCTGGTCCACACGACAATAGCTACGACGATTTTTATCCAGAGCGGAAAAGTGTGTTATGACCTTAACCTAAGAGTTGCTATATGGATCTGCTTCATATGTCAATGTTACCCATGGTAGCAAGATGCATTAAGACCTTGATCCAAGGTCGTACTTTCAAGATCAAGATCTTTATGAAAATATTAAGATAGATTCCATCGAATGCAGCTATCAATGACTTTTCTATTGCGGGGTATTTGATCTGCTGGAACTGCTTTAGTTGCATTTACCACCTCCAGAAACAGTAAGTAACAGATAGTACTTAGGTGCTACGAATGTAATCATTTCATTCCGTGCTGAAAAGAAGAAAAGAGATGCCGAGTTATCCTTATATAAGCAAAGCTACATCATCATGTAACCTTTGCATTCATTTTGCTTGGTATATTACTTTCATTCGTGGAAACTTTTATCAAGCTGTCTCTGCATGCACAAAACAAGATTTTCATCTTTAATGATGTGTTCCACATTAAAGTTGGTCCCTTTGTATAATCCTTTTGGTTGTACCTGCCCGTGTGAAACGATTTGTTCTGTTGCTCAGAGTTTATAGTCAACCTTGAAATACTCGGAATTGTAACGGATGAGGGCTCGTAGGGAACATCAACTTAAACACATAAACATAAAAATTTCCGAAAAGGGGAGGGGCCCACATGTATTAGCCAAACCACTCGGCCATTTTGGGTGCCAATATATGTGATGAAAAGGGGGGGGGGGGATGGTGTCACAATTGACAAACAGAAATAGTTTCCGAGAAGGTATGCGCAATAAATCATGGTTATAAACTGTTGTGTGCAGATCATATTTTATCCAATGAAATATATAACGAAGGACGAAATATATGTAATAGGGCCCTTTCTGAATGGGAGGACATAGATTCAAATGTTTCAGTCTCACATCTTCTTCGCTATGGACCAGGAATATAATCAGGATATTTTGAACGTTTATGACTTGTTCCGTCTTTATATATAGGCATCAAGAGAAAGCATCCGATCTGTCCAAACATCTTAGCTCACCAGAGACCTGAATGACTCCCTTTATCTCCGAGAGATAGAGGCATAACACACCCTAACCTACATTCACAATGTACACTGAACACGAAGCTTATCCATATAATATGAGAATACCATTGATGTTATTTCAGTCCCGGTCTATCGGTCTGCTCACTCAGATTGAAGAACTTTTCGATTGTCCTGTCCCGTTAAAGAAAATTCCGTTGAAATACCATATCATTTCTTTCTTTAGTGACATAATTTCTTTTATTAATTAACACAAAGCAGACGTTTGATAAGAGAACTGCAGCTGCCAAACTAATACTCACACTTCTGCCTAAAGGTCGGCGTGATGAAAAGTGTGTCTGCTATGATGTGTGGAATGGAAAATACATAGGTGATAGGCAAATCACGTGGTATCAGTACATGTAGGTGATAAGCAAGTCTGGTGATATCGGTACATGTTGGAGATAGAAAAATCCCGTGCATCGGTACATGTAGATGATAGGCAAATCCCGTGATATCGGTACATGTAGGTGATAGACATGTACCCGTCGCATCATAGTCAAGCTTGACTGCGCCGACGTACTATACAGATACAGATGTAGGTGATAGACAAATCCCGTAACATCGGTACATGTAGATGATAGGCAAGACCTGTGACATTTAGGTGACAGACAAGTTTCGTGACAGCGGTACATGTAGGTGGTAGACAAGTCCCGTGACATCGATATATGTAGGTGGTAGACAAGTCACGCGCCATCGGTACATGTAGGTGATAGTCAAGTCCCTTGGCATGGGCACATGTAAATGAAAGGCAAATCCCGTGCCATCGGTACATGTAGGAGATAGTCAAGTCCCGTGTCATCGGTACATATGTAGGTGGAAAGCAAGTCCAGTGATCGATACATGTATGTGATAGGCAAGTCCCGTGACATCGGTACATATGTAGGTGGTAGGCAAGTCCCATGATCGGTACATGTAGGTGATCGGCAAGTCCCGTGACATCGTTACATATGTAGGTGGTAGGCAAGTCCCGTGATCGATACATGTAGGTTATAGGCAAGTCCCGTGACATGGATACATGTAAGTGATAGGCAAATCCAGTGGCATCGGTACATGTAGGTGATAGGCAAGTCCCGTGGCATCGGTTCATATGTAGGTGGTAGACAAGTCCCGTGGTAGGAACATGTAGATGATAGGCATGTTCCGTGGCATCGGTATATGTGGTTATTAGGCAAATCCCGTGGCATCGGTACATGTAGGTGATAGGCAAGTCAATTGACATCGGTACATATGTAGGTGGTAAACAAGTCCAACGATCGGTACATGTAGGTATTAGGCAAGTCCCGTGATACTGGTATATATAAGTGATAAGCAAATCCCGTGACATCGGTACATGTAGGTATTAGGCAAGTCCCGTAACATCGGTACATGTAGGTGATAGGCAAGTCCCGTAACATCGGTACATGTAGGTGATAGGCAAGTCCCGTGGCATCGGTACATGTAGGTATTAGGCAAGTTCTGTGACTTTGGTATATGTAAGTGAGAGGCAAATCCCGGTTCATCGGTACATGTAGGTGATAGGCAAATCCCGTGGCATCGGTACATGTAGGTGATAGGCAAATCCCGTGGCATCGGTACATGTAGGTGATAGGCAAATCCCGTGGCATCGGTACATGTAGGTGATAGGCAAGTCCTGTGACATCGATATCGGTACATGTAGGTGATTAGCAAGTCATGTGACATCGGTACGCGTAACACATACTTTGCTTAAATTTGATAATTATAAATTGTTATCATTATCACTCAAAAATCAATAAGGACCCACACAAACAATCATGTGTGGCAGACCTGTATTTTCAAATAATCATTTCATTGATAACAATTGTCATGATGTGAAAATACATATACGCTCACATCTTCTGAAAATTCTCACTTTCTAGACTGAATTTTATTAATGAAAAATACATAGTAATAATAGGGGAGCCATTGCTGTACTTAAATCACAGAGAGAAGCGACAGATAGACGTAGATTAAGTTAATGCACGACTTTAACTGAAAAAAAAAACATCGATATACCTGCAGACATTCATTTTCGGACTTGATTTATCATATCTAAGTTGAAAGGGTTTTAATAAATGATCCTAAAGACAGCCTAGTTCAGTTTTCTTTGGCTTCTTTTACTGCATTTACTTCTACTGGAACATCATCCGGGTTTTCCTTTACCTTCTTATTATGATTTTGTATCCAATCAGATTCAATTATTTCCGTTGCTGTTAATCTCTTCTCAATGGTTGGTTGAAGAATATCGAACAGAATTTCTTTGCATGTTTCGCTTATTTTGCTTGCAACTTTCTCCGGAAACTCCAGCTGTCGAGAAATTTGCTTGTGCAACATTTTTCGAAGATTACTGTCGTCGTATGGCATTCTGCCACATAGCATGATATACAAAATGCAACCAATGCCCCAGATATCATTTGGTTTGGGATCATATGGCACACCACGAACCAATTCCGGGGAAGCATAAGCCGCGCTTCCACAAAAAGTTTGACTATGTGCATACTCACGATCTTCCGTTTTTATGGATTTTGCAAATCCGAAGTCTGTAATAATGATTCTGTCATCTGACATTATCAACACATTTTCGCATTTTAAGTCTCTGTGGGCAATTTCTTGACTATGTAAATATTCCACTCCTTTCGTTATCTCAAAAAATATTCTTTTTGCTTCTGTTTCGTTCAATGTTCCTCTTTTTTTGACAAAATTTAACAGATCACCTTTTTGCGCGTAATCCATGACAAGAAACACGAGTTCGTTTCTTCGCATTATTTGGTGTGTTTGGATGATATTCGGATGAACTAAATTCAAAACTAATTCTAATTCCCGCGGCATAAATTTCTTGACATACTCTTTGTTTGCCTTTTTGACATTCACAATTTTCAATGCGAGAATTTGTCCATCTTTGGCTCTTTCTATAATCTTGACCTTTGCGTGCGTTCCCTCGCCGATAGTTGGACCTATTCTATAGCCTTTTTCACATAAGTAGTCTGCTATACACATGAACTCCCTGACAGTTGTAGACGCCGGTCTTCCGTTCATCGGCAGAGGTATAATTCTTTACTCCGGCATTGTAGGACCCACAGTAAAATCTAAGATTTGTCCACTACAGAAAAAAGACGGTTTCTACGGGATGACGTCATAATCGTGATAAAGGCTGCATCGACAACCTCATTAACCTTGTCCTCTCAATTATGTATGAACTTCTCAATTCTTTGAATGGTTACATGTAAATCCTTCAGAGTATCAATTCCTTGAAATTACAGCCAATTAATGACATGGTAATTGATCAGGAACTCACTGAAAGCGCTACTGCTCTAGAGACACTGACGTCGACCATGGCCGTCTTTTGAAATAGGAATCGAAATCCGTTCATGAACATAAAAGAAAACAGTTGAAATTTATGGCATCCATACACGGCATGTAGTAATAGAAAATAAGTGCAGCATATACCGGCCTAAAGTAGGGTCGTGAAGATTGATATGGCATTGAAAGAATGAAGATAGGAAGCTCTTTGAACCACACCAATGTCTAAGTCATTTTAATTATGTTAAATATATTTTCATCTGATATTTTCAGTGTGGATAATAGCTTCATTATATTTCCATTTCACTGAAACAATCAAAGGACAATGTTTTTATGGGATTTGGGGGATGTTAGGGGCTGCGGAAGCAATTTTGTGATACCTATTCATACCTATCCTGATGCCTTCTACTGCATGTAACCAAGAAACATTCCCAGTGTATATGGATATTAAGCCCCTCTTCCTCAAAACCCAACCATAAACAATAAGCACCCCCCCACACACACACAAAAACACCAAAACACACACACACACACACACACACACAACAAAACAACAACAAAACCCGAACACCCCCCTTCCCAGTAAACAAAAACCAAAAAACAAAAACAAAAACACATCAAACAAACGAACAGACAAAACAACATTGAACAAAACAAACAAACACCGCCAGATTCGAACCCGCAGTTTTGTGGTTATGCATGAGCCCGTCTTTTCAGTCGCTTGGAAAACTTCGCCCTAGAACATACAAAATCAAATGATATCATTCATCTAAGACGAAGAATAATGGACTATTATTAGATCGATTGTATGTCGAGAAAATGTTGTTTTCATTACGCTTTCAACAAACATGTCTAAGCATTCGAATGTACCAGTGCAGGATTCAAAATTATAAAAAGAAAAATAGATGAATTCAATGTGTAAAGAAGAAAAGGATATGATGTGAGACATATTTAATTTGTCTCATCATAATATTCTGGTGAAAATGAAGATGTCTGGATCCGCTAAACATACGCTTTTTGATGATGAACACTTCGTTGTGTTCGTGTAATACAAGAAGACTACAGCTCAGAATCCCAATCGATGATCTAGTGTCGGGTTCCAAATTCCTCGAATTATACAAACCATTCCCTATAGAATAATCAATTGTAGTAAAACGTCGATGACGTTTATTGCGTGATAGCGTCGTAAAAGATTAAACACCGACATGACCCACCGTCCGCTTCATGCATATGTAATCGATTTCACGGCCCTAGGAAGGTACCTATAAAGTGCATACGAGGTCACCATAGAAATCGATCTACAAACCATATGGGTCCTACACGGTCATTAATTATAACTACACGTACTTGTGTTGATTATTCATCATTCATGTTATGTATACTTAGTTAGAACATCATCTACATTAGGTCAAATTTGTAATAAATAAAACATCTTAGTTACGCCTAAAAATATTGAAGCAGTCGACTCCGATAACTCTAATACAAGAAGAAATGGGCTGGATGGTGTATAGATGAGTAAGGGCAAGTATGGGTTTTAAAACTGAGATATGGGAAACAGCAAATAAAATCAGTCTTGGTCGTGATATTATGACCTATATAGAACGACAGAACTAGAAAGATGATCAAATCCCAAGTGGAGAAGATCACCGGAAGGAGCCAACCCCAACTACCCCTTTTAACTCAAAATTTACCATATTAACAACATAACAACATAAGATTTATAATTAAACGCTCTTTTCCCTCGAGTTCCTAAAAGTTTCCGGGATCTATAAGTGTACTGTATGAATCATAATGGGTCAGAAGTAAAATGAACTTCGGGAGGAAACACACAAACACACACACACACACACACACACACGAAGAAAAAAATCAAACAAACAAACTATGGACTAATTCACTCTGAAATACAACTTTCATTGTCATCGGTGTCAGCATTCTAGATAGTGCGATATGTCAAGTGTACGTCTTAATTCTGCTGGAGTCTTATATTCCCGACTACATTCTATATTCAGCAATGGTGACCGAGTAAATTAATTTTTTCCTCTGTTTTGGTAAAATTTTATATTATATCAACATGGTTTTTATGCATACGACGTAAGAAAATATTTCACAATAGAGGTGGCGGGCAGAGTAAGAGTATGGGGAGGAAATGAGTGGGAGGGGATATGAAAATATAGGAGGAGAGTCATACCCTCTCTGCCCAAGTCCTTACTTATATATAGTATATATATAGTAGATCTTAATGCAACAACTAACAAAAATGTGGACACAAGACGGAAGAACTGATATTGTCAATTCATAGAAAGGTTTTCCTTACCAATCCTACACCCCCACCCCACTAAAAAATCCTCACAACTGCCACATCTGATTCATTGAATACAGTACATTTGTACATAGTCGTAGTATCGCAAGTTCGAATTGCGGCTTGAGCGATTAATTTCTATGAGTGAATTTTCATAGTTCTAGATGCGGCACGTGTGGATATAACTAGGCTTACGTCATGTACCATTCTATGAGTGAATTTTCATAGTTCTAGATGCGGCACGTGTGGATATAACTAGGCTTACGTCATGTACCATACGTTTGCAGAAGACATTAAGACGATCGATGCAGCCATCACTGATTACTCTGATGTATCAATTTCATACAATAACGAGCTGTGATACCAGGGGGGAATTAAACAATTGTTTCATCATGTTGATTAATGTAATGTACTTTATAGTGGTAGGTAGTTCAGGCGGTTTCAAATTGCAAATAACGAACAATTAACTTATTGCAGAAGAATTATTATATAGTTTGTATTGACCACCTTCATTGATGTATATTTGTATAAAATACAGTTTGACTTATCTGTCGTTCAAAAGCTCACCACAAATGAATTAATATAGGCTTGGGCTTGTTTTCAGATCTCTTATTGTATAAACGTTACATGTGTCTTTTTCTAACTTTAAATTTTTGTTATTTAAAGTGAGCACATGACTATAATAGTCATGTGCTCACTTTAAATAACAAAAATTTAAAGTTAGAAAAAGACACATGTGTATACTCATCTATAAATACAGTTTAAACTTAAAAGCTCGCCACAGACTGAGAATTTCTTTCTATAGTTATGTCTTTCTTTCTTTCTTGGTTCAACCTCTGTAAAAGCTAACTACATTAATGAAATGTCATAGGAAGATTATTTATTTATTTAATAAAAGGACACAGTTTGCAAAGAAAAGACATTACTATTGACATTATTTCTCGAAGAATGGTTACGTTCAGTTTCTATACATGTAGAAAATGTCCATTTCCTCTCTGTCCGGGTTATAGCCCTTCTTTCATAGAGGAGCACAAAGCTTGGTCGTTTTCCATGGAAGATATTACATCCCAGTCTGTGTATCGAGGGGGTGGGGGTTACACTCGGTCGGTTTATCCGGGAGGTAATTCTATACTGGTTTGGTTTAACCCGAGGGAAGATATAGGTGCTTTCATATGTATGTGTCTACCTAAAAATGCTACAATATATCTTCAATTATTGCTTTATATGTGCTTATATTTGCATAAACTTTTGTGCTATGGACAGCTAAACTGTTATGCTTATATTGTGCTTAAAACTTATTGCTATGAACAGATGAACTTCTTTTATGTGTTTTCATATGTTTGTGTGCGTGACGCTCTATTGTTTAATATTTTACTGTTTAGATTAACATATAGTCGGTTAAAGAGCTCCCGAGAGCTCATGTTTATTGTTTATAATGTACAAAATGCCGACGTTGAATAAAGAAGGCAGATTTTTAAAAATCAATTAAATTCGGGATCGAAAAACACCGGAAATTGGTACTTCCGGAAATTGCTATTACGCAGGAGCAAATATTTTGGGCTTTCATCGCAACCAAAGGAGGATTCGCTGTAGTTTATCACCGAAATGTCGTACAGAGACCTTAGAAGTAATTTTAACAATGAAAAATAAAATATTTATATACATATAGTTGTATTTAGCATGGTTTGATAAAAAGTTGCCCTAGATCATTGTTCGTGGACACTCATTCATTTTCTGTTCGGTATCAGTTATCACTCAGTGCGGCCATAAATATCAAAACTATCCGTCCACTAGACGTCATTAAAGGCTTGAATACAGAAAGGGCCAGATGAAGTGGCCTAGACGATTCGACCTATATGTAATATAAATGGAAAAGGCTAATAATGAAATGTTGTTTCAGTTTTAAATGATTATAGTTGGTTTACGCCAGTTAAGTCGCCCGAAAGTTAAGTCACCCCAAAGTTGAGAGGCCCCACATCAGTATTATCGCCGCACAATGTCAAATTACATTAATTTCTATTGAAACGGTCGGCTCATACCTTCACCACCGTTTCTGTTTCACCATTCATATTTTGTGAGGGGAAAATTTGCTGATAGAAACTGGGTCATTGCATCCAAAAAATGGAGTGACAGGCACAAATCACTTACCTTTTCAGCTAATTAAATCCTTAACTATTCATATTAATCCATTTTCTTGTAAAACAATCCATGTATACTCGAATAAATACATCACAAATTATTTGGTGTATTTCTCCATTACTTTCAAACGGCCATGTTCAAACTAGATTGAGTGCGCATGTGTGAGGCCATGAGGTTAAATAGGAAAAAATTAAAGCTTAATTTTTTTTTCATAAAATCCTGCCAATTAAATTGAAGATATCTTAAAAACACTTTAAATACAAATACTTAATAAATGTCTAGGAAAATTTCAGTGAAAAACAACCCTTTTCTTCATTTTTATAACCATGTTTCCCTTGGATGCCCCCAATAATTAGAACTCTTCAGCCAGTGAAACCACATATTGACATAATTTTAAATGGCAGTTTGGAAATAATAGAGAGCTACACCAAATATTTTGTGATGTATTTATTCGAGTATATATGGACTGTTTTTACAAGAAAATGGATAGATATGAATAGTTAAGGATTTAATTAGCTGAAAAGGTAAGTGATTTGTGCATGTTACTCCATTTTTGGGATGCAATGACCCAGTTTCTATCAGCAAAGTTTTCCCACACAAAAAATGAATGGTGAAATAGAAACGGTGGTGAAGGTATGAGCCGACCGTTTCAATAGAAATTAAACTTACATCACCCCCTATTAAAATGATATGTTTAACGTACATAAATCTATTTGTGTTTTAACATAGATATTTTATGAATTTATGTCAAATTGACCACTTTCCAATTTTGCGCCCCCTAGCGGATTTCCCACGACTCCAAAACAAAATGGCGGTATAAGTGGACATACGCTACTATGCGTGAATCTCATCAATTATTACGGGAGTGTTTTTTTATGAACAGATGACTGTTTAGTAGTGATGTACCGATGATTGGAAAACATCAATTAACGACGAGAAAAAGCTGTCGATTTTGATGATCGATTCTCGTTTTTCATAATCGATCATCGCATGCACAAATCCGCGTTTTGTTGGAGGTTTACCGTTTTTGCCGAGACTCCACATATTAATTAGCGATATCGGTGTTCCAGAGGCAGAGAGCGACAGACGAACTGCTCAATTTTCAGAACCATCGTGCCAAAAGCTGAAATCAGCAGACACTGAGGACTGGCTCAGTGATGTAATGTGTGTTGGCGAGAGCCAGATTTCTCAAGTTGATATGGTGTAGGATGAGATCAGGCGATATCTCAGAGTAGTTTTAAAAGATGAGGACATAGGATTGACGGTTCTTGAATGGTGGAGAAAAAAAGAGTTGTACTTTCTGAGACTATGATATCGTTACTTGTCAAAAATACGCTGTGCATTCAGGCTAGTAGTGTCCCTGCAGAGAGAGTGTTCTGTCTTGCCAGATACTTGGTTTCAAAACAAAAACAACAAAAAAAAAATTTCAAATGTAGACCTTTTCATATTCCTAAATAAAAACCTGGGAAAGTATTGGTAATAAGTGAAATGTGACTTATGAGTGACTGGGGTTGTTATTAACCTGGCAATAAGTAACTTTAACAAGTTAAAACACTTTGCCACTGTATAGTGTACATTGTAAAACCAGCTAACATACACTACCTTTCATAAATAAGTGTTTAAGATGTTAAATTCTTTATATATCATACCAAACAACAAAAACAGACTTTCTAGACTAATTGGAACTCCCAGGTTAGTTAATGCTACAAGTGCCTGGTTAATGGTCCATATGGATGCTACTACATGTTTATTCATGCCCAATATAACAAAGAAAAGTGAAAAATCAAAAAAGTATATGCATTAAATCTGTAAATATTTGAGAACCGATTATAATCGGCAAAATCGCATGGAAAGCATCAACCGATTCCAACCGATGATCGATTATGACATTCAGCCGATCCCCCATCACTGCTGTTTAGCATAGATATGTTCAAATTACATTATTCACATGTCTGTGTTTTCATGTTTTCATTAGATGTAAGAGAAATTTAGTCAAATTTGCTCATATTTTGTGACGAGTATTAAGCCAGTTTGTCACCTGTATCTCCAGGTTTCCCTAGCAAAACTCAAATGTGACAGTCCTTAAACTGCCGTTCGTACGATATTTATTTCTTTACTTTTATTTTTGTAAAATTTTCAGTCAGACACTATGTTGTCAAGCTATGATTAACTTATCATTGTAGAATTATAGATATCAGGGACTTAGATGTACAAATCCTTGTAAATATACATAACTGTTCTGAATTCTATGATTGCCGATATTACTAAACAGTTTCTCAAGATTATTACAAGAAAAAAAGGGGGGGGGGCTCTGCAATTCTCAAAAATTAAAAGGGACGTATAGACATATATATTTACTAACTGGAATAGACAAATACAATGTATATCCTTTTCATTAAGAGCATGTTATTAAATATATATACACAAGCCACAAAGGTGACTTTAAAAAACCATGTTATCAAATATACATACAGAGCCCACAAAGGTAACTTGAAATCAATTTTAACCAAAATCACTCAGATTGTAATGCAGTACTACTGCCCTCACGCACATTTGTATGTATCGTTAATTAAGTTGTCCCAATCAACACAAAGGTAACACCTGACACTTGCAAGTACGGATCAATGGGTCAAACTGCCGACTTATATCCAATATGCCAATTACGTAATACAGTACAGACAGCATTTTAAGGAATGTCACATTTGACTTTTACTAGGGGAACCTGGAGATACAGGTGACAAAGCGGCTAACACCTGTCACAAAATATGACCAAATTTGACTAATTTCTGTTGGTACTACAAACTACAATTCATGAAAACAGGAAGATACGTTCATATGAATAATTTCGTTTTAACACATCTGTGCTAAACAGTCATTTATTCATAAAAACCTACTCCCGTATTGATTGATGAGATTCAGACATAGAAACGTATGCCCACTTTTACCGCCATTTTGTTTTGGAGTCGCGGGAAATCCACTAGGGGTTGCAGAATCGGAAAGTGGTCAATTGCTATATTGATGACAATAAAGATTATAAATAGGTTTTGTGCCTGTCCTAGATATTGTGCTAATCAGCAGGACAGTCATGCAGTTAAGTAATACATGTACTATCCACATCACAGCAAATATAAACAAGTGCATGATGAAGATTTAATGAAGTTAAATACGTGCAGAAATTCAAAAAAATAAATAAAACCTTAGTCTTTTAATGATCCAGTAGTAAAGAAAATATAATGAGACTATTTTACAAAAGCTTAGATGATCCAGATTCGTGATTTCTCATGAGGTATACTCCTCGGGATTTATCTTCAATTTTTAAGTAAAATCTAAATTTTTAATCTTTTGTTTTACCATGATTATCATCTTAAATGACAAATTAATGAAATATATATAATCTATGTATACTTCTTTATTGAATTCAAATAGGGATTTCAAAATATTTATAACAGTATTTGTAAAAAATTACTGAAAAATTGCATTATGGCCTAGGATAACACCAAAGTCATATCCCTTCATGCATTTGGAATCTCTCCCGCTTTTACTCATAAAAGAATGCTGCAAAACTCAAAACGGATATGTACAGTGATATAGTCCCATTGTCAGGAAAAATGTGTCTGTGTGAAGGGACTATCATTGTATCAGCCTTTTTGTAATTCCTCATATAATTGCTCTCCTGCTGTAGATTTCACTGAAATGATGAGGGCCCTTGGTTACCCACGCTTAATATCCATGGAGAACTTTAGGAATCCAAATTTTCCGCTGGTAGCAGAGGTACTAAAGTGGCTAGTTAAAAGGTATGATTTTCAGTAACTACAACTCAGGGGTTCAGGTAGAACAGTTCGAGCTTAGATTTTAGCAGAGTTTGAGTCAAGGATGTATATATCCATGTAAAGAATTAGAATCAGGGCTGTTCAAGATAATGGGAAATCTGAATAAATGAATGCCATACTTGCTACAGCATGACAAAGGTGATAGGCCCAAAACAAAAAGTACTTGTGTTTATGCTAACCCAACCAACCCTATATTTTGACCACCAACCATTGTTTATTTTTGTTCTGAACCATTTATGTTTTACTACTCTGGAATATGTACATTTCTTAATTTCTTGCCATCATTTTTTGTATTAAGATAAAAGGCTTAAATGATAAAATTCTAATATTCTTTTAATATCTTCAAATGGGGTCAGCATCCGTCAGATTTAAACTGTGATCTTGACTTATTGACATATATATGTAGTATACATTGCTGAAAGTTCTGTTGTAGATTGTATCATAGTATTGTACCATAAATATACATCATTTTTAACTGTATATATCAGTCTGAATGTTGAGTAGAAATGATTAACCGACATGTATTATTGTAATGAAGGTGATTAATGTACGCTATTTAACATAGTAATATTTATTTATTCTGTTTATCATACTTGTTTGCAGATATGAACCAAATGCTGACTTGCCTGGAGATACAGATACAGAACAAGACAGAGTCATTTTCATTAAGTCAGTTGCAGAGTTCATGGTAAGTGAAACTATATTCATCTGAGATTTCAATTTAACTGCTTCCACTTTTGAATGATGGATTGAACAAGTCTTGCTTATATATAAAATTCAATTTATACAAGTTCGAATTAAGATTATCTGTAAAGGTAAAAACATATATATATATACCGGTATATATATATATATATATATATATATAAATATATGTAAATACATATATATACATATATATATATATATTGAGATAAGGAATATAAGTCATCTTTTTGGAATTACAGTGGTCTGTTTAATGTACTGATACTGAATGATGTTTCTCTCTAATGTGGAAGTAAATATACTAAAACCTTAAAGCACAACTTACTGTTTGTTAATTTGAAATCTGTTTGATGTCATTACAATCTGCAGGCTACCAAAGCACACATAAAACTGAATACAAAGAAGTTGTACCAGTCTGATGGTTATGCAGTTAAGGAATTGATCAAAGTCACCTCTATGCTTTACAATGCCATGAAGACTAATTCTGCAGATCAAGGTGACATTGACAATGTGGATGACTCTTCTCATTTGTCATTTGATGTCTCTTCAAGGGTAAGATAAAGATGATAGAGTTTCATTTAATATCAGTTTGGCTTAACTGTTTTTTTACCATAATTTAGACATTGTATTTGTAACAGTAGTGTATAGGGGTCCGGAATAACTTGACTTTTAGCTTGATATAAATCTGGCCTCATTTTGTTGTCGTCGTCCGTAGGCAGAAACTTTAACCCTGATCATAACTTCAGAACCATAAGAGGCAGGGCTTTAATATTTCATGTGTATTCCATGTACCAAGACCTTTCATTGGTTGCCAAAATTTTTTACCTCGTGCTGTGAAGTTTGACTTACTTTTAAAGAACTTTGATCTTGGTCATAACTTATGAACAGTAAAAGATAGTGTGTATTCCTTGTGACAAGACCTTTCATTACATATCAAAATGTTTTACCTTTTGACCTTGACCTTGAAGGTAGATCTACATACTACAAAATTTTTGCTGTTTTTTGGCTGCCACCAGTAATCGAGTAATGGTGATTCAGAAATCTTGAAAATTCATTTATCTGGAAAAACTGCCCTAAATTTTATTTTGTGTTGATTACAGATCAGTGATTTAAAGGAGGCTCGGCGATTAGCTACAGAGATTACAACAAAAGGCGCCACATTGTATGATCTGCTGGGGAAGGAGGTGGATCTCAGGGTACGTAGAAATAAAATGGTCTATATCCTCAGTAATTAATAGAAAGACCAGGAAATAAATTCTTACAAAAAAAAATATTATCACATTTTAAATTATAACCTTTCAAATCATCAAAAATTGAACATTTATGATTAGAATTTAAATTTGAATTTTTCAAATTCAAAGATATTTTAGTTGAGCATTTCTTATACAAAGTTTGGGTCTTGATAAAATTAATTCTTACATACATTTTTATAGGAACAAAGGTCAATGGTGATAGCCAAGTCATTGGAAATTAATGATGTAGAGAGTGGAATGGCTGGTTCCATAAAAGCTGTAGAGGTAGAAATTTAATGGAAGCTTTTTTATATCATATTGGAGTGATTATATCATAAATATTCAATCTTAATCTTACTTTTTTATATCATTGACCGGATTGCAAAGCAATTCTGGTCTATGAATTGGCGAGAACCGTCAGTCCGTCCGTCCATACGACGTCAACATTTTGCGTTTAGCATTTGTGTTTAGCTTGGTTTCTCTCATACCCGAAAGGGTACTTATGTCAAAGTTGGTAGGTTTGTAGATACTTGAATGTTCTATCCAACCAATACAAAAATTTAGTGACCTTGACCTTGACTTAACGCTTCAGTGAACACACACTGTTTTTTGCCTTTAGGGTGACCACTTGCATACATGTATTGTTAATGTTAATGCAAAGCAATTCTGGTCTATAAATTGGCAAAATCAGTCCGTCTGTCTGTCCATCTGTCTGTTGTCAACTTTTTGCATTAAGCCTTTGTAATCGGGTCATACCGTCGTTGACGGTTTCTTGTTTATCATAAAACCATTTAAATCCAGAAGATATGCTGATACATACCACTAGTATAGTAAGTACATGTACCAGGTATTCTATCATAAATATACTTGTCACCATACTATCAAGAAAAACCTTGTATATCACACTTTGGTACAGTTAAACCTGTCTAAACTGATATTGTCTCGGACACAGAAAAAATATGGGTTTAGACAGGTTATCAGATTACACATGTTTGACAAAGTTCAGGCTTCAGTACGTTATTTGCTGATATTTTTATGACGTCGTGGTGTTTGATATGCCTGTGGAAGTCTTCGTCATACAACTGAGTGAACTATATTTTCTCTTGTTTTAGCATGAACTTTTCACACTCTTATTTTTTGTATTAAATTTTATACAAAAACAATGAGAAGCCCAAGTGGATTTATTCCAAATAAAGAAACAAACATGCATCATATCATATCGGTGACACTACTTGATATGTTCAATTTCTCTGGTGATAACTTTTCATACAATTTAAATCGCAAACTGACAAACCACTGTCCATAGCTCAGGAGGATTAAATTATCGATTGTTTATGTAGGAGTAGAGTCCGGTCATCTATGGCCTTTATTTATCGGCTTGGGGTACTTAATTATAATTTGTTCAGACAGTGGTAGATCCAGGTAGATGTTGTTGTAACATATCAGTTTTGGCAGTGTAAGATATACATAAATGATGCCATTAGGACCAAAATTTCATATGTGTATTCAGAATAGACAGTGTTCAGGTTAGACAGGTTATTTTACATAAGCAGACTTAGAAAATTCATTGGGATCGGAAAAATTTATCGGAATAGAGAGGATATCAGATTAGACAGGTATCAGCTTAGACAGGTTTCACTGTATCATGGGACTTTACTTGTTTATATGGTTGAAGCAGTATAGAATATAATTCAAAGAAATTGTTGACATCATTATAGTTACAAGTGTAATATTGTTTTTAACATTCTCACATAAAAGGAATGTACAATTAAAATATCTGTATTGTTAAGAACTTAACTTTACTTGGATGTTTTTGAATAATGTGCCAGATTGCATGACATGATTGTTAAACACTTATGTCCTTCATGGTAAAATGTGTAAGTAAAACATTCATACCAGTACCCATGATGAAAACGATTTGCCAGATGTACAAATTAAGAATTGGATGGAAAGATTTGTGTCTAAGGATCATTTTTACCAGAGGCAAAAATTTATGAGAAAACATTTTAAAAGGGATGATCATAGTGTGTTACCATATATAAAGTTACAGCATTGTTAGGGGGTATGATATGGTAGTTGTTAATACAGAGATATGTTAGTGTCTACAATTCAATATGCATCTGATTTGTGGATACAAAATATGTCTCTTTTGGCTATACCCTTGAAGACTTTTATTTGGATGGGTTGATGCTCAGGGAAGAAAATAATAATTGTTAATTTTTTTCAAATTCCAGAATGAAATAAAAAAGACTCTTACAATGTTAGATAATGTGGCCTCAGATGAAGCTAACCTTGAAGCAAAGATTGAAAAGAAAAAGAGTGAACTGGAACGGAATAATAAACGTTTACAGACATTACAGAGTGTTAGGTAAGATTAATAATATTATTTCAGGCTTTTGCCATGAAGAGTATTGTTTTGTTTGTTACTGTTACTTTTTTAATTGTTGTATACCATACTAGTATCATTTTAACAATATGGTAGAGACTAGTGCTAAATGATGAAATGAACCATGGTCTGACCTTCACCAAGGTAGACGTCTGTCCTTTCCCTAAACTGTAATAGAACCTAGGCGTCACATAGGTGATAGGCTACAAATGAGTTCCAGTATAGCCCTTTAGTTCATTAGAACCAGGCATGCCCGGGGGGCACTACATGTATGCTTTTGTCCATCCTTCTGCACATCCGTCACATCATTGGTTTTTCAGATAACTCAAGTTCCTTGCATCCTATCCAAAACTATTTGGATATATGGATACTTTTCGGAACGGAAAGTTGACGATTGAGTTCGGGGTCAAAGTCACTACTGGTAAAAAAATAGATTACAATTATTGGTGTTAGGATGATCATTTAAGGGTCAATAGGTCAAAAGTTAAAGTCATCACTAGTAAAAATAGACAGAAATTATTGGTTTCTGGGTGATAAGGTTAGTACCATGTATCCTCTACAAACTTTATTTGGCTATATTATATCTTATAAAAAGGGAAATCAGTAGGTTAAGGTCACTACTGGTAATATTTTACAGGAGTTATGGCCCATGAAACTTGTACTTAAATTGTAACCAAGAAAGATTTGTTGCTGCTATGAAAGAAGCCCACAGTGGTGGCATATGTTTTACATGCATACTCTTGTTTCATATTACACTTATCTCTCATTAAATGTCTAACAAATAATGATTTTGCCATTCATTTTCATTTCATAGAACTCATTCTAATATGACATAACCGGCCAAATATAAACATCATACATGAGGTGACTATTCTTAAAAGTAGTTTGTCATGCATTTAACTCCTTATATGTTGTAAAATATGAAATTTTTGTATTAGACACCAAAGCTCACATGAAAAAACTGCAATTGTGAAGTTTAGCACATACTTATTGTTCCATTATTTTGCCTTCTTTTTGCCTCTTGTTTGTTTGGAAGCAGTTGGTGATTTATCACTTTGGACAAAAATGTGTGTTTAACAAAAAATAGGATAAGTAAAAAGATTGTAGATTTTATTTATTTTATGGAACCTTTTTACCAAACATACGAAACCAGTGTGGCTCTGTGGATGAGATGCTCAGTTCATGATCAAAAGGTTCGGGTTCAACTTCCATCATGGGCACATTAGTGTTCTGTTTTTGGATGAGACAATATTAACCAAGGTCTCATGTCATGATAGGCATGGCACATAAAAGATCCCTCACTGCTTTGGGTGGATCCATTGCAAAGATATTAATTTCTGTGCAATGTATCAGGCAGATGCCATCACCATGTGTGAAGTAATTGTGAAGTGACATAAACCAATAATCAATCAAATGTAGAAAACAAATCAGATTTTATGAGCATTTCTCCAGAACAAGCAATAAAAACTATCATTTGAATGCTATTTCATGCATTAAGGAGATTGAGGTAACAGTAAAGAGAGACGTTTTTGATTTGGTTTAATCACCATTCACTTTGCATACTTGCAATAATTCCAGCTCAAAAATACATGAGAATATTTTAGATTTCTTTACACAAAAATTTCAAAGGCAAAGAGCCAGTTTAGTGTCTATATATTTTTTTCATTATTATTATTGATGTATGACTTTATTCTTAGGCCTGCATATATGGATGAATATGAAAAATTAGAGGAAGATTTAGAAAAATTATATGATGCCTACATGGTAAAGTTTAGAAATCTGACATATTTGGAATCTCAACAAGAAGAATATCATAGAGCTGAGCAAGACAGATTTGAAGTAAGTTTGAGACTGAGTTCTTACATCCTAAATCATACTTTAATTCACAATGAAATGATCCTATGATGACTGTACCATTGATATACCTTTACTTCACATTGGAACCATCCATTGGTGATTGTACCATTGTGGATGGTTTACCAGTGCTCTACCATTGCTTCACATTGGAAAAGTACCATTACTTCACATCAGAAAAGTCTCACGTGACTGTTTATTGATGATGCTTTACTTTACTGTTCACATTGGAACGATCTCATAATGGCTGTACTATTGTAAATGCTATACTTCACATTGGAAACATCATATAGTGGTTGTTCTATTGTGGATGTTTTACTTCACACTGGACACATCATATAGTGGTTGTTCTATTGTGGAGGTTTTACTTCACACTGGAAAGTAAAAATCTTTGTATGTTGGCTGTATCATTGTGGATGCCTTACATCAAATTGCAAAGATCCAGTGGGACACTGAACTTGTCATATGATGGATGTACCTTTGCCTGTACTTATGTTACTTGATCAGGTTACAAAACAAGAAATTAGTATCCCTGTAAATTCATACACTTTTCATTGTTTCAATATTTCTTTAAAACGCCACGAAATAAAGAGCTGAGTGTAGAGACTTGGATTTGTGTGTATAAAACTGATATTACTCAGTGGAGTTTCCAGCTTTTGACTGTAGTGACTCTTCTTGAAAACTTGAAAAGATATACAGTAGTATATAATCATCAAGAATAAAATATATTAAAGTTATTCACAGAAAGAATTCTCTGTATATATCTAGTTCTCTTTAAGACATTTCCTGCAAGTGTATTATGTATCAAGTTTTCATTGTCTTGCATTTAAATGCCACATGTTGTCATGTGTAGTGTATTTCTCTTTAATGTGGTAAAAATGGTGTCATTGCATTATAGGGATTTACTTTTAAAGTGATAAAAATAAAGCTTATTCTGTGCATTTTATGAAATATCTAAAATAAGTAAGTACAAGATATTTATTATCTTACAGTTTATAAGACATTTATTTGATCAATATTTCATGCTCCCAGAAAAATTTTATGGGAGAATATAGTCATCATTGTGTCCATCCATCTGTCTGTCCATCCAAGGTCTTATCTCTTAAACTGTCAGAGTTTTATCATATTTCACACAAATGTGACAGGTATTTTAGGACATTGAACACTCAAGGTTATTTCAACAAGGTCAAGATCATTCAGCACATATCCCCAAAATTAATGTATTAGGAAAGGCCTTGTATCTTTTTAACCATTCATTAGAATTGAATCATATTTCACACAAATATATCTTGGAACAGGGACATTTGGACAGGATCATTGTTGCAAGGTCAAGGTAACTTAGTACATATCTCTAAAAAATTGGGAGAGGCCTTTATTCAAGCATATCTTGTAACCACTAAATCAGAATTTATTATATTTCACACAAATGTACCTCGGGACATGGGTTCTTTGGGCCAGGGACTTTTGGAGAAAACATCAAAAAGGATTTATCTTTTAGGTAAGTTTCAACTGGCAATGATCCTACTTCTATAAATGTTAATTATAGCTCAGGATATAAGGTTTCACACATAGCAGTGACGGATCCAGGATTTCTGAAAAGGGGAGCCCACATGTGCATTTGCCAAACTACTCAGCCATTTTTATTGCCAAATTTGGATTTTTACTGGTAAACATGTGGCAAAAGGGGGGCCTGTGCCCCTCTCAAAATCTGCCACTGCATAGGTCACCCAGGTCATTTCTGAAAGGTCCAGGTCACTCGGTAACTTGAGCTTGAAATACCCCAAAGAAAATAAGAAAGATTCATAGATTGGAAAATTTTCACCAGTGTTTGTTTGTTTATACTTAGTATTAAGGATACATGCAGCCCTGACCTTTTATGTTTTCTGATGACTTTCAGAATACTAAAGGTTTCTTATCTGATAGAGTCCTCCTTTGGTTTGATGCAATTTGGGGAGCATTGGTCAGTTTTACCGATTTCCTTGTTGAAAAATGCTATTGTTAGTATACATTTAATGACAGGAAACAGAAGAAAGACTGAAACTTATGGCAGAAAAATTAAAGAAGGAAGATACAAGAGGAGAGAGGATCACACAAGATGATATAATGGGTGTGTAGAAGTTGCATCTAGATTAGATGAAGTCTGTTTATTTTCTTAGAGTTGATTTGATTGATTATTATTAAATACCAAACCAAGATTATTTCCTGCATTGTTACCGGTAAATTCCTTACCTAAATTATTTTTGTTATTTAAAACACCTGACCTAGATTGTGTTAATAATGTTAAAAACCTAATCTAGATCATTTATAAAATGTTAAACACCTGACCTAGATTATTTTACCTATAGGGTGGTGGTACCTGCATCGTGTATAGCTAAATCAAATTTTATCAATGAATTAGACACTTAGAAGTGGCTGATAGCACAAACATACCAATGTCTATAGTAACAAGGGATTTCAGCTTTTACTGCCTCATCTGCAAAACAAGAAATTCAAGATTCATAAATATTACCTTCATATCCTTAGGTGGAACATCTTAATCTTTGATCCATTCCTGATCAGTCAAGTTATTTTGAGGGGTGTTTTTAAACACATTGAAATAAATATTTATCATATTTTGAATCTCATCATTTTCTGTTCAGTATCTCTGATCAAAACTGGTTTTTATTTTTGGTCAGAATTGCATAGCAATTCCAGACCCTAGTCGTTACAATAAGCTGTGGAGAATGCGTGGAACGCAGAAAATACCTCCTCGTGTATAAATAGTGCGTCGATATTTAGAAAAAGCGTGATTAGATTTACTTTCAGTACTTATAATTCATATTGTACGAGTCAACACAAGATAAGTTTGATCAGATGAGAAAATAGATGTGCCGTTATTCCATCGATTTAGATGAGTTATATACATGCGCTGGAGGACATGCAGTCTTTCCGAATACTCGACGGAAAGTCCCGAAAAAGTACGATTGACATTATTGTGTAGTTGTGCCGTAATTTAAAAAGTACACTACTAGTCCGTACTAGTATCCCTTGTATTATAATTAATAAAACTATCACTTCTTTTCATAGCAGTGGAATTCGAAGTACTCTACAATCTTCTCGTCACAACGATAAACAAACGTCTCGGTAGTTGTTGATATGTAATGCTACTAAAAATAGCTAGTTATTTATAGATCTCCACGTGTAAACGTGGTTTTCCCCAAATGTACATGTACAGCGGGAGACTGTCCAGATTGTTAATTTCACACTACTGTCAATATCAAAAGTGATGAGAGAATGAGATAACTATATAGTACGAGACGGAGACGTACAGGGGTGTACAGGGGCGGAGCCGTTGTTTATATGAAAACGAGCACCTGTGCGCAGACCGTGTTTTTATCAATACTGATCCTAAACACTACACGCTTGGTGTGTGATCTCTTGGTGGATCACGACTTTATTACCCTTGATGCAATTCCGACCTTGAGGACTTTCAAGTCCTTTCATTTGTTTTTTTCTATGTATACAAAGAAAGCAAAAAAACCCCCATAAAGTAGCTCATGACTTAAAAAATAGTAATGAGGGCATGGAACATTGTTTGTATATTAATATAATGTATATTTATGATTTTAGTGGGAGGTTCAGATGGAGAGGACTCTGGTGAGAGTGAGGATGAACCTGAGGTAGAAAGACCTCCTCGACAGCGACCTGACGGTTTGTTATTTATCTATTTCTATCTCTTCAAGAAACTTCAGTTAATCAAGTTACAGCTATTATCTACCTTACAGACTACCTTAATCATAGACATAAATCACCATTTCCTATGATTACCTCTCAAACTCTATTTTAATATGTGTTGATTGATCTGTTTATTATTAGATTCTAACTTAGATGCAGCTCAAGGTACAAATGCACTTGTTGTAGAATGTAAATATTTACTGCAGTTTGTATTGAGTCTTTTCGTTAAACAGAGTTATTTCCCATTTTGGACGGTATCTGACTTAAAACAGTTGTGACGCGATCAATTTCATATCTAAACGTCATTGATATACTATCATTTCCCTGAGTTTTAGATCGGCGTCTATAGAATTTGGTGATGTCATAATTGTTTTACGTCAGATACTGTCCCAAATAGGAAGTAACTGTGTGTAATGAAAAGACCAAATTGATTCTTTTAAGTGCATTATATTTTGGTATACCGGTAATTTTATTTGTTTTTTTTTTTACTTTTTCATAATTCTTTGGCAACAATATGACAAGGTTTGTATGCTTAACATTGACAAGCATACATTGTACTAAAATCACAGGATGTTTGTGTTTTCAATGCAGGCATAGTAAAAACACCGGATATTTATGTTTACTATGCAGATATACTAAATTCACAGATGTTTGTGTTTATGACAGATGCACAATCAAATTTCTGGATGTGTGAAATGTCCTTAACCATTTCTTCTTTGCACTTTATATACATCTAAGATAAAAGGTGTAAGGTGTCATAGAGTTACAATTAACACTTTAGGGGCAGGCTTGGTGTAGTGGTTAAGCGCTTGGCTTGCGACGCCGACGATCCGGGTTCGATTCCCGGGTTGCGTCACTATGTTTAAGAGGTTGGTAACCTCCTGCTTCCATATCGCGATATAACTGAAATATTGTTGAAAGCGACGTAAAAAAGACCAATCAACCAACCAACAATTAACACTTTACTTTATTTTTAGCTCACCAGAGCCGAAGGCTCAAGTGAGCTATTGTGATCAATCACCATCCGTCATCCGTCGTTAACTTTTCACATTTTCGACTTCTTCTCCAGAACCACTGAACAGAATTTGATGAAACTTTATAAGCATGTAGTACTCATGGTCCCCTACAAGTGTTGTTGTTTTTCATCCGGATTCATCAATAGGTGGCGCCACCACAGGCAAAAGTAGGTCAAAGAGGGTACCCTCCTTTGACAAACTTCTTCTTCAGACCGGGGGCATACAGAGACAAACCAAATGCAGAGGAATGATCTAGAGGGATGTGTGAAGAAGTGTTGTTATTTTTGGTTCCGTTCCGAAATCAAATTTTTGACGTTTTTTTGACGTTTTTTTGTACTTGGTAGTTTTAATGCAGAAAAGAGGTATTTTTTTCTTTTAGTAAACATTGATGCATTAATTTGGTTTAATTTGATCATTTTGATGGTAAGAAATACTACTGCGAAGAAAATTTTTCAATATTTTATATTTTGGATTTTTTATGAATTTTTAAAGACTTTCAAGAAAAAGGGGGGTGGGATAATTGGTGTAAACATTTCACAGTTTGAACTTTTTCTTCGGAACCACTTGCTGGAATTCAATGAAACTTGGCATGCATCAAATACTCAAGGTCCCCGACAAATGTTGTCATCTTTGTCAGGATCCATGAATAGGTGGCACCACCACAGAAAAAAGTAGGTCACAAAGGGTACCCTCCTTTGACAAACTTCTTATTCAGATCGGGTGCATACAGCGACAAACCAACTGCATAGGAATGATTTAGAGGCATATGGGAAGAAGTGTTGATATTTTTGGTTCCATTCCGAAATCAAATTTTTGACGTTTTTTCATTTTTATTTTGGACTTTGTTATCTTAATGCATTAAAGAGTTATTATTTTCTTTTAGTAAACATTGATGCATTCATTTGGTTTCATTTAATCATTTCTATGGTAAGGAATGCTGGTGCGAAGGAATTTGTTCAATATCTCGATTTTTGAATTTTTTATGAATTTTTTAAGACTTCCAAGAAAAGGGGGGGACGGACAATTTTTCATATCTTCAACTTGATCATCTAGCTGTTCAGGTGAGCGATATAGGCCCATTTGGGCCTCTTGTTAAACATTAGAAAATGTTTTATTTTCAAAAACTTTGGTCCTGTTAGAATTCAAATGTTCGTCACTAGATAACTACCGGTATATTACTTTTTCTTCATAGTATGTTTTCGGGTTGTATTCGAACTGTGGGCGCTGCATGCTTCGGTGGTATTTTACAATAATGGCGTCAAAAATAAAATACCGTCGGGGTATGTGATGCACGTAGTTTGGAGGTGACTTGGAGTATATTTTTAATATTGTATATAGATATATTTTAGCACACTTATTTTTCTAACCGTACATTTACCATTTTATATAATATGTCAGTTTACTTTATATAATTTTTCATATAATTGTAAATAGTATGATGATTTTCTATGCGGTATAGATTTAGATACGAGATTCTGACTTGTATTTTAACATTAACATCAGTCGATTTTAATGCTATACTTGCGCATGTAATGATCACGTTATGACGTCATTGTTTATCTAAGTTTAGAAGCTAATGTATTTTTGAAACGTAGACATGCATTTCACATAGCTTTATATTTATCATCTCTTAAAATGCTTGATAAAGGTCTTGAGGCAGAAATTTGCAATATAGAGTGTTTGTGTTCTTTTTATAAAGCAATAAATGTGTAAAGTAAACGTTAACATTCCAAGGAACACATGTGTTGTCTGAAGCAGTGTGACAGACTATGGACATAAAGCATTCTGAAAGCTTCCTGACACACTGGCACAACTTTATTTTTCATTGTAGTTTTCACAGTTTACGCACAATGTTTCATGTCATATTATATATGTTGCATTTCATTTTAATCATTCATAAAAGTTTATATACATACATATATATAACTTTTAATATCAAACCTAAATAAAAGTAAATCAAATTATAATTTCCTTTAGTAATTTTTTTCTTCTTTGAAGTTTTAGATAATATCTATTCAATTATAATAAAAAGAAATAATTTTAGATAAATAAGAATGTTTTAAATCAAGACTTCTATCTTAAACATGTTTTTTCTTTTTATTTTTTTCATATTCTCTTAATGTGATTTTATAATCACATGTTGACCTATGATTTAAACCAAGGTTAGTGCAAAGAATTTCTTGTATTAATAGCACTTAGTATGAGTAGCACAGTGTATTCTATCTATCTGAGTATTTCAGCTATAGTTGACTAGTAGCAGTTAAGCTTGTTCAGAATCCTCTAGCTTTATCTTAATATATTCTGACTTTGGCTTTGAGACATCAATTCGCAGAGAAAAATTTACATGTCAATAAACTTTCCTGACAGTAACAGAAAACATTTTGATGTAAAAAAAGCTCTCCTTTTATTACAATAATTCTATAAATATGATCTTGATACTTATTGAATAACAATGCCACAATCATCTTGATACTGGCATAATAAAAAAAATGCATGCTCAGTAACTGATCTCAGCTCTCTTATTTGTGACATTGATTTTATTATGAGGTCTTAGAATTACATTCATTGTTTTGGTTTAGTGACAGCAATTGCAGTAAATTTAAAACTTTTTTTTATAAAAATCAAGATTCTACATGACAGCAGTCCACTATTCAGTATTGATATCATTTTAACATGTTTAGTAAATGTACATATTGTCAATTTCTTGCTATAAAACATGTGTCATACATAATGGTTTTAAATCGATAATAATTACATAAGTATTGTTCACAGATGATCATTTGCCAGCATTTGCTGGTGCTTTGTTTAGCAAGAGGAGATCATAATGAATTTTGTGCAGGAGAGATAGAACTGTTTTTCTCTCTCTGTTAACATTCTTTATATACATAGAAAATGATCTTTCTTTACTATAATCAAAACTTTGAAATTAAGATTTCTAGCGGTAGATGAAGTTGCATGTCAGTAAATTATTAGACATACGTGTATATACTTACTACTAATGCTTCACATTACGCCTATAAAGTAAAATGCTTGTAATGCATTGATCTTCATACATACAACAGTACAAATAGTTATACAAGAAATGGTTTGCAAATGTTCTCCGTAAAGCAGCATGCATTTTATATAGGTCAGTGTTAACAAATTTGCAAATGATTACAGTAGGGAAATCACACACTAACTCTTTTCAAATACCTATTAGATTTTATAGTGTGGATAATGTAAAACATAGATTTGTTGGATAATCATGATTGTCACACCCAGTATTAAATGAAGCAGGTTCTTTGTTCTCTTTGATCATATTGTTTTCTGTCATGTATTTCAATGTTGGATATATCATACATAAAAAATTTCTATGTAACTTGAACTATTTATTTACTAATACCATACTTCTAATAAAACAGTTTATGCTTATTTTTAGTTTATTTCTTAATATTCTTTTAATTCTTGTTTCATTCTGTCTTGCCAATTAATTTTTTTGTTTATTTTCATTAACAGCAGCAGCTGGTGAAAGGAAACAGCGAGTTATGGGAACCATGATAGGTGAAATCAGCGAAGTAAGTACATTATCTATGCAATCTGTTCAAAATAATAGAAGATAGTACTCTATATTTTTCTCTTGATATCTCATCAGCACTGAGCTTTCACATACTATGCAAAGTATACACTCAATGCTTTGTGGGTATGGTAATCATACTACATAAGATTCAATAGTACATGCCAACAGTACTAGCTTGAAAGTTGGTGTTTATCTTTATACAGTATTATGGTGACAGATATAGTTAACATCCCAAAACAGTGCAGTGAAACTGATGGTCAACAAAAGTTCTGTATAAATATGGCCTTGATAGCTTTGTCTGGCCACAAAATGTGTGGGAATATAGCCTTGATGGTTTGATTTGGCCAAAACTTTGTAGGAATATGGCCTTGATAGCTTGGTTTGGCCACAAAATATCAGTTGGATGACCAAATCCTTTAATATTTCTTGTCATCAGACTCTTACCTTATAATCCTTTGATATTTCTTGTTGTATCTCATTCTCATCAGACTCTTACATTATAATCCTTTTGATATTTCTTGCCATATCTTCTTCTCATCATTCATCATTCTTTATCATTACATCACATGAGAATTCACAAGTATGAATTTATTTACAGGAAGATGATTCTGATGGATCGGATGACTCAGAGATTGATTTAGATGATGATGATCAGGATGATGACGATGATGATGATGACGATGATGATATGCATTTACAAACGAATCCAAGAGCTCGTCAGCAAAGGCAGCAAAATGATTTAAATGATAGTGACAATGACTTTTAATAAAGTAAAGGGAAATATCTGATGATGATAAAGAAACACAGTGTTCACTTACAATCCCTGTTGAAAAGAGTTCTTTTTAATAAGAAAATACATTTATCTCTGGACATCTAGTTGAAAAAATTGTCAAAAAGATTTATTATTAGTATTTCAGCAATACTATACTTCTCATACATTTTATTTTATGGAAGAATCTCTTGATGCATCTTTTGAAAGACATATGTTGATATGATATGGTGAATTACAAATCGTTGGAAAGGGCAGACTGAGAAAAAATTAGTGTCATTATATGAAACAAAAGAAATTTATATCAGATTTATGTCCATCAGTACACAAATTGTATTCTCTGTTACTTGACACACAAATGTATATAAAAGGAAGTGTTATTTATTCAGTGGTATATTTCTATTTATTTTTTTCATAATGTTGTTCATTACAGTGATATATGTATAGGTTAGTAAAAATGTATGAAGTGAATTAGTGTGTATGGTTATAGTTAAATAATTAATGCCATATGATTGATTTTCTTGTAATATCAGATTACCATAGAAGCACATGACTAAGACGTCAGCATGTTGCACTACTAATTGGAACATCTCTATTTCAATCCACAACATGGTTTCAACATGGCCATTGGGTTTGTGTGTTGTGTCCTTATACAAAGCAATTTCCTTGCATTGGCCTCGTCTGACTAGCTATAGGCTGATGAGTAGCCTGTGATAGTTATATGTCCTGTTCTGACTCTCATTTACCTAGCAACATTGAAACCAGTGTACCATTACTGTTTATTAGCTCTCATTGATATTAGAAGGATTGGATCTTTCAGTGTCTACTGAGCAGTGAAAGATTTACAACATGCAAACATGTGATAATGTGTTGAATTTATAATTGTGGATGAAATATAATTCATATTCTGTTTTAATATCTGCTGTGGTTTCCTATAGAGTGGTAGTTTTAGTATGGTAAATTAAAGTCTCAAATATAGGGGAATATGTGTCAAATTATTACACATGAATGTCATACCTGTGCCATATTTATAAAAAAAATGGTTTCGAAAGTATTGTTAGGGTGATAGGTTTTAAATGTATTGCTTTACACAAGTGATATTTGTCGTCCTCTATAAGCGTCCAATTCTCCAGACAATTTGGTGTAGGATATTAAGATTGGTGTTGTACATGTTGTTCCTATAGGCCATGTGGTCTTTTTAGTTCGTGAGGATGAATGTCTAATACAAGGGGTCATATTTCACACATGTTTTCATTATGGTTAGACCTTTCTGTCTGTACCAAAACTTTTGACCTTCAATAGAGAAAACCTTGAAAATACATGCTTTCCCTCTGACAATGCCCTGCCGGTGTTATGGAGTGTGAGTTCCCCCATCGCCAGACCCCCCCCCCCATTGGCGGTTCTACTCTAGAGGAAGACTTCCCCCGGCGGTCCTACTCTAGAGTGAGGCTTCCCCCGGGGGAAGGCTGGCTCTAAAACAGAAGCTCCCCCCCTGGGGAAGTCTCGCTCTACAACTAGCTATAGAGTGAGTGTTCCACCATAGCCAGAAACACCCCCCCCCCTCCCGGAACGATATATTACGTAGTGTCCATGTCAACATACTTGTCGTTTTAACAACATAGCCAAGCTTTTATTGTCGTATTGAAATGACGTTGGAGACAATTGTGGTCGGTGGAGCACATTTGTATTTACCAATGCTATTTTTTCTTCAGCTGAAAAACGTTTGGGATGGGTATATAGAGATCTTTTACGAGTTTTGAAGCACCGTCTGTTTGTTCACCTACTTGCCTGTCCTTCAGTCTGTATCTTTGGTCTGTCCGCTGAACTGTTCAAATCAAGTCTTGGTCATAACCTCTTTATGCTACCTTGCATAATGAGTATACTTCATGCATTTATTATCCATGGCCCAAGAGTGTGTCATGACATTTAACCACGGTCATGTCTGTAAGGTCAATGTCACATTGCACATATTGTCAAAATTCGTGCCTGTAATGATAACTTGTTTTCGGATAACTCTTCACAAAATTATTACCAATGACCCAAGGATAACAAAGGTCTTATTTCGTAGGTCAAGTGAACAGTGCACACATGTCTGAGCCAGAATTTTACAATGATAATTGGATTTATGTACGACTACACTCAATCATTGACCTTGACCCAATGGTGTGTCATGACCTTATCCAAGGTTTAATACCGGTATCTGCAAGGTCAAGTTCACAAATTCGTGTCCTTACCCAAGGTTGTATATAAGTCAAAGTAATAGTGCATGCCATGGTCAAAATTGTGTCTGGGTCATAACATTGAATTCTTTGTATCCTGGTACTTTACTCATTTAATTATAATCCTGTGATTTTAACCTTGAATTTAAGGTCGTGTATCAAAGCTCAATTCACAAAATTTATCGGTCTTTCAGTTTAACCTATAGCCAATACTTGGGAATCACTGGCTGCTATATTTAGTGTTGATGCAGCGGTGGGTTGTTTATTCTTTTAAGACAGTTCTAGTATATATCAAGATTTACTTTGACAACAGTGAATACTATACTAGCGGAAAGAAAGATACACGAGTTTATTTTTGTTCGTTATTATTTTCTTGATTCCTTGATGATTAGTTGACTGTTTTGGTCTGTCGATTATTTCATCATTACTGAATATGTATATGCATGTACATGTATTTATATTAGTGATTTTATTATTATTATTATTGTCCAAGCGCAGACGGCGTTTGCGTGAATAGCGTTAAAACAAGAGTTTCCTACGCCGTTTCCTGATTTAAATCAGTGGCGTGTGTCCACCTATGGCTTTGCTGAGGAGAACAACATTGACCCCCTCAAGGTGTTAGAGGGCAGTTAGAGGGTATTATTCCACTCCTCAATAAGGGCTTGTCTGAGCGACGTAATATGTTACTTTGACGCGCTTCCAAACCATTCTGACCCGCTTGTCCCACAAATGCTTGATTATGGACAGTTCTTGACTGTATTGTGGCCAATCAAGAGTTGAGACGTTGTTTTGGGTCAAAAAGTCACGACAAACCCTAGCAACATTGGGCTTCGCGTTGTCCTGCCTGCTACAACGTTACATTTGTAGGTTACGTATTCGTAGATGACATTTCCAATACATTTAATTTCATGAACACTTTGATTCACATGTTTACTTTTGAAGTTTGCGATACAACTCTGGGTTAAACAGTTATAATTCAGACAAAATCTGTGAGAGACAAGTGGACGTACGGAGAGCAAGATGACCACGTGAGACATGATTACCAGTAACTGATTGCTGGAGCTATCATTAAAATATAAATCGCTACGATAGAAAGGAAAAAGACATCTGACTCAGTCGTATGACAAAATCCGCCATAGGCGAGCAAGCAGAAATATGGACACAGAAAGACATCGCATAAAAACTTTAAAATTGTTATGCGGTTGAGGCGACAACTTGGGAGGGAAAGCTGATCCATAGGGTTCCACTACAGTAATATCATCATATGGGGATTGATTCTTGCTCAAAATTTGGCAGGGAAAAACTGGCTCTAGAGTGAGTATTACTCCATAAGGGAGAATGGACACTCTAGAGTAGAACCTGGGGCGGGGAGTCTGGGTATGATGGTAGGCTCACTTTATAACACCGACAAGCTATGTTGTCTTCTGACAACTCATTGGTAAGTCTAATAAACAATGCAACAGCATCTTGCTATGATATATAACAGCATACTTTAGGCTGAAACCAAATTTGGGTATTTATTTGGTTATGAGAAGAGGATGATGTCTTGATTTTATTGTGAAAGGGACACATTATAAGGTCCTATGAAGTTAGGGTTTGTGTAATTAGTAAATATACATGCTTTCTGTCCGATATCTGGAGTACCATATAAGGGATGCAAACTAAATTTGGATATGATGCATGTAAAATAAACAAAGAAAGCAAGTATATTCATGGTTACTTAACATCAGAGGTAAGATCATAAGTCTGGAAGTAGTGTTTTTCCAACTGTAGCCGCCATGAATGCGCACAGCATGCAGCGGACACAATGACGCCAGTTATAACGTTACTGTTTTTATACGTCTAGTTTATTCCATTACTGACATTATATCGGTGATAGATATCAGTAGTCCTATTAGAACTAATTTATACAGATACTTCTTAGCTTGTGATATCGGGGTTGTATGAGAGGACGAGCTATCATAGATCAGTACCGGTGGTGGACTTAGAGGCGCCCCCTCCTTTTCTCCACATATTTAAAAGTAAAGCCCCAAATGTGGCACCCAAAATGGCTGAGTAGTTTGACTAAGGCACATGTGCCCCCTCCCCCCCCCCCTCCCCCATTTTCGAACATCCTGGATCCGCCACTGAGTACAGTGTACAGCGGGAAGCTCGCTTTGTACGTCATCGCGTGATTAGTGTCTGCGTAAATCATCTTTAATTTGCCAGTGGCGGATTTAGAGGGGGCCGCCCCCCCCCCCACCTTTTATTCACATCTTTACTAGTAAAAATCCAGATTTAGCACCAAAAATGGCCAATTCGTTTGGCGAATACACGTGTGCCCCCCCCCCCTTTTTCGGAAATCCTGGATCCGCCACTATATGGAGCTCGGGTAGCTCAGTCGGTTAGAGGGTCGGATGCATGACAGCTAGGTGATTCGGTACCATAGGTCGTGGGTTCGAGTCCCAGACGGGGAACGAATATAAGTGAAATATAGGGTGCCTTGTTAACTGTAGTGTCTTTGTGCTTTATGTGTTTGTCTAATTTGTCTTTATTTTCTACAGGTATTTCTTCGGAGATCCAAGGTCCATAGTACTCCTAGGTGTTTCACTGATTCTATTTGTGCTTTATATATATATATATATATATATATATATATATATATATATATATATATATATATATATATATATATATATATATATATATATATATATATACCCCCTTTGGTCACATATATACTAGTAAAATCCAGATTTAGCACAAAAAAAAAATGGTCAAGTCGTTTGGCGAATACACGTGTGCCCCCCCCCCCCTTTCGGAAATCATGGATCCGCCACTATATATACAACGGCGACCAATGAGACATCTGAGTGAAGTAGAGATAACACATTTTTGTGTGAGCCATTTGTTTACACCATCTGTAACCACCTGCCACTACCGGTTACCACTGCCTTCAACCAACCTAAGTAACTACGTATATCAAAGGATATTTCGGTATCTTTACTGTTGTTTATATGAGCACACACGTCTATTCTTGTGCGATTTAATATTTCGCGATAAGTATGATAAGCGAGTAGTTTGCAAATGTTGAATATGCCCCAAGCTAGACCAGAATCAACATATTAACCATGTAACACATATGTTAGCTTTGCGAGGAGCTGCTGTCGTAAGAAGATTAATTTAGTAGAGCGCAAAATATTGCTTGTGCATATCTCCTCTTTAATTACTATGTATGTAGAGCCACCTTTGCTCAATCGGTTAGGTTCTTGGTTCGTGACCTAGAGGTCCCGGGTTCAAGTCCCGCCGGGAACTTCTCGGTATCCTGTCTCGAGACATTTAAAACTGAAGTCACGTGTCATGGTAGACGAGGCACGCAAAAAGATCCCTCACAGTTTCAGGTGGGTCCATAACATTCGTGAAATCCCTGTGTATTGCCGTCACAGATGTAATAAAAACAAGAATAAGACATACAAAAAATAATGATAATAATAAGTAAATAACATAATAATAACAACGATAACGACGATGGTTATGATGATCATGATAATTAATAGTAAATAAATATATGTCTATATGTTATTTTAACATCAGGACCTTTTGTGTATCAGTGGCAGATCCAGTACCCAATTACCGGGTTTGGTGGACACATTTTGCCGATTGTAACAACATGGAGGTTTGAAATAATTAGAACTATACATACATTTATAGACAGTATGAAATTCAGTATAACAGATTTCGATAGTTTACCTTCTTTTATTTATTTCTCTGTTTCTTCACTCTATTACTGGTCGATGATTTGTTTTGCCATTGCGCGCCCTGCGGTGTTGTATAGTAATCGGGCCTTTCCTCCATAGTATAGTTTCTCCCAGTATATAGGTAGCTCTATGGTCGGTTATCCCTCATACATAACTAAGATCCCTCCTCTTCGTGTACGCATTTTAAATTGATAGAGGAGGATATAAGCCAGAGCATCTATAGGGATGAAGACTTTGCATACTTCTGAACGTATATGAAGATATCAGTTAAATGATATATCAACGAATAAATAATGTGTTACCCTTTGTTGTATGGGAAAAATCCTGCATTCCATGAAGGGAGAATGTCGGGAAAATGATAATGGTACGGAACTCTATCATGCAAGGGAGTGATCCTAAACCTTGCTATATAGTAGGATTTTTCCAGGGGTGGGATTTATTTAGTCTGTTTTCCAAGAGAAAGTTACTATCAAGGACTTGTAAATCTTTAGTTATGCTACTATACCGTATGACTGTGCATGTAGTCCTTTATGGTCAACTTTCTAGGGGCGCAACTTACAGTGCGACCAACAGAGTATCAGTTTCATTCATCAAACTCCGGTTTTCCGCTTATTTATTTATTTATTTATTTATTTATTTATTTATTTATTTATTTATTTATTTATTAATCATGCAATACAATATCGACATAGTACATCATACGCTGTTAGTTACATTTACTCCGCTTTTCTAAACATTTGAGATTGCGACAAAGTAAATGTTCATTTTCTAACAGTAACATTCATTGGGTATTTAGAATAAATCTAGGTAACAACGATTTTCATTGGTCAATCACGAGATATACTCGATTTCGCACTTCATATCTGTCTCAGTTGTTTATGAGTGCTCGCGGGAAAGGCAGAGGTACGACGTTGGAAAGTTATACGGTAAACCTGTTACGTCATCGTTAACTATTAGTATACTTCCTAGAGATTGCATTATCAGATAATAGCATTAAAATGCTTAATATTCTACTGTAGGAATAAAATGCAGTTTATTTTTATTGAATTAAAAACACGTGTTGTCTCCAACGATGGATAAAGATGGTCTTTATAATATCAATGTTATATCAAGTGATGTTGAATGACATCTATGGCTTTAATTAAACGTAATGCTGAAAAAGATAAAGTCGCTGATAGAAAATAATGATCTGATGTTTCACTAATTGTTATTTGTGAAATATAAAATGATAGTGTCAACTGTTACATGTAATAGATTCTATTGAATTTCATTGAATCATTCATTTTCTTATCGGCAATCGCCTTGCCCTGCTGTGTGAATCTATGGTCTTTGTTTGTTTTGGACTTGTGTAACACATTGCATAAAATCGGTGCATAACAAAAAAGGTGATTGAGTTGATAGATATTGTATTTATTCATCAGATATTGTTCATTACTTGCAGGATGGCAAGACTTAAGTTTTGTCTTGTACAACCTTTCCATAGGGTTATAAATTCTGTTGTGCGTAACAAATCATCACTAATTACTGGAATGGCATTAGCAACCCCCAAAAAAGGAGGCATAATATATTCTGAGGGAGAGAAGCATTAGGACCTGTAACAAGTATTGCTGCATGTGACAACTCAGTGTCAGGTTCTTGTGATTACAATATACATGTATCTATCTTTTTCAATGATAGAATAAAAGACATGGCAGTGAATGGACATGGGGATCACTTCCATCTGCAGACTGACATTCATGAAGATGACCCAGAAATGGCAGACCTTATCCACAAGGAGAAACAGAGACAGTTACGAGGGCTAGAACTAATTGCTTCAGAAAACTTTACTAGTAAAGCAGTCATTCAAGCATTGGGGTCATGTTTGACCAACAAATACTCTGAGGGACAGCCAGGGCAAAGGTAGAGAGCTGAGAATTTCTCTGGTTCATTTAATTAGAAAATAAAAAAATTGAATCATTTCAAACAAAGAAGTTCATATTGCTGTCATTGATATGGAGATTTGTCATGGACCTTTTTCATATCAGTTTTATCTTCCATTCAATGTCTGACATACATTTACCTTGTTTTGCCGTTCAAAGTTGTGTCATTGTTTTGCGATGTAACAATCCAAGCCTTGTACCAAGTCCTTTCATTGGGTACCAAAATTTTGGACCTTGTGACCTTGATCTTGAAGTTTGACCCACTTTTCAAAAACTTTAACTTTGGTCATGACTTATGAACAGTAAGAGATAGGGATTAAAAATTTCATGTGTGTATTCCTTGTAACAAAACTTCATTACTTAGCAATATTTTCTGCATTGTGAAATACATCTTGAAGATTGACCTAGTTAGACAACTTTAACCTGGATCATAACTTTAGAACCATTAGAGACAGGGCTTTATTGTTTTACGTGTGTATTCCATGTGCCAGGACTTTTCATTTGGTTCGAAAAATTTTTACCTTATGGCCTTGACCTTGATTTACCTATTTACATGTAGACAAAAACTTTAACCTGGATCATAACTTTAGAACTATTAGAGACAGCAGTCTACGCGAAAGTCACTGGACCGTCGGTTTTCGCCGGTAAATTTTCAGTCAGGTCGGTATTTTTTTCCGGAAACGGGACCGGCGGTCTGGTACGAAAAATCAAAAGTTTGTCCTTAAATCAATATAGCTTTATTCAGTTTTCTTTATAGACGATTACCTACAAGAGGTTTTCTATTACAGTTTTGATTAAAACTACATCCTAGTCTTTTCTGAAATGTGGTTTCTCCGTTGTTACGTCCGGAAGCGTAAAAGCCGATGCCGGTCCGATAATAATATATAATATATCTTAATGACATAAAAGTTTATATCATAATTACAGAGACATATATACACACACACACATATATGTATGTCTCCAGGGGGGAAACTTTCCACTCTTCCACTCGCATTGGCGACCAGTTCTTGGGTGTGGGCTCGTGAAATCTCAAAATAAATCTCCCACTTGGTGAATGTAATTTTCGTAAGACATCGAGAGGTCTTTGCTCATCGCAGCATGGCAGTTTATCTGCGAAGTTCCTGTTACACTCAATAAAATGTCATTTGTATAACATCGACCTTTTCCTACGTAATAAGTTTCGAGTAAAGTGCGAGATAGTTCCAAATGATTAAAGCGTCGATGGATACATAAAGTCGTCTCGCTCTTTTTCCTTTTCGATCATAGACGTTTTATCGATTTATGCGTAAGGTTTAATAAAATCTATCAGGAAGGGCAGGATTCCTTTTTTCTGTAAAAAATATTGTACAGATAAGGTAGTTCTATCAGTAAATTATATCCCTAGTAGAATATATGACTACTACTGATTAAATGCAATTGGTCAATTTCAAAACGATAAAGAATGAAGTGGCAACCAAACGAACTCACATCGGCCATTTGGTTTAGTTGCCCTTTCATCCTTGATTGTTATTACTCAGTGGAAATCGAAGTCACTTTTACAACGGAGGCCAGTTAGGAGACCCAATGTGAAACTGAAAACCAATGACAATGAAGCTAAAGATGTGGAAAATGATGAGCCTGTTCATACTGCTGTAAATGTGAATGAGGGTGCCAGTGAACTGGAAAGTGAAATTGCAGAAGTGGCTGAAACAGAAAGTGATGTAGAGCATAATCCTGATGTGTCATCAGATGAACAATGTAGTGAGGATGAAAGTGGAGTGGATGACAGATTACTGGAATTTGAGAGGGAGATAGAATTTGAATAAATTGTGTATTTTGAATAAATTAAAATCTCTTATACAAAACGTGCATTCATTATTCTGTAATTTCATCTGTATAACTGAACAAGTACATTGAAAAGATGTGGGCCTGTGAAAATTTTAGTGGGCTCCTAAATTTTAAAAGTTAGGGGCCCACTTGGCCCCTAAGATTTTCTTTCAAAGTTTCCCCCCTGTGTCTCTGATAATTATTGGTGTAAAACAAGATATCAATGATAAAATATTCGAATGAAATACACCTGCATAATCAATGTCATGATAATATAAACCTGGATAACTTGTGTTGATATATCGTTCATATCAAAACAAAAGTATGTAAATTACATAAATATGTATCATCTTTATTAACATACATCAATTTTATAACATAATATAATGTTCAGAAGCTGCAGGCGTATACTTTTCTCTGCAGGCATATACTTTTCTCTGCAGGCGTATTTAAATATGACCGCCGAATATTATCTTTTGATTGCAGTAGTTAGAGCTAGCGCGATTGTGAATCGAGGTCACCACAAGAAAGTTTGAATGTATTTCAAACTAAATTATGTCGAGGGGGTGGTGCCAGGGGGAAGAGGAAGGCTAGTGCCACTATAAGTGATATGTCTGGCCAGGAAAAGGCTATGAAATATGTTAACCATGTTTTCACAAGATGAATAAATGAATAAATTCAATTTTGAATCCCTAAAGATCTATTTTATTATTATAATGAGTTGGATATATCATAATTGCCATCAAGATCACACAAAATTTGACGGTCTGGTAAAACAGCTCCAGGTCTGGTAAAATTTCTACTTTCACCAGACCTGTGGTCCTGTAAAAAATTTCAACTTTCGCGTAGACTGCAGACAGGCTTTAATATTTCACTTGTGTATTCCTTGTGCCAAGACATTTCATGATTCAATATTAAGTGTTGACGTTGACAAAATGTTTATTTCAATGACCCGAGTCATTGGCAGATTGTTGATACTCGTGACCTTGAGTGATATGAACTTGAAGTAGATTCATGTTGTTATTTATAGTTTAAAAAATTATAGAGTAAGAACATTAAATTCCATAGTTATAAATATGGAAATGATTACTGGTAGGTCAGAGTATCCTATTCAGCTTGCTGGGAGAAATATCCAAAAATTCTCTGAAATGGAAGGTACTCTACAGTATTTAAACTCAGTTTGATTAAAACCATATCTTCATTCCGCTTCTCTATTTGTCCCATTGCGGTTAAAGATCTAGGGAAACCCCGTAAAAGGTCATGTTCTGTTGAACTCTGATTTTCAGCCAATCAGTGGATCGGCTACAAATTCCTAGGAATGAAATTAACATCCCCAGCATGCGTGACCTACAAGGTAGTTTTTGAAAAGTGTTTGTTATGTATTGCATCACTTGCACGTGTCTAGCTGAGTCATTGTAGCTATTGGAAATAACAGTTTAGGTGATTGAAATGTCATCAGAGTTCATCAGAACATGACCCCTGACAAGGTTTCGCCAGATCTTTATCCGCAACAAGACAAATAGAGAAGTGGAATGAATATATGGTTTTAATCAGATTGTATTTAAACCCATCTAGGAAGCTCTGTTGTCTTGTGACGACTTTTGTTTTATATATTTTGCTGATTATAGAAAAGATTAAAATTCATCATGCTCCTGTACGAGTACCACACATTTCAAGTATATGTATGACCTAATTGTTGTAACCCTAGGTCATGAACTTACATAGGCATAGCTGCAAATGAAATAGTTGAGTTTCTTGGAAATACCTTTCAGATTTTGGTGATTCATACATATGCTATACAAATTGTTAACAGACACTTCCTACAAAAAATATAGACCAGGGCCAGAATTAACTCAGAGTCTATATATTTACTCAATACTGTAGCTTTGTCATGTAGACTATAAGAACATTAATATAGTGATTTTTGATTTGCAGATATTATGGGGGAAATGAGTACATAGACCAAGTAGAATTACTCTGTCAAAAAAGAGCATTGGAAGCATATGGTTTGGATCCGGCTAAATGGGGTGTCAATGTTCAACCTTACTCAGGTTCCCCAGCGAACTTTGCTGTTTACACTGCTGTTGTTGGACCAACGGGCCGCATTATGGGTCTTTACCTCCCAGATGGAGGTCATCTCAGCCATGGTTTCATGACAGCTAACAAGAAAATATCTGCCACATCTGTTTACTTTGAGTCTTTTCCTTATAAAGTCAGTCCAGATACTGGATTGATTGATTATGATGAACTTCATAAAAATGCAAAGCTGTTTCTGCCTAAGATGATAGTTGCAGGTAATAGAAGATTAGATGTTTCCTGTGAAATTGGATGTCAACTGTATAGAAAGTTCATTAATTAAATGTGTCAGATCTGTAACACATATGGAAGAGCTCATATTCTGAGAATCAGGGGAATTTGTGCATAACTTACCGATGTAGTTTTATATAATTCAAGAGTTAAGAGTATCTTGTCACCATCTATTTTAATTTGCCTTTAGGCAAAAAGATCAAAAATATGTAATGACTCTTCATTTTTTTGTTGTACATAGAGCATAGTTTAAACAATATTTCACTCTTAAAAAAAAAAAAAATGGCCACAAGCAAAGCTGTATTTGAATAATGTATAGGTTAGAAGTTATTTTGGTGTTTCTATATGACTGTTAATCAAAATAACTATCAGGTTAGATGGTAAGCGATTGGTTATTCACATTTATGCTTCACACATTGAACATGTTGATTAGTTATTCATCTTGACTGATACCCTGAAAAAACATTGGCCATCTATTCTTTGGTGACATTTTCTTTAGAATTAAGAAGACTACTTTGATGGCCTATAATTGGTTGATTTTAAAAATTGCTGTCTAAGAACATTGTATACATATCATTTCTTTCCAGGTATAAGTTGCTACTCTCGAAACTTGGACTACAAACGTTTTAGAGAAATAGCCAATGAAAATGATGCTTACTTACTGGCAGATATGGCCCACATCAGTGGGTTAGTGGCAGCAGGAGTGGTACCCAGTCCATTTGAATATTGTGATATTGTTACCACAACAACACATAAGACTCTCAGAGGACCGAGATCTGGGATGATCTTCTTTAGAAAAGGTAAACTTTTATAATAAAATTTATAAGATTTAATACATGTAGCATATTCATTAACAGATTAAGGCTGATTACACAATGAATGTTAATTTATGTGTAAATAAATAGTTTTTAACCTGGACGATTAAAAAGAAAGCTATTGTCATACCCCTGGTGTTGTCATCGATGTCATTGTCTTCATCTGTAGACAGTAACATTAACTTTAGAACCATTAGAGACTGGAATGAAATATTTTATATGTGTATTCATTGTACCAAGGCCTTTCATTGGGTATCAAAATTTTGAACCTTTGTGACCTTGACCTTGAAGTTTGACCTGCTCTTCAAAAATTTCAACTTTGGTCATGACTTATTAACGGTAAGAGATAAGGATTTAAAAAGTTATGTGTGTATTCCTTGTAACAAAACTTTTCATCACTTACCAAAAATTTTTGCGTTGTGAAAGTTTTAACCTGGATCATAACTTTAGAACCATTAGAGACGGGGCTTTATTGTTTTACATGTGTATTCCATGTGCCAGGATCTTTCATTTGGTTCGAAAATTTTGTACCTTATGACCTTGACCTTGAAGATTGACCTACTTACATGTAGACAAAAACTTTAACCTTGATCATAACTTTAGAAACATTAGAGACAGGGCTTTAATATTTCAGTTGTGTATTCCTTGTGCCAAGACATTTCATTGGGTACCAAATTTTTGACCTTGAGAGCTTGAAGTTTAAACAACTTTTCAAAAACTTTGACCTTGGTCTTGACTTATGAACAGTAAGAGATAGGAATTCAATATTTCAGGTGTGTAGTCCTTGTAACAATACCTTTCATTATGTATCAAAAAGTTTTGTTTTGACATTTACCTTGAAGATTGGCTTACCTACCAAAACCTTTTATTAAATTTGCCACCGTTTAGCTCTGTTGTCTTCTTACAACTCTTGTTCATGCTTTATAATACCAAATATCAATAAGTTCAAATAATACCCATATATGTACTTGAAGACCATACCAAAAACTGTTAAACAAATTCCAAGGATGTTAAATGAGCATTCATTGAAAAGACCAAAGACTTAAGTAAAGTCAACATTCAAGATCACAAATGCTCATTCCCTTCGATAGTTTCAGATTGGATTCGGCCATTTGCCATTTAAAACTCTAAATGGCAGATAAATGTGTCATGCATCTGCCAAAATGGCCTACTGCTTCCCTATAAATCAGACATAATGGCTGATAATATTTTACCAGAAACGGACGGTCCCTAGGTCGAGTTGACTCGGTGGTCACTATGGAGCACTATAACTTTAGTAAACGTCACTTGTTTTTCTGAAACTCATACAGAATGCTTAGATAATGTAGGGGAAGCCATCTTTGAATTTTGTGCAAATTCTGTTGTGTCGTTCTGGAGTTATGGGACTTGGATTTTATTTTTGCTATAGTAAGATGCTATGGAACCTAATAACTTTAGGAAATGTCAGCTGTTTCTCATGAAACTAATACTGAATGCTTAAATAGGGTAGGAGAAGTAGCCTTTTGATTCGGGGCAAATTCTGTTGTGTCGTTACAGAGTTATGGAACTTTGATTTTATTTTTACTATGATAATATGCATTGGAGATTCTATGTAACGCGATGAGCCAATAACTAAAGTAAACATCAAATGTTTTTCATGAAACTTACACAGAATGCTTAGATAGTGTAGGGAAAGCAACTTTTTAGTTTTCAGCAAATTACATTTTGTTGTTACAGAGTTATGGGACTTGGAGTCCTCTTTTTTGATTTCAGTTTTTCATAAAAGTATTACCAAAGAGACCCAAGTTTGGGGGTAATAAAACCATACATTCACATTGATCCCGTCCAGTAGAGCGACGGGTGTATTAAGCCATGCTAGACGTTGCTCTTGTTAATTTAGTTACCTACCAAATCTATTGTTCTAAACTTTGGAAGAGTTTCTGCCCCACTGGAGAACAAAAGAATATTGTGTACAGAGTAATTTTTTTTTTTCATTAAATCAGGCTTTTTATAAGGATCAATCTCAATGGAAATTTCATTGATTTTTCCTAAAATTTGTCTAAATTTTTCCCATACATTGATCTTTAAGAATAATTTATGCAAATGGGACAAAAAATTCCCAAATGAAAAGGTACAGGCACCTTTGAAAAATTAGAAAAAAGTCCCCCATGATAATATAAAAGCACGAGTCAAAACGGTCAGTCAGTAATCACGATCTTGTTTATTGATGATTATAGATAGGCTATATATGCATTCAATGTAGAAATGCCCATAGAAAACTTATTCTACAATGGTCATTTAAAAATTAAAAAGGAATAGCATTTTAATGTTGTTGGTGATTCAGGTCTGCATAGATTGCTATCAAATGTTTATGTGCTCGAAAGATTTATGGGTTATAAGGCACATGGTTTTGTCCAGTTTCTTACAAGAATTTTGTCTTAATGTTGCGAGTAGAAGAATTTGTTAATGCTTTTAATTAGATGTAATTTTAATGTATGCTGAACCATCCTAATTATCTTAAGAGATAAACCTTTGTCATTGTCAGATACAGCATTAATACTTGTATATTCTGTTATGTATAGGTGTGCGTAAAGTTACAAAGGATGGCAAGGAAATAATGTATGAGCTGGAGAGAAAAATCAATGAAGCTGTGTTTCCAGGCCTTCAGGGAGGACCTCATAATCATCAGATTGGAGGTAAGTGTGATTTAAATGTCAAAGCTACAATAAGAGTATTTTTTGGGGTGCAGACTGTTGAAAGTAAAGGTTTGTAACATGGATGTGTAGACACAAGTTAGCATGATCTACTGTAATTGCCAGTAATAGATCAGAGGCATATTGTTTTTGTTGTGTGGATCAATTTTGTCAGGGACGTATACTTGTACATATATACAATATATATAAATCCCTGAATTTTGTCCAGTTTGTATTATATGCTGTGTAAAAAGCGTGAAGTGACAGATAACAGAGGAATGTTAGCTTCTTGGACACTAACTGTTTGTTGATTTTTTACCTGCACATTATACATGGGAAGTAGACTATATCTGGAAATTTTTTTTGCTTGATTTAGGGTGTGTGCATTATATAAGCATGCATGTAATATCTATCTTTACATACATATGTATGTGTATTAGCAAAGTCATGAAATGGCACTCAAAGAACCATGCTTACTCCACTTAAACTTAAAATATGTATTCTGCTAAGATAGGTACATATATTGTTTTCTAGGAGAATTAATATTCTTTGATAGTATAAGTTACTTTGTGTAATGCAATTCTCAGCCAATCCAAATTAAACCTGGCAAACAATTGTATAAGAACCAGATATTGTTTATTTTAACATTTTGTATTTTAGCTGTTGCTGTAGCATTGAAACAAGCCAAACGCCCAGAGTTTAAAGTTTATCAGGAACAAGTGCTAGCCAATGCAAAAGCCATGTGCAAAACCCTGCAGTCCAGAGGGTACACCATTGTCACAGGTATGGCAATAAACATGTACATATACATTTTTCATGCTGAAGACCATGGGACAAGTTTGGCATAGTGTTTTTCATTCATTGCTTTGTGATTCTGATGGTTTAAATTTTAATGCTTAAGATGCCTATGGCCAAGTGGGCTAGAGTGTTGTACAGGCTTTACCCTCTCATCATTGTCAAGTCTGGGTTCCTATCTTAGTGGGAAGATGTTAACATTTCTTTACTGGTGAAGACATAATGATTGGTAGAATTCCATCTAACTTTTATCAATTTATTTTGGTCCTCTGAAGTTTAATATGTCAGGAGTAAATTGTACATGAAATAAGTATAATACATCATTTATAGCATTAATTGATTGATTGATTGATTTTTGTTTAACGTCACGCCACAAATATTTCATGTATATGGTAACGGCATCTGCCTGATGCGGCGCATACAAATTTTGACCTTTGCAACGGACCCACCCAAAGCAGTGAAGGATCTTTAACGTGCCATGCATACCATTACACGGGGCCTCAGGTTTGACTGTCTCATCCGAAAGACAGGACATCAGCATGACCAGAGCGGGACTAGAACCCCTGCCTCCAAATCAGGAGACGAGTGCGATACCACTAGGCCACACCAGGTTTTTATTGCATTAAACCAGACAAGTTTTTAATGGACATTCATCAGTACATTAGATGTATAGTTTTAAATTCAGGTCTGAAGGGCCATGTGAGCCAACAATTGTCCTTAAAAACATTCCATACTTTCAACTTCTTCTTTGAAATGACCAGTCTAATATTAAATCAAATTTGGCAGCGGTGATATATGGGAAATCCTTTAGTCTCTTTCACATTTTATATAATATTAAAGATAATACATTTCAAACTACAATCGTATAACGATGCATTTTATGAAATGATTTTTATTCGTACTTTCTTTTACCCGAACTACAGTCAAATCTACGACTTGTCTAGGGACTACTTCACAGTTTTTATTGTAGTCCGAGATTCTTTGCTCTTCTCCCACTTTTGATATCGGTGGCATATCTCAGGCAAAGTGAACAAGTTATACAACATACAATTACAGAACTTTCTAGTTCGTAATAGAACATTCAGTAATAAATACAAACAAAAAAGAAATGACCCTCATAACAATAGTACGAAGAATGCATCTTATTTTTCACTCAATACCTACATGAGAAGTAGAAATTCTGATTACAAAAATTCAAATAGTAACTATTTATTTTCAAACACATGTACTATGATATAATGATGTACTCAAAATGATGTACACATGGAGACTACACAAGATTACAATGTTGTGTAAGAATACACATTATGCATCCAGAAATGGTCGAGATTTGCTGTTGAGCAATCTTAGCCAAATGGTGCTGCACATCTTTTTACCATCAGGGTTGTGAATGCTATTTTTTGATTGGGTCATCTATAAATAATGAATTCAGCTAGATAGCGGATGCTTATTCAATACTTGAGGATATTGTTCACTTCTATCAGTCCATTGTCCAATTGCACAATAATGTTTTGTTTTCATACTTATGGGGTCTGAAGCACACTTCTGTCTGACAATGTGTTTAAATCAGTAAGAGAGCCTGATATTCTATTATAGATAGGATGATATGTGTTACACAAAAAGTTTGAAACATTTACTATTTTCAAACTTAGACCAATATTGGTAAATTCCCCATCCCCATCTGTTTTAGAAGTACTTTGATCAAGAATGCATTCACACTTTTAGCGTGTTAAAATTAATTTCGTAACTTTAACAGAGACATTATCAATTCTAGTCTTATTAAAACACAGCTTGTACTTCATTCCTCTATGATACTCTCCAAGTACAAGATCTTATAACTGCTGACTCAAGGTAATCTTATGATCTCCTCTCATTGCAGCCAATCAGAATGTGTGCTAAAGATCTGTCACTGTTATTTTGGATACCAATGATTTTATGGGGTATTGGACCCTCTCAATTATTTCTTAATGATCGTATGAAAAAAATTAAATTAAAGATGGCGGCGCCCTGTACATCCTCACCATGGGCATCAAAAATGATTTATAGCCTTTGGAATTCATGTTTGTGGGGGTTTTTTTTGACAAACTGTATTTAAAATGAGTTATTTAATAGGTTCAAAAGTATCAACATCGGTCGCCTTCAATGGCTGTAGAATAGAGGTTGTTGATAAGTTAAAGGTCATCCTGAGACGACCTTGAATATGCAGTTGTAAAATCTTGTACATGGAGAGTATCGTAGAGGAACAAAGGACAAGTCGCATTTTAATAAGATTGTATGAATTCCATTTTAATTCGGATGTGGCAGATAATAATTCTTGAAATAATTCTTAATTTTCTTAAGGTGGCACAGACAATCACTTGATCCTAGTGGATCTTCGACCAAATGGAATGGACGGTGCTAGAGCTGAAAAAGTGCTTGAGGATGTAAGTATTGCACTGAACAAAAACACTTGTCCAGGAGATAAAAGTGCCCTCAAGCCCAGTGGCCTCAGAATAGGTGCTCCTGCTTTAACTTCTCGAAATTTCAAAGAGGCTGATTTTGTTCAAGTAGCAGAATTTATTCATCAGGGGCTCGAGATCACCAAGGAAGCAATGCAGGGATGTGGACCAACACTTAAAGAGTTTAAAGCCAAACTTGTTGAAGACTCAAATATTAAAAGCAAGATGGCTGCTTTGAAAAATGAGGTGGAAAACTTTGCCATTAAGTTTCCTATGCCAGGATTGGATGATTGGTAGACATACAGGAATGAGCACATTCTCTTGTGCTATTTGGCAATCAGTAGTGGTTTTAACGGGGATTATATACAGATAAGTAATTGTGATGATGAATAATTTATAGTTAATGTGCCAATGACTGAAAGAAAAAGGAAAACCAAAGGCAGAAAAAAAATCCAATATGTTGTGGTGTTATACTTTCCATTTCCATGTAAATTAACATGCCAATCATATTCAGCAAATTTTGGTGTATGTCATGTATGATTATCATGATTTTGAATACTACGCTGATTTCATGTTCATGTTGTATGTTATTGTTATGCATTTGATTAGTTCTGTTCATTTTGAAGCTTTCTTTGAATCCTGCTTTACTTCTTTTTTGTATAAGTAAATTGATATCATGTGACAATTATGAATAGTAAGGATGAAGACTGTTCTCATGTCTATATTTCCATTAAAATATTTTCTGTGATTTATAGTCACACATTTGTTGTCCTATAAAAGAGAGGTACATGTACTGTTTCAGTACTTCTCAGACATTTCAATGATGGCATAATGTGGTCACTTTGTCTTGAGGTGCATTGATTTGTCCATCAGAGGACTCCGGTCATACGATATTTACCAGAGTACAGCATACAATAATTCTTCTTGGCTATAGCTTTAGGACCCAGTCTTCTAGACCAGAGCTACGTACGTTATATATTGGGCCCAAGTGAAGAGGTAAAGCTGGAATAACTGGATGGACAATAAGAGCTCAAGAACTTGACCCTGGTTTTGGATTTATCATGTTAAATGCCTTGTATTGAATTTATCATGTTTTAAGAATGCTTACTGAAGGTTTAGTGCATTCATCTACCGTACTTCATAAACAGCGTCCTTATAATTTGATGACAGTTGCAGCTACCCACAAATAGTACTGTATTTGTTGTTAAGGTAGAGAGGACATAGTTCATTACCGGTACTTTCCTAAATTCACCCGAACTTGAAAACCTTGCAGAATAATTGTTTACCATTGATGACACTTCTGTATATAATGCTGTCAGAGTATGAGGTATTTGAAATAAAGACTTTGCAACTTCCCATGGGAAAAATATATGTAGTTTTGGAATGCATAAAATTTAAGGGAAGTTACTTCACTTTTCCGCCATCTTGAAGGGGAAGCTTGAATTTTTTGTTTCATATTTATTGACTTTTTTAAATAAAGTCTATTTTACACTCCTTTGAAACTTAGTTACTTTGTTTAATGGTTTATATTTTGTAAGACATTTGTAAAAATTCGTTTTAAGAAATCTCTTACATAATTTGGTGAATGTCCGATCTCCTAGATGGCGGGACAGGAAGGTAGCCCCAATTCCAAACTACCTATTCCATCTGGAACGCTTTAAAATGGACATCAAGAAATGGTTTTTAGATTTCACAATCGTTTGAATTTTATTTGCTGAAGTTTGCCATATCGTATCTCCCCTTAATAAGACCTCCTCTGGAGTTTTAACATGTTCCATCACCAGGATTGCAACCAATCCTGTACAATATACACAGCAACAAACTAAGGAGTTCGTGAGAGTGGGGATGCTATGTCAGATTTGTCCTTGTCAGTAAAGGACACTTGAGTTTGTCGCATTGCAGGTGCAACGAATACCACAATCTTATGCAGTGCTATTTTCAAATATAAACAGATGTAGCATCATTTTGGTTATTGAGAGAGTAGAAATATTTATGTAGAATCTCATAAAGCTGCATGAAGATGGATTCTATGATAAGTTTTCGGACACTATCCAGTGCTGCACAATTCAGTATGAAATGCCCAACAGTTTCACCACTGCCCTTGCACTTCTTACATTTTGGTCGACCTGGATGTGGTTCAACAATGTATGAACAGGTACTTTGGTATGACCCCTTCGAAGAAGAGGGTATACTGCTTTTCTGCTGTCGGTCGGTAGGTTGATTGGTCCATAGGTCCATAACCTGAACAGTTTCCATTCATTATCTCCACAACGGGTAGCATATTGAAATGAAATTTGGCATACAGATACATCATGAGAATATCTAAGTCATGTTTTGATTTGGTTACCATCGAACAGTTTTTGACAGTTACACCCCTTGAAAATTTCCAATAATTAAGTTTCCTTTTATTATCTCTGCAATGGGGTGTATACATTGAAATGAAAAATTTGACATACAGATATGTGAGAATATCTAGATCAAGTTCTGATTTGGTTACCATCGAACAATTCTTATACGCCCGTCTTTTATGGGATGTATTATAATATGGCATCCGTCTGTCTGACCTTGTAGGTAGTATACAGATCAAACTGTTGGGGCTAGGACTGGTACACTTACTACTTGTGCCAAGACAAAGACACCTATTGTTTTTCAAGGTCAAAGGTCAAGGCAGTAGTACTACTTAGTAGGAAACCCTTGTAGACAGGATACAGCCCAAACCTTTGGGGCTAGGACTGTCAAACTTGGTACACTTATTCCTCATGTCAAGACAAACATGCTTATTGTTTTTCAAGTTTAGAGGTGAAGGTGGTACTATTACATGGTTGGAAAAACTTGTAGACAGGATACAGAATGAACTATTGTGGATGGAACAGTTTAAGGGGGAAGTGTTACCATACTTTTAAAATTTTCCCCTTCAAACTAAGCGACGGGCTATTTTGCCACGCTAGGTGTTGCTCTTGTTGACAGAGTTACACTCCTTGAACTAAGGAAATGTCCAACAGTTCAGATTCCTTTCATTAACTATGTGGGGTGCATACATTGAAATGAAATTTGGTATACAGATACATCATGAGAATACATATCTAGATCAAGTTCTGATTTATTTACATTTGAACAATTTCTGACAGTTACAAACCTTGAACTTTGAAAATTTCCAATAATTCACAATTTCTGTTCATCATATCTGCAATGAGTGCATATATTGAAATGAAATTTTTCATATGTGGGTTGGTTATGAGTAGTAGATGACCCCTATTGATTTCCATGTCAAAAGGTAAAAGGTCGCCGAGTGCAGTGCAGTACTTTATGCAATTGGTGTCCGCTCACAGGGCTTTCGGCTCTGTATCTTGAAAACCCTTTGCTTGATTGATAATTCTTATGTGGGTTGGTGAGTAGTAGATGACCGTAATTGATTTTCATGTCCAAAGGTCACCGAGTGCATGTAGAACTTTATACAACTATACAGTATGGGGCCCCCTCCCAGTATGGTGCCCCCCCCCCCCCCCCAATTATTTCTAAATTGACGAAAAAGTATGAGCCATCTCCTAGCAAAGTTTATATGAGGAATATACTCCATAGGTTTATAATAATTTACTAAATTTATTCACAGTATGCATGAGTCAGTTAGAAGTATGTATTTTGGGTCAGTACAGAAGCACTGAAAACTGGACCACCAGATGCGATATTGACCCACTGGTAATAATGGAAATCAGAACATGAATATGTGTATTAATTTCAGTACAGTGATACTATAGGTTTAAATGTGGAAATCAAAGGTATAGATTTGAAGAGCAAATAATTTCCAAATTGACTGAAAATTAAGAGCCCCGTCTTACGTTGATTGGTGACCGATTGCCGCTTGTCTAGTAGTGGATGCACATTAGGGAAAAAGGGGGGGGGGGGGGTGAACAGATCAATGCTTAGATGTTTTAGACTGGATTGCGATTCTGCTTGCTTCGTGATCGTATTTTTCAAGTACAGATGCACTTTGATATGGATTTATCGTTTATATGAAATGGGAGGTCACCTGATTGATCCTAGTGATCGGGAAGGTCGTACTGAACAGATTTGTCTAACGTCCGTGAAACAGCTCATGGATAGCTGTCTAAAAGCCAGAGACATATATACACATATGTATGTGTGTATATGTCTCTGCTATAAGCTAGGCGTTTCTCTGTGTCGAGATGAGAAATGTTTCAAATCAGTCCAATAAGTTAATTGACATGTTTTATTTGAAAAAAAGGTAATAATAATAACAATAATAATATAATAATAATAATAATAATAATAATAATAGTGATAATAATATATTATAATAATGATGATAATAATAATAAACCTACACAGAGAAAGAGAGAAAAAACTCCACTCCAGTTACCACATCCTATTGCTCATTGACGAATAACTATTCCGAATAATTTCGGCCACGCTTTGAGAGACTGAAACTAGATCTAGGACTCAAACGAGAAACTAGGGTTAAAATTAATGGAAATGCTCGCTAAACTGTAAATGTGACCAAAACTCGTTTCAGCTTATGTTCTCGCATATGAAGTTTGTCACAAATGACACTTTCACCGCGGTTAATCCACCGATCCACTTTACCGCAAGATTGCGGCGACTTCGACTTTTGGAGTGATTATGACGTCATAAGCATAACGATCAAAAATCCGCTAAACATCGCTTTCTATGCTGAAAAGTGGATCGGTGTATTCACTGTTTTAAGGGAAGGTGAGTAGACCATATTCCGGTTTTGAAAAAAATGACGACTTTTTGTCCGAGCTAATACCTTTTGGCGTTGTTTTTCATAGTGACGTTATAATGAATCTATGGCATGCGTTATGACGTGACTATCACCATGTTAAATTCACATTTTGATAAAATTCTTTATTCAGATACTTATTATTGTAATGATCATGTTGAGCTTTTGATGTCTTATACCACAATTAGTGTTAAGTAATCGGATTAAGATCTTATGGTCCAAACCCACGCCAATATGTGTCATCTGTTATAAGGCTCATATAGGATAAAACTATTTGTAATTCTTCGTCTACGTATATATATTCAAATTCAAACTTTCGTATTCAGTTCGGAAGTCAGACTCGCTACTGACAATACCCGACTGGTTCTCGTTTATTTAGTTTGGACGTCAGAATATCTTCTGACTTTACCGACTGTGATATTGTTGTATTCAAATTATCTATTGTTGTTAACGTATTAAAGTGTAAAATCGGACTTTACTCTTCACTTCTGCTTCTATACCGTATATACGGGAACAACCTACGGCTATACGGCAACGTCAGCCTCATGACATCTACGCCAACATTCCCCGTTCCTCAACGTATATACGTATATATACTACGTTATGACGAAATCTGCGTCATATGACTATGAAAAACAACGCCAAAATGTATTAGCTCGGACAAAAAACAGCAATTATCAAAACCGGAATATGGTCTATTGCGGGACTAACGTTTAGGGGAAGAATACACCGATCCACATTTTGAAAATGGCATTTAGCTGACTTTTATATGAACATTATGTCTGTGACGTCATAATCAATTAAATGTCCGACTTGTTCAACCTAACAGAGACATATATACACATATATGTCTCTGGACCTAATATATGACGTCAACTCATAACACGCATTTTAACGCTAAATACCACGTCATAGATGGGAAATGGATTGGTGTGTGTATAGTAAAATTTTCCTTATTTTTTTTTTTCATGTCATATCAAATTGACTGTGTTGTGCATGAAAGGGTCTATTGACCAAATTTTACGATGAAAACGGAGCACTCTGTCTTTGGATTTCGTTTGCCATACTGTCAGTGCAGTACTAAGTTGAATTTTACTTGGCATAAGAATTAATGTGTTTGTAAGCCCTGCAATCCGCAACACGTCTCACGGGCGAAATAGATAATATAGCTTGTCAATATTGTCTGCAGTATATGCAGTATTCCATGAAGTGATGTTAGCTATTTAACCAGTTTTGAATGCGAATTGCACCTTCTCGGGCCTTTCTGACATGCTCCGAGGAATCACAAGTAACGTGCGTCACTCGGCCCGTGGAACACTCGGCCCGTAATAGGGTCACTCGGACCGTAAACATATGGTAACTCGGCCCGTGATTTTTATTTTAATGCTGGTATGGATTATACATTTGAAAACTCATCTTCATTTTATGAATAGTGTTCTGTTTATAACATTTAAAATTAGAATTTGTGAATTATACAAAAAAAGTTTTTAAATGAATCATTAGATATTAAGATATTCATTTGTTTTATCATTTGTTTTGTCGTGATATGTGTTTATAATTAAAACTATGAAATTCAGCTGTACATAACATATCACGACTATATGAATTCGTTTTAACTATTATCATGGGGTCACCTTGGATTACTTTTCCTTCCACACGCCAAGTCGGGCATCTCACTCACTTTTACGAAGTGGGGAAATCCTGTTGGGGCGTGTAGGGTCTAGTTTTGTTTTGCTTGTTTGATTTTTTTTACGTTAATTTAATTTCTTATTGCTTTTATACAATACTTCCATCATGTTCGATTTTAACTCTGGAATCAACTCCTGGTTGCGCTTGATGGAGATGGGATCTGTTGTTGACGGTGACACCGGACGGATGACTGTTGTTGCGTACAGCGCATCGCCATTGGGTAGCTGACTTGAATTCTGTCTTGAACGTGTAAGTATAACCGTCGTTTGATACCAGTTTACGTGTGGACCTTTGAGTAGCTGACTCGATTATATGGTAGGTGACTTCAGACTCGGATAGGATGGAGCAGTCGATCGAATCATCGCTCATGGACGCCTCGCTGGGCTCTGTGTTGAGCTGGAAGGACTCTATGTCAGTAAGGTCAAATGATGATTGGTCCGCCTGTTGGTAGGAAATCGTAGTGTCGTCGGATGTGTTGGTGAGTTGGGTAGTAGATTGTTCTGCGTAGGGTAGAGTTGCTTCGGCGTCGGACAGTCGTATGCTCTTAGCATTCGGGTTGGGGCAGAGTCTGCAGCAGTAGTGGAGGTCGGTGTGGTCTCGCTTGGCTCGCCTGTAGTTTTCGCGGGTCACTCCGGTAAAGGTACAGTGTCTCTCTCACAGAAGTAGCATACATGGTACAAACTCCTGACGGGGTCGTATCTCAAGCTCGCACTGGGTACACTCTCTAGTCATGATGATCGAAAACATTTGACAAAAAAATTCAATATCCCTCTTTACATATGATAAATCTGGCTATGACATCGTTCAAAATCCAAACTTATGGCAAGCTAATATAGATTACTGACCTATGATGTTCCCGACTAATTAATTTATGTAAGATAATGATACCATATTAGTAAAATTACAATTATCAGTTTAAGATGCATAACATACAATGTCAAGTCAATTTAATGGCGATTACAGTTATTGATACAAACATGCATATTAGCCGAATACTTCTCATATTATTAAACAAATCTTATACCGTGTTTTACCGCATTTATTTGTTGAATTGTGAAGAAAATGAGTACAAATATTTTCAAATTATTTAATGTATACCAGTTTTAACGTTTTTATAAGTTTTATAGACTTTAAAGATGACCAGAAGGGATTCTTCATAAAGCATGTTAATTTTCATTTTTGTAGTACATCATGAAGTATGAAATAAGAAAAAATATACTTTTCCATTAATATTGGTCATTTTCCTATAATTTTGCATGATTGTAAACACGATCTATACTTCCCGCTATATTTTTCACATCGCTTCACTCCCTTTGCCCGTGACGTCATTTGTGCCACTGGCTGCAATCTATGTTAATACCAAGTAAGTATTTTTCTGAGAATCTCTGTGGATCGTGAAATGGTTTATTGTATCGCATATAATTGTCAAACTAAATCGGGACAAGGGGTTGGATTATTTGAGTTTCCAAAAGATGAAAAACGAAGAAAAAAAATGGATAATTCGTGTTAAAAGAAAAGATTTTACTCCATCAAAAACGTCAAGACTGTGCGCAAAACACTTTACAAACGATCAGTTTGTTGTAAATCCAATTTTAGCGGCATCAATCGGTCATACTTTGAAAAAATTACGACTTAAACCAGATGCTGAACCAACAATATTTGATTTTTCGGACCCAAAATTAAACAAAAATGAAGAAAAGAACGATGGGAAGAGGAAACAAAGGCAGAAGTCTGGAGCAATTGCGAAGCGAAAAAGAATTGAGGTATGCATTTAAAATCAACATACGTTAATTTTTAAATCATGATTATTTAAAATAAAATGTAATATTTATTGAAAGAAAAGTTGTGGCGAATTAAGAGGAAAGAAAACAGTGTGTGGAAGTTGGGGGGGGGGGGGTGGGGGGTGTTAAATTCGACAACCTCCCGGCATATCTCTATCGCGGTTTGTTGATTTTGTTTTGCGAGAATTTTGATTAAAACATTATAGACACCATAATCAAGTATCATTATGCCAATGTTTAATAGCAAAGTTGGAGTTTTATTGTACCTGCACATTCTAGTAAAAAGATAACATATGTCCAAAGTTACTTTCTATAGCCGGATATCATATTACTAGATACGTTCAGCCTAACCAAGTAGAAATTTGATCATACATGTAAGACCCCCGATCTTTTTACGTATGGTACACAACAGGTAGTAATTAATTATCAACAATGTATTTACTGATCATACTTAACTAGACAAACAATGAATTTCTGTACTCTATTAATTGATACCATCGGGAAAAAATGTTGTTGATAATTGATAGAGATTACAAAGTCCCAGTACAAATAGCAATTCTTCTCATCATATTTACATATAACAATTCCCTTCTCTCCCAAAGGCAAGATAACAAATTGGAGATCGATAGAATTTTTTTTTCTTAATTTCTTTACGGAATGTACATTATTTTTATCACATGGAAATATAAATGTAAAATAATCATTGCTTAAATACTGGTATTTTAAGTTAAATAAATAAGCGTAAGTTACACTTTTGATGTCAGGCGATGTACACTGTTGCTTCCTGCACATAAAAAAAAGGGGGGGGGGATTGCCGTATATAGTATCATCAGAAGATAGCTCTCACAGTTTCTGAAGAATTTAGTGCGTTATCTTTTATATAAATGTAAAAATAAGAAATTACGGCTGTAATTTTAAAAAAAATTCTAGATTCTCATCCAACTTAGAACAAATGTGTGTATTTTTTGGGGATGGGTTGGAAGATGGGAAAAATAACAAAATGATTTGGATTTTTATTGTACACTAAAAGCAATAACTATAAAAATTTTGAACAAAAATATTGTCATTGTGTTTTAGATTTAAATACGTGATATCAAGGACTTACAAACTTGTTTATAAGTCTTTTGTGATATTATCTTGTTCCACGGTCCGAGTTAACCGGTTACCGCTCCGAGTATGTGACGGAAAGGCCCGAGATCGTGCGATTGATAATGATAGCGTAAAGAACGACAACTGTAGTCTTTCCTGGTAGGGACATTGCAAAACCAGCAACAGTTGTGCTATTGATAATGTAATTGTGAATGCACTTTTGAGCTATTGAGCTGAACACAATACAGGTGAGCTTAGGACAAGTTAGGTAAATGCATTTATTTCTCATGTGTAAAAGTTTCTTTATTTCGAATTTGTTCTGTCATACCTCCAGCGCTAGCCCGTCATCTTTTCAGGCCTACTGTCCGCGCAGCTCACTTCGGAAATCGGAAAATCGCGATATTTTCTATTGTAGCATTGAAATTGATAAAAATGAATACTACCATTCAATTATTTGAGTATTCTCGTAACTAAGTTCATAAGACAAACGTACTCAAGTGCAACCATTTGCCTACTGTCAACTCATATCACTTTTGATTGGGGATTCTCCATCTTAATTTTATCATGATGCATATGACGTCGCATTTGGAAGATTCCACCTTGATATTGTAATAGGAGTGTTTTCGGATTTAAGGGTTAAGTACATATTTGAAAGATTGAAATGGCCATGTTAAATCACAAATAATTGACTTTACGGTAATTATTATTATCCTCGTCCCCTCTGACTATTAGTCGGGACTCCTATTGATCAAGGATCTAAGCTCGCTTACAGGCGGGAACACCATGGTTTACTTATGTTAATGTCGCCTTACATATTTTTGATAACAACATATTATTCTGTACACGTTTCGTGTGTAATAAAATTTTTATGACCTTTCTTCCTGAGAAACCTGTTGATCCTTGTTCTCTATATGGATTATTATTTATAAATTTTTTAATGTGTGTCCTTTGATTGTGCTGGTTTTGTGGTGAGTAGGAAAGTGGGCGCCCGTAAACTGTACTCAGTCGACCGTCCTTAGTCGGTATCGTAACCGCAGCACAATCGAATATTTTTGTAATGTCATTTTTCCTTGTATATTCCACTATTATCGTTTTTGGTGTGCATGTCCTCGGTGATTTGTGTCATACAGCTTTGTCAGATGTTTGTGTTTTTTGTTTGTTTTTTTTTTTTATTGTTTTGTCCTGAGGAAAGGGCAGATCGCCGACATGTGTTTTAGCCAAACTACCCTGCCATTTTTGGTGCAAAATCTGGATTTTTACCAGTATATATGTGGCCAAAGGGGGGGGGGGCACTCTAAATCCCCCACTGATATATATATATATATATATATATATATATATATATATATATATATATATATATATATATATATATATATATATATATATGTTTAAGATGTTTGAAATTACTTTACTTATAACTCATGGTCTGTGTATACACATAATTAATCTTGAGTGGATAAATATACAGGGGCCGAGCTACCCTATGTTTACGGGCCTAGTGGCACTGTACAGGACTATCACGTGCCGAGTGTTCCACGGTCTGAGTTACCCCTTATTCTTATGCATTTTCCTGACTGAACTCCCGGCATCCGCAAACCGTAATTCTCGACAACTTTCCTTGGTTTCATTAAAGTATCTGAATTATCATAATGATATGATAAAAAAATTGCAGAAATTGTTGTTTACTCTCTTTATATGAATCTTGTAATTTTAAAATATCTGTACCTCATTTTGCATCATATCGGAAAGCCCTTTTATTTATCGACTGTTATGTTCATGGAGATTCCTTCCAACTGAAAATATACTAATTTTACCTTTTCCAATATTAGACTCGTCCAAGAATGACGTCACAGGTAAACACGTGAGGTAATCCACCATTAGCGGACGACATAAAATACATGGAGAATCCCCTATCAAAAGTGATTTTAGCTAACGGTAGGGGAATGGTTGCACTTTGAAATGTTTGACTTGTATATTTAGTTACGAGAATACTCAATTAAATGAATGGTCATATTCATTTTCATCAATTTTAATGCTACAATAGAAAAAATAGCGATTTTCCGATTTCCGAAGTGAGCTGCGCGGACAGTAGTTGTAATTTCTATTGAAACGGTTTGGCTCATACACGGTGGTGAAGTATGAGCCGAACCGTTTTAATAGAAATTAGCCAACAGGCCTCGAAACTAACTTTTTCAAGCACTAGTCTGGCGGACTAATCGCTTACAATATCCATTAGTCCGCACTAAAATCTATTAGTCCGCAGAAAAATAGACTATTTATTTATTTTAAATTGATTTAATTTCAGGGTAAACACATTTCATGTGTCAGATTTAACATTTAAAGACACTGTGTGGCACATATTCCTCTAGCTCCTTCTCGTCCATAAAGGAAGGATGGCTAAATATATCGCCATATTTCTCTGTGGCCCCACGATGACCATGCAAAACAACGTTAATGTCATTCGAAAACGTGTTGAAGCTGCTCTATAATCTGTTTCAACGAAGCGCACCAGCAACTCTGACTCTCGTTACTTTCCATGTACTTCACGGAATATCGCAGCTAAAATAACGTCAACATACACACGCATTTTGTAACTGTTAATGTTATGGCGTCATATAACTGTGATGTAAGTTGCCCACATAAAAGTGCCCACATCGCTAATAATAGATTTGGTAAGTTACTAAATGCAAACCGTGAAGGATTTTAGAAGTTGCAATACTCCGTATTGTTACTAAAAATAGCTTACGTGATTTCCAGAAAAATAAGTTTTCAGTCGTTTGCAGGGCGGGTGAGAGGATTTGAGTGGGTATCACAGAGTTTACAGTAGTCTGTCGGACTTATACAATGATAAATCTGTTAGTCCGTGGCATAATTTATTAGTCACGGACTTAAGGACATACGTTAATTTCGAGCCCTGGCCTAGTTGACACTCACAGGCACATCAATCATAGTAAACTTTACTGTGAATATTGCAATATTGTTCATGGGAGAAAGAAATGGCACCCCTTTCTTTCTCCCACCTACAATATTCATAGTAAAGTTTACTATGATTGAAGTGCTTGTGGTTGACACATGCACACTGGGGTCACTGCTAATTTCTGTTGAAACGGTTCATCTCATACATATACTTCAACACTTGAGGTATGAGCCAAACCGTTTCAATAGTAATTAGTTCTGTTTCATCTCCAATTGTGTACAATGAAAGAAAATAGACTCAGACAGGTAGGTCTACTAGCTAGATCATTTAGTTTATAATACACAGAAACAATATCGTCACTTCAGTAGGCCCTGACTCAACTAAAGTCTGTTTCAACTTTTCGTAGAGATCCACTTCACTTCAATTTTGTCTAAAATTATAGTCTGTTTCATTTTTACATACACTATAACCTTGATAGTGTCAAATTAGCAGACATAATTGACATTCAGGTGATACATAGGTACATTGACATTAGCTTTTTTTTCTTATCTTTACAACTGTATATATAACAAATAAAAATTGTATCACCATATAGAGTAAAGATCAGCCTAAAAGTGTTGAATGTCATTTTGTTGTTTTTTTTTAAACCAGTTAACACAGGCAAGTGCAATCTCCAAAGCAGAGTTACAGTCCTTGCACTCCCTTTAATCTCTACCAACTACTGAAAGTAGTCCCTAGTCAAAAGGCAGAAAATATACACTATTTTGCGTGTTTTGGGAAAAATGTCATCGTATTCAAGTTATCTGGTCTAAAATTAGACAATGAGGGATTCATTCAGAAATTACAAGACGTATTAGGTGCAAATGATAGTTTTATTGACAAACTGTACTATATTAGTACGCTGATTTGTACGCTGAGAAAATATAGTGTGTTGTAAATTCAGGGTTCATTTTATGTAGAAACCGAATTAAAACTCAATGTAACATGGTAAATGCTTTAAATTTAACTAATAAAGCCACTGAAGACCAAGTCATATCGTATAGAGGCAAAATCTGATTTTACAAGAATCTTGTAAAACCTTAGACGTTGGCAGAAGTGTGTAAGGATTGTAAAGGAACGACAGCTCTGCTTTGGAGATTGGGGCAAGTGTGCTTAGGGGTGCTCCTAAATACCAAACACTACCAAACTTTTTTTTTTTTTGCTTTTAAATGTATTTTCTAGGTGTTTCAAACATGTTTTATAGTACATACAGTCACTGTCCATAGATTTTACCTGAAAATTTTACACTTTGAAGTTCCATTCATTAATGAAGATGAATAAAGGAATTATTTATGACAACACGCCACCATATTGAATCAAGAACGATTATGGCTCATAATCTCAGGCTAGTAAAAAATTCTTCATGCTAGTAGAAGTTTGGCCAGATTAACTCAACTGGGCATTAAAAAGTTGTTAAAAAGTCTGATCTTGATGTCTCATAAAACAAGAATCAAACAAACAAATTCATTCACAATACAGTGATATGATTGAATCACAATATATTGGATTAGAATTGATTTTCAATCCAGTTTGACTAATTTGTATGCCCCTGGAATCAAAGGTTTATTTGGGGGCAATGTGGTTTTGGCCTGTCTGTTTGTCAGTCTGTGGAAAAAGAACTTTATTGAAGTTTTTTAAAACGTTTTACATACCTTTTCAAGGGTAAAAGATAGGGCTTTCATATTTCACATGCCTATTCCTTGTCACAAGACCTTTTCATTAGTACAATAATTTTTGACCTTGTGACAGTCAAACCTTCACTGTGACCTTTGACCTACATTTCAAAAATTATAACATTGTTTATAACTTTTGAATTGTAAAAGGTAGGGCTTTCATATTTCACATGCATGTTCCTAGTAACAAGAGTAGTATTAAAACTAGGATTCAAAAAGGGCACACAAATTTCTCCATCAAACGGGCACTTTTTAACATGGTATTTGGTAAAAACGGCACTTAATTTAGCGACTTTTGTCACCAAATACATTTAAAAATTTAGTTTAAAATTGCATTGTTTTCTTGTTTTATTAACTTAGATGATATTTGAAAATGTACAAAGATAATTGTTATTGATAATTTTATGTAATTTACAATATTTAAAATTGTTTTTGTTGAAAATATTAATTCCATCTTCTCTTCAGAATAAATTCCTTTTCATATTTGTAGGAAATTAAAATCTGTTACAATTACATTATTGCAATCATTATATGCTTTTGAGTCTTCCATCAGTACAATAATTTTTTTATCTCATGACCTTGACCATAACCTTTGACATACATTTCAAAAACTTTAATACATGTATCGGTTTTGGGTATATCTTTTGAATGGTAAGTGATTATTAATAAATGTAACTGGAAAGGAATGGAATGCAAAGATAAGTTTTAGGATTTTTTTGGCGGGCAAATTTGTTAAGATTAAAAAATTGGGGTTGGGGAGTGTTTTACTTTTAGAATGTAATGATAAGCTTTTATAAATGGACTTTTCCTTCAGAAAGAAATTGAAATGATTCAGTGAAACTCAGTAGGTATAAAGTACTTGTATTCAAGATCATCTAAAAATGTTGTTGTTTTTCAGCCAGATCTGTCAAGAGGTGAGCCCAGGGTGGCGCGATATAAACACAAGGTGTACCCTCTGTTAACTATCTTTTTCTACCATCTACGTATCTCAGCAAATTAAGGTGTCTTAAAAAGTGTTGTGCCTCTTATTGAATGTGTTGTTTTGCACATTTTCAGTATAAGCTTAAAGTAAATGAATAATAAGTTTTTGTAATTGCATACAAGAGTTTTGTATTTTTCCTTTACATGTGTAAGTCTATGATTTTGAAATTTTTCTGGTACTTTGTTTGATTTTCTTATGGAAGGTTGTTGTCAAGTTACAGTACATTAATTTTGTGTGTCATTCAAAATTTAGTTTTCTTGACTTTTTTAGGACTTTTTTCTAATTTTGATATATATAGGCCAGTTATTGCATACTGTAAGGGTCAAAGTTCAAACCCAGCTGGAGGCAATATTTTGGTGAAGGTTAACCCAGCGAAAGGATTTTTTTTTTTATTTTAAGCTACACCACAGCAAGTTTTTAAATTGTTTTGAAGCAGTCAATATGTAGTAAAGTCATTTAAGGAAAAAAAATTGGAAAAAGTATTGATTGATTGATTCAGTGTACAGTGATTTGTCATTTGTCAAAAACACAAGGAAGTGAAACATAAATATATGTATCTGCAAACATTTGCAAGCAGTCATTTGTTTGCAAATGAGCACATTCAATGTGCTCAGATGAGCAATATAGGTTCATACGTTAATTTAACTTTTAGCTTTATTTTAAGTTTTATTTCATGATAAAGTGACTATTATATATGCATTCAAAATGTTATTTACACAACATGTATGAAATACAGTCATTTTATGTAATGCATGTATTGTTTTTATTTCATGAAGTTATTTGTATAATAAGGGAGATGGGTAGCATGTTAGTACTTGATGACATTGGTGTAGATGTAAAAGATTATTCTTCAAAACCCTAGATTTGAATTTGATAAAACTAAGTGGGAATGAAATACTCAAAGATTTCTTCTATAGGAATTTTCTTAAGAAGAGTTTGATTACTTAGGTGACCATTAAAATGTTCAGATCATTTATTCACAAGCTTTATGAACTCACATTGCTCATATAATGTATCTATCAGTACAGGTTTACTTTTTGTATAATCTTATTTCTACTAATTTCTTCAGATCTAAGAGCTAATTTCAGTAAATGACTACATGAGTTGTAAGTATAGTGACATTGGTTTTCCCTTGTTTGTATTGTCCTAGATCTGTAGCTTCATATAGTCTTGTATAAACAGCTTGTGTTTATTGCTAATGGTTGGTTCTGCTTGTGCTTTCAAATTAGCTCAATATGGTATATGATTCATTCTACTTGTATTATGTTAATAGCATGTTCTCTATAGTTAAGATGTATATTTATGGATAATATGAGTTGCATGAAAACTGCTAATTTTGTGGTACTACTTTAGAATTACAGAATGTGTATAATTATGGATTGGAATATTCATTTTTCAAATGGAATTTCACATTTGATTTCTATCTTAAGCAGCTCATCATTTTGAGAGTGTAATCAGTCACTTGGGGATTGTGTGGAATGATAGGTATTGGAGTCTATAAGCACTTGATTTTATCCTGCTTTTTGCAATACTGCACTTTATGTAATATATATAAAACATGACGTTACATGTTTATGAATACATGTATAAGAAATATTGTTACCAACTAAAAGTTAATTCCTTAGTTTTTAATATTATGTTTATAATGCATGCACTACATCACATTAATAGTCCATCAGCATGTGTATGCTGCGAAGAATTTATGCATTGGTCTTGAATACTGCTACATTATTTTATTTATACATGTATGAATTTCTTTATGTATTATAACCAATTCCAAATATTTGACTGAATTTGCCTTACTTATAATAGAAATTTGATGATCCAATATGTGGATGTAAGTTATGAAAAAAACCCCAGTGTGTTTAATATTCATTTCTTTCTTTTTAAGGCGTCGAGCATTTGCTCGACAGTCTTGTAGCGATCGTAAAAATTTTACCTCTGCACCGCCTTTTTAATTCACGTAACAAAGTAGTACCTTCTTTAAAGTACTTAAAGTAGTAAAAGTTCTTGCAAAACCGGCTTTGTTATCCTTGTTATTGAAATTTCATTGCACAGAAATAGGTTTAAGCATAGGTCTGCTTAACTTAAATTATAAATAACATTGCCCTAAAACACTTATTATTCTGTCGCTTGTTGTGTGTGTTAAAATATTCATTCGCCGTAATGACGCAAGCCGATTATGAATTACAGTCGCACTTCATGGGAATTTTTCCATATATGGGGAAGACCACATGACATATTGCCTTATTTGGAGAAATCGTAGTAGAACGCTTGTAACACACACGACCAAGGCCTAATTTGACATATAAGCGCCAGTATGGAAAGCGATCTTCGAAATATATATAATAATATAATAATAATATATTTAGATATAAATTTCAGTCTTAAAAAGAACAAATAAAATATTCATAGAATCCTAGATATAGACTGGCAATGCGTATCACAAAGATATCTAGACAGGTGACCACTAATTCATAACGAGGCTGACCTAGGTTCAAGTGGCGCGTTATCGGTTATTTTTATCTCACTGGATTTCGTTTTGTTTCATTCATTTAACCTAGAATCAACAAAATTAATATCGACAAAATTAATTACATCCTCAAGGCTAAACATCACGAGCCTCTCGTAAATTACATCAGGTACCGTATACCCATGCTGTGTATGCTACTGCAGACGAATTTTAAAAATATCTACATGCAGTATGTACCAGAGACATATATCTCTGGTGTGCACAGCTTCTTATCTGCCCTACCGCCTGTGCTATAAATAGCACTTGCTGGACAGGGAATAGCCTCTACAAAATGGCGGCGGTCACTTGTCTCTTCGCGCAGCGATAGCAAGCAAGAGCAGGTAACTCCAGTCTTTCTTAAACAAGCATAGCTTTTTAACAAGCTTAGGTTGCAATCGGAATAGCATTAAATGTTCAAGATGTTGGTCACAAAGCTTTATGTAAACAGGAATTACTTGTTTTTGCGCAATTGTGAATTTTCCCGCAAAAATTTCTAAAGCCACGCCTCATTTTTTCCTTATTAGGGAAATAGCATGTGTATATATCACATGGTCTTCCCCATATCTGGAAAAGTTCCCACGAGGGCATAAAAACGGAAGCCGAGAAAGTTTTCAAATCGCCAACAAAACTTAATACCGATGTAAAGGTTGATAGCATGGATTAAGACAGAATTTTAGATTGAATGCATGAAAAATAAATTACGTAGAACTTACATGTGAAGATCTTATTCCAAATCAACCGATAAAGTGCGATTGTGATGCACAATCGGCTTGCGTCATTACCAGGTCCCTGATCATTACGGCGAACGGTATGGCGTTGTAGCCTTTACACGTGCACATACAGTAAACAACCGAATAATAAGTAGCGTGTTTGGACGATACAAAGAAGCTGTTGGCCCTAGTGACAGTGTTAGTGGCGTAGACAAAAACTGTAACCTAGACCATCTTAAAAACAAATTAAGCATAAGTCTTCCATATTATACAGGCAATGGTAACAACTCGTCCATTTCTATATTTGTTAAAAAAAATGGCAATGGTATTCGATTGATTTCACATGTACATTCTTTGTGATAAGACATTTGACATATTTCTGCAAGAATGACGTAAAGAACAAATGTTATGATGGTGTATTATATGATATGTGGCTGTTGGAACTTGGCTTTTATTTTTACTCTGTTCCAAAAATTATCGGAATTCAACAAAAAAGATGAACACGACTGGTCAATTTCTGATACTTTCGACAGCTTTAAATCAAATTTAGCGCGACGCCTTTGTGGCTCTTCAAGCCTTTGATTTTCAGCTTATTTAGTAAGGAAAAGGAAGGGGGGTTGGTAAATCTCTGTGGTGTTACTGTTACTCGGGCATCATTCATGATTTTTTTACCAGACATGTTACATGTACAAGTTCACCTTTTGGACTTCAGAAGTGATAATTCATAGCAAATGAATTTTGGATTGTTCTGATTTGTGTTTATATCAGATTATATCAGGCATGTGCCTGACCCTGATGACTGGAATGACATAATATTGCTGTAATCTTTATGAGTTGATTGGCAATGTTAGAAAAACATACTTTGTGAAGTAATGTCAACATTATGAACTATTTCAATTACCGTAGCGGAAATCAGGGTCAGGCTTTATGAGATGAATTGCAATGTTTAAAAATCAAAGGACTCAAAAGTCCTGGGAGTCGGCTTTGCTGATTTTAAGTATGTAATCATTTTACCATTTTAGTGGCGGATTCAGGATTTCAGGAAAATGGGGGGGGGGGGCAAAATTAGGTCTTTGTTGCAACTACATCGTCCTTATACCTATGTACAAAATGCTAATAAAATTTGCTCTCTTCATACTATCTTACGGCAAAGAGTTTGCTTGTATCCGAAATGAACGTGCAATCGACAACTTCATGGCAACAAGTTTTACTGCATTGTTGTCACGAGTCGAGGCTGAGCCACGGAACGACATTCCTTCAAGTGGGACATTAAATCACCATCTTATTCACGATTCTCATAATGTTTTAACATTTATATTTAGAAACATACAACATTTACCTAAATATTTATATTGCATTTTCATTAAGGGGAAAGGTTAAAACAAAACGCAAAGAATGCCACAAAAATATTGGATTAAGTAATCAACACTGCGAATTCAAGATAAATTGTCATTTGGTAGGGTTAACCCTTTTATGGGTCCTGCACTCAAACTTACGGTAAAAACATTGAAATGTTAAAAATAAAATAAATAAATAAATCTCCCAGAAATACCTACAATTCAACTTGATAAAAATAGTTGAGAGGTCGTCAAATATATTTAGGAATATTCATCTTAAAGTAAGAGTGTGGCAAGATTACGAGTCTGTAAATAGGAACGCACCAATTCAATGTCTGCAAGACAGAGTAATGATAAAACATCATCACATTTAATGTTTAAAGAAACTTCAATAAATGATTTAATTTCATTCAATAACAGTATATGTTTACTTAAGATTCTAAAATATTATCTAAAAATAGAAATGAAAATCTGAAAATTTCATGTCGAAAACATTTTCTTCCGCAACCTAGTATCATTTACTTTGAAGCTTTTGTTTTCTTATATCTTACATCATAAGTATCGAAGGGGGATCGTGAGCTATCATACGCTGGATATAAATCAGAGATGCAAAGCCCGTCTAGTTTCTAGGGGGGGGGGGGCAAAAATTAGGTCTTTGTTGCAACTACATCGTCATTATACCTATGTACAAAATGCTATTAAAAGTTGCTCTCTTCATACTATCTTACGGCAAAGAGTTTGCAATTCCTTGTATCCGAAATGAACGTGCAATCGACAACTTCATGGCAACAAGTTTTACTGCATCGTTGTCACGAGTCGGAACTGAGCCAAGGAACGACATTCCTTCAAGTGGGACATTAAATAACAATCTTATTCACGATTCTCATAATGTTTTAACATCATTTATATTTAGAAACATACAACATTTACTTACCTAAATATTTATATTGCATTTTCATTATCAGAGGAAATGCGGGAAGATCGATCTTTAAATTTGTTATATATGTGAAAAAGAACTAAAGTTCCAGAACATGTTGGGGAAAACTTTAATTGAAATATCTCGATAAAAACAAGCGATACAAGATCAAGACAAATGCTTTGTTCGGAGAATTACATAGTCACAACTACATATTATTACGCGAAATTTGAAAACATTATTGCAACTCCTTTTTCGAGTTACTGAAACTAGTTTATGTTTAGCTTAAATTAACTGAGCTAAAGGTACATTGTGCTGATCAAGAATTTTAAGACAACTTCAGTAATTTTTCGGCACTTTATTTTTCAGCGGCGTAGTAAGCTCTATATCGGCAGTGAAAGTAATAACCCCTGAAAAGAAAGTGATTGCAATGAGTGCGGCTTCACCGAAGCCGACTCAAAAAACACTTTGTGACGTAATGTGGACATGCTGTGCTATGGCCCAAAATATTGGGTCAACAGAATATGCACCTGTGGATGGAGGCCCAATATATTGGGTTCTCAATGGTAGCCAGCGCTATGGCGATTCGGCCACTTGGAAATGGTACAATGGACAGACGAATGGACAGAAGAATGACTTACTTATATTCTGATGACTGGACTGTTGGAAAGGATTTTCTAAGTTGATGTATGATTTTCTGTCTGAGAAGTAAGCTGTATAAACCAAGGCCTTCTGTCACTGTGTATTTTGGAATGTAAAAATCCCTCTTTACTTGAGGTGTGTTTTGTTGCTAGCATCAAAATTATGATGACATAGAGCAAGCAGGTGCTGCCACCATATGGAAATAGGGTGGCATCATACAATCAACAAACTTATTAAGTATGTTGCCTAAAAAATATGTTTGCGAGGATTTACTTTTTTTATATGCTGTAAAAAGATTTTCCTGTTCAGAAGAGGGTAAACCTTGACATTGAAGAGTATCTGTAAGATGTTTAAGTGACTACCTATATGATCTGTTAATGCACTTCATTATACTTGGAATATCATTTGTATACAGATTCTCTTTGCGTCATCATTTCATTATGTTAGACTACAACTGGACTGCAGAGGTAGTCAAGGTTTTGTTTCAGTACATGTGCTATAACAGTTAAACCAGAGATATACAAGATCACTTCATTGCAGATACTTAGAAAATAAAGCAGTGAAAAGTCTGCGACATACTTTGATTTTAGTTAGTTTTCAAATTTGAAAGAAACTTTCACACTAATGTATTTCATTTCTTTTAAATACATTTGTTAACTTCAAATATAATCAGGAAGATTTTCAGAGCAGTTGTTCCTTTCATTTAGTTGTAATAATGTACACATTCTTTAACAGAAATTTGAATGACACGTCATGTAAATAGATACACAGTTTGATGAGTGTCAGCAGCAGCATGTAAAAAATGTCTTCCATCATGTAGATATATAAATCATTCTTCAGTATGGATACTTGTTTGAAACTTGTAAAAAGACAAATACATGTGCATGAAAACTTTTAGAAAGTTCCAATTCTGTAAAGAACTTACGTATCCTTAAAACTCATCTTTAGCAGACAGATGTTATCAGACTGCTGTTATCTTTGATACATCTACACATTCAGCAGGACCATGATATAGTTCACAGACTAATTTGTGTTATCTTGTTGAAAAAAAACCCAGCACACTATTATCGTATTATCTGCGGATGTGCAATCACCCCAAACCAAGTTATCATTTCATATGTTGAAATAAAAAAAAAAATAATGCAATTCTTATAATTTTATTTACAAAACGGCGTACCTAATTGAAGACCTACGGCTAACGGAAGACCTATGGAAGGACTACATTTCTAGAGACATTATTATTGAAAACTGTTATTAGAAATGTGATCATTATCATAAAAAAAGACAATATAAATATTTATTTCTGTAATATTGATAATTTATACTGCATTTTTGACCAAAATATTGTATAGGTCTTCTTTCGATCGAAATGGTCGCCATTAGATCTACAATTTTATGGAGTAATTAAAAATTCATTGCCATTTATAAAATGTGATATTGTAGCTCAGGAGCGGATATTTTTGTTTAAATATACATTAATATATATATATATATATATATATATATATTTATATATAATAAGATCAGGTATGTTCTGACTACTGTATTGTATGTTTACAGCACACTTGAGTATACAGCTGTAATGGCGGTCATTTTGATCCACACTGAGAAGACTTCCACATTATTTGATTTATAACATGCTATAAAACACAAAGTTATATAATTTCTTGTGAAATATACATTTTTATAGCATGATAAACATGTATATGAAATTGTTTTCTAATAATAATGTCGAGATAAATGTAGGTCTTCCCTAGGTCTTCAATTACCCGTAGGTCTTCAATTAGGTACGACTTCTCTGTCCATTAAAAATGTTGTTTTCATATATATGCACAACCACTGTAATTGCCTGGGATAAAGCTTTCAAGACTTATGTATTTTATAAGTACATTGATCGGTGATTGATTAACACCCCATATTTGACCCACTTTTCAGCACAGAAAGCGATGTTTGACAGACTTTTGATTTTTAAGCTTAGGGCGTCATAATGAAAGATTCGACATTTCCAACCTTGCATGACGTCATTAAAGTTGTATTTTGCGCTAAAGTGCTTGAAATTCGACGAAAGTATGTCATTCTGGATAAACTTTACGTTGTCATGGGACACCGGCTGTTTCTTTCAATTTATAACTTCCCTCCGGAATGATTTAATGATGCAGTTTATAAATAGGAAATGGAAGTATCCAGTATGATATTTTGGCGTTAAAAGCACATATATATAGAATAAGTGTCTTATTTTGTGTTTTCATGCAGGAGTAAAGTACAATGGTTGATGCATTTATGAGATATAATGCGTGTTAACACTTGTTCTATATATGAATTCAAAAGACGAAAATGTAATTAATTATATATCTCTAGAATGTTGTACTGGGGCAGAGATGTCATTTTTGAGAGGGTGCTTGGAGATATGCTTCTCCCCAAATACCATATCGAAGTTTGTACGCATCTTCCCCAAGGCTGCATTGCTGTTCCTGATTCTTCATGTAGGAATAATGTTAATGACTGGTAAGTATCAAATCATTACTTGTAGTGGTGAAACCAGGCAAACTTACGCAACACCCTGTCATTTGGCTATGTGTCTATCTTAACTGTTGGATTTAGCAGCATTGTTTGCAAAGGGAAAATGAATTTTGATAAAACTTATTATTAATGATCCCCCAGTAGTCTTGTTTAATCTTAAATAAATTTTGTAGTGAACCAGTCTTACTGCCTCCTTCCACCAAAGATCTTACAAGGGGAAAGTGAATTTTGATAAAACTTATTATTAATGATCCCCAGTAGTCTTGTTTAATCTTAAATAAATTTTGTAGTGAACCAGTCTTACTGCCTCCTTCCACCAAAGATCTTACAAGGGGTCATCATCAATCTAATTAAAATCAGATCTTTTCATATCGCTAGCGGAGAGTATCGTAGCGATATGAAAAGATCTGATTTTAATTAGATTGGGATCATCATTTGGTTTGTAAAAGATTATGACTGAGAATTTTAAATGTAGTATTTCTTACATCATGAATGAATAAATCATTTTTATGAGTTCTGAGGGGCCTCAGATGTGGTCATTACAAAGGAAAATATGCTTTTAGAAAAATGAATAAATGTTCACTGTTAATGGAAATTTTAATGAAAATTGCTTGAATGATTCTCTGGTGGTCTAATTGATTAGAAACAGCAAGAAATTTGATAAATACTGCTCATAAGTACCATAAATATTATTATATATATGTATTATATTTTTATTTATTTTTTCATTATATTTATATTTAAGGTATCATTCAACTGTTTGTAAAAGTGGCGGTTATTACAGTAATGTTTACCCATAAATTCCAACTTTGTATTGAAGGCAGCACAGCATGTTGCAATTAAAGTGAACATTAAACAAAAAAAAAAAAAAAAAAAAGAGAAAACTCAAATTAAGCTAAAGCTGTTGAGATTTCTTCTCTGTTTAAGACTTACTAATGTATGTTAAAAAATTTAAAAAATAAATGCTTGATACATATAATAATTACTACTATCCCTGTTTTATGTAAGCAGTATCCATTTTTTGACTAAATTTTTCAGCTTTAGGCTATTGGAGGAAGAATCCTGTACAAGCCACAGTATCAGCAGTGCTTCCTCAAGAACCTCGAGATGATCTCGGAGTCATACCAGTCCATAAACCAGATAACTGGGAAATTCCCAGAAGGATGCCTCATCATAATTCTTCTGGTATTACTTTTTAGGGTGTTTTTTTTATCTCACTTTTGACCTATTGTTATCACACCTGATCTTGCTCTTCCTTTGTCTTGCATAAACATTTTATGCCATTAACATTTTCTTCAGAACTGCAGAAGGTATTTTGATTAATCTTTGGAGGAATAAAATACTATAGGTTCCCTACAAGTGTTGCCTTTTTTTAGCTCACCTGAGCTGAAGGCTCAAGTAGTTAACTTTTCATATTTTCGACTTCTTCTTCAGAACAGCTGAACAGAATTTGATGAAACTTGGTATGTATGAAGTACTTATGGTCCCCTACAAGTGTTGTTGTGTTTTCGTCCAGACCCGTCAACAGGTGGCAGCACCACAGGGGGTATAGATAGATCTCTTTGAGAAGTACAGTGTACAAGAATAACTCTGTTTTGCATAATTTAGGAGTTATTGCACTCTGTTATTTCATACTAAATAAATTTTTTTTTTACTTGTGAAACTTTAAAGGTAACTAGATTTTATTCAAAGGGTACAAATAGTAAAAGTGGTATTATAAAGAGTGCAAGAAACAGAGATGTTTTTTGCTTTATAAAACTGTATTATTATTTATATATACAGACATATTTGAAAAAAATATCCCTTTTACAATTAGCCTTCATTCGGGGAGCATCCATCAGTTCTACCGATTCTCTTGTCTGTTTCTATTCCGAAATCAAGTTTAGACACTTTCTCAACATTATATGGACTCTGTTTTTATGCACATTTTAATGCATTTCCTTTGATTTTCATAATGTATGTTTATTTCAGAATGATTAATTTTCTTCTCTTCAATTTGGTTTTGAATTTTGAAATAGATAATTCAGTTTTGAATTTTGAAATAGATAATTTTCCAAGTCTCTCAGGTTCTCCTGCAAGTGATATAGGCCCATTTGGGCCTCCTGTTAATTTTTTCTTTGCGATAATGCCGACAAGTATTTCTTGGTATATCAAAGCTATACATGTATGCAGGTAACTGAACTGAATTTGTAATTTCTCTTCTTAATTGCATACAAGAATTTTTTTCTCAAGAAGTAGTCGAGATTAATTTTGGACAAAAATATCTTACAAATGCTTACATAGTTTCTCTCAAATGTTCCCAGATTCAGTCTTATGAAATCCCTGGGGTAATATGACGAGACTTGCAAGACAGTAATCTGAACATTCACTTCATAATGATCCTAATTCTTCTGATAATCAGTGATTTATCATCTTTTACTTTAAGGAAGTACTACAAAAAAGGAGTGTGCATGAAGGGAAATACAAGAGATTTTATCTACTAGTATTATCTACCAGTTTTGAAGATACCTTGTATAGGGTAGCATCTAAAGTTATTATTAAAAATCAAGCAGGAATATGCATTTAAAAATGTTATTTCATGAAAATGTATTCTCAGTAGATCTTTAGGGTTTTAAATATGAGCATCTCTTTCAGAATTGAATAAAAATAGAAAGAAGAGGAAGGAAAAGGAACGATCAGGGGAACAAACACCAGCCCCCTTGAAACTTATTGAAGATTAATCATATTCACAGATTTGCAAGGAAATCCTCTTTGAGATATAAAATTCTGTGATACTTGTGTACATTATTTACTTTCAACTTACATATTTTACTTCTTGTATGAACTTACAATTACTCAATTAGTTGTGGTTCGATATACCAATTTTATAGACAATACAGAATGCATTAGTCATACCATAAAAGTCTTTGACTTAAAATATCTGCAAGTATTATTCATCATGAGTCTATTCTCATAGTATTGTGTTCACTACTTTATTAATAAGGGATTTTTTCAATCCTTATAAAGGAATTATTCCATTATGAGATATTTTAATCTTAAATAATTTGTTTCCATAGTTTATTGTCAAGGATATATTCAACATCTGAAATGTACATTCGTTCAATATGTGAATTTCATATTTTACATTATATATGGGGCCTCATGCTTGACAAACGATGTTTTGCTGATATTTTCATTATGATGCTAATGTTTGAATTGTTACAGCACAATAAAATGATGCAAATTTGAGCGGCAAAACATCACATATCGAGCATTTATTGCCAAATGAAAAAAGATCTATTGCCAATGGAAAAAAGTTCTACATTTTGACAGGGCTTCAGTTGTAAGGCTTTTGAAGTACAAAATATGATGTGTTCACTCTTTAAGCAGAACAGTTCACATTTGCTGAATTTATACACATTTTTATTATACACTCATCATAGAGGGGACATATTGTGGTATGGCATTATCTGTCTGCTATGGGATGTGATAACTTTAGTAGACGTCAGTGGTCTTTCATGAAACTTGCATAGAATGCTGAAATAACACAAATGAAGAACCCTTTAAGTTTTGAAATTTTGTTGTTGCGGTGTTTAAGGAATTTAATTTTTGACATTGATATGATACTGGCAGTTTCTATGGGTTGTGATAGCTTTAGTAAACATTGATCATTGACTTTTCAGGAAATTATACAGAATGTTTAGATAATGTGGAGGAAAAGGTCTTTCGATTTTGAAAAAAATCTGTCTTGTCATTGAGGAGTTAAGGGACTTTGATTTTTGTCATTGATACAGAATGCTTAAATAATGTATAGGAAGAGCCCTTTCAATTTTGAAAAAAATCTGTCTAGTCTTTAAAGAGTTCAGGAACTTTGATTTTTTTCATAAATAATAATGGCAGGCAGTCTATGGGTCACAAGAACTTCAGTAATCGTGACTGGATTTTCTTAAAACTTATACAGAATACTCTGATGGAATTACAGCAGATGCCTTTCAATTTTGTCGATACAGAGTTATGGGTCTTTTTTTCTTACTGTGAAATAAAATTCATACCTCGCTCCTTTTGAACATAAATTGGCACTAGAATCATGTACTTTAATGTATATTGCATGTTTTTATTTTTCTGTGCTTTCACATTTTTGACATAAAGGAAAAAAATGGAGGAGGAGGGGTTAAATTCTTTTCTGCTACAACTTCTTACTGCTTTCATGGATTTCTATAGTGTTTCACCGTGTTGCCCAGGGCAAAAGCACGTGTCATTTTGAGGTCCTTAATAATAGGCAAAGTGGGAATGTTTCCATACTTATAAATTCCATCCCTTGAAACGAAGCGACAGGTATATTATGCCATGAGAGATGTTGCTTGTTGATTTTAAAATTTTAGCAAAATTTTGTGTTTTCATTTACTTTACCATATAATTTTAAGAAGATTGCATCATTTGTTATGTAAAATTTCTTTGAATGTAAGTTATGTAAAATTTCTTTGAATGTACATGTATGTAAATACAATGTAAGTACATAGGATTTATCATATTTGGAAGTTACGAGACCAGGCAAGTGAAGCTTCTTGAAAAAATTGCTTTGTCTGGTGATTTTTCAAGTGGTGTCACAATGCAAATGCAAATAGCCATGGATTTTTAAAACTTTTACAAGAATCTTGTAAAATAGCGTTGACAGAAATGTTATGGCTTTAGCGCACAGAACGCTGGGTAGAGAGTGGTGAATTAGGGTGTATATTTATACCTTTTTCAGTGTTTTTTGTATTCAAAGTTCAATTCCCATCTTTTATCCTAGCTGTACAATATGAACTTTGTATTTCATCTACAGCAAGTAAACCTTATTTTAAGTTTAATTTGGTCACTTGAGTGACTCGGGTCTCCTATGGCAATTCGTCTTATTTACATCACTTGTGTATCAACAGTTGAAAACACCTCATTTCAATTCAGAATCTACAAGGCTGAATGATACTAGATTTCACATGAAGCATCTTTATGATGACAACATAAATTGTGAATTTCATGATCCTCCTGGGCTATGTCAGAATCTCTAAAAATTCAACTGTCTTTACAAATTTTCTCTACTCCTGTGCATCTATGGGGTAAAAATGTTGCATGCAGTCATATAGAGCATGAAGTTCAACCAAAGTCGTGAAATTCGTAATCCTTTATAAGTCCTTGATTTAACTGGATTTCGTAATATAATCAAATTGTAAATTTGAATGTTTTATTGAAAATTTTCATTAGGTATTTACCAAGTAATTGAGACTGAAATCACAAAAACTCTCCTGATAATAAGACAATTTCGCAAAAATTTCATCAAGTTTACATGGTAATAATGGAAAAGTCAGAGTTGGATTTGTAATCCAACATGGCCACTTATATGCTACATGTAGTAGTGTGACATCATATCAGAAAACTCTATATAGCCATATCGTGAAAATGTTTCCTTCTTTTTTGCTTTGAATACTTTGTTCGAGGTGCATGTAGCCTTTTATCTAGAGCGGGCCAAAGTAGTCATATAGTGATAATACGAAATCTTTGAAGATTTCTTTTACGCATTGTAAAGGAAAACTGAAGTCGGTAAATGGTCATTAAGTGTATAGCATGATGCCCTTTACCAACCTGTAAAATTCATAACCATGAGAGTAGAGGTTCTGCCTTAGGTTGGGTCTAAACATTTTACTTTTATATATTCGTGTTAAAGTGGCTAAAGACTCCGTTGACCAATAAAGCCTTTTGTTAGAGGAACACCTCTTATTTGAATTAATGTACAAGAAGCATTTGTTATCCTCGTAGTTTTGTGCATTTACAAATACAATTTTACGATCAATTAAAGTGTTGTGTATACTAATGCTATAAAGGGAACACTTTATACATTGTGAAAGATATTTTTGTCTGTTAAGGATAAATTCATCTATGAACTCTCCGTGTAGGAAATTCAGTAAATACTTGTTGTAAATATGGAATACATGTCCTGTGAAGCGATTTGTCACACTAATGACTTGGCCAAGACTTGGGTTTGTACAAATATTGCAGTTCAAGTAGGTAGTATAACTACTCTGCATTGGCAGATTGAGAAGAGGATGGTTTCAACTCCCATTTTGTTTGGTAAATTTTATAAAAAAAACTAGAACACTGACAAAGTCATTAGGGGCCCGCCTTAGATTATTTGTAGACGAGAAGATCCTACTTATAGGTAAAAGTCTACCCAAAAAATTTCCATTTCTCTGTTCTGCTACATGTGTAAATCAACTGCATGCTTTTACCCTAACCATGTAATTGTTAATGTATTGGCATCATTAAAACACACATATATACCTGTTTATGCTCTAAGTTGTAAATATTTATTCAATAAAATTAAAGAAAATCAGTGGTCACTGTAGTATATCCAGAGTTGAAAAATTCTGAAGCAATTGACAGGAACATCTTTTTGAAAAATTCCAGAATATTGAAATGTTTGAAAAGGACTCCTTTTCTGCGAATTTTTTTCATGGAATATTCATACGCTTGTTTGAGAAGACGTACAAGATCTCGAATTCTAAAGAAATATCACTTAAAGTACAACTTCAGAGGCCAATGGTTTCTGAAACCGAGAAGGAATCTGCCTCTCAAAATATACTTGGCACCAACACGTGATACACATTTTCAGCAGGCAGCATAGGGAATCTTTTATAGAACAAGATGTTGAAAAACCTATTTTTAGCATAAAGAAACAAAGTGTTGAAAATTATGACCGTCACCTTGACCTTTGCACCCCATAATGTGTATGTATCTTCCTCTCAACATCCTGCACCTATATAAAAATTATGAAAGTTGCAAGAGAAGAGCAATCAATTTACTGCACGAGAACCAAGTGTTGAAAAATGTGACCTTGACCTTTGCACCCCATAATGTATAGGTATCTTCCTCTCATGAAAGCTGTATCCCAATGCAGGGCCCTAAAAAAAGAAAGCGATTTTCGATCTATTTTAGGGCTGCATCCCCCCCCCCCTCTTTTTCTAGTGCAAATCATTAGTCATGGGAGGCTGTCAATTTTATAGCAATATATAGGATTTTATGGTTAATCAAGTATTAGACTTCGCAGGAAAATTAAATTTGTAATCTTTGAATTTATATCGATTGATTTTTATTTTACGCCACACCATGAATATTTCACGTACATGTTGACGGCATCTGCCCGATGCGGGGCATACAAATTTTGACCTTTGCAACGGACCCAACCGACGCAGCGGGGGATCTTTAACGTGCTATGCATACCACGACACGGGGCCTCGGTTTTTACTGTCTCGTCCGAAAGACAGGACACCGGCATGACCAGAGCGGGACTTGAACCCCGGCCTTATGATCAGGAGGCGAACCCGATACCACTAGGCCACGCCGGCTTGCTTTGAATTTAGTCATAGAGAGTAAATACATGTATAAATTAGATGTATGGATGAATGAAGTAATGAAAACGAAATGAATCACAAGTCCATTACAAGTTAAGATTTTGCTTTCTTTGAAATCCTACTTTGACAAGTACTTTTCAAAAAAACCTCATCCCCGATACAACTGCCTAGGATATACTGCTTTGTTACAGCATAATTTACAGATTTAGATGTCTTATTGTGTACCTTCTTTTTGGCAGGAATAGTGACGAAACTGGATAACATCTTCTTGAATTTGCCAACAGTGATAGGAGACACGCATGATGCGATACCCCCCGAATGCTCATTATTCATCATGGACTATCTTCTAGTTTGTAAATCATTTTGATCAATACTACATAGTCACTAATGGGGAATATTTCACCTTTATGTTGGAAACGCCTGCATGGCATTCGAATTTGATAGACCTATACAGCAGCTGTAACAATTTCCATGTCATGTTCAGCCCTCATTCAAGCAAGAAACGAACAAGACTGAATCAGGCATTGAAATTACCACTCCTGCACTCGCTGTACCGAATGAAACATATCTATTTCTGCTAATGGTACTCCTATATGCATGTACCATGTAAAGAGAGACATTGAAACCTTACACTTTATTTAACTGTCATTTTCACGACCATTAGTCCTGATATTCTTTGCTTCTGGAAATTAAATATGGCTCTACATTGACCTCGAATTTTTAGAAAGCTCTATTGTCTTCAGACAATTATTTTACAGAGCAGTGATATGAAATTTTATCCTGAAAGTGTCCGTCTGTGAACTTTCCAAATGTGATTTGCCATCACGATACAGGCGAAGTCATCATTAAGTGGCAGTAACAATTAAATAGTCCATATATAGCTTCATTTCAAGTTTTACATAAAATCAAGGTGGTTGCAATGATATTTATGCTTGACGGTTCAACAAATGCAACTTGGCACCTGCTATATCACTTTCAGGAGCTTGCTGCTCAAAACTGTAACTACTGATTAGGTTGAAGTGTTAAAACTTAAAGCATTTCCCTAAAAAGAAAAAAACTTAAGCTTTATTTTTATACCTAATCATTTACAGTATGTGGATCTAAAATTTCTTGATACACTGTCTTCACAATTCAACTGATTTTTCTTTACAACTTAAACATTGATCAAATGTTGAGAAACTGATTTCAGGACATAAACATGTTGGTCTGAATCCCAACTTTAATGGCCAATATCACCACTAACAGTTTCAATGCTGAATGTCTGAAAGAATTTTATTAGAACACAAATATCAAATCTATCTTTTATTGATGTACGTGGATGGCATCACAGACAATAAAATAACTTAAAATGAAGAACAAGACTACAATTTGGTCATTTAGTTATAAACAGCAAGAAAATGAGTGAATAAACAATAGCCAAATTATCATAACTGAATGGATATTTTGCACATCCGACATGTTACAATTTCTCTCAATGATTATAATGAATGAAGATGAATGTTCAACATGTAAAAATCATGATACAAAGTATACCTCCCTGATGGATAAAAGTTACTACTTACCCTTATTAAAATTTAGTTCATGTCTGAGCTTGTGTTCAACAAAGTAACAATACTTAAGTATGGAATTAACTCTGGCCTAGAGAATTTCACTTAAGACATATGGATTCCTTCCAGATAAAAACTTTCTAAAATATTTTCAAATTTACAATCCCATAACAGTATGTTAAAAGCATGGTGTTTACATAGGTAGAGGGGGTGGTGGAGGAGGGTTGCCAGTAGGTAGAGGTGGCTGTTTGGAACCGACATTGTTCCAGCTAGAAAACTGTGACATGTCCCATCCTGATTTCTTTTGAGTTTGCTGTGTTTGTTGATGCTGTTGAGCCTGTCCATAACTTGAAGCTCTCAGATTGTAATTTCCAGACTGCTGAACGCCATTTTGCTGGTAACTCTGACTTGCTCCCCCATAACTATTATTAGTATTCTGATTGGTTCTGTTCTGACCTCCACCATAACCACCTTGATTACTATTATAGCCACCACGACCCTTTTGATCAAATCTACTGCCACCAAATTTGTTGCCAAAGCTACTTGAGTTTGACCTGTTGTTTCCATAGTCTCTGGAGCCAAATCCTCCTCTTCCACCCCCACGACTTCCATACGAATCACGTCCACCACGAAAATCTTTCTTTTCTCCAAATCTGGATCTATTCCGTCCTAAAATTCAAGATAGAATAATATTACTTTCAGACCTTCACATATCGATAGAAGGGTTGAAAATACAGCCAGGTCTTGTTACACCAGCATTTTTGGATACCAGCGGAAATTTGCGGGAATCAAACACACATGCTCCTATTTCTGTTCTTTAAGACAGCATATTTGCCCTTCCGCATTGACAGCACTTGGGAACAAATGTACCTTTTCACACCTCCCATTCGATTTACTGTCAGACTTCTATAATTGCGGATCTAGATAGATAACCATAGGCAAGCAAATTTCAAAGTTCACCACGCCAAATCGTATATAAGAAGAACATATACTCCATTAAGCCATTTACTTATTTTGTTGATATACATATACCTGTTTCTATAGTTTAATAAAGAACTTAATTTAAAAAGATAATTAGGTATTAATTATCAGTAATTAATTTTCATTGATTACTTCAAATCCAGTCATACATGCTTACAGATCGAAACATTTTCATTAACAAAGCAGAACCATCCCAAACAAGAGACACGCTCAACTAATCATTTCAGAGAAATACCAATGTTAATAAGTAATATTTATTATTATCAAAGATGATTATGATCAAGATAAAATATTATCTGTAGACATGTAGTTTTTGTCTCCATCTTTCTAAATTAATAGGGGCAAATTTTTACAACAGCAGATTTGATATAATGGCCAGATTAAAAAAATCAAAAGGCCTGAAAGGCCATAAAGGCATCGAGCAGGATTGATTATCAAGCCGTTTAAAGTGCAAGTGGGACAATGAGCAATTTCGTTGATTAATTTCTTTAAATTAACTATGACTGAATGCATGTGACAACAAGGGTATGATAGTAGGTCTCCGGACATTTGTCCTGGCAAGCTAAACACTAGAGCTATCCTAACGGGACAAATACCCCACACGGCAAAAAAGTTGAACATGCAGTAATACAGGAAGCTGAACATTTAGTCTTGCAAATATCCAACCAGACATGACTTTAGTCACCAAAGAAACTGCGACCTTGAACTATGCCACACCCTTAGGTCATAGACGACAATCCTGTGAAATATTATCCAAATCTATTAAACCAATAACAAGATATTGCCTGGACAGGATCTTTAACACCAAGTACACCAAACCTATTGATCAATTTAAAAGATACGACCTGCACACAATTTTAATAACCAAGTCCACATTGAACTTGACCTTTGAACTTGGGTCAAGGCCAAGACACACCCTTGGGCGATGGGCAACAATCCTGCGAAATATTATCTAAATCAATCAACCTTATATAAAGATATGGCTGGATAGTATTTTAATAACCAAGTCCACAGTAACATCCACCTTTGACCTATGACCTTGGGTCAAGGTCATGACACATCCTTAGACAAAGGGCAGCACTAAATCCATCCGTCCAGTAAATAGATATGGTCCGGACAAGATTTTAACAACCAAGTCCACATTGACCTTGACCTTTGACCTTGGGTTAAGGTCATGATACATCCTTAGGTCATGGGCAACAATCCTGTGAAATATTATCCAAATCTATTGACCAAATAAAAAGTTATGCTCCGGACACAAAGTGGCCCAGGATTTACTATCAAAGAGGTCTTAAGCCAAGGTCAAGATCACAGTGACCAAATTTTGGTACATGACACATCCCGTTCCCATGAGACATTTACATACCAAGTTTGATCATCCTGAGTCCTATGGTACATAAGTTATCAAGCGGACACGAATCGGGACGCACCGACAGACGGACATGGTGATTCCTATATAGGACCCCCCTCCAAACTTCCTTGGCGGGAGTATCAGGGTAAATATTTCCAAGTCCTTGAAATTTGGAATCCCAAGTCTATAGAGTAAATCAACGACTCTGGTGCAGTAACTCTCGTTACAACGGCCATGTATGTATTTCTGAATTTTGCCGTTTAAACGAATTTAAAATTGCTGATATATATGAATGGCTGCTATTTCGTATAAAATCATATAAATAAAACATTTTCAATTAATAAACTTGGAGACAACTATAATTACAGTCATTACCGAACTATATTGTGTTCTGTTTGATTTATATGTACAGTGTATGTAATGAATAAAATATTTACGTCGAAATACTGAGTGTAGAATAGACATATTCCAGTTCCTACATAATTAGTGTTTTATTTTTTCAGATGAAGCCATATCAGGGAAGTATAGTTTATTTCTTAAACTATACATCCTTGGCCATATGTACAGGTAAATGCATATGCGTTGTAAAAAAGCAAATAACAGACTAAACCGCGTGCCAGATATTTGGTGCGGTCAGCCGTGATATCCCTTGTCGATAGATCCTAGATCGGCACTTAAGGTAGTCTGTCGGTGTATAGAATTTAATTGGTGTAAAAATGTACATTTGTTCTGTGCTGCCGATGCCAGAAGGCGAATATGCCGGTATAAAGAACACCAATAAGAGCATCTACTTTTATTACGGGCAGATTTCTGCCGTTTTCGAAGTATGCAGTTATTTCGAGTGACGTTGTAACGAGAGTGGACTGTATATACCATCGAGGTTTATTAACAACAAATAATGCAAATGCAGTTCAAACTTTCAAAATTCAATTCACTGCTGTATCTACAGTTGCATACTCATAACTACGAGCACAGTTCACAAATCGATCTTTAATGAAAACATGACATCATGTATCCTTACGCCCCAATATCTAAGTTTATAAACAACATTCGGAACAATCTCGCCTTTTACATGAAAAAGGTCGAGGATATCCGAAAGCATAAACGTCGAATTTGACCCTAGGTTAAGGTCAAATCTTGTATATACCTTCGCATAATTTAATCATGAATCACAATGTTTACGTATGTCATTTACGTCACATTGCATATTAAACATTTCTACGAATAAATGTTTCAAGGCAATAGAAGAAAATCAGGAAGTATAATTGCATTTCTAGAATCTAATATGAGCATTCAAAAGAAAGTACTATTTTCTTTCGTGAATGAGATTTGGCCAGGAAATGCAGCGAAGAGGTAAAATTTTTACGATCCCTATAGGCTCTCAATCATGCTTTGCATACTCGATGCCTAAAAATAGACATGGTTGTAACGAGAGATGACTGTACATGTGATTAATTCAGCATGCATACTGAATGCAATGTCTGCCAGAGTGAAATATTCTACCCTATCATTTTTCTTTTTGTCTTGATGTACAAGTCTACAAGACTAGAATTTGCGTGTTTGCATTTTTATTGAATGACATCCTATGAAGGTAACTATACTAGAGAAACTTTTGATATTCTGTTACAGATCACTTACAATTCTTTACTAATTCCGTAAGACTCTTACCTCTTCCACCAAAAAATCTGGAGTTTTCTGCCAAAGATGCAAGTTTAGGGTTGACTACTTGATTTGCCTCTTTCAGTACAGAGATGAGATCGTTCGCTTGCTTGAGATTTTCTGGTGTGAAGAAAGTGTAGGCAGTTCCAGTTTGACCGGCTCTTGCTGTGCGGCCGATACGGTGAACATAGTCTTCTGATGACGAGGGATAGTCATAATTTATGACAAATCGTATATCTCCAACATCTATTTCATGATACATTCAGGTCAGACATGACACAAAATGCAGCAGAGGAAAAGAAAAGAAAAAGAAACTCCAATAATTTTGGGAATCTTGAGATTAAAGATACCTGAAATAGAATATGTTTACTCCAACTGAATTATGCTGAATGTCTATTGCTCAAGTTGATTCCAACCATCTTCACGTATGCACACTCCCCCAAATATTTACAGTGAATTCAAAGAAAATTTAGAAGTATCATTATTTTTTTAGCAGAATGATCCCTGGGATATTTCTATACTTACCTTGACAGACTTACCTTATTCACAGTACTACCTGCAAACCCAGGATTTTACTTTATACTCCATTAATACTATGATGTGGAGTGTCCATTAAATGAGGAGCATGCATCTGACTTTTGTGATGGTCCTGGTACTTTGCTTCGACCGCTATAATGCACTCCAAGGTCTCTTGATCCTGCTCTCTTACAAAACCACAACACAGACGGTATTCAGAATTCAAATGGATAGAACATCAGCAAAAATCTCGAGTTTTCATTTATCATGATCCTCTACTCAAAAGAACCCTGAATCTGAAGGTGTTGAGAGCAAATGGCAGAGGTTACAGTCTTCAAGTTACAGAAGGAGTGCATAGGCAACACTGGCATGTGCATTCTATTATTCTCCAATCATACTCATATAAGCAAAATTTTCCTGGTGGACATTACAATCCCCCCTTTCTAACAAAGTTTGTACAGAACTTTTTGCACACATCCAGTGAAGGTAAAGCAGTCAGTTTCACCGTTTCGTTTTTTTTTTTTAAAGCAAAGTCCCACTTGATCAACTCTAACCTCACACAACTGGACTCGGACATGACACATTGAACTGGAGCATTGAGGGAGATAATCCATAATCTCCTTATACGGAAATCCATTGCTTCACAAGGTGCTATTTTTACTATTGTTATTGCGTAAGACAGCTTCATCCTAGTTTTGCTTCTATTTTCATAACAAAGGATTAAACATGTCACTGCTAAAAGGAATAAGTTACACAGTTTATAATTTATGGAAAGAAATTTTCTTTCCACAGCACCTTTTGATCTTCTCTGTAAAACATTCTCACATAACATTTGCCCATACCCCCTCTTTGCCTCAATATCTAGAAATCATGTCAGTCCAGTAGTATGCTTATCACAACAGACATTTCATTACTATTTAAATCAATTCTAAATTTGGTTAACCTGCAATACAAAAGACATGGAGGAATTAGTCAAGTTGCCCATTTTTTTTCATATTTAAATTTTTGGCACATATGAAATAAAATTACCCCTTTTTTGAGAAAGTTTTAAAAAAGTTATTCCAAGTATTGGTAAGAATTAATTAAAACGACACACAACAGATAAGTAAACAATGACTAACCTAAGCCTCTGGAAGCAACATCTGTTGCAATGAGGATTGGAGTTTGTCCACTTCTGAACCCTGTTTAAAAGAAACAATCTTTAGTGCTATGACATTATTTTATCTTAAAATACTGATTAAAAGAATTATGTGAGACAGTAAGTTGGCAGACAGTATCCTTCATAATCATATATAGGCAGGGTTCAACTTGCACACTTCTCACCTCATCATTCCTACTCCAATCTCATTTTGGGTGACTTCATTAATAGATGAACTCGCCCAATTGCTGAACTTGCTTATAATGGTTTAACATCATGCTCATGATTGGAAATACAGATTTTGTCATAAATTTTCCTAAAATCTGTCTTCTAATGAAATCTAATTAAGTTTTAACCCTTGTTTGTTCCTTTTCTGTTGATTTCTTCTTTTCAGAAACCCAGTATGTATGAACATCTTGATTTTGTTATCAGCTTGCCTAAATGGTGAGCTAAACTTTTGTATAACGGAAGAGAAAGTAGCTAAAGAACGCTTTTGGAAACATTTGTTAAGCCAATGAAACTTGAGAGACTTAAAGTTCTTGATAACACCACAAGAATAACAAGATGTTTATGAAAAATGTAGGTCATTGTCAAGGTCAAAGCATCATCGACCTTGGCGTTATTTGAAAGGGCTTTATTAGTTGAGTACACATGTGAAATATGAAGTCTCTATTCCTCATGGTTCAAAAGTTATGGCTATGGTTAAAGTTGTCCGACAGACAGACAGACTAACAGACAGACAGGACAAAAACAATATGCCCTCCGACCTATCGAATAAAGGGCATAAAAAGCGTGCATCGTACATGGGTAAATACGGAATACATGAAAACCAAATTAATTTTTTTGCTATCAGTAAAAGAAACCACATTCATTTTTTTGCAATCAGTATAAATATTAAATCAAATCCAAATGATCCATGACAAGAAGTGAGGTTACAGAACGGTAGGATCTGTAATGCTGTTGATTTTTCACTAATTATTTAAGCTAGCGATTTTAGCCTGTGGCATTTCCATTTACATACCATTTAAAACCCAGTCTCTTTCCTGTTGTGATTTGTCACCATGGATACACATCATTGGCCATCTGTTAAAAAATCAACATATGAAAACACTGTTAGAATTAGTCTACAAAATAGTGTATAATTCACAATAACTTAAGAAACGATGTCAACGGAAAGTAAGCTGTAATTGTGAAATACATTTGCTCCGGTGGCAAATTTGTCAGTATAATCAGTTAACTAAAAACTAGGTCGAACTTCAAAGTCATGATTACTAGGCCAAAATTTTAGTACCTATGGAAAGGTATTGTCACAAGGAATGAATGTGAAATATGAAAGCCATATCTCTTACAGCTAAAAAGTTATGTGAAATGTTGAAGTTTCTAGTCACAGACAGAAAGGCCAAAAATGAGATGCCAACGGAATATCTGAAGGCATAAAAAAGCTTTAAAGAGTTGATAAATATTAAATATGAGTACTTACCCTTCTCTCCTCATTTTCCTTGTTATATCATCAGCTTTTCGCTTGGTTTCTGTGAATACAAGTGTCTTGTTCTCTTTTTCCTGCATGATTTCTTCCAACAACTTGGTAAGCCTTTAATAAAATGTTAAATATGCAGTCTGAAAAGGTTCAACATAACCATCAGTCTGTTCACAGACTCTTACAGCTTTTAATTTTTTAAGATAAAACTTGGATCATATACATGAATAAAACTAGGAGTGTTGTAAAGCAGGACTATTAATATCCTGCAAGAAGCATCTAAAAGAGAAAGATAACCGGATTTCAGTATATTTACTCACAACAACTGTCATGGGAAGTACAATTTTATATTTATACCACTGCCTTAAGTCAAGATTAATACATACTGATACTAAGCTATTATAAAAACCATATGGGTGTTACTCACTTGAATTCTTTTTCATTTTCTCCACAAACATCAATGATTTGTAGAATGTTGTGGTTTGCACTCAACTGGAGTGCACCAATATTCAGCTGAATGTATTCCTTCAAGAAATCTTCTGCCAACTTCTTTACATCTTTGGGCCATGTTGCACTGAACATAAGAGTCTGTCTGTCAGGCTGCAAAATGACATATTCAACATCTTTCTTCATGATAAATTTCAAATGTTTTGCATAAGAAGAAAAATGAAACGGTACACCAAAATGAATGAGAAAATTAGTAAAAATTTGAAAATTACGTTCCGCAAGCTGCATCAAAGGTTGTGTTACATTCACCCTTTATATGAAGTATGGGTATATGCTGGTGAAAATCTGCCAACATATAAATCTTGTTTGGTATTTCAAATTCTAGTTGCCAAGTGACTTGACGGGATTTAACTTTGTCCGACAGATAATATTCCGAGTGACAATTAACATTTGTACAAGTATAATCATTGCCTGTTGAAAGTTCACTTAATCATAAACCCTTTTTTTGAATTTTAAGTTCCATTTCTGAGTAAACTTGACCATGCAAAAATGATCTAAAGTGACCTACATCTAAAGGAAAAGTGATGATTTGTGAAGTATGATCAAATTCTGATAATATATGGATTAGAGATAAGAGTTTGAACAGATGGACAGCTACTCCATCTACAAAAATTAGTGAAGCATAAAAAGACTTCAGTTTTACAATATTACACTGAATTTGATTATCGTAAAGTTGCAAATTTTGTCATTTATTATCTAACTTCTAACAAAACATACTCTGATCTGTTCCACTATCTTTCTGATCTGAGGTTCAAAACCCATGTCCAACATTCTGTCTGCTTCATCAAGAACCAAGTATGTGCATCTTCTCAAGTTAGTTTTCCCTGCTTCTAAAAAGTCTATTAGCCTTCCCGGTGTAGCTATACATATTTCAGCTCCTGCAAACAGCAACAAAAATGTTATCTTTATTGTCTGTTTTGGTAATGAAAGATAACATGGTTTCCTTTAAGTGACAACATGTTTCTAAAGTAGGGCATTTTACTTAGGCAAGTAAAGATATTTTCACATTACCTCGTTCCAAATCTCTGATCTGTGGTCCTTTAGGGGCTCCTCCATACACACATACATTTCTAACTCTTGATGTACTTCCAAACTCAGATGCTACCTCTGATACCTGCTGTGCAAGTTCTCGAGTAGGGACCAAAACAAGGGCCTGAAATTCAAACAAACTCAAATTAAATCTGCTTTACTTTGATTATTATGTGAAATCTGTGAAAAAAAACCCATTTCATTAATTGAAGATTACACTAAAAATGTTGGTCACAATGAATGTTGATAGTGTGAATAGACTGATGAATATAAATTCAAACACCCTCACTTTCGCCCTTGCAGAGGAGGGGACGTTTTCTAAAAGAATTCATACGATTGTGGCCAAAACTTAACTTAAAGGAAGACTCTTACACTGAATCGATTAAATCATCACAGTTGTTTTTGCTAAAATAAACAAACATTGACACAGACATTGTACTATTTCTTCTAAGGTTGTAGTTAGGTTGAAGTAATCCTGACCTTCAAACGCCATAACAGTAAGATACTCCTTGATAAGGATTATCTTAAAAACTGTTCGTGAAACACTAATGCTCCCAGCAGCACCAAAAAGTTATTTTTAGCATGAAGGTCATTGTCAAGGTGAAAAGGTCATATTGGTGTCAATTGAAAGGTCTTTATTAGTTGAGTATGGATGTCAAATATGAAGTCTCTATTCCTCACAGTTCAAAAGTTACAGCCAAGGTTAAAGTTGACAACAAATAGACAAACAGACAGGACAAAAACAATATGCCCCGGATCTATCGATCCAGGGGCATAAAAATGTCTATCTACCCTACCTATTTTTTCATGAATGTTACCATAAAAACACCATTTTTTTCAGGTCTTAATACAATCATTATGTAGCATCTGACATTGGTTTCATTGTTCACTCTCATTGAGTCATTCATCTCCAAAAGAGATCCAAGTTTTATTCTATTCCCATGTATATTGGTAATATACTGTGCAATTCGTGCTACAATGAACAGTTATTGACATATCATTTTAAACTTACATTCATTATGTCACATGTGTCTGGTGAACTGGATTCTGAGGGTGCACAATCAGACAATATTGACAGTGCATGTAAAAGACTAAAAAGGTGACATACCAAGACAAAACCGGAGATGTTTCACCGGCAGATTGCACCTGCTCACAAATTTCTTTATATGGGTATTTTTCCTGCACATTATACTAAAGGAAGTAATCTTTTCTATACATTTTTTTTCAAACTTTGAGGATGTGCATTATACACATGTTCACAATAAATTGGCGATAATGGTATTTATTTAACAAAGTTTTAAGTCCCCCAATTGGTAAACCCTGAGGGGATCATAGGTTTCCACTCTGTGCGTCTGTTTGTTTGAGACACTGGTTTTCAGGACTTTGTTTTTTTGCAACTGACTAGAAATATGGTATGTATGTTTAAATCATAATCCATGCTTTACAGATTAAGTTCGAGTCAGGTCATGAGTGACCTATTTTTGGACGAGTTACGGGCCTTGACTGGGTACATGTATTGCTTTAGCAGTACTCAATATGCCTGTTTTGCTTATATTTTGATGTCTACTTCAGGGCAGGATGCTTCATCAACCATGTTTTCACAGGACCTAGACCAAATAGTACTTCCCATTTAAAGATTGAGAACTGGGATATTTATCTTGTACTTACAACAGGCCCATCATGTGGCTGCAGTGGAGGTTGATTGTTTATGTGTACTATGGCCGGCAAAATGAACTACAATAAACCATCATGAAAATTAATATGCATATACAACATGTAGGCATAAAATAATAACTGATCTTAAAGACAATAAGTAATAAACAATGCATGCTAAATGAGAATATTTCACAAGTAGTGGCAATAATATAGTCCAGAGTATTGATACTATGGCATTCTTTCCAGTCTTTTAACAATCTGCCTTAACAGACAATATGTACACAACAGAGATGAACTGAACATATCAAGGTTCTTATTGTCATGTTGATATAAGGTTATTAAAATTCCATTAAATCAGCATCAGTATCACCTAAAATATGGATTATGTCCCACTTAATTATTAATTTAATGGATGATGGGTAAGAGATACATTATGGAGTACAGAAACTGAGGTTGATCATAATATGTCATGTGTTCAGATTAAAGACCTCAATTTGTGCACTTCGTTTTTATGTAGTGTCAGTAATAATCATGAGTGGTTTTGCAAGTATGGCCATCTCATGTTTAGTGCTACACTAACATTATATCAGCTATGCAATGCTGGCCAGGATTTAGTATTGTAGGAAACTAGAGTGCCTAGAGAAAACCACTGATCTATAGTACAGATAAGTATATTGGTGGATCTTCCCCATCTCCTACTTAGGGACCTTATTACTAACCTATGGTACAGGTGGGTATACAGATAATTCCTTATACTTTCATAAATTCATATCCTGGGATCTTGCCCCTTTCTTACACAGGGACTGTACAACTGACCTATACTACAGGTAGAAATTCTGGTGGATCATACCCCTTCTCCACCCAGGGATCAAACATGGACAAGGAAAAAAATGATAGAATGAGTGCAAGTACAATACTCAACCTTACTCAGCAGGGTGAAAATATGGATTTACAGTGTGTGAAACTACTTTTTAAAACTACAGACTTTGGGTCCACAGTAATTTCAATTCCTATAGACCATGGTAATTTCCTATAAACCAAAATAAGAAAACACTAAAATCTTAATTTTAGTGCATTTAATTTAATAATTGAACAATCACTTTATTGCGTACTTCCGGAATTTCAAACACAGGTTCTTTAATCCAGGCACCCTCAACATATTTTAACCAGTCAAAGAAAGACATCTTCGCTCTATCCTTGAAGGACGAAGTTGAAAAGGAAAGTACATTGATCAAATACACCTTTCCTTATTCTCGGAAGTTTTGGAACATTCTATTTTAGAGAGGAGTGGATATGTTTCAGTGAAATGACTTTATGATGTTAATCAATATTTCACAAACGTTTTCATTATTGGTAAAGGGGACAAACATAAATGCGACTTCGTTCAATTTCCTATAGACAAGTCAGTCTACAGACTTTTCAATCGCTGTAGACAGACACAATTTATTGTAGACATTGTCTATCAGTCTATCGTTAATTTCGCACACTGGATTTATAATGCAGTTACATTAAAAGTAAAAGAACATTTAATCAAAATCCAAAAGAGTAAATGCAAACTTCCAACAAAAGCTCAAACTAAACAACAAAAACAACTGCAGTGTGGAAGAAGCAGGAAATTCACTTTGTATTCAGTATGATCAAGAATCTGTAAAATCTATGTACCTTTAAAATTCTCATACACCATGTACTGGATATACAAAAAATAATGGTCATTGAAAATCACAATTAGCACTGGCTGGTATCTGCTTTGAACTAGATAGTGATAAATTTGAAATTAATGTTATATAGTGCAACAAACTTAACTATTTATGCAAATGTAGGCATAAAAAGAACGTGAAAATAGCCATTTCCAATCACATGTGACGACATGCACCATGAAATTGCTCTCTTGTACCACTTACCCCAGCTGTTTTCCCAGACCCAGTCTGGGCTATTCCGACTACATCTGCTCCTTGTAAAATACATGGCCAACTTACGGTCTGTATAGTGGTAGGTGCTGTCCAACCCAAACGTTTAAATGTCCCCATCACATATTCTGAATGCATTACAAATTTTAAGATGTTAAATTAATAGTATTAATAAGAGATGTCAACTATACAAATAGCTTGAATACTATTCAGTTTGTGGCTCTTAAAATAACAGTATAGTAAATGATTACAGCAAATATTCATTTATTACTTCTGCAATTTTGTAAGCACACAATGAAGAGGCTTGTTATCTGAAGATGAACTATCAAACTGATAGTATTCAAGGTAGTATGTTGACATCTTCTGGCAGCCATGGACAGCTTACCCCGGCTGTTTTTCCAGAGCCTGTTTGGGCAATGCCAACACAATCTCTTCCTGACAGTGCCACTGGCCAACTGACAGTTTGGATCGGTGTAGGACACGACCATTCTTGTCGCCTCACACATGCCATCACATGTTCTATATAATTCAAATGATAGCAGCTCTAATCAACTGCTAGTATTATAATTCATTATGCACAAATCTATATACAAATTACAATATTTGAAAAAATCCGAACAGGTTTTTCCTTTTTTTCATATGCATAAAAGATCAGCAAGTAAAACATCAGAAATATAAAGAAGCACCCACCTCATCCATGATTAGTTATTTTTGGTATTATCTAATGTTTTGTTGAGAACTTTTGAAGGAAAAAATATTATAAAAACGAACAATCTCCTCCCAAAAAAGCCAAAAAGAGCACCGCCTACGTAGCCTGTCAAATATTATTTCAAATGCCACAGATATCTTGATGTGCATATTTTAAAAGCTTAAATCAATCAGATGCATTGTGACTTTACCATGGAGTCGTGGGCAACAATTCTAAGAAATATCATATAAATCAATGAAGCACTAAAAAGTTATGGCCCAGACAAGATTTTACCCACCAAATTTACTGTGACCTTGATCTTGCAGGTATGAACTCAGGTTGAGGTCATGACACACCCTGCAGGCAGTAAAAGTATGTGTGTCGAGTTATATTTCTCAAAATTTTTCACTTTTTACCTAAAAAACGAACTTGACCTTGGATATCAGTAAGATTAGAAGTTCTAGCATACATGTATACATTTTGGTCTGTATCTATTTTTAAAGAGAGAGGACTTTTTGACCTTGATATTGAAATCAACAGGCTGCATCCTCCTGTCAAAAATGAGTGTGAAAGTCCAAACCCAAACGTTATGGTTTGTATCTTGTAAAGGAGCAGACAGACCCACAATGCGACAATATAATATGTTTGGGCATAAAATAAATAAATAAAAAAGAAACCAGCTTGTCATGATTTTAGAACTAGAGATTCCTTGTTTAGAAGAATAAATCCAAGTTATATAAATACAAGTTGAAACTTATTTTCTGTTTATTCTAATTTAGTGAGGTAGTAAAATAAGCCAAAACAAATCAAAAGTGCTTTTGAAGAGGTCCTGAAATTTTTTTGCTTTTGTATATTACATATAGCACTTTGACAACAAATCTGCCATCAATAAATATGTACACATACATATACACTGTACACAAGGTTGCTGTGCAATAATCCATGTATATGTGCAATTAAAAATGTTACAACCTTTGAAAGTTACTTTATCTTATCTGACTAAATTTTATCTCAATTAACAAAGTTAATGTAAGTTATATCTATAAGCAACAGAATTCTGAAAAAGAAAAAGAAAAAACCCAAAAACCCCCCAAAACTCAGATTCTTACATCCATCCTACCATCCCTTTTCTTGACAAGTAAATGAGAATCAACAAAACAAATTGATGTGGCTTTATATTGAGTTAAAGTTGAGGAAGAAAATGGACATCACCGAGAGACTGGATGTATAGAGTATAGTGTGTATGCAGACTTTAAAAGAGTGCATAGTTTCTTTAACAAAAAAAATTACCAGTAAGTAATTAAAATTTTAGAGCAAATATTTTTTATCAGTTATGATTTTTATGTATCCTTAAAATAGTATCTAAATATTTAACTCATAACTGGTTTTCATACTAATAGCCATCAATTTACCTGGAAAACCTCCCTCTTGAAAAGTGAAAATAGGATTAGGTATATTGTATCCAGTTACTGTCACTTCATGTGCTGCATAGTATTGCTGAATTTCTTCCTGATAAATATAAAATGCAAAACATATAGAAAAGCATTATTAACTTCGTAGTTTTAAAAATACTCTTATACTCTACATGTATACAAATGTAAGGGATGTGTTACAGACTAATATTGTATTTTACATATTATATAGATCTACCCATGTAATACATGAACATTTTAACGATGGGGACAATTCCATGATGTCAGAGTTAGACATGAATTCCATGCCTCTTACTGTCATTAAAAAAAAAAAAAAAAAAAAAAAAAAAAAAAAAAAAAAGACCTACCAACCGTTAAATTTTCAAGCATTTTGTAGGTCTAGCTTTTTTTGGCCTTATAGTATTTAAGGACATTAAAACAATACATAATTAACAGTTATCAATATACTGTACTATATTGAATGGGTTCATATAAGTATGTACCATTTCAGATTAAGAATTTTTTATCAAAAATTTTTCATTATCTGCCACATAAAGATCAGTCATGTAGAGCCATTTCCTTGTAAATGCAGGGGGGAAACTTTGTTAAAAAATCTTAGGGGCCACTTTAAAAATTTAGGAGCCCACTAAAATTTTCACAGGCCCACATCTTTTCAATGTACTATACAGATGAAATTCCAGAATAATGAATGCATGTTTTGTATAAGGGATTTTAATTTATTCCAAATACACAATTTATTCAAATTCTATCTCCCTATCAAATTCCAATAATCTGTCATTCACTTCACTTTCATCCTCACTACATTGTTCATCGGATGACACATCAGGATTATGCTCAACATCACTTTAACACCTTCTATAAATCTCCACATTTTCAGCGATCTCAAAAAACAATCAAGGATGAAAGGGCAACTAAACGAAATGGCTGAAGTTCGTTTGGTTACCATTTCATTCTTGATCGTTTTGAAATTGACCAATTGCATTTAATCGTAGTAGTCAAATATTCTACTAGGGATATATTTTATTGATAGAACTACCTTATCAGTACAATATTTTCTACAGAAAAAAGGAATCCTGCCCTTCTTGATAGATTTTAATAAACCTTATGCAAAAATCGATAACACATCTATGATCGAAAAGGAAAATGAGCGAGAGGACTTTATGTATCCATCGACGCTTTAATCATTCGGAACTATCTCGCACTTTACTCGAAACTTATTACGTAGGAAAAGGTCGATGTTATACAAATGAGTGTAACAGGAACTTCACACATAAACTGCCATGTCGTGATGAGCAAAGACCTCTCGATGTCTTAAGAAAATTACATTCGCCAAGTGGGCGATTTCTTTTGAGATTTCATGAGCCCACACCCAAGAACTGGTCGCCAATGCGAGTGGGCGAGTGGAAAGTTTCCCTCCTGTAAATGCAACCTTTACATTTACAGATATAAGGAGGAGAGAACTTTATGTTTTGAACTATGGATCCAGCAACTGTATCAGTAATCAAATTAGATTGATTGATTGATTTTTGTTTTACATCACACCATGAATATTTCACATATATGGTGACAGCATCTGCCTGATGCGGGGCATACAAATTTTGATCTTTGCAACGGACCCATCCGAAGCAGTGAGGGATCCCCAACTTGCCATGCATACCACGACATGGGGCCTCTGTCTCCACTGTCTCATCCGAAAGACATGAAACCAGCATGAACAGAGCCGGACTAAAACCCCAGCCTCCCGACCAGGAGTCCAACGTGATACCACTAGGCCACACCGGCTTAATCAAATTAGAAGTTGTCAGAAGACAACAGAGCTTGCCAGTGGCATCCATATTTAAAAGCGAAAGCTTTTTGTAAGAATTTTAATCTTCAAGGTCAAAACTCCAAGTTAAGACAAAGGTTACATTATGTAGGGTTTTTTAAAAGTCAAACTTCAAGGCCAAGGTCACAAATTTCTGGTACCCGACCAAAGGTCTTGCCACAAGGAATGTACACGTGAAATTTCAAAGCATTTTGTATCTCTAATGGCTTTAAAATTATCTTATTATATCCAGGTTGAGGTTTTTATCTACGGACTTCAATACCGCTTGTAACAATATGTAGGGTTTTTAAAAGTCAAACTTCAAGGTTAAGGTTACATTATGTCGGGTTTTTTAATTGTCAAACTTCAAGGTCAAGTTTACATTATGTAAGGTTTTTTAAAAGTCAAACTTCAAGGTCAAGGTCACAAATTTCTGGTACCCGATAAAAGGTCTTGCCACAACGAATATACACGTGAAATTTCAAAGCATTTTGTATCTCTAATGGTTTTAAAATTATCTTATTATATCCAGGTTAAAGTTTTTATCTACGGACTTCAATACCGCTGGGAATATGACAATATCTCTCTGTACATTCATCCCATGGAGCTAAATATTGTTTTGCCGATTTTTCAAAATTAACAAATTTTCTGGACTACTGGAAATACACTTGTATCTATTTGAGTCTCACTACACGAAGATCACATGCTCAGATCAGGTGTAGTCAGGATCGTATGAATTTCCATGCACAGAAAAAGTGTGTTTCTTGTATGTATGTTTGAACATTTATTTTTATGCAAAAGTTTTCTTTCGATAACAATGAATCAGTTTCATCTTCGAAACTGTCAAAACTTTTTTGATTTGTATAAATAAGTAGCCTCTTATCTTTAAGTGTTGAAAGTCACCTATGCAGTGTTCGCAAAGGTGTTCAGATTTTTACCAGACAATCGGTCTGGTAAACAAATGTTCTTTACCAGACCGGACAATAATTCACCGGACCGAATAAAGAGAGCAAATTTAGTAAAAAAAAACAGGCCCAAGTGGGCCTATATCGCTCACCTGCGTACCTAGATGATCAGTCGTGCATGAAGGAAGAATTCATTTATTTTTGCATTAATGTGACTAAGTCAACACAGGTGTTGAAAATATGTCAAATCTTATTTCAGGCAAGAAAAAAAAACAACACTTTTTTGCACATCCATTCAGGTGATTTTGATATTAAGCATTTCCTTTGTCTCTGCAAGAAGTCATTCAGGGCAACAAGTTAGCCATTTTCTTTAGGTGGGGCTTTTTGTTGACTGATTTCAAGTCTGAGCCATGAACAACAATTGTTTCAAATATTGTACAGATCCAACTTAAAATGGCCTAATATCATATGTTGAGAAAAACTTTTTTAGATGTGTAAAGAAATGAAGAAAAATTTTGACCACAGCTGGATTTGAACCGCTACTCTCTAAATTTTAATTACCTTGAGTGGTATATGTACCATTGTGAGACATAGTTTTTAGACAAGGTGGCACTATCTGTTGACCAATTTGGATGAAATGTACAAAATTGAAAGAGGGCCTTCAGTACTTCATGTATACCCTGTTTCATTAAAATCTTTCATGTGGTATAACAGCAGAAGTTAAAAATGTTAAGAACTGTCCCTGTACATCCTCATTTGGAAGTCTTAAAAAATTCATTAAAAATCCAAAAATTGATATATTGTCAAAATTCTTTCAAAATAACATTCCCTACCATAACTATGATCAAAATAGTCCATATATAAGAAATGATAAGCGCCTATAAAACATTGACGTGTTTGTTGTACTTCCGCTTTTAATCGTCCTTTCGCCCTCTAAAGCTGGTCGCAATGTCTTTCTTTGACCAGTTAAAGTATATTGAAGGTGCGCACCTGGGTATGAAACGGATACCAGCAGGTGCTAATTCTAACTCCAAAGCGTGAGAAGAGTATGAGAAGTAAAGAAAAAGTAGCTTCCAAAGCCATTGGAAGAATGATAGAGCTTGGTTGGTTTTTGAGGAGGATGAAAGTACAGGGAAAATGCATTGTTCCCACTGTAGGAAATATTAGGGCAACAAACTGGACTGTCTGAATGCCCAGGCTAAGCTTTGGGTATCTGGTACAACCAATTTCAAAGTAGGTTCTTTGAAGACCCACGAGACTTCAAAATCACACATTGACAAATGATTTTGGCAAATAAAATGCATTAAAATTCTGATTTTTGTGCCTTTTTATTTCGGTCAGTAGGAAATTGCTGAGGTCTATAGGAACTAAAATTACTGTGGACCGAATGTCTATAGCACTTTAAAGTTAATTTCGCACACTGAAATTGTTGAAAAAATTTCTAAAATTTGACTTTGGAAGGGAACCAAAATGACAAGACTTCTACACTCATCCCTCTAGATCATTTCTACGCATTCTCTTTGTCTTTGTATACAGCAAGTATGAAGAAGATTTTCAAAGGAGGGTACTCTATTGTGACCTACTTTTGACCATGGTGGCGCCATGAAAATCACAGAATTTGAAGGGGATCATAAGTGATTTATTTCTACCATGATTTATTAAAATCCTTCAAACAGTACTGACAAAATTCTTTCACAATAATATTCCTTACCATAATTATGATCAAAATAGTCCATAAGAAATCATCATTATCAATTAAATGAAAAACATGACACTTTTCTGCATTGAAATTACTAAGACCAAAAAAATGTCAAAAAAAACATCAAAAATTTGATTTCGGAACAGAACCAAAAATAACAACACTTCTTCACACATCTGTCTAGATCATTCCTATGCATTCATTTAATCTCTGTATGCCCCCGGTCTGAAGAGGAAATTTGTATTTACAAGTAAAAGGGACGGGTATCACCCAAAAGTTTGTATTGCAATATATCATAATTTTTTCTCACAATATCCTGATAATATCACAATATCTGGTTTTCCTCATTTATCAGTTGTTTTCATTACTGCTCAGGCATTAAAGCACAAAAACTCAAATTCAGTTATTTTGTGGCAGTTACTTTGATAAAATAATTAAATAACAAATAAATAAAATAAAACAAAAAGGACTCGCAACCTCTGACTAGAAGACTTATATAAAAATATGATTAAAATAAGACCATACACTTGATTTTCCTTTAGAAAATGTCACAAGTTCATAATCATCAGGTTCTGACGTAATGTTGCTAGAACCTACGCGTGTAGAGCGTAAATTTCCGAAATTTGCATTAGTAATTAAATACCATTTTATCTTGACCATATCGCGATATGTATCGTGGGAGGAATTATCGTGATACACTGGTAAAATCGCACATCCCTAATATGTAATACTGTTTGATTAAAAAGAAATATCTAAAAACACGACCCACATAATTTATGATTGAATCTTAATTTTGTGCCAGCATATTACAGTAAAGAAGTCCCAGGTTTGAATTCCATCTCCAGTTCGTTAATGTCCTGTTGATACTGTGAAAATAAAGGTCCAGTGTCTCAGAATATTTACGCACATTGAAGATCCTGCAATTTTTTCTATGTATCCCTCATAGATTAAAATTTCAATGCAGATACCGTTACTGATAAATGATTTAACTTGGTGTCATGTACATGTAAACAAGAGGCCCAAATGGGCCTATATCGATCACCTGAGCACAAACTGCTTATTTACAATAAAATGACAGCTCATTTCCGTAGAAAATTTTGCTTTTTTTCTAAAAGACTTTCTATAAGGTTTGGTGATATTTTGTGCAGTCGTTTTGAAGAAGTCCAAAATGTGTCAACCAATCAGAGCCAATGGCGGCCACCTTGGATTACGGATCGGCACAAAAAACACAAACTTGGTAGAGGACCTCAAGTACTTACTTCCTATGAGGTTTGATGAAATTCTGTGCAGCGCTTTTGGAGAAGAAGTCCAAAATGTGTCAACCAATCAGAGCCAATGATGGCCATCTTGGAAAACAGATCGGCAAGAAAAACACAAACTTGGTAGAGGACCTTAAGTACTTACTTCCTATGAGGTTTGATGAAATTCTGTGCAGCCGTTCTGGAGAAGAAGTAGAAAATGTGTCAACCAATCAGAGCCAATGGCAGCCATCCTGGATTACCGATCCGCACGAAAAACACAAACTTTGTAGAGGACCTCAAGTACTTACTTCCTATGAGGTTTGGTGAAATTCTGTGCAGCCGTTCTGGAGAAGAAGTAGAAAATGTATCAACCAATCAGAGCCAATGGCGGCCATCCTGGATTACCGATCCGCACGAAAAACACAAACTTTGTAGAGGACCTCAAGTACTTACTTCCTACGAGGTTTGGTGAAATTCTGTGCAGCACTTTTGGAGAAGAAGTCGAAAATGTGTCAACCAATCAGAGCCAATGGCAGCCACCTTGGATTACGGATGGGCACGAAAAAAATAAACTTGGTAGAGGACCTTGAGTACTTACTTCCTATGAAGTTTGGTGAAATTTTGTGCAGCGGTTCTGGAGAAGTTGAAAATGTAGAAAAGCTAACGACGGACGGATGACAGACAGTGATTGATCACAATAGCTCACTTGAGCCTTTTGCTCAGGTGAGCTAAAAAGGAGCAAATGAGTAATTCTGTTTATTGTAAGATGGATATGTTGGTTGATTGGTGTTTTACGTCACTTTCAACAATATTTCAGTTATATCGGGACATGGAAACAGGAGGTTACCAACTTCTTAAACATAGTGACACAACCCATGAATTGAACCGGGATCATCAGCACCGCAAGCCAAACACTTTACCACATCATCACGCCAGCCCTAAGATGGATAGGTAATTAATAAACTGTACTGGGGAGAGGAGGTAAATGTAGTGCCGATGAGTTAAACAATGATCAAAACTTTTGACAAAGCATGGCTTCATCAGTTTCTTAAAATGATGAATTTGCTACAGTTATGCACAGGAAATAGGGGATTTATCCAGATTGATGGGTAAATTATAACAAAATTTGGTACATCTGTTCCCTAGATTTTGTTACAGATCCAGAACATAGATTTACAGTCCAAAATAACATTAAGGAAATCCATTCCTGTATGTTCTGTCTGAATAAGTGGAATTTCTGGATTGCCCGAGCCTGGACCAACAGAGCATCACTATCAATCTTTCTTAAATATGAAATGAAAATTATCTTAATTACTACAAAACTGAGAAAGTCTGAAAGGCCCTTCACCATTACCTTGACCTAAATTTGGTACCAGCAGAAAGGTTTTATAATAAGGAACATAGCTGCTAAATATGAAAGTCCTACTTCTAACGGTTCAATAGTTATGGTCAATATTAAAGTTTTTCAAATGCAGGTCAAAGGTCACTGTCAAGGTTGTATGATAAACCAGAAGTCTCTGTCGAGACTGGAGCTCTACTGTTATCCTCTACTCAAACAACAATTTACCTTCAGAGAAGAAGGGGTAAAAATATATTTGGACCACACATGTATGTTTTGTATTGCACATGCACAACTAGACCACCTACCAAACATGATGAGATCATAATTAAGTCTCACAGACATATACAATAAGAGAAGAAGTGGGAACAAGATTTTGGGACCACGCCCCTTTGTGGGGCCCAAGGGGGTCCGAACTGGTCCAAAATTGCACATGCACAATTACACCACCTATCCAACAAAAGGAGACCATAATTAGGTCTCTAGGCTATATACTTTCAAAGAAAAAGAGGGAACAAGATTTTGGGACCACACCCCTTTGTGGGACCCAAGGGGGTCCGGACTGGACCAAACTTATACATGCACAACTACATCACATATCAATCATGATGAGACTATAATTAGGTCTCTGGGACATATACCTTCAGAAAAGAAGAGGGAACAAGATTTTGGGACCACGCCCCCTGTGGGGCCCAAGGAGGTCCAAACTGGTCCAAAATTGCACATGCACAACTACACCACCTATCCAACAAAATGAGACCATAAGTAGGTCTCTAGGATATATACCTTCAGAGAAAAAGAGGGAACAAGATTTTGGCACCACACCCCTTTGTGGGACCCCAGGGGGTCCAGACTGGACCAAAATTATACATGCACAACTAGATCACATACCAAACATGATTAGACCATAATTAGGTCTCTGGGACATATACCTTAAGAAAAGAAGAGGGAACAAGATTTTGGGACCACGCCCCTTTGTGGGGTCCCAGGGGGTCTGGATCGGACCAAAATTGCACATGCACAACTACACCACCTATCCAACAAAATGAGACCATAATTAGGTCTCTAGGATATATACCTTAAGAGAAAATGAGGGAACAAGATTTTGGGACCACGCCCCTTTTTGGGACCCCGGGGGTCCGGACCAGACCAAAATTATACATGCACAACTACATCACATACCAAACATAATGAGACCATAATTAGGTCTCTGGGACATATACCTTCAGAAAAGAAGAGGGAACAAGATTTTGTGACCACGCCCCTTTGTGGGGTCCCAGGGGGTCCAGACTAGACCAAAATTGCACATGCACAACTAGACCACCTATCCAACAAAATGAGACCATAATTAGGTCTCTGGGACATATACCTTAAGGATAGAAGAGGGAACAAGAATTTGGGACCATGCCCTTTTGTGGGACCCCAGGGGGGGGGGGGCGGACCAGGCCAAAATAATAAATGCACAACTAGATCACATACCAAACATGATGAGACCATAATTAGGTCTCTGGGACATATACCTTAAGAATAGAAGAGGGAACAAGATTTTGGGACCACGCCCCTTTCTGGGAGCCCAGGGGGTCCGAACCGTACCAAAATTGCACATGCACAACTAGACCACCTATATAACAAAATGAGACCATAATTAGGTCTCTATGATATATACCTTCAGAAATGAAAAGGGGACAAGATTTTGGGACCACGCCCCTTTTGTAGGGGCCCCAGGGGGTCCGGACCGGACCAAAATTGCACATGCACAACTACACCAGCTACAAAACATGATGAGACCATAATTAGGTCTCTGGGATATATACCATCAGAGAAGAAGAGGGAACAAGATTTTGGGACGACGCCCTTTTGTGGGCCCCCAAGGAGTCGGAACTGGACCAAAATTGCACATGCACAACTAGACCACCTACCCAACAAGAAGAACCCATAATAAGGTCTCTGGGGTATATACCTTCAGAGGAGAAGAGGGAACAAAAAATTGTTTACGGACGGATGTCCGGACAACGGACGAAGGACCATCCCATGAGCTCGACTGGTCGAGACCAGTAGAGCTAAAAATTTGGGTACCAATGGAAAGGTCTTGTCACAAGTAACACTCATGCCAAATATACAAGCTCTACCTGTGACAATGTTTAGATATGGCAAATGTGACAGTTTTTTGCTGACAGAAAGTAATTACTATAGGGCACCTACTTATGAAGCTTATGAAGATCTAGAGATAAAACTTACTGGAGATCTAGCCGATACACTTGGATGTTCTACATAAAAATTCTTTTCAAATTTTGGTAATCTAGACAGGTCCCATCTGGGTTTCCGGAGGTTCTCCCCTGGTTGAGACCCTTTTCCTTTCCCCCAACTACTGCTTCCTCCACCTCTGCCTCCACCTCCATAGCCACCTCTACCTCCACGGCTTCCACGATCACCACCACCACTTCCACCTCGATCACCAAATCTACGGGAGCCAAATGATGAGGGAAGTCCATTGCCAAACCTTCAAAACAAATTAGATATTATCTTCATTGCCATTAAATCTTATAATGAACAAATAGAGGTTTTATTAACCAGACATGATTGCAAAGAAAAGTGAAACGAGTAATGCCTAACGTTGCATATAAGGTATAACACACTTCGTTTAAATTGACACAGGAAACTAAAGCACTGGCCTTGCAGATATCGCCAACACCATGACAAAACCTCTGGTTCTGAACAACAACTGTGTGAAATATTGTTCAAACAATGCAAGGGGTAAAGAATTATGGCCAAGGCAAAGATTTACCCATCATATTCACTGACTTTGACCTTGCACATGACCTTGGTTCAAGGTTATGACTCAAGGTCATATCTGCGAGGTCTAAGTACTTAGGACCTGGGCAAAAATGCTGTAAAATATTGATCAAATCCATGCAAGGGGAAAAAAGCTGTGGCTTGGACAAAGATTTACATATTTTATGCACTGTGACCTTGCAGATATGACATGGTTCAAGGTAATGACACACCACCTTCCCCTAACGACTACTGCTACCAAGTATGATGTTAATCGAAAAGGGCTATACTGATGTAGAAACTTACTGTCTGTGCCACTCACTCTGGAAACTGGAAATTATGGATTTTCAGTTATTCGTCTTCAGAATAATTTCAAAAAGGCAAAACCATTCGATAGATCTTGTTTAGTCAGGGATGGAAATTAGCGGTGGTCCGTTCGCCCGAGGCGACCTAATTTACGATCTGGCGAATTGTTTTATATCGGAAGTCGCCCGTTTGGCGAATTGTCTAGACTGGCGATGCTCGTCTTGATCAAGTAAATGCTTAACGTAGTTTCTTCCGTCAGTTAAACATCTGTCCGACCACGTCTATTTCCTAATCTCAATTTGTATATAGACTGGCAATGCCTGCCTAGATAGTTTAAAATATCTTCTCGCAGCGATAGCAAGCAAGAGCAGGTAACTCCAGTCTAAATTTGTATACCCCCCTATAGGCAAGTATTGCGGGCTGTCTCCCGAGTTTTCATTGCGTGAATGAAAAAGCGTTATGTTACGAAAAGCAGCATGGCGGTCCCCAGGCCCTTGTTTGCTGCCCTCGATGGGTACAGAAAACAAAAAGTAGCGGGGGAATGACGAGTTAATGTAATCAATTAAAGGAATAAAGATTTAAAAAAAAATTAACTTTGCTTAAACATTTACATAAATATAACGGGCTCCTAAGTTTTAGAACAGGCTACCAGAATTTCAAACCTACAAGCCCGTTTGGCTCCTGGGAAATTCTTGCCAATTTCCATCCCTGTTAGTGGTAACTTTTTTCTTTTTTTGGTGTATGATTTATGTTTGTATGAAGAAGTGTTCATATTTTATAGAAAAAAATCAATTTTAGATAGGGCGATTTCCATGTTAAATTTTGACTCGACTTCGCCAAGTTTCCTGTCAAAATTAACATAGAAAACGCCCTATCTAAAATGATTTTTTCCCTATGAAATACAAATGCTTCTTCTGAGAAACATAGAACATACACCAACAGTTACGACTATACAAGATCTGTCGATTGATATTAATTTTGTAAAACTATTTTAAAGATAAGTGAAAATCCAGATTTTTCGGTTTTCAAAGTGAGTGGCACGGACAATAGACAAGATGAAGTGTTATCGACTGACGGAAACACATCGCAACAAAGCACAACACAACGCATACCACAGTCTATGCGAAAGTTGAAATTTTTTACAGGACCACAGGTCTGGTGAAAGTACAAATTTTACCAGACCTGGAGCAGTTTTACCAGACCGTCAAATTTTGTGTGATCTTGATGGCAATTATGATATATCCAACTCATTATAATAATAAAACAGAACTTGATAGATTCGAAATTGAATTTATTAATCTTGTGAAAACATGGTTAACATATTTCATATATAGCCTTTTCCTGGCCTGACATATCACTTATAGTGGCACTAGCCTTCCTCTTCCCCCTGGCACCACCCCCTCGACATAATTTAGTTTGAAATACATTCAAACTTTCTTGTGGTGACCTTCGATTCACAATCGCGCTAGCTCTAACTTCTGCAATCACAAGATAACATTCGGCGGTCATATTTAAATACGCCTGCGTACGTCTGCATACGCCTGTAGAGAAAAGTATACGTCTGCAGCTTCTAAACATTATATTATGTTATAAAATTGATATATGTGAATAAAGATGATACATATTTATGCAATTACATACTTTTGTTTTGATATGAACGATATATCAACAGAATTTATCCAGGTTTATATTATTATGACATCGATTATGCGAGCATATTTCATTCGAATATTTAATCATTGATATCTTGTGTCACACCAATAATAGTGTTTTATCTAAAGCGAAATAGCATGGCACCGCGCCATGCCCTTTTTATACGGCGCCATGCCCTTTTTCTGAGCGCCATGCCCTAATTTTCCCTATGTGATTATTTTATGAGACTAAAGAAGATCAATTTTTGTTCACGTAATATGAAACCCTCAAAAAGATCGTTATTTACAGGGCCAGTATATTACGAATATCGCTTCGGACATGCCCTCTTTAGAATTTGGTAACACTTTCCGTACAACATTACGTAATGGTCTAAGTCAGCTGTTTGACCCGCTAAATATCAGCCGTAACCTGTGTACTGCACTGTCTGCTACTTTTCAGGTGTTAATGGGGGCAATTTAAGCAATGTTACCTTCTTAGATTTAGATTACATCCGTACACTAACAGAAATTGACATGGTTGTTTGAATGCCGAAATAGTAATTTTGCAGGTCAAATTCACGTCTGTTATCAGTCAGATATTAAAGAAAATTAAAGGATGTTTGATCATTAAAAGCAGTTATTCTAGAATTATACGAAAAGTAAAACATTAAATGAAAAGTGACTGGTTTACATAGCAGGTCACGATCGCTACCCATTTTAAAAGCATTACTTAATATCATTTAACTAATTTTCTCGATTTGACACCAAATATTTAAAGATCTACTCTCCACATTTCCTCTGATAATTTTGAACATTGTTTAGTAATTCCGGCGAAGATCATATTTCAGAACATCTTTTTCATTTGATACAACAATATCATCATAAGTAGTTGCAACAAGAGAGGCAACAAACACACGAAGTGTATTCACACTATCAGACGTGTCGGTTTTTTACGATCAAAGAGCTGAACAACTTAACTGATTATAAAACATGACTTTTTGGTATTTTTGGAATCAAGTGCTAAGTCCTTGCTAGAATCAATAGAATATCTACGATCTGTAAGTCAATAAATGTGAATGAACATTAACCATTATAATTTATTACTATTACGTAAGTACTTTGAGCTGAGACAATCATTTGGGCCAGCAACTTATTTACAAAGATCGTGGTATAAAGCAGTCACAAAACTAAAGTAACTAATAACCTTAAGGGGACGGATACACTTTATATTTCCCATTATTAATGCTTCCTGCAATTTCCTCTAAGATTTTGAATTTGAATTATTCAAACGTCAGTCACACATCCTTCCTGGAGCACCGAGATCCAGGAGTTTATTTGTGAAGGAAAATTTGGGTGGATGTTGGAGGCTGAGAGAAATTTTTGTTTTGTTAATAGCAAAATGTTTTCTTTATTTTCATCAAAATATTGGCCAGGTTAATTAAAATTTTATATCAACCCAGAAATACAACTGCACATCAAGGACTTATAAACTTGTTTATATCGTTGTGTACATGCATACTTCTAGATCCCACATAACATTTCGTTTAATAACACATTCTTTTCAGCTAAAATAATGGCATGTCATTCAAATATTTAAGTTATGTAAAAAATAGTGATACATCGTAAAGACTGTTCAAGGTACAATGACAAAACTTGCAGTATCTCATGTTGCCAGTAATAGACAGAAGGGGCAGTGCTGGTCTTGGAGAAGATTGAATAAATTTTTATGAACATGAAACAGTATAAGTTTACAAATTGGGAATTTATGCAATACACAAAAGCATATATTGATTGCAATAATGTAATTGTAACAGATGTTAAATAATTATAGCTCCTACAAGTGTGAAAAGGAATTTATTCTGAAGAGAAGCTGGAATTAAGATTTTCAACCAAAGCAATGTTAAGGATTGCAAATTACATCAAATTATCAATAACAATGGTCTTTTACATTTTCAAATATCATTTATGTAAATGAAACGAGGAAATAATGCAATTTTAAACTAAATTTTTAAATATATTTGGTGACATTTAAAGTTGCTAAATTAAGTGCCCTTTTAACCAAATACCGCGTTAAAAAGTGCCCTTTTGATGGGGAAATTTGTGTGCCCTTTTGGAATCCTAGATTTAACACTAAATAATTATCAGAGACATATATATATATATATGTGTATATATGTCTCTATAATTATGATATAAAACTTTTATATGTCATTAAGATATATAATTCAAGTTTAAATATGGTTTTATTTATATTCGGATCGGCATCGGCTTTTACGCTTCCGGACTTAACAACGGAGAAAACACATTTCAGAAAAGACTAGGATGTAGTTTTAATCAAAACTGTAATAGAAAACCTCTTGTAGGTAATCTTTTATAAAGAAAACTGAATAAAGCTATTTTGATTTAAGGACAAACATTCGATTTTCGACCGTTGGTCCCGTCTCCGGAAAAAAATACCGACGAAAACCGACAGTCCGGTGACTTTCGCATAGACTGATACCGTCAAATGACGGCTGTATTTGACGGGTGTATAAAAAGTGTGTCAAAAGGTAAGGTGTTAGACATTTGACCGAGTCCTGACGATCGGTCAATAAACCATTTCTAGAACAAGTCCATATTACTTGTTTTAATGAGCCGAGCGCCATTACAAATGATCATTATTTATTATTTTTAAATTTCCGATTCATTAATTCCTAATAACAAATTACAAAAAAAGTGCGGCACTAGTAATAAACTTCTGTACGAATGTCCGTACGAACGGTAAATTCAGTAGTACTAGTAGAGTTGAGTTCATCCCAAATGCGATACCGAAACCGCGACACCCACTTCTCCCATAATAGTAAATAGTAATATTCACCCTTTCCTGTCCGAACGACCTGAAGAATCAAACATTCTATCTCTGTATGACATTTTGGAAATGATTTAACTGTTTCTTGTTTCTGATAAGATGTATATTTTGATCCTGTTCCGATACTTTGTTTCTCTCCTTCTCCCTCACACTGCTTTACTCAGACGACTGATGTATCATTCCGCGTTAATGAGATGATTATTTGAACACAGATACATAGTCAACGCCTGTTAAAACTAATATAGAGAATTACGTATATTGAAATCGTTATATATTTCATATTTTAGCATTAATCGACCAAATGAGAAAATAATGAACATATTTCTGGTGAACTCAATTTCTTATCGGAGCTTTATATGACGTCAAAACCTATAACACCTTTCCACGGATTTCGAAAGGTGAAGGTCATCTGAACACGTGAGGGTAGGAATGCAATGCACATGCGTTTAACAAACTATTTTCATTGTTTAAGATTTAATGTCCATATGTCATGTACCGAAAAAAGGACATGCTTATAGTAAGCTAATCAACAAACCATTTATAAAATTTTAGCAAGAGATCCGATGCTGGACGTTTCGGTACAGGGAAGTTTCGGTACAAAAAAGGTCGTTTCGGTACAGGTACATGTACCTAAATATCAGTACAGAAACAAATTAAAATGGATATTATGATGCTCTATTAAGAAAAAAGTGCAAAATAAAGACTATCATATGGAGACATACGTAATCCATTTGTATAATACATAGTAATAAACTCTCATTTTGATGAAAGTATTGTTCACAGATTTATTAGAATATAGAAAAAGATGTTTCCAGAGGTATGGTCTTTCAGTGTAATTTAAAATTAGAGCTGTCCTAACGGGACAAATACCGCCAGTGGCAACAAAGTTGAAATATGCTATAATTCATCCCAAGAGACAGCTGGTATAAGTGCAGTGGACATCCCACTGGTACATTTTGAGGTATACTCAATGAAAACAATATGGTTTGCTGGTTTGTGTGCACTCTGACCTTGACCTTGTAGATATGACCTTGGTCTAAGGTCATTACACATCTATGGGTCATGTACAACAATTGTGTAAAATTTAATCTTCCAACAACAGGAAGAAGTTATGGCGCAGTCAGACACACAGATGGACAGCATGCTCCGTACAGTGTGATTTGCACCTTTGGATCATGGAAAACAATTGTGTGAAATATTATCCAGATCCTACATAGCAGTAAGGAGTTATGAGCCATACAAGGATTTTGACAAAGTGTGCACTGTGACCTAGACTTGACCTTGGAGATATGATATCGAGTCTAGGTCATGACACACCCTTGGGTCATGGACATTAATTATGTGATATATTGTCCAAATCCATCCTGGCAGTAAGAAGTTATGGCAAATATTACTAGACAAAGTTTACGTATACATATATGTCTGGGCCTACATCCTTTAGTAAAATTAGGGGCAGGCGTGGTGTAGTGGTTAGGTGCAGGGCTTGCGGGTTCACTTCCAGGGTTGCGCCACTATGTTTAAGAGGTTGGTAGCCTCCAGCTTCCATGTCGCAATATAACTGAAATATTGTTGAAAGTGACGTAAAACACCACCCAGATAGCATGGGTACGTTGGCCCAACATTAGGCCAACAATGACACTTGCGTTGGCCCAACGTTAGCATATGACGTTGGCCCAACGTAATCTTGCTCATCGGCGCAATGTTGGTCCAACATGTTGGGCCAACTGTGGAAATATTGATTCTACAATAATGGCCCAACGTTGGCACAACAAAGTGATGCCAATCATTTTCTTTACCGACGTTAGCCAAACGTTGGTCCAACAAAGAGATCCCATATTATATTTACTACAGATGTTGGCCCAACAAAGTTACCCCAACTAAAATGTATGTTGGCTGTGCATTGGCCCAACAAAGATTTATCTCATCCGTTGTCTTGCTCAGGTCAAATGCAGCTGGAGAATTCTTTTTAAGTCAACAATCCAATCCATATGGCAACATATTGCAAACCTAAATCGGCATCAGTTCTCAATGTATGCATTACAACATTGACCTTCGCTGTTTGCAGACATACAGTACCACAGAAAATCATAAACTGACAGCAAATATGTGTTGAAATCATAAACACTATCATAATAGATGACTTAAATTTTAAAAGTTAAGTTTAATGTATGTTTTAATATTAAAATCAATTATTAAATGGCACAATCCTGATTTATAAATGTTAAAAATATATACATATTCATAGTGTTATGCTACTTTCAACAACTGGTATGTCATTATTTATTCAATTTGAATTTCATCATCCTCTGTTTCTTTCCTGATCTCCTTTCATTATTTTTCTTTCTTTTCTCTCCCCATCCCTCTCGATTTTCCGCATTTCTGAACGAGTCTTCAAATGGTGCTTATTTCTACATCGGAAGCTGACGAGCACAGCCTGTTTCCTTACTGCTTCTGTTGAAGAAAAACATACTGTTTAATAATGCAGTAGGAATTTACATAAAAACATTTACTGGGTTTTTTTTTTCCGAAATCTGTCTTTGAGTAAATTGACCTAAAATACCTACACAAATAATTACAGATTGTGCTGATAATGTATGCAATGGCCAAGGAAATAGTGAAGGTGTGTAAATCTACAATGCATATATAAATGCTAAATGAAAACAGGAAAACATGTAGCAGTTGCCAATCTAACGATCATGTGACCTACGACTCTGTACGATATCACGTGACAATAAGTGTTTAGATATTCCGCCATGTACTGTATGTATTTAATTAAATTTCAGCCCTGAAAGAAGTCTTTTAGCGATAATTGCAAGATAATAATAACAGAAAAATTAAAATTCTATTCTATAAAATTGATTTTGACAAAACATACACATATCTAATAGAAATCTACGTCCCTGATTTCAGTAATTCAGATGGAAAAAGTAGTTCTACTTGCTATAAAAATTCGCATATAAATCTTTAAAATAGAGGAATGAATAAATATGTACACTACTTTCTATCTAGCAGAATGTATATTCAAATTTGTGCGAGGGTGGGCCTCGCTGCATGCTGAGCACTACCGGCCGTTCCTTATCTGATGACCCGGTGATCGGCTAGTTTCAGTGAAAATATTATACAAGGCATTTGCTGACCTATTTCTTAGTAGCTTCATCAGCTGAAGTACGCAAGATAACTGACCGATGCATATGTGGAGGCAGAACAACGGTGTCACCCCTCTTTTTTTTTTAAAGTTAAACAAAAAGTTAATATAAATAAATGTTTAAAAATAAATCAGTAAATATAGATAAATTGATAAGTCAAATATAAATAAATCAATTCATTCAGTCATCATCTTAAACCACGTTAGGAATAGATCGCTTATTTTTCGTAGAATTGAAATCAATAAATGATGAAGTCAAACACCACCACACTTCAACCCCACCCCCACTACTACAAAAGTGACAATGAAAAAATCTTAATTTTCTAATGTCAAAATGTTAACATTGGTCCGACGTTCGACTTGCAATTGCTAGCCAACATTAACTTTATCACTGTCGTTTTCCATCAGACCAACATTGGCCCAACGTTGTATACCCAACGCCGACGTAATGCGATGATGCCAACCATATATCGACGTTGGGCCGACGTAGTCATGCTATCTGGGCAATTACCAACCAACCTTTAGTAAAATTAACAATTTGTGTATAGGAGTAAGCGTCACATGCTTGGCTATTCACACTTGCTGTCTCATGTCACACACAGACTAAAATATAATGAATAAGTCACCCAAACATATGTACCAAAACATCTTTTTAGTGTACTGAAACGTCCTTTCATTGTAGTGAAATGTCTTTACTGGTACTAAAATGTCTTATGTGCTGAAACATCCTTGTACAGAAACGTCTAGCATTCTTGCTGTCATGTCAGTTTCCAGGCATTTCAGCCTTTTGCAGTTTCGGCCCATAGACAGTTCGGCCTTAAAAAAGACAGTTTGTCCTTTTTTTGAAGACACTTTGACCCGTTTCTTATTTCTTTACTTATATATGAAAGTGGTATTGCTTATTGATGTAATTTTATTGATTTTCTTTTCTCAAAAACACTTTTATTTCTAAGTACTGTACTTTTACTACATTATCATTCTCCGGTTTATAACAGTTTGGAACGAATTTCAGATAAAACCTCTTCCAATAGGCATTCAGTTTATTTTAAAAACCATTTACAGTTTTTGCATCCACGACCTTTGAAGGAAGAGAGTTCCCAGTGTCCACTATGCATTATGTAAAACTAAACTTGCGGACATTGGTTAGACTATACTTTTTGTATACTTTGATCTGGTGACCATTGGTAGAAATTGTTTAAGGGGAATAAATTTTCTTTTTCAACATTATCAATATGTCATTCATCATTATATATGTTTCAATCATATCTGCCCCAAGTCTTCTATAATATGGGAAGCCTTGAATGTTTTAATCGCTCACTGTAGGAGAGGTTTTTTTTAGATTTATTTACATTTTGGTTGCTCTTCTTTGTACACTTTTAATGGAAATTGATTCCTGTTTGTAAATGATGGACCATATATTACAACCACATTCAAGACTTGTATATAGAATTAGAATTTTTTTGCAATTCTTCATAAATAAATGAGGTTTTTAAAAATCCTTAATACCGGTAGTATCTGATTGAAACCATAATCCATATCTTTATTCCCTTTTTCTATTTGTCCTATTGCGTATAAAGATGTGGCGAAACCCCGTATGGGGTCACATTCTGGTGAATTCTGATTTTCAGCCATTCAGTGGATCGGCTACAAATTCCTAGAAATGAAATTAACATCTCCAGCGTTTGCATATTTCACAAGTAGTTTTTTAATGGTGTTTGTTATACATGTACATGTATATTGCTTCACTTGCACGTGCCTGACCGAGTCATTGATTGGCTATGGGAAATAACGGTTTTAGTGGCTGGAATGTCATCAAAGTTCACCAGAACGTGAACCATTACAGGGTTTCACCAGATCTTTAAACGCATTGGGACAAATAGAGAAGTGGAATAAAAGATACGGTTTTAATTAGATTGGTACCTGGTGAACTTTTTTTTTAGCTCAGACATTTCTACAGTGATTAGCCAAAATAATTGTTTTTCCAAATAAATTAATAATGTAGGCTGAAATGTCTTATGTATTGGACCACAGTGTCAGTATCAATCAGGCTGAAGTTGCAGATGACTGCACTGTAGGCTGAAATGGAAAAAGGTTGAAATGTCTAGTACCTGATTCATTTCTATTCCCATAGTAAGTCTCTCCAGATCAGAATACATTGTATTTAAATGTGAAAATTTAATCTGATCAGGAGAAAATAAAGTACCATGCAGTATATACATGTATATCTTTACCAAAACTCAAAATTCTTTTCTTATTAAGAATCCTTGCACATGCAGTGTGAAAAGAATCTTTGTACATAAAAAAATGCAGCAATGAATGCAATGGAATCCATAACCGTATTCCATTATTTCTTTGCCAGTTTAGAGCACAGATTTACTCTCTGTTAGCAGTAAACAAATGCCACTTCTACAAATGCCAAAAAATACATGTATATAGTAACATCTGACAAATAGGTATTATAAAGCAGTCACATTACAGGCAAATCGAATATCTGCTTGTGTTCTGTATTTCCACATATGGAAGTAATACATTTATATTTCCTGTTCCTGTTGCCAAATAGTGAAATATGAAATGCAAATGTATATCAATGTCTCTGCTACTGTAAGCATTGCTACTGAACATGGTTGTGAATAGTAACATTAAGGGTTGCTGTTCAACTATTTATGGAAGGCAGAAACTACCACAAGAATGATCAAGTTTAGTGTTATAGAAGAGTTGAAGTCACTTATTATTTGGTGTTCATGATTTCTTTCATAAACTTGTCTCCATTTAAAATGAAGGTGAAAGTTTTACAACACATTCAGTTAGAAGTTCAGTGTAGGGGAAATTTTGCCTTAACGCTAACAGAGACAATATTTATTGATTTAAATGCATACTTATGAAACATGTCATGATCATGGTATTGTATTCAATTCTCCATAGCTTATACTATAATAACAGAATGATCTTGAGGGTTAATATTTACAGTGTACACATTGAATGCATGAGAAAGCCTTGGTTCTGAGATGTGACATGCATCACATGATAGTCATATCTAACTTGTGATTGATTGATTGATTGATTTGGGTTTTTTTTGTCATTCCACAGTTATCATACCCCGCAAGTGAAGTTTATACCCCCACAAATAAAGTTTGGATGGGGGTATATAGGAATTACCCTGTCTGTCTGTTCGTCTGTCCATCTGGTTAAGAAGTTCTGAAACAATTGAAAATTGGATACCAAGACATTTGACCTAGTGACCTTGACTTTAAACTTTATTCTTGTATTAATAATTTCGTTAATATGTTCTGTAAGCAGATTTCTCTTACAGTGTATGTATAAGGAATTGAGGTTTCATATTTCACACATACTTCACCATAACAAGGTCTACATTTTAATATCAACTCATTTGACCTACTGACCATGACCTTGAACTTTTACCTTATAATAATCATGGGGTTAAGAAAGCAGATTTCTCTTGCATGTATAATGTACATGTGTGAGACAAGTGTTTGATTTTTTTTTCATTTATTATACCTCTTGAACAGTAAGGGTTAGGGATTTAATATACAGTACAAATGTATATTATCACTTTGACTGAGACTCACTGTTAGTCTATGATAAAATTTGTTGCTACTTAGCTTTGCTGCTTTGTGCTCATTTTCACAACGTCAGGGCTTTGTGATTATGCAATGCCACACAAACCACAAAGCCTTGACATTGTGAAGATGCTTTGTGCTGAACTTTGGTATTTTTCCTGATAGGACAGTTCTAGTTTCATGTATAAAGTGGTGGCATCGCTATGATGATTTGCAGAAATTCATACCTTTGCAACATACCCTTCAGCATAGTGAGGGATCTTTTGCATACCTTGACATGAGACATCAGTTTGCATTTTCTTATCCAAAAGACAGGACAGTGTGCCCATAGCAGGAGTCAAGCACCTCATCCACTGAGGTACACCAGCTCTGTGACAGTTACATGTATGATGCACCAAGTTGATATTGATGTAGTTGATTGAAGAAAACCACAAAATTTCGACATCTATTTTGCTAGTTGCAATGGCATTGGCAATGAAGAAGTCATTTATACATTTACTAGCTTTAAAAATTACAAGTGAACTAAATAAAATGCTATTGAGTCAAGAAATGACTTATGTGTTGCTTCTGCAAGGAATAATATTTCTCACTTTCGTTAGAATTAAAAGAAATATTTTTCAGTTAATTGTACATGTAGCTCTCTTTATGCCCCTCATCATGTAGACCAAGGGGGCATATAGCATTTGGGTTTTCCATCTGTCTGTGCGTCTGTCTATCCATCTATCTGTCTCTTTGTCTGTCGGTCATTCCGCCTATTCCATCCTATTTTCAAGAAAAGAGGCATAACATTGTAAATGTATGTGATAGGGCATTCATATTTCACATGTGTATTTGTTGTGTGAAGACATGTATTTTTGTACAAAAAATATTTGACCTTCTGACTTTGACCTTGGTATTCGTCCTATATTTAAGAAAAAAAAAACAACTTTAACTTCTGAATGTTAAGTGAAAGAGTATTAATATTTCACATGTGCATATAATGCAGGTGTACCTTACTATTTGTACAAAATATTTTTGGCCTTGTGACCTTACCTTTGGATTTTGACCTAAATTTAAGAATAATAGTTAAGCCGGTGTGGCCTAGTGGATAAGGTGCTCGGCTCGTGATCGAGAGGTCGCGGGTTCGACTCCCGCCCGGGGCACACAGGTGTTCTGTCTTTCGGATGAGACAGTAAAAACCGAGGTCCCGTGTCACGGTAGGCGTGGCACGTAAAAGATCCCTCACTGCTTCGGGTGGGTCCGTTGCAAAGGTCCAAATTTGTATGCAATGCATCAGGCAGATGCCGTCACCATATACGTGAAATATTCGTGGAGTGACGTAAAACAATAATCAAACAAAACAAAACAAACAAAGAATAATAGTTCTGCTATAACTTTTGAATGGTACATGATAGGGCTTTGATATTTCACATTCATACTCCTTGTGACAAAACTTTTCTCTCAGATTTATCATGTTTTACCTGTTGACCTTTACTTTGACCTTTGACCTACATTTCAAAAAGACTTTGACATTGGTTAGGTTATAACTTTTGAATTGAAGGAGATAAGGCTTTCTTATTTCACATGTATATTCCTTGAGACAAGATCTTTCCATAGGTACAGTAGTTTTTGACCTTGAGAAAATTACATTGATATTTGCCCAACCTTTCAAAAACTTTAACATTGGATATTACTTTCGATTTGTGAGAGGTAAGGCTTTCATACTTCACATGCAAGTTCTTTGTGACAAAGCATTTCCATCAGAGAAATAATTTTTGACCTTGTGACCTTGACCATGATCCTTGACCTACATATCAAAAGCTTTAACATTGGTTGTAACTTTTTCTTCGTAATTGGCGGGGCTTTCATATTTCACATGCCTATTCCTTGTGAAAAGACCTTTCCATTGGAACAATCATTTGACCTTGTGACCTTGATTGTGACCTTTGACCTTTACTTAAAAATACTTAAACATTGGTAATAACTTAAGAATAGTAAGGGGTAGGGCTTCCATAATTCATATATGTATGCCCATGGATATAGGACACTGCAAAATTGCCTTATTTGGACTTAGTTGCCGCCGAAGGCATTCATGTTTCACAAAGACATATTCTTATAATATGTATAAATATAATCTGTAATTACTTTTCATTCGCCCGTTTTTGACGGGACATATTATGGTATGGCGTTGTCTGTCTGTCTGTCGGACCTTGTAGGCAGGATAGAGACCAAACCATTGGGGCTAAGACTGTCAAACTGTCATTTCACTCCTTATGCCAAGACAAAGACGCCTATTGTTTTGTAAGGTCAAAGGTCAAGGTCGTAGTACTGCTTAGGTAGGAACGACCTTGTAGGCATGATACAGACCAAACTGTTGTGGCTAAAACTGTCAAACATGGTATCTTTACTCCTTATGCCAAGACAAAGACACTTATTGTTTTTAAAGTCAAAGGTCAAAGTCGTAGTACTACTTGGTAGGAAACCATTGTAGGTAGGATACAGATCAAGCCATTGGGGCTAGGATTGTCAAACTTGGTACTGTTACTCCTTATGCCAAGACAAAGACGCTTATTGTTTTTCAAGGTCAGAGGTGAAAGTCATACATGTAGTACTACTTGGTTAGAAAACCTTGTAGGCAGGATATAGAATGAACTATTAAGGATGGAACAATTTAACAGTTCAAGGGGAGAGGAATGTTTTCCTTCCCTTCAAATTAATTAACAGGCATATTATGCCACACTAGGCATTGCTCTTGTTATATACATATACAATTATTATCACTGGTAGTGAAAGTTGCATACCAGAAACATGGAACACATAATCAAACATTAGTATACAAAATATAATGTAAAGGTATTAGTAAGTCTCTGATACTTATTTGTTATTTACTTTCAGAAAACTGACTGTTTATTCTTTAAACAACTAATAATAAAGTTACAACAAGAAATGGAAGTAGTGAGCAGCAACACTGAAGAAAAGCTGCGTCCTATTGCTTGTCAACTAGGGCAGCTTTCGCGACCAGATGGTGATGTGACCATAACTATGGGAGATACATGTGCTACTGTAGCAGTGTATGGACCAGGAGAGGTTCGCATGAACAGAGAATTGCTTGATAAATCTACTATTGAAGTGAACTATAGACCTAAATCTGGATTACCAGGATGTGCAGAGAAATTAATGGAGGGAATCATTAGAAACTCTTGTGAAACCATGATTTTGTCCCAACTTCATCCTCGCTCATCTATATTAATTACCATTCAGGAAATCCAAAACAGCGGATCTTTTCTTGCTTGCTGCATCAATGCTACTTGTCTAGCACTTCTGGATGCCTGTATAAGTTTAAAGCATCTCATAGCTGCCGTTTCATGTATAATAGACAGTGAAGGAAATATTATTCTGGATCCTACCAAGAAGCAGGAGAGCATAAGGATAGCATCGTTTACATTTGTTTTTGAAAATAGAGATTACAAAGTTGTCAGTGTAAATTCAAAAGGAGATTATTCAGTTTCTCAGTTCAATTCTTGTATGGCTCTTTGTAAAGAAGCTTCAAAATCCATCTTTAACTTTTACAGTGAATCCATAAAGAAAAAACTCTCAAAAGCTTCAGAATTCAAATGAAATGCAATTTTTCATGATCAAATTATAGCTTTGTATGCTATAATTGTTGTTTAGTGTTTATAATTTTACCTTCTCTTCTAGTTCGAGATGCCCGAAATCTGACTTTACAGACATAAATAAAAAAAATGTATATTTAATAATTCAGTCTTTAATCTCATTTCAGTCCTACCTTTTATCCTTAAAAAAATGAGAAAATGAACACCAGAGGTGTAAATAGTCATATTAGGACTTCAATGCTTTCATATTTTACACATTCTGATTCAGTACTGGAGTATATATCTTATAATAGTATAACCACATTCTGATTCAGTACTGGAGTACATATCTTATGATAGTATAACCACATTCTGATTCAGTACTGGAGTATATATCTTATGATAGTATAACCACATTCTGATTCAGTACTGGAGTATATATCTTATAATAGTATAACCGCATTCTGATTCAGTACTGGAGTATATATCTTATAATAGTATAACCACATTCTGATTCAGTACTGGAGTATATATCTTATGATAGTATAACCACATTCTGATTCAGTACTGGAGTATATATCTTATGATTGTATAACCACATTCTGATTCAGTACTGGAGTATATATCTTATGATAGTATAACCACATTCTGATTCAGTACTGGAGTATATATCTTATAATAGTATAACCACATTCTGATTCAGTACTGGAGTATATATCTTATGATAGTATAACCACATTCTGATTCAGTACTGGAGTATATATCTTATGATAGTATAACCACATTCTGATTCAGTACTGGAGTATATATCTTATAATAGTATAACCACATTCTGATTCAGTACTGGAGTATATATCTTATAATAGTATAACCGCATTCTGATTCAGTACTGGAGTATATATCTTATGATAGTATAACCGCATTCTGATTCAGTACTGGAGTATATATCTTATGATAGTATAACCATATTCTGATTCAGTACTGGAGTATATATCTTATGATAGTATAACCACATTCTGATTCAGTACTGGAGTATATATCTTATGATAGTATAACCACATTCTGATTCAGTACTGGAGTATATATCTTATGATAGTATAACCACATTCTGATTCAGTACTGGAGTATATATCTTATAATAGTATAACCACATTCTGATTCAGTACTGGAGTATATATCTTATGATAGTATAACCACATTCTGATTCAGTACTGGAGTATATATCTTATAATAGTATAACCACATTCTGATTCAGTACTGGAGTATATATCTTATAATAGTATAACCACATTCTGATTCAGTACTGGAGTATATATCTTATAATAGTATAACCACATTCTGATTCAGTACTGGAGTATATATCTTATAATAGTATAACCACATTCTGATTTAGTACTGGAGTATATATCTTATAATAGTATAACTAAAGCCCTGAATGACCCCAAATAAGAGGCAATAAAAAGATCAATTTGTAAATGACATAACATTACTACAAAACACATAGAGGTACTATTCATTGCCTGCACATATATGTACATGTAAACAAAAGAAACTAGAAGCAATAAACCATATAAAGTCTAAGAGTGACAAGAAAGCACTACAATTCAGAGCACAGCATAAAACGGTGTTTACATACTGAAGGAAGATATTTTACTGGTGTTTGATTAAACATTTCGCATTTTTAATCAGTTGTGATGATTTATAATGATTAGTACAGATAACAAGGTAGATGTCAGCTTCGAGATATAACAGGTAAATTACTAGTACTTTTGGACCTCAGATGTAATGTAATTGAGATAGGCATTATATTTGACATATCCAGGGTAAATTTAATCAAGTTTGTACCATTTAATGGACTTCATTAAAACTTGGTATGCAGGTAATAGCATTGTTAGTAGGATTGGTGATTCATAGGGCTATAAGGCTTTCTTTACTATCAAATCTTGACTTGATTCATAATTAAAGCAAGCGTACTAGCCTGCGGACTGGTGGTTTCTTCCAGGTACCCTCAACACTAGACAAAACTACCTATATATAGCTAGAATAGTCCTGATGTGTAAAACAACTAACAAGCAAAACATCTGCAGCTGAATTCTGTTATAAACAATTATTTTTAAGGACCCTTATCTGGTATGGATCAACACATATGTGAGCATCTAAAATTGCTGCCCTGTACTTGGATGTATTGATACACTATTGAAAAGGTGCAGTTCTTGACTGAGGACATACATTCATTACTTGACTGTTCATAAGTGTATACTTAAAATGTATCAAAGTGAAGAACTGTCTATTTAAATCATTGCAAAAACGACGGGAGCCAAGTGTGTACCTGACTGACCATATCATGTTGAGGTACATGTATATAAAGGTGACCGCTGCTTAACTGACCATATCATGTTGAGGTATATAAAGGTGATTGCTGCTTGACTGACCACATTGTGATGAGGTATATAAAAGTGACTGCTGCTTGACTGACCATATCATGTAGAGGTATATAAAGGTGACTGCTGCTTGACTGACCATATCATGTAGAGGTATATAAAAGTGAATGCTGCTTGACTGACAACATTGTGATGAGGTATATAAAAGTGACTGCTGCTTGACTGACCATGACGTTTTTTTGTACTTGGTAGTTTTAATGCAGAAAAGAGGTATTTTTTTCTTTTAGTAAACATTGATGCATTAATTTGGTTTAATTTGATCATTTTGATGGTAAGAAATACTACTGCGAAGAAAATTTTTCAATATTTTATGTTTTGGATTTTTTATGAATTTTTTAAGACTTTCAAGAAAAAGGGGGGTGGGATTATTGGTGTAAACATTTCACAGTTTGAACTTTTTCTTCGGAACCACTTGCTGGAATTCAATGAAACTTGGCATGCATCAAATACTCAAGGTCCCCGACAAATGTGGTCATCTTTGTCAGGATCCATGAACAGGTGGCACCACCACAGACAAAAGTAGGTCACAGAGGATACCCTCCTTTGACAAACTTCTTATTCAGATCGGGTGCATACAGCGACAAACCGACTGCATAGGAATGATTTAAAGGCATATGGGAAGAAGTGTTGATATTTTTGGTTACATTCCGAAATCAAATTTTTGACGTTTTTTCATTTTTATTTTGGACTTTGTTATTTTAATGCATTAAAGAGTTATTTTTTTCTTTTAGTAAACATTGATGCATTCATTTGGTTTCATTTAATCATTTCTATGGTAAGGAATGCTGGTATGAAGGAATTTTTTCAATATCTCGATTTTTGAATTTTTTATGAATTTTTTAAGACTTCCAAGAAAAGGGGGGGGGGACAATTTTTCATATCTTCAACTTGATCTACAGAACAACTTGAAGGATTGTGATAAAACTGGGTAGGATGCAAGTACTCATAGTCCTTTTCAAAGGTTTTGTTTTTTGTGCGGATCATCCAAATTGGTTAACAGATAATGCCACCATGTCTAAAAGTAGGTCTCACAATGGTACATATACCACTTGGTAATTGAAATATGGAGAGTAGCGGTTCAAATCCAGCTATGGTCAAAAAATTTTTTTTTTTTTTTTACACATCTAAATAAGTTTTTAGATGTTTCTCAACACTCAACATATGAAATTAGGCAATTTTAAGTTAGATCTGGACAATATTTGAAACAATAGTTGTTCATGACCCAGACTTGAAATCAGTCAACAAAAGGCCCCACCTAAAGAAAATGACTAACTTGTTGCCCTGAATGACTTCTTGCAGAGACAAAGGAAATGCTTAATATCAAAATCACCTGAATGGATGTGCAAAAAAGTGTTGTTTTTTATTCTAGCCTGAAATAAAATTTGACATATTTTCAACATCTGTGTTGACTTAGTCACATTAATGCAAAAATAAATGAATTCTTCCTTCATGCATGACTGATAATATAGGTACTCAGGTGAGCGATATAGGCCCACTTGGGCCTCTTGTTTTTCTCTGGTTCTTTTGGTTCTGTTAGGTTACTGGTCAGGCATACATTATCGCCACAATTTAATATGTTTTGACTCAGAAATCTTTTTTTATTCTAAGAAACTTTCAGAGAAGGCACAATTACCCTCCAGCTACCTAACATACCCAAACATTTAACCAAATATTCTATTGTCATAAAAGGAGATGATACATGTACATATTATCACCTACTCTGTTTGTTCTGTTTTCCTATCTATTCAACAAAATTTATACCTTTGGAATCTTAGAACTTTTCTTTCATATCTGTGAAAACTTTACACAAATGTCAAAAAATAAAGACCCCCCCCTGCGAGATATAGGAAGCTGAATTTCAGATGCAGAAAATACATCTAGATTTTCTTATTTATGATTTAATTCAGCTCTTAAGACGCCTGTTTCGACTTGATTTTGAATTTAATACTTACTCTCCGTTCTTCTGAGGTTTAAAGAAATATTCTGTTCTCTTTTGATCCACAATTGAAGTCAAGTCATATTGTGAATACGCGCTACAATACCTATGTAAAACAGCACAAAATTTCCGGAATTGACAATTCAGCGCATCATAGATAATATCTGCACTGATGGGTGGATCTCCGTCAGTACAGCAAGTGGCGAAAATACAGCCAAACCTATCATTTTTATGGATTTCAAAATATTTCCTAACTTATTAACTTTGTGAATTTTAGAGGAGTGGGCGTGCTGCTTGACTGACCATATCATGTTGAGGTATATAAAAGTGACTGCTGCTTGACTGACCATATCATGTTGAGGTATATAAAGGTGACCGCTGCTTAACTGACCATATCATGTTGAGGTATATATAGGTGACTGCTGCTTGACTGACCACATTGTGATGAGATATATAAAGGTGACTGCTACTTGACTGACCATATCATGTAGAGGTATATAAAGGTGACTGTTGCTTGACTGACCACTTTGTGATGAGATATATAAAGGTGACTGCTATTTGACTGACCATGTCATGTTGAAGTATATAAAGGTGACTGCTGCATGGCTGACCATATCATGATGAAGTATATAAAGGTGACTACTGCTTGATTGACCATATCTTGTAGAGGTATATAAAGGTGACTACTGCTTGATTGACCATATCATGATGAGGTATATAAAGGTGACTGCTGCTTGACTGACCATATCATGATGAGGTATATAAAGGTGACTGCTGCATGGCTGACCATATCATGATGAGATATATAAAGGTGACTGCTTCTTCACTGACCATATCATGATGAAGTATATAAAGGTGACTGCTACTTGACTGACCATATCATGTTGAGGTATATAAAGGTGACTGCTACTTGACTGACCATATCATGTTGAGGTATATAAAGGTGACTGCTGCATGACTGACCATATCGTGATAAGGTATATAAAGGTGACTGCTGCTTGACTGACCACATTGTGATGAGGTATATAAAGGTGACTGCTACTTGACTGACCATATCATGTAGAGGTATATAAAGGTGACTGTTGCTTGACTGACCATATCATGATGAGGTATATAAAGGTGACTGCTGCTTGACTGACCACATTGTGATGAGGTATATAAAGGTGACTGCTGCTTGACTGACCATATCATGTAGAGGTATATAAAGGTGACTGCTACTTGACTGACCATATCATGTTGAGGTATATAAAGGTGACTGCTTCTTGACTGACCATATCATGATGAGGTATATAAAGGTGACTGCTGCATGACTGACCATATCATGATGAGGTATATAAAGGTGACTGCTGCATGGCTGACCATATCATGATGAGGTATATAAAGGTGACTGCTTCTTCACTGACCATATCGTGATAAAGTATATAAAGGTGATTGTTACTTGACTGAACACATCCTGATGAAGTATATAAAGGTGACTTCTTCTTGACTGACCATATCATGATGAGGTATATAAAGGTGATTGCTGCTTGACTGACCACATTGTGATGAGGTATATAAAAGTGACTGCTGCTTGACTGACCATATCATGATGAGGTATATAAATGTGACTGCTGCTTGACTGACCATATCATAATGGGATATTCACCGTGATGAATTTTCCTGGTGTACAAACAAGAATAGATATCTTGAATTAACAGTCGATGAAAATGAGCTGGTCAACTGAAATGAATACATGAAGAATTTGGCCTGGAAATATGAAAAAAAAACCAAAACTGAAATCATTATGATATCCAAGAAACCGTGTTATTTACATGTGTGAGTAAAGACTAAAATGCTTATGTGTGCCTCTTGTTAATATTCCTATCACAACTGAACTAAGCACTAATAGGCATTTGGTCTTGAAACTGAAACCAAAAAAAAAAGGTCACAGTCAAGGTTACAACTAGGTACTGTAGTATCCTGTTAATGACTTCATCTTGAAGAAGACAAATTCCAAGACCAAGAAGGTCACATTCGTTAGAACTTTGTTCATTTATTTCTTGTGTCAAGTCACTCCTACCAGCAGATTACTGCAATTCTACAGTGACTGCATGTTTTAGGTCAAAACCCAAACATAACATTGATGAGATTAAAACCCATAAACTCTTGGTCAGAAACCATGGGCACACTTACATCTGAGCAATACTATTTTCATACGCCTGTCGTAGATGGACGTATTACGGTATGATGTTGTAGGTTCGTGAGTCTGTGGGTCTGTCTGCCATATAGGTTAGGACTTTCAAACTTGTTACACTTATTTCTTATGGCATGAGGACATATATATTTCATATATCAAGAACAAGGTCACTATCAAGCAGAGGGTTCCCAAGATATTGGACAGACACCCATTGTGCACTCATTGCAGAAAAAAAAAATGAACGGAAACAGTGAATTATAGGAAATTTTCTTTATTCATTAAGGGGTGTAACTATGTCAAAAATTGTTCATTGGTAATCAGGTCAGAACTTGATCTAGATCGATATTCTCATGATGTATCTGTATGCCAATTTTCATCTCAATATATGCACCCATTGCAAAGATAATGAACAGAAACTGTGAATTATTGGAAATTTTTCTAAGTTCAAGGGCTGCAACTCTGTCAAAAATTGTTCATTGGTCACCAAATCAGAACTTGACCAAGATATTCTCATGATGTATCTGTATAGAATTCTATACTTTGTTCCACATTTATAAGATTTTAAGTGACTCTCATATTTTGTATGAAGTATGAACTTCTTTAGAATAAATAAAAGATTTTGATGAAAACTGGCACGAAGAGGCACAAAATCCCTTGCAAGATTTGTTTTTGGCTGGAATTCCCCGATGGTCTATGGCGTGGCAAAGTAGGTTCACGGAGGTACCCTCTTTTGCAAAGAGAGATTATACTTGAGTTACATAGTGAAAAACTGTTTTTGAATGATAAGGTATTGATTTGGGATCCATTTTGAAATAATGGAAAAGATGTGCTGTGATCTTGATATATATATATATATATTGTGGGTCCTGGTCATTGTCAACTAAGTTGAGATATTATTCTTCTGTACTTTATTGTGTACATTGCAACTCCTTCATGAAACAATTTAAGCACTTTAGCATTCGAGGAATTTAAAAAGCATGAGAATATTCACAATTTCCATGAACAAGTCAAAGGTTATCAAGTGCAATGCAGTACTGTCTACAATGGGTGTCTGCCCAGTTTCTTGAGAACCCTTTGCTTGATAGTTGTGATATTTCATATGTGGGTTGGTTATGAGTAGTAGGCAACCCCTACTGATTAACAGGTCAAAAGGTCACCAAGAGCAATGCAGTACTTTACATAATCGATGTCTGCCCAATATGTTGAAAACCCTTGGCTTGATAGTGATGATATTTCATATGTGGATTGGTTAGGAGTAGCACAGAGCCCTACTGACTCTACCTATCCTACTGATTGCATGTAGCAGGTTTTTGAGAAGCAACTTTCTGCCTAATCTTTTCATAGGTGCACTTATTTCCTATGACATGAGGACGAACCCCTATTTATTTTCAATATCAAGGTAAAATGTCAAGGTCGCTATCAAGCAAAGGGTTATCAAGATATTGGGCAGACACCCATTGTACACCGTACTGTGTTGCACTTGTTGACCTTTGACCTTCTGACATGAAAATCAATAGGGGTTATTTACTACTCATAACCAACCCACATATTAAAAATTTCACTTCAATATATGCACTCACTGCAGAAATAATGCACAAAAACTGAATTATTCGAGATTTTCAAACTTTAAGGGGTGTCAAAAAATTGTTTGATGGTAATCAAATCACTTCTTGACCTAGATTTTCTCATGACGTATCTGTATGTCAAATTTCATTTCAGTAATGCACCCATTGCAGAAATAATGAATGGAAATTGTGAATTTGGAATGAATAAAAAATGACGACTTCTTAAGATATCCCTAAAAAGTACTCATGCATTTGGTTTGTTGATATAAGAAGACAATCTGGAAATATGTTTGTCAAAAGAGGGTCACCTCTTGGACCTTTGTTGCTCTGCCTTGAATGCATATCTAACGGATCTGGCCAAAAACAGCAACACCAAAGGGTACCTTGAGTGCATTTACAGGACACCTTAAGAACCAGCTTTCTGCAAAATCTTTTCATAAGTAAATTTATTGCAATAAAATCAATTGAAATACAAAAAGTTCATGCATTATAATAAGTCTGTCATTAGAAAAATTAAACAAATTATCTTGAAATGTGCCAAAAAAAAAAAAAAGCCAAAAAAGACATTGAAAATTTAATCTTGGATAGGAACCAAAACTATCAACACTTACTAAAACATCCTTTTAGGTCACTCTTATACATTTGTTTTATTGATCTATGCTACTGGTCTGATTAAGTTATTTGTCAAATGAAGGTACCCTCTTGGGCCTACACTGTCCTACCCGTTGACAGCTCTAGCCAAAAAATTGCAACACTGGTAAGGTTGTTCACGGACGAAGATGGACCGATAGACGACTACTCTTCACACAGTATATAATAAACAAATATCTTGAGCCTTTAGCTCAGGTGAATTAGACAATGTTCGGATTTTACAAGATGTTGCCTAATTCTACAATTCCATTTTGTAGAAAGTTGCTTCCTTAAAATTAAATGACAGGATTTGCTCTTGTTTAACGTGCACTATATTTGTTCATTTTGAGTTAAAAGTTGTATAGTGTTTCTGTTTTTGCCATTACCTGGCTATTTTTCTATCTTGTAGGAAACTTGAGTGTAAATGATAAATATCAAAAAGCATTTTAAAATGTCCATAGTTGGGGTGCTGTTTCCAAAATACTCATATGTAAAATTTATGAAAGCATTGGGCACGTTTTCAGATACTTACAAAACGTCCCAGAGGAACACAAAAGTAGAATTATCCGAACGGGACAAATATCCCCTGCGGCAACAAAATTCAAAATAAAACAAAGACCAAGGTAAGGTCACAAGGTCCACAAGAGTATCAGTAAAACTGATGGATGGTCCCCAAACGGCAGTTATACTTAAAATGCAGAAAATTGATGACTTAATTCATATACAAAAAATCAGTAAAACTGAAGGATACTCCAAAAAGCACAACAACAATGAAGGAAGTGAATGACTCAGTATGTAGGAAATTACTGTATTAATCGATGACGATTTCAAATCTCAGTGTATCATATGGATATCTAATTGAGTCAACTGTAGAACAACAAATGATCACAGTATCTTAAACTAAAATGAGTAAGCTTGATCTTGATTAGTTATGAAATAAAACTTTTTATCGTGACCTTAAAGAAATGACCTTAAGTGGCCTTTGTCCAAAAGCCCTTAACTTAAATAATATTTTGGTGAAGTACGATCAAATTCTGATGAAATGTGTAGGAGATTCTGATGAAAGGTGTAGGAGATATAAGTTCTTCATGGTATCTTAAGTCATAGTTAATAAATGACCTTGACCTTTCAGAAATGAACCTGAGTAACCTTTGTCCCAAAGCCCTTAACCTAAATAATATTTTGGTGAAGTATGATAAAATTCTGATGGACAGACACATGGACAAGACAGTGACTATATGCTCCCACAAAATTTTTCGGGGAGCATAAAAATTCTGGTACCAACAGACAGGTCTTGACACAAGGAATACACATGTGTAGTATGAAGGCCCCATCTCTATTGGTTCAAAAGTTATGGCTATATGGTTAAAGTGTTTCAAAAGTAGGTCAGACAGGGTCAAAATTTTTGGTACCTACAGAAAGATCTTGCTACAAAAAAATACACATGTCTAGCACAAAGGTCCTATCTGTTTTTGTTCAAAACGTATGACCAAGGTTAAAGTTTTTTAAAAGTATGTCAAACATCAAGGGGTATAACAAGATGTTTCAGTTTGACCTCCACGTGAAATATGATACAATTCTGATGAATGGTGTATGAGATATGAGACCTCTCCCAATATTTTAGGGATATGTGCTGAATGACCTTGACCTTTCAGAAATGAATTTGAGAGAACTTTGTCTGAAAGTCCCTGTCCCAAGGAAATATGATGAAAATTTGATCACAATTTTAGAGATATGAGCTCAGACAGACATGACGACTATATGCTCCCTTGAAATTTTTCAGGAAACATTAAAGTCTTGAGTCCTGAGAAGAAGCAGTGATCATTCACTTATTGTCAAATAGTATGGACTTATTCACATAAGCTACTAGCTTTTGTGATAAACAAAATCTACAACAAAGATAAGCATTTGTACTGTATATTCAATTCTCATGTTTACAAAAATTTTGAAAAGCATTAGTACTCATACAAATAAAATGTACATGTACAATGACTTGTACCATGTATTGATACAAAACAGACAGAAGATAATTTAATTCTTAAAGTAAATAGAAAAGGTACAGCAACAAGACACCAAGAACATGAAGCATACAATAATACAGAAATCATAATATCGCATAGAAATGATAACAATGAACAAACATTCTATAGTGATGATCCTTGCTCATTCACACCCTTACTGTTCTGTAAAGCAGTTAAAATTCTATATTTAGCTTTGAGATATTTATTAAAAAATTGATGTGAAACGGAAGTGAAACTCTAATGCCCCAGGTGGCACCAAAGTCCAAAAAGTTTTTAGCATGTAGGTCATTGTCAAGGTCAAAAGGTCATCGAATTTGGTGTCAATTGAAAGGGCTTTATTAGTTGAATATGCATGTCAAATATAGAGTCTATATCTCTCACGGTTCAAATGTTATAGCCAAGGTTAAAGTTGACAACAGACAGACTAACAGGGAGGACAAAAACAATATGTCCCCAATCTATCGATCCAGAGGCATAAAAATTTTTAAAATGTGATGTTTATATGAAATTTCAGTAAGCACTACTGGTAAACATCAATGCCTTATTAATAATTCTGATGAACATATGACTGTTGCATATATTACATGTTAAAATGCTTTAAAATAATTACTTTGATGAGTAAGTTGTAACAGTACATGTTATTATTCTGAAAATCGATAATGGTCATGCACAGGAGAAAAAAGCAAAATCAATTTTTAAACTTCACTTCTTTCTTGCATTTCCAAAAATTTTGGGTTCGAAGATCTATAAAATATTAATTTTAACTGCTTTACCTATATTTGTAGAGAAATTTTCCCTTACATACAACATATTGACATGTATACTCCATAACTTTACCTACACTACACATGCGCGGATCCAGAAATTTTTGTCAGAGGGGGTCCAACCAAAAAAGGTAAATTTTTCTCTTAGACGAGAGGGGGAGGGGGGGGGGGGGGAGTTCCAACCCCGAAAATGCCCAAATATTACCTTTTTTTGGTAAAATTTTCGGATTCCAATGGGGGTCCAGACCCCCCTAACCCCCCCTCTGTATCCGCGCATGCTACAAAACAATTTCATTAAAATTACACTTTTTTGTTAGTTAATAACCACTGACCTTGTATATGCAGTTTTTGGTAAATACAATTTGATAAGCGTATATGAAAAAATCTATATAATCTAGTAATGAAAATATTAAGATTAGATATAAGGTAATTATCAAATCATCAGAAAAACTGTGAATTCTTTGATACTAATGAAATCAGTCACACAAAGTTGTCTTTATAATCTGACATACATGTAATAGGTACATGTTATGCATTGTATAGAAAGACCTCATATAAAAGTAGTAAGTACATGTATTCCAATACGACAGTTAATGAAATGGATCACAACAGAATGCTTACATAAATTTAATGCTATTGATAATTCAGAAAGGTTTAAAATATTGAATATTCCACTGTAAAAAGTAAAAATCAGATTTTACATGAACATCTTTCCTGCAGATTTTCCTATGAATTAACTATGGTAGTAATACCTTAATATTTTGTTCGTATGATATATCTAAAATAAGATGAATCTGTGTAACACTAATCTATATTCTTAATGACAGCCATGTCTGGTTTGAAAGTGAAGACCATGGTCACAAAGTCATCACTTTTGTTTCAAGGACTTGGTTAAATATGCATTTCGAACACAAAATATATTTTATTTGCAATCCATATACTTCAAAAGTTGGCTGAAGCACAAGTTGCATACAGACCAAAATCAAAACCTGAATATACCCTTTTGATCCTGGGAGGCTACATAAGAATATATGTAGTAATGTAATTTGAAATTAAAATTTTGTTCCGACAGCTAAATAGATTTTGTTATCAAAAAATTAATATGCACACCCAGTAATCTTTCAATAATACTTTAACTACACTGATACATGGAAATGAGAAAGTATGAACAACTGCATATGAAAAAGATTGAACCAATCTACATAACTCACTTGCCAAGTTCTTAACTACTTGTCCTATTACTTCAATATTCTAATGGGCCACTAATTCAGAAATTGACAAAAAAAAAATGTTTATGCATATTTTTTTCTTAATTTTCTCACATTCATTATATCTGTTATAAATGTCAAATATCACAATCAAGTCAAACACCTGTTAAACAAAAACATATACTGACAAATAACAAGAAGAAATGACTCACAAAATATCAGTGCAACCATTGAAAAACACATAGCAGTGTCAAAGAAATCTAAACATGTTTTATGACAACAAATTGACAGAGGCTTATGGATATTCAAAATGCAGCGTAACTGTTAGCCAATCACAACACATGTATAGTTAATGTTCAAGGACAACACACAGCTAATTTTCATTGTGGTTTCAGCTGGCAAATATGATAAGTAACCAAACAGTCATATGCATTTATGAATTAACATTTCCTCTCAATCACTACCATATTTAATTGCAAAAGAAAAATAACCAAGGCAACATCTACATTCATAATACGCTCATTGCTTAATTTCTGATTGCAAATTTTTCCAAATAGCAAATAAACAATGGGCAATAACACTTGTAGAAAGGGGTCAACTTCATGTGTAAAACCTCAAAGTTAACATGCACACCGAGTTTCACTCAAATCTGCGAACCAAAACTAAAATATTTCTGGGATACTGATCCTGTCAGTATAAGTTTATGAGGTGCAGTTTATCAACAATGTTTGGTGTATGACCTCGAACTTGAGAAACAATAACCAAAATTCTTCTGTCATAAGGAATATGTGTATAAAGTTTGATTTGATGGTCATTTTATATACAAAGTATATCAATATTGTTTAATGTGTGACCTTCATTTTTGACCCCTGACCTTTACAAATAAAAGGCTACATTCTGTCAGCATCAGCAGTATGTGTACCAAGTCTGACAATCCTAACTCAAATGAGCAGGTAACCTTGATCTTTGATTTTGGAAAATAATAGGCACTATCTGTTTGTCAAAAGGAGTATGTGTACCAAGTTAACAGTTAAAGCCCAAATGGTTTTGTCTGTACAATGTTCACAAGCTTTATCAGCTAAGTTTACTTTGTAACCTTGACAGTTGACCCCTGTCCATGAAAAGTTATAGGCATACTCTCAACATCTGTATATAAACCAAGTATGATGTACTAAGTCCATACAGTACAGATTGTATCATAATTTTGGTACAGTGGACCAACAGACTATAAGCCCATAGACAGGTACCACGCCATATCTTAATATGTCCATATACGAAAAGTGTACAAATATAGACAGCAAATGTTTGAACAGTTAATTTGGATGCAATTGGTTTATTTTCTGTTGTTGATGATAGGTTAATAACATTTTTTAAATATTGCACAGGAACTTATCAAGCAATTATTATCTTGATTTTACTGAAGACAGCTGATTGTTAAAGGGTACCAACTTTGCTTTCACCTGCAAAACATAATCATAATGCCAAGTTATCTTACCACTCTTAAAAACTTATAACTTATATACCCTCTAAATGACATCATGAAGAGTAATGAAAAAAAAGAAGAAAAAAAAAAAGGCCCATCGCTCACCAGAGTCATAGAAAACATTGCACATAAGGATACTAGACAACAATGCCCGTTGGCCAGAAGTCTTTAGTTTCTTTAAAATTCTTAAAACATCTAGATTTGCACAGGACCATCTTAATTTAATACCTACCAAGTTTCCTCAAAATCAATCAAAAAGTAGTGAAGAAAAGGTTGGAAATGTGAAAAATCAACACCCCCTTGCTATCTGCAGTCTTAAATAATTCCTCCTTGCAAAAACATTCCTTTAATTAATTCTGGCTAAGATATGGTAATTAAGTGCATCAAAAATCAGCCATAGGGAAAATATTTATGAAATGCTTTTTTGCATTCAAAAGGAAGTCAAAAATGAATAACATATTATTATTGGGACTGGAATCCAAAACAGCAACATTTCTTCACACATGCTTCTATATCACTCTGATGCATTCAGTGTCTCTGTATGCAGCAATTCTGAAAAGGAAGTTTGTCAATGGAGGGTACCATCTAAGACTTACTTTTGGCTATGGTGGCGCCACTTATTGACAGATATGGAAGAGAAAATAACTACACTCGTAGGGGACAGATAGTACTATATTCATATCAATTTTCATTCAGTGGTTCCAGCATAACATTGAAAATGTGAAAAAATCTCCCCCTCCCTTCCTTTTTTGCAATCCTGAAATCCATGAAAACTCCAAAATTAAAATTTTGTCAAAATTCTTTCAAAATAAAACATTCCATTTTCACATTCCAGCTAATATAAGCATTTCAGTGCATCAAAAGTCAACCATTAGGAAAACCATGCTATTTTGCATGAAAATGTTAATGTTCCAAAAATTCAAAAAAAGCGTCAAAAATGATTTATCTGATTTTAACAAAATGTACAAAAGTGAAACATACATCCTTCTAGATCACTCAGATGCCATTAGATTTATTATATACAGTGGTTCTGGAGAAGAAGATTTTAGAAGAGAGGTATCCTCTGAAATCTATTTTTAGCCATGATGGCACCACCTGTTGTGTCAACAGATTTGGATGAAATGAACAGACTGGTAGAGGACCTATAGTACTTAATGTATTCTAAGTTTCCTCAAAATCCTTCGAGCGGATATGAAGAAGTCGAAAATTTTAAAAGTATACAGACAAATGAACTGACAACGGACAAAAGGTGATGAGTAAAACTCTTTTAAGTTTATAACTGCAAGTTTATTTGTATGTAGTCTGAATCATTCCCACGTTTGTATAAGTGCATCTTGTTAGCAGAATCAAACACGTGGATGATTCCGACTACATATATACAAACTGGCAAATGTGGCACAGGTTGGGGTAAAATGTGTTTAGAGCTATCAGACAACAGATTGAGGGTTTCTTGTTTTTATTGCCGATCATTTCCTTAATGTTTATATTTGTTAGATATTTGCTCTATTTGATGCCGGAATGCATAGGATCGTGCCAACCATTCTGTAATCAAAATTGCAAGTTTACACAACGTAAGGAATTGTGGCTTTATCACTCAAATGCAATAGGGCAACGACTTGTGGCCACTGAACTGTCAGCTCAGGTGAGCTAAAAGGAGATGAATGTCAAGCACTCAAATAATTCTGCTGGCAAAACATACAAAAGGCCCTCCCACTCTTTTAGAAAGAATATGACCTTCAAGCAATTTTCATTTGTTACATTCATAATGTCATAAGCTAGTGAATCACTTGTCTGATTAAATATGACAACGTCACAATGAAATATTATATCACTTTGAAGGGTCAATTACTTTAACTTTTGGAAAAATATTCATAGGAAAATCAAATTAAGTACATGTAATTGAAACTGAAATGGTATTAGCACTCAGAGATGTCCATATAAAGTAAGGGTCTTGCATGAAAAGGTGTCCTCTTTTTATCCCCAAAATATGTTAGTTGATGGATAAATTAAGTGGAACACTATGACTAAGATGTAACATTCGAATTAAAAGGAAAAAAATACGTACGAAGTACAATTTGAGATAAGATGCACTTTCTATATATCATTAAATTGCCTCATTTCTTTTTTTAAATGAAACTTGGTCAGAATGTGTTGACATTATAACCAAATCTGTATAAAGATACATACATGTATTCTTTGGTTAACAGGATACATATTTCTAATAAAAAAATTGAGCATAAAAAGTTATGGAATGAAAATAACAGAGAGATGAAAGCATTATGGAATCAAATAACATGCATTACAGATCACATGCACCAGTAAGCATGTTATCATTAATAAAATGTCTGTAATTTATAATATGCAAAGAGCTGATTATATGGATAAAAATGCTCTTGACAAATGTACAAACACAAAATGCACATATACAGGTACATGTACTTATACTGCATTGATATTACATTTATGCTTAATCTAGGATATAAAAGGTCTACTGCCACAGTAGCAAAATATAAAGTTCTCATGCTGAAAGACACTAACTACAATAAATACATATATTAATTGATATATTATTTATACTGTGCCATATTGCATATAAACTCACATGATGTGTCTTACTAATTCATAACATAATTGAAAGTAAGACATCAACATACACCTGCCTTAAACCTGAACTATAAGGACTACATTCATTGTTACCTTACAATCTCTCTATATTCATGCAAACAACAATTACAGGTATATATTTATGTAAATAAGAGTGGTCTCTCAACACTTTAGGCATCTGAATTGAGACTAATGAATGATAAAGCTATTTATGGAGACATTTGCTTCCATGATAAAAAATATATGTTGAGCATGTACATGTATTTCATTTTCATCTGATAAGGTTGTAGTATATCAGTGTACTTGTCATTGATATAGTCTACAAGGTTTTCAGTGAAAATGAAATAGATATCTGTTTTTATATGTGTATCAAATAATAAATCTACTCTGTTTCTGTTTCAGTAGTGTATCTTACTGTTCATATTATGTGTTTTCGAGGTATAGTTGCTGCTTTTTTCTTGTTTCAGTAATAAATTTACTAGTCATTGTTTCAGCTAGATGTTTGATGTCTGTAGAAACTGATTATCAAAATAACTTGTCTCATGACGTCTACATCTACACATCATTTCTAGATTATTGCACAAACACCTAATTACATCCGTGGTTTAACACTTCTTGATAAAATGACAAAAAAGAAAACCCTCCCAAATTTATCAAAACATGATTGCTAACTGAAAAATATTACCGGTATTATAAAATGCATCAAACTATAGAACACTCAGCTCATGTACTAGAAAATAAACTACTACAATGTATTTATGGACAGTATTTTGCTCCAGTTTATTTCCAAAACAAAATATTCTCTTACTAGATCCTCTAAGTCTTCCTCCTCCAAGAAAAGTGTTTTTCATCTTTCCTACACTTTCATAGCCTACTATAAACAAATTACAGTAACAGAAATTGTCTATGGTTACCAAATTATGATAATAGAAATAAATAATTGCTACAAATCACTTTTACATAGCTAGCAAGGAAGGACTGTATTATCAGCTACCTCTTTTACACAATGGCAAATTGAGCTACAATATATAGGTATGTTACAACAAAAAAGCATTGTGTACAATGAACAGATGTGCAGGAGAGGAAAATGTGACAAATATGGCACAAAATATCAGATGAGGTCTAGAGACGAGTTTGTTCTGTCTCTACAGCTATGTTCTGCTGTTCCTTAGCTAGGACAGGGATAGGAGGTTGTGGTCTTACAGGTTTGTTGCCACTAGTTTGAGTCTGCGTGCGATTAGTATCAGTAAGCTGTTCAGCTGAAGCTGGAGGAGTCATGCTAGAAGTTAGTACAGATGTCCCCTGAGAGTCATGTGACTGAGAGGAGAGTCTACCTTGTTCAGTATCAGAGCTTTGAGATTTAGATGCAAGATCAGGATTCATTGGTGCATTAAAGTGACTTGCACTACCTGCTGATGCAGATCGTTGATGGCTTGGTACGGCAGGAGGTGGGATTTTTGGTCTTTCTGGGGGAGGGACTGTGGGTCGATCTGAGTGAGAGTGCCTGTCAGATATGGTGGAAGCTCGCTGTGTTGTAGTACTTCCTGGTTTGTCTGGTACAGATGGTTTATCTGTGGGGGACCGAGGTTTTTGGTCCACGTTCTCATGCTCCTGGGTTGGGGTAACAGTATTCCTAGGCCATGTTTGTGCCTGATTGAAGTGCTGTTTGTTAAAAGAGGCTGTGACTGCAATAGAGTATGGCCTATCTGGCAAATGTGCAGGTCTTTCTGGAGGAGGTGGGGCTGGTTTTCTCGGTACTCTCTTTTGGACTTTGGTTGACTCAGTGTCCTCACTAAATAGAGAAAATTCAAACAATGATACTCTTTAAAGCTGTGTACAAATATATCAGTACACAATGTTATAGGAATCAGATCTATTCAGAGAATCTCTATGAAAGAAAAATGCTTTTGTGATGCATACACTAGGAGAAATTAATGTCTCTTTCAACTTCCTTAAATGAAAACAGGAGAAGATAATACATAGTTTATTCAATGTACATAATTTCTGTAACTGAGACTCATTTATGTTAGAACTTATAACATTCTATTGCAAAACTAGCCATTATATAAACTGCTGCATGTACTTACTCTTCAGCTAAAGGTGCCAAATTTCCAGACCCATTTGAAACAGCTGTGGTCAAATTAGTGACCGAAGAGTTTGGAGAGGTCCCTACACTAGTTCGATTTGATTTTGAACCTGGTTCACTCTGAACTTCAACTTCTAGTCCAGAGTCAGCAACATCTAGGTTACTTGACTTCAGTTCTAGTGATTCTAAACTCCTAAACTCTACCTCTACAAATATAAATCAAAAGTGCACTAAAAATTTCAAAAAGAAAAATGGGCAGTGAATACTACTAATTCAATTTTGAAAAATAACCCATCATTATATCATTTAGAATAAACAGACTTTCATGTAGAAATGACATATCTTAAATAATAATATTAAAACAAAGGATTAACACTCTAAAATCAAGATTTGTCTTGGATCTAGAAGTTCTTTATAAAAGTACTGGATAATTGGAGGATTTGTTGAAACTACATTGTGTATTCCATATAAGGCTATAACTTTAAATAATTCTACAGTTTGTTTATTATAAAATCAATACATGGATAAATGTAGGATTATATAATAGGATAGGTGTACAAGTTATAGAACAGAAAGACAATACCCACTGTCTATTTAAAACTAAAAATAGGAAAATACTGCAAACTGAAAGAAATCTATCTGAAAACAAAAGGAAACTGCCAAGGGAATATGCACAGCAAGGATAAACAACACAAACTAGTGGAAACTGCAACATAAAATATAATTCAAGCTTAACTCAACCAAGTGGCCTACAAAATGTATTCTGATAGCTGAACATGATAAAAATACATCATATGTAAGGTTGTGGCTTGAAGACTACATGTGGACAAAATATACAATGTAATTAAATCACATATTAAGAATGTCTCTATCTAATTATCTTGATATACATATACCAATTTGTCTTACATTATCAAAACTTAATTGGTTTTAAGATTTAATATGATTTATTATATTTTTTCCCCTTTCTGAATGTCAATAAAATATGGATTTAGGATAAACTTGTTAACAATGATGTGAAATTTGTGTGTATAGCCCAATGCAGTCTATTATGAAATCCACTGAGCAGTCAGTTTATCAAAAATATATACTAAATATATACTATTAGATAACATCATTACTATCAGATACAGCATCATTAGCGAGTATTACACTAAACATTATGTTAGAATAAAACGCGAGTTCCCCTCTTTCACCAAATAAAGAAAACTTCTGTTTATTTAATTATCATTATTTTTTTTCTGTTTGTTCACTGATGGTTAGAACGTAAGGATAATCATGGAAATATGCTGAGTAAGAAAATTTTACAATTACATGGCTCTAAACTGTAGTGATTATACAGAGTATTTCATTTAAAGAGAAAGATTTAAGTCTTCTATTAATATGTATAATATATATCTCTTTGACATCAACCCATCTTCACCATGTCATGTGTGATCACTTCCCTCAAACAAACCCTGGAGTCTAAAGTCACTATTGAAAAGCTGTGCCAGTGATTTCATATTTGATTGGTAGAAACCACATGAACCTAATCAGGAAACAGTTCTCAGTTTTCAACTCGTTAATAAGTACATGTTACATTTCCCTATGGGAAGAATTAATTAAAAAATACTAAATAAATATTTTGAAATCTGAACAGAGCAATTACGTGTGGTAAAGTATATATTATTTGATAATGACTTTTGTTTTGTTCTGGTTTGTGTAAGGGATGAAATCACAAAGCCTTGACATTGTAAAGATATCAACATCATTCTAGATATGATATACATGTATACAATTTGCAGATAAAAATGCCTTGCATGGTAAGTCACAAAAAGATATCGATGGACTGGCAGACATACCTACAAGACCCTGAATCTTAATGATCCCTTTCATTAGTGAAAACCTTTGCTTATATGTATGTATCAAGAAAAGCCCTTTTTGTATTTGGTTTATTCTTCTTTAAATTCAAAAGTCAGTGCTGTAATTGCTTCTTGATAAAACATAAATAGCAAATCAAAGGAACAATGTACTGAAAATTAAATTCATGCTATTATTTTATAGGAGTTAACGTGCATAAAGATTTAATGAAAATGAATTGAAAATGAAACAGATGCCAAACCATGGTATAGTTTTCCAATGGTTTTCAATACAAACATAAAACCAGGAGGAGTTTATAAGAGAGATAACCTGAATGAATATCTTTTTTTTCCATGACACAATATAATAACGGGATATTTTAGGTATTTACAGATACCTGTATTGAACAATGCCTTTGAAAGATTTTAACAAGCAATTTTTTGTATAAATTGAAAAAAAAAACACCATTAGAAAATAAACATGCTTTTAAGGAAAGCAATATTATTAAAGGCAGCATATAATGTCAACTGAAGGTTGCATAAATATAGTGTCATTGAGGGGAGGGGCTGACCTTGACTGACACATCTTCTGTGATTTCCTATTTGGCCACTGCCTCCAATGTTTCTTTTTCCATGTGACTTGTGTTGTATATGACCATCCATTAATGCTCTAACTTTTGACCGGTAATCATTAACATTGCCATTACCAAGTGAGTGCAATGCAAACATAGTATTGTACACATCAGAGTGAACTCCCTTTGCAGCTACAGGTGGTGGAACAGAGCTCGCTCTGTGTGACGGAGTGGTAGAGGTTACATCATTAGCACTATACATAGAGTTAGTAGAAGAGTTACGACTACATGGATTATAAGTGAGTGCACCACGCCCTATATGACTAGTATTAATTTCTTTCAGAGATTCACCTTCAGAACCAAGCTTCCCAGAGTCTACATGAGAGGGAATAAAGGTTGTTGCATTCTCTTGAGATGGCCCCTTAAAGCCATCTCCTTCAGTGCTTCCTTCTATAGACATGCGTTCATCAGAGCTAGAGTCTGTGATGGCTACAGCCCCTACAGTAGTATATACTGTTCCACATGCTTTGCCCACATGTCCCTGCCTCTTGCCTTGGGGCATGGGCAAAACAGTAGCAGTGACAGGGGCACTAGAAGAAACAATTTCTTTGGCACCAGGGGATTTAGGAGGAGCTGTTCCTCTATTGGTCTGATGAAAATCTAAGGCTGTTTGAAAATGGCAAGAAAAGTGAACTATTATATTATTATTTTAAAGAAAAGTGTTACAAGGATTAATGAATATAATGTTAATTCAGTTAATATTAGGATTTAATGCTGTTTCTATTCCTCATCCTCAAAAGTTTCACTGATAGAATCTGTAAATTTTAAGCTCTTTTAATCACAAATACAAGCCACTTTAAGCTTAGATTTCCTTTATTAGCTTAGGAGTATTCTGTTCAGTTTAAGAAAATTTGATTATCAATCAAAGATTTTATTTTATTTCTTTATCATCAGTCTATCTGTTAAAAAGAAGTTGTTGCAATTCTTGATGACATAAAAAAGCGGAAAAGTTGCATGAAACATGCAATATGCCGAGTTGCAAAACGTTTTCTTACCCTAGATTTTATACTTGACCTCTGACCTTTCGATCCCAAAATCAATGGGCCACTTCCTCAGCTCAAGGGGAGTATGTGTGTAAAGTTTAATAACAATAGATGGAATGTACAATTATTGCCTCGAAACCATTTTCACTCTTATGACCTTGACCTTTCAATCCCACAAAAAAAAGGGCACATCCTTAGCTCATGAGGAGTATGTGTATGAAGTTTCATTACTATACCTAAATAGTTGTACAGTCACGAAAAAAATTGTTGACACCTGTCCCATATCAAATTAAGAGCCGAGTTCTGCAACTTGGATAAAAATTGTAAACTAGAAGATAATTGTTTCTTTTAAGTCATGACAATGCTTTAAAAAACAAATGCTGCATCAAATTCTATCCTAAAACTGACGATCAGACAGATCAAACATAATTGGTGCACTCTTTATCTGCAAAAGAAATAATACAGCAAGCCCTTTGGAAGTTGCATTTCTCTGAAAGAAGATACATATCTATGTCTGAAAAAGACAATGAAAGATCTTTTTGATTATCAATACATACAACAGAATATGAAGCTTTGAATTTATACATCAGAAAAATCTAAAAGGTGTGCATTCACAAATGTTTTACTCTTAATTCATTTTTTCATAGCAGTAAACATTATCAGTGTAGTACATCTACACGTATATATGTGCAATTAATAATCTGTCAACAAACACTGCCAGACTGATATGGGATGTTTTCCAGAAAAACTACACATAGTACAGAAATTTCCATCACTATGTTCTAAAATAATCATAAATTCTTGTCTCTGTAAACTTTATGAACTCATGAAATTTTACATTTGACCAATTTTTGTTATGCATTTGTAAACACACTCCTTTAATTAACAATGATACAAAAGAGGCATTCATATGATGTGGAAAGAACACATACTATATCTGCTGTAGACAGGGAATATATCTTATAGCTACAATCTGCAAATAAGAAGCTAATTAGCGGTTGAAAGATGCATGAGAAGTGAGTGAAAGTCGAGGACTAGAGAGACGGCGGTGACCATGGTAACTGTCCTCTGCTTGAAATGTGAGGAAGAATTGGAAAGTAGAATCTGTAAAATATGAACATACACAATCTAAAGTGTTTTGCTCCATGAACAAGAGTATTATGGTACTTAACGTATCTGTTAATTTAATACTGGTGGGACATATCAAGGATATACATATTATTACAAGGTTGTGTTGGAGATGTTAGTTTATCCACTATATACCCAATGGATCTGTTGTGTGAAGTTGTACATCATATATATGGTGAATGTATTACCATTTTACCTCTGGAACAAATTCATATTTCACCAATGACTTTAATTTAAGTTGCAATTAAAACATACACTTTTTCTCTTTTCAGCATGATATCAAACCGTATAGAAGATACCTAATTGCAAAGGCAATTTGTGATTAAAATCTACAATACTCAAGACAGAGAAGGAAAGAGATATTTTCTTATTGCTTATTTTACTACATGACCTATATCTTACACTAAAACATCTAAAAGTCCTAACTGCTAAACCCAAAATGATCATAATGAAATAGCTGACATCAAAAGAAAATCACAAATAGCTCCAGAGAGGAAATGGTGTCATGCATGACCTGCCCTGTACATTGTTGGTGTTTCAGCAAGAGCTTACCTTCTGGGAAAAACCAGTCAGCATGTATGATGATTAGCTCTATCAAATTACTAATTGTACCACTTGTCACCATGTTGGGGCTGAAAATTAATGAAGATATCTTATAACATAAAATTCTGACAAATTTTGTGCCATAACACAGTAAATGTATTGTACATATCAATTTCTTTATACTTTATATAGATATACTTTTGTAAGAGCAATAGGCAAACAAGAGTTGTCAGAAGATAACATAGCTTGTTGGTGCTGGTCATTATCTTTTCATAGACATTTAAAACAAAGTAAGTCAAAGTAAGTCAAAGTTCAAGATCAAAGTCACGAGGCCAAAAGAGATGGCACCACATGAAAGCTTTAGTCATAAGGAATCTACACATGATATATCAAAGCCCTATGTCTAACGGTTAAAAACTCAGTATAATTTTTATCTAAAAGTAAGTCAAAGTCCAAGGGCAAGGTCATGGGGTCAAACATAGGCAACAAAAGTTATGGTCATAAGGAATCTACATATAAAACATCGAAGTCCTTTCTCTTATGCTTAAAAAGATATTTATATGTATATCCCAGTTTAAAGTTGTTTTTAAAAGTTAAAGTGCAAAGTCAAGGTCACGAGGTAAAAACATGTTAACATATGAAAGTTCTGGTCATAAGGAATCTACTTGTGAAATACATGTATCAAACTCCTATGCCTAACTGTTCAAAAGATATAGCCCAGGTTAATGCTTTGAAAAGTTAGTCAAAAATCAAGATTAAGATCACGACATCAAGTGATGGCACCAAATGAAACACCTGGTCATGAGGAATCTACATGTCAAATATCAGAGTCCTATCTTCAATGGTTCAAAAGATACAGCCCAGGTTTTTGAAAAGTAAGTCAAAGTCCAAGGTCTAGGTCATGTCAAAAGTGATGGCACTGAATGAAAGCTCTGGTCAAATGAAATCTACTTATCAAATATCTTCCTATCTTTTATGGTTCAAAAGCCATAGCTTTTTCGGATGGCAGATGGGGGACATTTGTCCAAGCAAGCTAGATTTATCTTTTTTTCATCTTACAGTTTTAAAAATATAGTCAGAATGTATTTCTATTTCTCCTAATGGGACAAATACCTCCGGTGGCAACAAAGCTGTACAACAAAATTTTTGATTATATGCTAACACAGACCATGAAGAGTGATTGCTTGATTGATTTTTGTTTTATGTTGCACCACGAATATTTCATGTATATGGTGATGGCATCTGCCTGATGCGATGCATACAAATTTTGACCTTTGCAATGGACACACATGAAGCAGTGAGGGATCTTTAACATGCCATGCATACCACGATCCGTGGCCTCAGTTTTTTACTGTCTCATCTGAAAGACAGGACACTGGCATGACCAAAGCGGGACTCCAACCCCAGCCTCCTGATCAGGAGGTGAGCGCGATTACTACTAGGCCACGCCAGCTTCAGACCATGAAGATATGACCATGGATCAAGGATAAAATTGGAACATCCTATCATGCATGTGAAGTACCACAAGTCTAGGATTACCCTAATTACCCTGTGTAATCAATGTTTTTATAAAACTTTATAAGAATAATGAATACTTTTAATTCATCAAAAATAATTATCTTTGTTTAAGTATTTTTGTCTTTAGTTTAATAATTCATGCCCTGAACAGTCCCATCTAAGCTAAAATGTGATAATAACTTAGTTTTCATTTAGCAATTACAAGGGGATGATACTCATGACATCCTTCTTCGGACAAATTTTCATCAAAATCAATTGAGCAGTTCTGGAGGAGATGCAATGTGAAGATGATATTAACATGATGTTGAAAATTCTATGTCGAAAGACTCATAATTCCTCTCTTGAATATTGGATAGCATCCTCTTTCCTTCATGCATATTTACATATTAAGATTTTTGTACAAACATTCATTGAAGTCTATTGATAGGTTCTGGAGGAGTTGTGATGACAAAGTCATATTGAAAAATTCCAATCCTAAGGCCCATAATTCCCTCTTTCCTTCTTGCACATTTTCATATTGTGGTCCATTTTTGTATAAGGTTTCACTGAAATCCATTTAATGGTTCTGAAGGAGTTTGTGCCTACATAAAGACAGGGATGTACCAACAGAGATACAGAAAGAGTGATTCCAGGGGGTATAATAATTAAATGTACAATTATAGTTATATCTTTTCATTTAATTCTGTTATAAAGTAAGTTATTTATTCCCTATGGCAACTTCATGTTCATTTTCATTTTTATTACCATAAAAATTCAAGAGATAGTTTTAAGACGACAGTTAAATCAAAGAGATTAGTTAACCTATGAGAAATAAGCAGTGTTTCTGAAACACAAATGCCCCCGGCAGCACCGAAGTCCAAAACGTTATTTTTAGCATGAAGGTCATTGTCAAGGTCAAATGGTCATCAACCTTGTTGTCATTGGAAAGGGCTTCATCAGTTGAGTATGCATATCAAAAATGAAGTCTCTAACCCTCACGGTTCAAAAGTTATAGCCAAGGTTAAGTTTGACAACAGACAGACAAACAAACAGACAGGACAAAACAATATGCCCCTGATCTATTGATCCGGGGGCATGAAAATTGAACTGGAATGACAAACAATATCTGACAAAACATAGTTGTGATTGTTAAAATGAAAACAGAGTAGATAACTTACCCATTATCGTCTTCTGACCACAGTAGATTTGGCCCTATCACAATGGATATATTGCTTGGAGTCATCTTATTTTCACTTGATTTTGCACTCAGCTTTGATAAGAATTTGATTAAATACCTATAACAGATGTATTGAAAACTTTTATAATTTTAGTGCAAGAATAAAATAAAAGTTTGAGATTTACTTGTGTTACCATGAGTTATTGTGGGCCGGCACTAGCCGGCCCATCCTTTGATATAGGTTTGGAAAAGTTGCATGCGTTTCTGCGGTACTGCAAGGCCCCGCCCCCAGGATTTTACACCAATGATAAAATTAGGATTATATTCACTGCGGAGAGAGCATGTGTCACATCGCTGACCCAGTTTGATAGATTTATGTAAGAGTAGTATCTTCGAGACTTTCGCTGATTTAAGTATAAAATTTGTTGGAATATTTTCTGGGAATGAGTGTTACCTTACAATTTTTTAATATTTGACGCGCTTTCTTCATAAGCAAACTTATTATTCGGTTGCCTAAGTGACTTTCGGTTAATAATAGCCAATCGGAACATCATCGCTAATTTTTACAAAAAAATAATATCTTATTTGTGTACGGAAATGGACGAGTTGTTACGATTGTATGATAGTGTGATGCAAGTTCTGAATTCAGAATGCTGCGCTAAGGAGGACTAACATAACCAATTATATTTTACAATTGTTTATTGTGGTAAGACAATTTTGAAACCTTAATTATTGTTTATAAATTAAAACTTAAGAATAGTAAGATTACCAGCAAGGCCACACTATTACCACAAGTTTAACCAGTAAAGGTAAGCCGGCATGGCCTAGTGGTATCGCGTCGGACTCCTGATCGGGAGGCCGGGGTTCGAGTCCCGCTCTGGTCATGCCGGTGTCATGTCTTTCGGATGAGACAGTAAAAACCGAGGCCCCGTGTCGTGGTATGCATGGCACGTTAAAGATCCCTCACTGCTTCGGGTGGGTCCGTTGCAAAGGTCAAAATTTGTATGCCCCGCATCAGGCAGATGCCGTCACCATATACGTGAAATATTCGTGGTGTTACGTAAAACAAAAATCAATCAAAACCAGTAAAGGTTTGTTACCCCAGCAAACAGCCAGTTGCTTATAGATTGGTTAAGTTTTGTTGTTGAAAATAAATAGTAGATTGATTAATTATTGTTTCACGTCACTCCACGATTATTTCAGGAGATAACGGACCCTCCTTAAGAAGTGGAGGATCTTTTACGTGCCACGCCTACCGTGACACAGGACCTCGGTTTCACCGATGTGCACACGGCGGAAGTCGAACCCGGGACCTTTCGGTCACTTTATTCACTGAGACCATCGGCTTAAAACAAATGGTAGATAATATGGCTAGTAATTTTAAAAGTACATTTCCATACTAAATGCAGGCTAATCCGTCCGTCTAATAAACTAGCTATTGCCTTATGTACTTAATGGGCTGAATGAACCAATTTTATAAACTATTATAGCTGAAAAGGAAGTGATACTAGAAACTTTAAAACATTATTTTGGTTTGTTTTTTTTAAATTCTTTGCAGTTTTATTATCATTCCATTCCGGCCCACACTTTGGTGCTTGCACCAAATTGTTTCTTGTTGTCAATTTTATACATGTATGTATCTTTGAATATGTTTTAAGCTTTGTCATGAATGACCTTATATTGACTGATTGATTATTGTTTTATGTCACTCCATGATTATTTCATGTATTTGGTGACGAAATCTTCCTGATGCAATGCATACAAATTTAGACCTTTGCAACGGATCCATCCGAAGCAGTGAGGAATCTTTTATGTGCCATGCCTACCGTGACATGGGACCTCAGTTTTTACTGTCTCATCCGAAAGACAGAACACCGGTGTGCCTAGGACGAGAGTCGACCCTGGGACCTCTTGATCAAAAGCCCAGCACCTTATCCACTAAGCCACACCAGCTTGAATCACCTTATAAAGGACAATGCCAACTCTGCAAAAACATTTCACTAAAATAAATCATCAAGAAAATTTCTCTTAAGATGAGTGGCCTTGACCTTGGATGCATGACCGAGAGTGAAGGTCAAAACACACCATCTTTTCTATCAAGAATTAAGTTATTCAAATAAATCATAGAAATTATGGGACAGACAAAGCAGTATTGATGGACAGACAGACAGTTGAACTTCATTGTAACATGAGAGTAAAATACAAAAAGCAGTAAATCCATCGCAGAGTTGACAATAATGCCAATTAATACATAATAAGTACATGTACCTCTAAATCTAAAATAAATATTCATACATACCTAAAATTATTGTAATTGATTTCTGGTAATGTCCTAAGTGCAGACCACAAAAACTGTAATTTTTGATCTTGAGGTCTAAAATACATGAATAAAATATAATATCTATTTTTCTATGTATATGAAATAGGAAGATTCTGCAAATTACAAAAATATTTTATATAAATGTTACAAAAATATTATTTTTAAATAAGAAAAAGTCAAAAGAATATTTCTTTCATCATGATATTAATCATACACTAAATGTTATGCACAAACAATGATATCCAAGTACTTACAACTGTGCAGCTTTCAGAAATTCAGGATAAAGATCAGTAGTCAGCAAAGGATCTGGTAATTCTCGTAAATACTGTTTTAAAGCACCTGCAGTAAGTTTTTTCATTATTTACATGTGGCAGAAAAATTTTGTAATTAACTATTAGTAACTTTTAAAGATAATACAAACTTCTCAGAATGTAAACTGGAGAGATAAATGTAAATGTGCAAATGTACTATGTATATATGATGTTTTGTACTTTCACTTCTGTTTGATAAGGACATTGTTGAAACATGAACAGATATTCTTTACTTTTCCTTTTAGTGTAGAAGCCAAGGTCTTACCTGCTACAGAATGAAGATCTTGTATATATTCTTCCATGTCTATGACATTGGCATCAAAAGAATTCTAAAATCATAGAAAATTATTTAAGTAGGACTTCAAACAATGCCTTGCCACCAAAAAACCCAGATGTGTTTGCGAAACACATGCCCCTGGCGACAACAAAGTCCAATAAGGCAAATTTTGCAATGTCCTATATCTTGATTAGACCCCATCCCACTGGAAAATGCAGATGTAATATGAAAGCTCTACTTCTTATGATTTAAGAGTTATAATAAATGTAAAAGTTTTTGAAATGTAGGTAAAAGGTCATGAGGTAAAAAACTACTGCAGTGACAGAAAGGTCTTGTCGCAAGAAATACACGTGTGAAATACGAAAGCCCTATCTCTTATGAATCAAAAGTTATGACCAATGTAAAATTTTTGAAAATGTAGGTAAAAGGTCATGGTAAAGGTCACAAGGTGTAATTTAAAAATGCTTTATTAGTGAAGTATGCATACCAAATATAAAGTCTCTACCTTTTACAGTTCAAAAGTTACGGTGAAGGTTATAGTTGACACAAGACAAACGAGCAGATCTGGGGGCATAAAATATTTGGCACGAGGTAAGAGAAAAATGTTCTTAAGATGGCTTAGTATTTTTAAATGGAAATAATTTTCCCTGCTGTTCAATGAATGTAAAACACTAAGCAAAATAGCTCTTAGACAAAAATTCATGTTGCTGCATTTTGTCCAAGATTGTACATTTTTTGACAACTGTTTAGAAGACTCTGGTGCAAATGTAGAGAAAATACAGAGGCTACTTAGCACTCATAGATTCCAATGTTAATACTGACACATGAATAAGTTATGATTTATTGCAAAAACTAAAATAATTGTTAAGTCTGCATCTACATTTACTCTATGTCTGAGTACACAACCATAGAATAAAACTTGGTCCAGGATTTTCAACTAGTCTCTGTATTGAAACATTTTGCTTTATTGAAAATTCCTGTGAATAAAATGTTTAATCTAATTATGAACTAAAAATTCCTTGTTTGAAAGACTTGCCTTCAACTTTTTAACTTTGGAGGCCATTCCAGCAATTCTAAACAATCCCTGAAAAGAAAAAAGATATAAACACACAAGGTATTTGCACGATATGCAAAGGATTGTATGAATTCAATATCACATTTTCACAAGTAGACTAAAATTTAAAGCATTTGATCTCATATGTATGTAAATTGTACCTCTTCCTCCAATCCACCTTCTATCAAAGTACAGACACAGGCCTCTATCACAAGTGCTATATCACGTCCTGTTACCCTCAAATGCTCAACTAACGGTACGCCATACACAGGCTTGTGAGGGTTACATTCTGTTGAATGATTAAAATTATGTGAATAAACTTTAAATACATTTAAGTTATAATACAGAATAAGAATCAAAGAGTGTGAAGTATACACTACCCTTGGCATTAATAATATATATATTGGGTTCAATTGTTCAATACTTTAAAGTGCTATTAGAATGCTGGGGTATTTTGCATTTTCTTGAAATCCTAATTGAATTAATATAAAATCCATAAAAATTACTGCTTCTTGTACTTCAGTATATCTCTGAGAGATATCTAAAAATATCCATTTGCCTAATTTTATGTGAACACCCGAATAATTTAAAGGCTTCCTGTGCAACTTTTTGTACAACTTTTAACATCATTTTACTGTGACATCACAATGCAAACATTAACGTCATAATTAAAACCCAAGGAAAAGTATCATTCTGACGTCACATATTACAGAAATTAACAACTGAAAAAATAGGGCACCGCTAACGGGTGTATGATACACCCGCATCATGTATAAATGTGGTCTACAAGCCACATCCTTTCATATGACACCATCAAAAGTTTTGTTCCCTCTTTAGTTAAAGAGGAGAAGCCCGGATAAGCTTTTCTGACCCCGCCCATTTTCCCCCACCCAAACAGCCTGACCCCAACTTTGAAACCCACATGCACAACTACAAGCCACATCCTTTCATATGACACCATCAAAAGTTTTGTTCCCTCTTTAGTTAAGGAGAAAAATCCCAGACAAGCTTTTCTGACCCCGCCCATTTTCCCCCATCCCAAGGGCTCTGACCCCAACTTTGAAACCCACATGTACAACTACAAGCCACACTCTTTCATATGACACCATCAAAAGTGTTGTTCCCCCGGAAAAAGATGAATGGACGGACGGACAGACGACAGCAGTATAGCATAATACGCCCACATTTTTAAATACGGGTGTATAAAAATCCATCTAGCTGTTTATCGATTATTGTATGTATCTTGTGATCAGAGTCATGCAGCAGTGTAATTTTGTGTCAGGGACTTGTGTATGTAGATACGCACATTGTATAAAAAAATTCCTAGAACATTCTCATAGCACTTTAACCACATGCTACTAAGAGTAACAGAGGTTATAGTTTAGTAGACAATAAGTTCAATTTCTATAGCTATTATATCAGTATCTAAACTACATTTATGTTCTCATAACAAAAGCTACAAATCAGTATACAGACCACTAATAAAAGTCTTTCCATTTCAATGAAATAGTAAAATGTAATTTGACCACTGGTAAAAGTTTTGAACATATGCTGCCCCTGGTAGCTCATATTTTTTTTTACACATTCACATAAAAATTTCCTTGTTGATGAAAATGTTCAACACTTGACATACATGTAAATGTTCTCATTTTTCTCACTGCTAATCTTATGCCAAAGGGAATTAACAATTTATAGCAAAAGGGATTTAATTGGTGGGATGAAGGTCTTGTGGCTTCTCACTTCTCATGAACATATCAATGTATGTAAATGGTAAACAACATATCAATGTATGTAAATGGTAAACAACATATCAATGTATGTAAATAGTAAACAGTCTGCCATTAAATGGATGAACATCATTGGTGCTCACCAAGTGACATTTCATTTGTAATCACTGTGCTAACAAATAAATCATTTTTTGACCCTATGGCTTCATTTCTTTTCCATGTGTGAATTTTAGAACAATCTTAATATTGGGTTTTTGAGTTTCAGTGCGTGTTTCACATTGAAATGTATAGAAATGTTGTCAAACCTGTATGATTACTTAGTTTCCAAGGGTTTTTCAAGTTATTGAAATCTGAGTAATCGAAGTTTGACAGTATCATAAAATATGCAAAAAAAGAGTTAAATTCAGAATATAATATCTATATGACATGATATCCCCTTAGCAGAGATATAAAATTTTGACTTTGCATTGTAGAACATACCTAAGGCTTCATTCATTTTTGGTATTACTTTTTCTATTTCTTCCAAAGCTTTTCTATGATATTCTTTTTGAACTTTTAAAAGCTGAAAAACAATATTGCCATCTTTACTTTTAAATGATAATATCACATGTTACTTCAAACCCACAATATTACAGTTCACAAATCAATCTTTTAATCAACAAACATTTATATAGAAATTAGATTTATTAAGTCTCAAAGTTCTAATCAATCTTCATCACATACATTATGTTCAATAATTAACCCATAGCTTTCGCTAAACATTTATTGAAATTCATGACATTACAATATATTTTCAATGTTCGTCCGAGGCATGATCAAGTGTAAAGTATTTAAGAAATGAATCCTATATTTTTTTGGTTGATTGAGGTATCAACCTAAAATTTGGACGGAAAACTGCATCAGTGCGCGAAGCGCATTGATGCAAAAGTTTTCCGTCCAAATTTTAGGTTGATACCTCAATCAACCAAAAAAATATAGGGATTCATTTCTTATCATTTTATTTAGCTTTTATATGAAAACAAAAATTAAATAAGTGTCCAAGAAACATAATTTATTATGGCACTACATTACTTTTTTTTTTTTTTTTTATCTCTGATACATGTGGGGGGCAGGCGTGGTGTAGTGGTTAAGCGCTTGGCTTGCGGCGCCGACGATCCGGGTTCGATTCCCGGGCTGCGCCACTATGTTTAAGAGGTTGGTAACCTCCTGCTTCCATGTCGCGATATAACTGAAATATTGTTGAAAGCGACGTAAAACACCAATCAACCAACCAACCAACCTGATACATGTGACGTGATCGCGCAGTAATACAATAACAGGGTAAACAACATTTTGAAGTCGATAATGGCGGCTAACACGAAATTCGAAAATTTGATCCTAGTGTCTATTGAAAAGATTAGAAGTGAAAAAGAATGAACAATTATTAAAAACACAACTTAATGAAACATGCATATGAGGATGATAATCTGCTACCTAAGGTATTTATATTTTAAATGGTATCAGTATCATTAGAAATGCAATGTATATTGACTGGTGCACGTGCGTGTCACAAGCCTGACAAGGTGGAAAGTGTAGGCTCAAGGACTTGGATCGGAGGCAGCACCTGCTCTGGTGCCCGTTCTGTATGCCCAGTCGGGTATGATACCGTAGAAATTTTAGTTATCAACGTCCACTGTCAAACGATCGGCTAGTAGCAGACGAGTACTGTTTTTATTTTGTACTTGACTGCATGTATTTCTAAACAGCACTGTATTGTAGCTTAATTGATAGACCTGGTCTAGTTATATTTTACATTTTTATTGAATAAGAGTAAGAAATTATATTTTATATTTAATAGTTTCTGAAGTGAAGTGCGATTTCTTTTGTGCTTTGCATTCATAATATATAACGAAACAATTTTATGCAATCGATTAACAACACGGGAATCACGGTTCTATAAATAGATCGGGGTTTCGCATTCCAGAGGAAAGTAGCGCCGGCAATTGTGACATATCTGCACTCAAAATTTTGTTCATGCAGAAATGAACTAAATTTTTTAACCAATCAGATTCGCCGCAAAACCATGAACACAAAGAAAATTAAATGATTCTGATATCATCCGAGTTAAAAATTTATTTAACATAAATAGAAGGGTCAATTATATTTAAAAGAAAACAATTCATTAATAAATAATCAACTGAATCTAATACAATATTATGAAAAGTACTTTGTTACTTGCAAAAGCAATTCTAATAGATGGACAAACAGTCGATGGATAAATTGACCCTTAATTGCCACTGTGCTTCACAGGCAGCCTAAACATTATTCTTTCCAAACCAATATATAATTTTACTCATGATAGAGCTATTACCTCTAATAATTTGTTACTATGATCTGCTTCTTTTGCAACAAAATTAAACATTTCTGTAGCAAGGTTGTCCTGAAATATAACATAACACCAAGTTGAAAAGGGTTTTAATCAGAAAAGGGAATAATTTTGATGCATTAAAAAGATACAGTATTCACTCATGTATAATGTACACTTATTTTCAAAATTTTTACCACAGATTTTGTAGATGTGCTTTGTAATTTCCCTTTTTTCATGAATAATGATTACAGCTAGTTTCATCATTGATACATGTGTAAAATATTACCAGGAAATAGTGTTAAATGTTGTATCTCACTCAAATTTAAACCATGTTTTATTTTATCCCCTTAATTGTTGATAATATACCAAGCAAACTACACTTGGTTAACCAAAGCATCTCATTAGACTTGCATTCATTATGTCATGTTTGTCCACTGACACTGGCTACCAAAGTTCATTTCCGTGCATATCCAAACTATCATGATCACCTCGGTAAAAGACCAACACAGCATTTAATCAGCTGATCTCACGTTTACACCTACTGGCTAACTTTACATTGATTTTTATCCTGTGCATCATACATTGTGTGTAAGCATTTTTCACATTTTCTTCTAGCTTTTAGGTGGAAGCATTTACTGGTACAGATGCACATTATACATGAGTGGATACCGTAATAAAGAATTTTTATAAATCAGATTTAAGTAAACATGTGATAATGCAGTTAAATTTGACAGATCAAATATGTTCATTTTCTATTCACACTTAATTACTTCTTATGGAGATACTGACCCTAGCCATGTACATTCTGTTACAAGTCTCCTCATATTCCTCTTTCACTTGGTCAGCTTTGGCCGATTTTGATGCTAAGTTTGCTCCATGGACCTGAGTCTGCTTTACAGCCTCATTCATTCTAAATCAACACAATGACAATGAACTCTCAGAATTTGTGATTGACAATTCAGAAACTTTAATACATATTCTCATCAAAAGTCCCTATACATAGGCGTACTTTCACTTGAACAAGTGTGTATCAAAATATTCTAACCCATGACCATATTAAATCTCCTGACCAAAAATTCTGTCACAAAATGTGAATAAAATCATGTAAAAAAATAGAATTTTAAGTGTTATTGCGACACAAATGCCCCTGCTGGCAGCTAAGGTAATGAAATATAATTGCCAGAGAACTAATATTTGAAAATTCAAGAAATTTCTAATGTTCAAGGACAATTACTCTGTCAAAAATTACTGGAACAAACCCAGATTCATTCTTGACCTGCTTTTCCCCTTGATACATCTATATACCCAGTATCAATTTAATCCATCAGAGATCTTCATAGAGAAAATAAGCAGAAACTGTCATTTTTAAGAAATTTTGTATGTTCTCTGTCAGAAATTAATGGATCACACCCATATTTGTTCTTGACCTGCATTTTCACTTGATACATTTATATACCCAATATCAATTTAATCCATCCCACCTTCACTGAGAAAATGAGTGGAAAATGTCATTTTAAAGAAATTATCTATGTTCAAGGGCAATAAATCTGTCAAAATTTACCGGACTACACCCATATTCAATACATCTATATACCAAATATCAATTTAATTCATCAAACCTTAAAATAGAAAATGAGTGGAAACTGTCACTTTTAAGAAACTTTTATATGTTCAAGAGCAATATCTCTCAAAAATTACCAGACCACACCCATATTTGAACTTAACCTGCATCTTCCCTTGATACATCTGTATACTCATTATCAATTTAATCTATCTATATTTCAAAAAGAAAATGAGTGGAAACTGAATGATGACGGAATGATGGAACAGGGTAACACTATATGCTCCCTGTTAATTCATGGCATGGAATAAAAATATGCTCAAAGGAATAGAACTTAAAACTTCAGTATACTAAGTCTATTGATAATTGATATATGGTATACTAAGTTTATTGATAATACATAAATGTTATATTTACCTGCTCCTGGCAGAGTCCATGTCCAATGTGAGTTTAGATAATTGTTTCTTGGCTTTCACTATCACAGGTATTTCACTCTGAAAATGACAATAAAATATTCATAAAAATTTTTGAATGTGAGGACTACTTCAGACGTGAACAAAAGGTTATATGAAAAACTGATGCCCCTGAATGGCATCTTAAGAATGGCAGCCAATGCTAGAATTTCTGAAAAGTAAGCCCAAGGTCATTTAAATTCAAAGACAGACAAGAGCAACACCTAGCGTGGCTTAATACGCCCGTCACTTACTTTGGACGGGATCAATGTGAACGTATGGTTTAACTACCCCCAAACTTGGGTCTCTTTGGTAATACTTTTAATGACAAAATGGAATTTGCTCAAAACTGAAAGGTGCTCCCCCTACACTACTTAAGCATTCTGTATAAGTTTCATGAAAAACAACTGACGTTTACTTAAGTTATCGCATTACATAGCATCTTATCATAGTAAAAATAAAATCCAAGTTCCATAACTCCGTAACAACAAAACAGGATTTGCTCAAAATCGAGAGGCCTCTTTTCCTACCCTATTTAAGCATTCTGTATTAGTTTCATGAAAAACAGATGACATTTACTAAAGTCACTGCATTCTTTAGCATCTTACTATAGCAAAAATAAAATCCAAGTCTTATAACTCTGGAACAACAAAACAGAATTTGCTTAAAATCGAAAGGTGGCTTCCCCTACATTATCTAAGCATTCTGTATGAGTTTCATGGAAAAACAAATGACGTTTATTTAAGTTATCGCATTCCATAGCATCTTTTCCCGGTAAAAATAAAATCAAAGTCCCATAACTCCGGAATGACTGAACAGAATTTTCTCAAAATCGGACGGCTGCTTACTCTATACTATTTAAGCATTCTGTATGAGTTTCATGAAAAACAGCTGGCGTTTAATAAAGTTATTGCGTTCCATAGCAGACGTACGGACAAAGCCATACCATAATGCGTCCTGTTTTTTGATCGGCACATAAAAATTGGTGTCCTCAGAAAGGTATGGTAACAACAAATCAACATGTGAAATATCAAGTCTCTACCCCCTGCCATTTAAAATGCCGCAGAAAAACAGACAGGGAAAAACTTATGTGCCCCTGATTCTTCAATTCCCAGACTTAAAATCAATTGCATCATTACTTTTTGCAGTACCAGTATTTACATCTTTAACATACAATAATATGATAAGAATCTGATTTTGATCTGTTTCATTTAATAACACATTCAGAGATCAGTCAGTGATTTCACTAAGGATAATATCAATAAATATTGTTAATGCCTCAAGTATGTGAGGAATCAGAAGTCTCCATTAAAGGTAATGCTTCAACAGAGGTATCTTAGGTAGTGTTTTAACAGACCCACCTGAGACAGTGCTTCACTTTATTTCTATACGCTCTTGAAATGTCTGATTTCTTACTAAGCATCTTCATGCGGGATGCTGCAAGGGCTTGCATATGATCTGAATGTACAGTATATTAACTGCAAGCCTTTGCATGACCAAACATCAAACAAGACTTAAAATTAAGAAAGGAAATTCCAAAATACTAAAACATACATCAAGGATTTCTTGAAGTGGTGCTAAAACATTTTTCTCTACATCATATTCATACTGCAACAAATGTCTGCCTAGAGCATACTGGCATTCTCCACAAGTCTGGAACATTGTTCTGAAAAATCACAAGGAGTAACTTGGTATTATATGAGTAAACAGCAATAGAGTCAGAAAAATTTGATACTGAATGTTGTACTGAAATACATACATCAAATATATTAAAATGTGATTTTTAGAATTTAAATAAAGTGAAAAATTGGGAGTTGTAACATTCCCTATATTTTTCAAACTTCTGGATCTGTCTATGAATTCTAATGGAAATGTACTTGTCACAGTTGGAGGAGTCTGACAAACTTTAATTAATATCATCTTAATTTCTTCATTCATGCACATCAAACTATGCTAACCACAATGATCTATTTTTGTACTATCAACTCCAATAAATTCTATTCCATTACAATAATTTACATAGAAAATGGCTACTGATCAGATCAGATTGTTCTCCCTTTATGCATATCTACTAATGGTACTTTATTCACATTTTGGTTAAAATCTCTGTATCTCTGTGAGACAAATTGAAAAGATTAGGCATATATAAATGACATAAGGATGGTCTCAACAATGTTTTGCCTTTGTGGGGTTATAACTTGCCCTGAGTTATGACCATAACTGACATAATTAAATGAAAGCAAATAGTATGATAACTTTTCTATACCTACCCCATAATGGAATCTATACCCAGTAAATTTGCATTTTCAATCATGCTCTGTCCAAGCTGACTCTCGGGTAATTTTTTCTATTAAAGCAATTAACAAAATAAGCAAAATTTTTATAACAATGATATTTTACATATGCAAATAGCAGATATTTATTGTGCATTGTCTTCTAAGAATGGTGGTAATTATATTCATACATCTTTGCAAACTCAACGAGTTGATAACAATGAAAACATTAATTTGGCAAAAGCAAAACTAGAATATTAGGATTAATCTAGTAAGAAATTATTCTAATAATATACGAGACATTTTTAAGTCGTAACTTTTTTGAAGACAATAGCAGAGGATACTAAACATAAACATCTTCAATTTAGTATATTATATGATGTACTATACCAGTCTGCGTTCCAAATCTGGTCCTGCACCCTGCAGACCAGAAGACACTTTCTTTGTCGTACTGGAACATACTTGTTTTACTAATTCTACTCGTTTTTCTACAGTCTGAAGGTCCTCAGACAAAACCTCTGATTTCTCAGCCCTACAAAGAGTGCAAGTATCTTGTCAATATAATTAGATAAAATACTTTTATAAACCTACAATTATTATATCATTTCCTTTCTCTAATTTATCTGAAATTCAATATTCATTTCTTGAAATCATCTGAAATTTAATATTCATTTCTTGAAACAATCTGGAATTCAATACTCCTGATAATACTTTCACACCCCTTTGATAGATCATAATTTGGACATAAATTGGACTGGTATTTGTTCAACTTTTTGTACTTAACCATTTACAAATTGTTTACATTTCAGTCTACAAGTAGTCTTCCCTTTTCTTAACTTTTTAAGGTTGTTTTCATATGAAATTTCAATGAATATCAAGTACAGAGTCTATTATTACAAACACGGAAGATCTAATTCAAATAAGAATTCTAAAGAGTTTTGTTTTATGTGTATTTTAATGGACATGAAATAGTCATGTTTCTTTATTAATTCTAAGAAAATGAGAATACAAATTTCCATTCACACAGAAAATATTAAATACATGTAAAATATCAAATATCTATAAGGATCTCCCAAATTATTACATGAACACTTTTTCTACGAACTTCTCGTTGGGCAAGTTTAAATCGGATAAAGTTGTAGAATTAACTACAATTAATCGAAAACAATAGACTTCATAACACAAGACAATTAACATACTGGTACGCTTATAAATAAATACTGTTGTATATTCAAACGTCCTTATTTACGATTGATTCTCCTGAACATGTAGTTAGGCAGGTGCATGTCATCTACCAGTTCTATTTATATCTTTATGTTATAACCAAGAGGTCCGCTGATAGCCAATGCAGAGCGTTTGAAGTGCATGTATAGTGGGTATGTCATCAGTTTGTTATATTGACTGTAATCTTAACTTCTGGTTATAATTACCAGCGTATCCCATCTTGTACCTATTATCGTAAAAGCTCTCGTAAATCAAGGACGGGTTGTCGATACCTGATCGTCTGAGAGTAAGATTAGACACATTCACAAATAATTCACTTTTCTTTTTCAAAACAGACTGTCAACATCTTTGTTTATTTTGTCGAAATGAATATGATCCATCTTTACTGACCCAGTCCATCGCATATCCTGCAGAAGTAGCATCAATGTAACCATGTTAACTTTAAGTACCTAAGTGAAAAAGATTTACCACTCTATAAAAGCCCCTTGGCCGAGCAGTAACTGTGTAAAGTAAATATTCCAGTATGTCGATAAAGAGCGATAAAAATACAAAATTTGTCGACTTTATACACATAGATCTACATTTCTAAAACGGAAAATGCGTGAAAAAGACGTTCTTAATCACGCAAATACTTACTGTGTGAATAACAGGAATTAATACCAATATTAAGATTTGAAAATTATGAAAGGACTGTTGTTAGTTACTAAATTCGCAGTTTGAATTTAGTTCAACCGTCGGCCATGAAGAGTGTGAGGCGACAGGTCTTTAAGTCTGTATCAATGTCAAAGATAGGATTAGGCAAGTTTAGAAAATGCTAAGGTAGTACCGTAGTCAAGGTAGTGTCAAATTGGGGATGGCACACATACTCTTCAAGGCTCAGACTGGAAGCAGCGCAATATAAGGAGCGAAGAAGTATCAAACTAGAGCCACTGCAATGAAGCTTATACCGTATTCTCAAACTGACGCCGTGGTAATACAGCAAGTGATGCAATCTCCAACTGGCACCTCCATTAACAGCTAGTGAGGTTATCACATACTAGCAAACCCGCAAATACCTAGTGATATTGTAACAAACTGGCACTGCAACCAACAGCGAGTGACATATCATAAACTGACACCGTTTAAAACAGCTAATGATATCACCAACTGGCATTCCACTATACAGCAAGTGACGTTATCACAAACTAGGACCGACACTACAGAGATAGTGACATTATCATAAACTGGCGCCGCAACAAATAGCTAGTGATGATATCACAACCTGGCGCCGTCACAAACAGATGATGAGGTGATCACGACTGGTATTGCAATATACAGCTAGTGATACTTTCAGTAACAGCTGATAACGTTATCACACACTGGAACCGCCACTATAGAGCTAGTCACGTTATCACAAACTGGCGCCGTCACAAACAATATTACAAACTGCTAATAAAGCTAGTAAAGTAGTCTTAAACGTGTAACTCCGCAATATAGCTAGAGTCATTTCCTTATTTTTGAATGATCATGTAGCACAGGACTTCTAACTTTTTAACCTTAAATAAACAAAAGTGAGCACATGATACTAGTATTATAGTCTCAAACTAGCGCTGCTGCAATGCAGTTGACATCTTCAGAATAAAGCTAATGCACACTTCTTAAACTGGCGCCGCCGCTAACAAAAGTACATTGCCGCCATATAGTGTTATAGCCTCAAACTGGTTTCTCAAGTACAGTACTGCAATACAGCTAATGCCGTAGTTTCCAGCTGGTGTCGTAGCATATTTACAGCAATAGTTTAGAATTTTTCAATTAATGACAAGGAGTGTTTGTTTAGTATTGATTACATAATACTGACCAAACATACTTTCATACAAGTTAGAGATGTATCGTATCGTCTTCATGTTGAGTCTCATTATACCACAGCCCTTGGACAGCATCCACCAGGATTGCGCAATTCTGCATGCCGGATATTACTAGGTATAAGGTATACAGGAAATTACATCGCCTAACCACAGGGCCACTAGGGAATGTGTATTATTATCTATTTCCTGTTCATGTATCAACACATACTCTGGCAATATACCAGGACAAATACATATAATAAGCTATCCGGCTTGAATAGAGGAGGGTGTAACTGCTGAGATCAAAATAAAAGGAGGGAGCCTCAAATTTCGCAATGCCTGAATAATACATTTTGCTGAGCGATCTCTGACATAGTTTTCTGGCCTTCATTATCATTTTATTTGTTTGTTGTATCATGCCACACAATGGTTATTGCAGGTATATAGAGACAGCCATTTCAGAGGTAAAAAGAATTGTCTTCGGCAGATACACCAGCCCATCCTCTCACTTTTTCGATCAGAATTCCGAGCCAAAGTTGACAAAACTGACAGGGTACAGAGAGTTCCATTTCAAGGCATTGGCCACTGACGTCGACTTTATTATCATTCTCTCTCCTTTAAAGAAATGCTTTATGCACTTTTCGGAAAATATTTCCCACTTCCTATCTTCAATCCTAATTTGTTGTTAAATTTGTTGTTACAGTTTTCCAGAGTAATTTTCCTGCATATGAATCGGTTTCAAGTGTTACCTACTCGCCATGGTTGTATAGTTCATTTCCCTCTTCCTTCCCAGTAGAGAAAGCATAGGATCACTTATGATATTATTCAAGTTACACATCTATAATCATGCCCAAAGCGTTCATCATATGGTATGTTGGAAGAAGTCATTATTGCAACAAGATCAAGCTCAGAAACGACATATGGAGTTATTTCAAGTAACTGCCACTGAATAGATGTTTTCCGATTTTACATGATGCAAGGGGCCTTATGCCAAACATGCTATTTTTTACCGGAATTTTCCTTATTAAGTGAATGCTAGCATAGTGGCGTTTCAGTAAAATGATGCAACTTTAATCGTATGTCTGGCATTGAATGAAATATGAGATCAATAGGAAACAGGTCTATTGGAAAAATATTAATTCTAAGAAACTTAGTTACAACGAAATCAAAATTGAATATTGTATGTAAAATGATGTGCAGTGTACAAAAGAATGTGCATTATTATGCAAGAATCAAAGGAATACCATAAAACAAATTTGATTACAAGTGAAGATATGTGTACACTATCAAAGGTATAATATTAGATACATGTATAATTAATGATAACAAAAACATTAATAAAAAAAAAAAAAAAAAAGTACACTGTTCACTTGCATTAATCTTATAGGGTTTTACATTGGTCTGATTTGAAAATATAAACGTTACATGTTTTCATATTAAAACTGATCATATTCATCGAGTCAACATCATGACTGCTGTGCATAAATTAAACCGTGTCAGTAACACGAGGATTACGACAGATGAATACGACACGTGTTGGTACCAGTAACACTTTGCACATTTACGTTCAATGGTACGTGTACACTTTCTAGAATGTTAAATTCCGCCAACATAAAAAAAACTGGAAACAAAGAACAAAAACGAAAATAAAAACTTAAACAAATAAAACATAACTATAAATGTTCTTCAACGAGAAAGTGGATATAATAAAAGCAGAATATCAATATGTTGTAAACACTAAACAAATACATATGCAGATCCAGGATCATGGGTGGGAAAATGGGAGTAGATGTGGAATTTAACTAAAATATTGTGAATGATCCTGTATATGCTTCTGATAATAGGATGGGGTATCTAAACTCTGAATGATAATAGGATGGGGTATCTAAAATCTGAAATGTACAATGTATGTAACAAAAATAACATTACCCTACGAAGAAGGATGGCTCTTATATATTTCTGCTAATGCCCCCCCTTTCCCATTATGCAGTTTCATTACAATGTCTGATTAAAATGTAATTTTATATAGGTGCTGTATCCAAAATGTTTTCTAATAATACAAGGTCTACAAGAAGACAGTTCATTATTAGTGAAACCTGAAGAATGATAAAAAAGGCATCTGTCCATTGTACACGTTTCAGTAATACACTTTCCTTAAAACTGTACCTCTTTAACTATCTAGAAGGGTGTGGAAAGAAGGGAAAAGGAAACATGTTATATGCTGGTGTTACATTCTTATGTAAACTGTTAATTACATATACAAACATTTAGGGATAGTTGAAGAGGTTCAGTAATCACAGCTCATACACAAATATATATATATACACACACACATATATATATATATATATATATATATTCATCAGGATACTACATGTATACCAATGAATAAATCTAAGGCAGACATCATCACATCAACCTTTCACCTAGCTCTAAAAGCATACACTTCTGTAATGGTACAGAATAACATATATCTCTACATTACAGACACATGATTCAGTACAACTGCAGGCTAATGTGTCGACCATCTCTTGCTCATAAGAGGTGAAATAATAAAGGTCCATTTCTAATGCTGTATGTATATCAGGAAATACTAGTCTGAATAATGTGACCCTGGCATATGATAGGGTTATCTAAAATTGCTCATCCATTTGACAATGCCAGCAAAACTTGAAGACCTGATCGTCCACCTAAGGAATAGTAGTTTCTGGACAATGTACATGTAGATGTTTTTTTCAATCTCTATCATGTACTTTCATTTTTCTCTAGAACTCTTAAGTCACACTCAAAGGCACATGATTGCCTTGTTATTAATTCATCCTTAGTATAACCTAGGCTCCTTGATCACAAGGTGGACCCAGAAAAATGGAAAAACTGGGGACCCAAATAACCTCTACCGGTAGTCTTAACCACAATCCTGAAAAATTCAAACTAGAAAATACCACAAGGTACCTCTAAAGACTGGTGTATCAAAACTATCAAGACAACACTTAACAATTCTACAGGTATCAGCACAACAGCCCAATAGAGTTACTAGTACCATACTGTAGCACACGTAGAGTTATCAGATCACTGTAATAAGGACAAACAAAGTTAGCAAGAGATGTCAGATCCCTACCGTAGCAGAGAAATAGACTTTAACCCAAATTATCAGTACCAAATTTAAAAGCATATCAGGACCATACTGTAACAAAGTACTCAGGATACATTGATCAGTACCATACCATAAGTGTTACTGATTTATTAGAATCATAATGTATAATGTAATAAATCAGGACCATATTGTTTTTGCTCTTATAAGTATCATATTGTAACTGAGTTATCAGGACCACACTTTGATATAGTTATCGATACCACAATGTAACAGATATATTAGGACCGCACTAATCATGTAACTGTCTATTTAGGACTACACTGTTAGTGAGTTTTCGTACCACAATGTATCCAAGTATTCAAAACCACACTGCTAGTAAAACTTCAGTACCATAATGTATCTGACTATTCAGTACCACACAGTTACTGTTAGAGTACTCAGTACCAATAGTATCTCAGTATTCTGTACCACACTGTTTGGGAGTACTCAGTACTAAAATGTATCTGAGTACATAGGATCGCACTGTTTTGGAATATTCAGTACCACAATGTATCTCAGTATTAAGGACCATATTGTTTGGGAGTTCAGGGTACCACAGTGTATCTGAGTATCAAAGAGCCACATTGTTTGGGAGTTCACAATGTGTACCACAATGTATCTGGGTATTAAGGACTATATTTTTGGGGAGTTTTCAGTACCACAATGTATCTGAGTATTAAGGACTGTATTGTTTGGGAGTTTTTAGTGCCACAATGTATCTGGGTATTAAGGATGGTATTTTTTGGGAGTTTTCAGTACCACAATGTATCTGGGTATTAAGGACAGTATTGTTTGGGAATTTTCAGTGCCACAATGTATCTAAGTATTAAGGACTGTATTGTTTGGGAGTTTTCAGTGCCACAATGTATCTGGGTATTAAGGACTGTATTGTTTGGGAGTTTTCAGTACCACAATATATCTGGGTATTAAGGACTATATTGTTTGGGAGTTTTCAGTACCACAATGTATCTGGGTATTAAGGACTGTATTGTTTGGGAGTTTTCAGTGCCACAATGTATCTAAGTATTAAGGACTGTATTGTTTGGGAGTTTTCAGTACCACAATATATCTGGGTATTAAGGACTATATTGTTTGGGAGTTTTCAGTACCAAAATGTATCTGGGTATTAAGGACTGTATTGTTTGGGAGTTTTCAGTGCCACAATGTATCTAAGTATTAAGGACTGTATTGTTTGGGAGTTTTCAGTGCCACAATGTATCTGAGTATTAAGGACTGTATTGTTTGGGAGTTTTCAGTGCCACAATGTATCTGGGTATTAAGGACTGTATTGTTTGGGAGTTTTCAGTGCCACAATGTATCTGGGTATTAAGGACTGTATTGTTTGGGAGTTTTCAGTACCACAATGTATCTGGGTATTAAGGACTGTATTGTTTGGGAGTTTTCAGTGCCACAATGTATCTGGGTATTAAGGACTATATTGTTTGGGAGTTTTCAGTACCACAATGTATCTGGGTATTAAGGACTGTATTGTTTGGGAGTTTTCAGTACCAGAATGTATCTGGGTATTAAAGACTATATTGTTTGGGAGTTTTCAGTACCACAATGTATCTGGGTATTAAGGACTGTATTGTTTGGGAATTTTCAGCGCCACAATGTATCTGGGTATTAAGGACTGTATTGTTTGGGAGTTTTCAGTACCACAATGTATCTGGGTATTAAGGATTGTATTGTTCGGGAGTTTTCAGCGCCACAATGTATCTGGGTATTAAGGACTGTATTGTTCGGGAGGTTTCAGTACCACAATGTATCTGGGTATTAAGGACTGTATTGTTTGGGAATTTTCAGCGCCACAATGTATCTGGGTATTAAGGACTGTATTGTTTGGGAGTTTTCAGTACCACAATGTATCTGGGTATTAAGGATTGTATTGTTGGGGAGTTTTCAGCGCCACAAAGTATCTGGGTATTAAGGACTGTATTGTTTGGGAGTTTTCAGTACCACAATGTATCTGGATATTAAGGACTGTATTGTTCGGGAGTTTTCAGCGCCACAATGTATCTGGGTATTAAGGACTGTATTGTTTGGGAGTTTTCAGTACCACAATGTATCTAGGTATTAAAGACTATATTGTTTGGGAGTTTTCAGTACCACAATGTATCTGGGTATTAAGGACTGTATTGTTTGGGAGTTTTCAGTGCCACAATGTATCTAGGTATTAAGGACTATATTGTTTGGGAGTTTTCAGTATCACAATGTATCTGGGTATTAAGGACTATATTGTTTGGGAGTTTTCAGTGCCACAATGTATCTGGGTATTAAGGACTGTATTGTTTGGGAGTTTTAAGTACCACAATGTATCTGGGTATTAAGGACAGTATTGTTTGGGAGTTTTCAGTACCACAATGTATCTGGTTATTAAGGACTGTATTGTTTGGGAGTTTTCAGTACCATAATGTATCCAAGCATTCCGTTCTACAATGTATCTGAGTATGCAGCTGAACATTTTTGGGATATAACAGTAATATCAGGTTCAGACTGCAACTGAAATATTATTACTACATTATAACAGAGTTTTAGGAATCACGCAGTAATAGTTATAAGGATCACACCAGAAGAGATTTGACAGATTAGTTCAGGTACTGTGTGTTGATTTTCGTCTATGGAAAGGTATTATCTTGGGCAATGAATGTGCGAGAGTACATGTATCTGAATTCTGCTGGTGTGTAAGCGACATTCAAATAAGTGGCGGGCACTGTATAATGAACAAAATTGGTTCTTTTAAAGCTCTTGGATTGCATAGGGATTAAATCATGTGCTTATAACTGTTATACATGAACACTAATGATAGCAATGGACAGAAGACCTTTGAAAGACGCTAAAAACATTATTAGTAACTCATGCTATCACACTAAAATCAACTTACCAAAACCTCCTAAATATAGACATGGTTATCTATGGCCAATCAGCTGAAATCCATGCAATCAAAAGTGTTAGTCAACATGACCGTCATTCACATACTGACATACAAAAACTATGCATTAACAGTACTCAGGAAAATGTATGCACATCGAATGAAATTAGGACTGTAAAATTCATCACCAGGAAACAGGCTGTAGACTGACATGTACTGATGTAGATACAGGCAAATATAAGTGTTTCCATTGTATCACACTTCAAAATAGGATAACAAGTTATCTTACAAGTACAAGTATGTGAATTGTTCTAATGTGATATTACATTTAAAATGGAATAAAAATCGTCATTCTCATTGCTGCTTTAATTTTAAGTGAATGCTTACAGAAGCCTCTTAATTGAAGGTTCTACTGAACTTTCATAGCTTTTTGGTTATCATAATTTTTAACAATATTACTCATCTCAATAAGGAAGTATAATTTTACTCTCTTTATGTGTCAGATTTTGTAAACAACTTCAATTTAGTTTTTAGAAATATGATCAGAAACTCAAATTTTGAAAAACAAATTGCCCAGGGACTACAAGGCTAACCTAAAAATTAATAAATCAAAAAGAATTTTTTAATATATGAAGTTATTTCTACTTTACTTGAAGAAATTATTTGCCCATCAATGATCATCTATATATAATGCTACATACTTCAGATTTTCAATTCAAAAATAGTTTAACTGCATCACTTGATGAAATTGACTCTATATAAGCTGCCATGCAGACTGTTACTACATATTGTTCTCTTTATTGTTTTAATTTTGGTAAAGAAAAAATGGAGCAATCCTAACATTTACACTTTTCACACTAATACAAGGTGAATTTTCCAGTCACAACTGCTGATGCCATATGTCTCTATCACTCATTGTTTTCAAATTACAAAAGTATTAATTTGACATTAAAATTTTTCTACAGATTTTTTTTGTGTCGCCTTGTTTGGGAGATTTAACAAAAGGGTATGTAATGCTCACCTGAACACAAAGAACAAATGATAATATTAGACTCAGTTTCATCAATATTCTTCCCCAGTTCTCAAGACATCCATCAGAGTTTAAAATATATGCAAACAACAAATGCATGTAGTACATATTTCCCCCTTCCTTTTTAACACCGAAGATATTTGAAAAAAACTCCTCCTAGGGAGGGGCCAAATATTGTTGCCAGGCCTTCCAATGCACAAACTTGATACTAAATGCCTGAAGGATGCTACTACTATCCTGGGATCATGAATTTCACATTTCTGCCCCTTCTAACCACCATATAGTCTCTCTTCATAATACACAAAAGTAGAGAAGAAAACTTTTTACGATTAAATACTTTGTCACTAAGTGTTCACTGTGACTCCACTTTAGAGGCAGAACCCCTGCCCTGAAGGTTATGAAATTCACAATTTTGTAGGTGGTTTTATGCTCTTTATAACTATGCATACAGTCTGAATAAGAGGTAGATTGCCTACCCTGGCGGTCATGAATTTTTAAATTTTGATTAATAATTGTTAGCTCTGAAAAGAAAAATTTTTCAATAATGTTAGAGGAAAGTTTGAAACTGACAGAAAATTATCTTATTTTTATACTTCTTCATATAAATACTACTGATCTTGTGTGTTATAAGTTAAAATTTGCCTAACAACCAAGAATTGATCGATAGACTACTGTTTTACATCACTCTACACTTATTTCACATATATGGTGAAGGCATCTATCTGATGCATTACATAGAAATTTATACCTTTGCAAATGACCCACCTTTTATGTGCCATGCATATTGTAACATGGGACTATGCTTTTTACTGTCTCACTCAAATTCAAAAGACAGGTCAATAGTGTGCCTATGCTGGGAGTCAAAGTTTGACTCAAACCCAGAACATTTCCATCATGAACCAAGCACCTCATCCACTGAGTCCCATCAACTTCCAACGACCAAGGAAGTGATCTATCAATTACCATGCGCTCAAGTGGAAAATGAAATAAGAAATTGTAAAACTTTATGTGCTCTTCATCTAGCTCTATTTTTGAATATGCTGTATATAGTAACTTGATCTTTTTATAAACAAGGAAGGATTTATGCCAAGTTTAAAAACTAATAAACATGTCCCAAGTAAGTTCAAATAAGGTGAATATGTCAAGATCAAGATGATAACACTATCAACAGAACTCAAATATTGTATTAAAAATAAACAATTTTTAAACAAATATAAAATTAGAATTAAAATACTTGTATTATCATTTGGACTGGAATCAACTCTGATGCATTCGGTTTGTCTATGTATGAAGCGGTTCTGAAAAAGTTTGTCAGTGCAAGGTACCGTCTAAGACTTACTTTTGGCTATGGTGGTACCACCTATTAAAGGATCTGACAGAAAGCATTTACACGTGTAGAGGACCTATAGTACTTTGTTCCTATTAAGTTTCACCAAAATCCATTGAGTAGTTACAAAGTAAAATTTGAAAAAGTGAAAAAATACACCCATTCTACCTTTTGTAATCTTAAGATATTCATGAAAAAAAGGGTCAAAAATTATTTATCTGCTTTCAACGAAGTGAACAAACTTGAAACGTACATCCTTGTAGATCACTTGGATGCCATTGGTTTTATCATCCATTCAGTGCTTCTGGGGAAGATTTTCAAAGAGTGGTATTCTCTGAGACATAATAAATCCATGGTGGCACCACCTGTTGTGGATTTGGATGAAACTAAAATACTGACAAAGTCAGAAATGCCCAGCAGGACGCCTGTGACCATGACCTTGACCTTAATTTGGTTCCAGCAGAAAAGTCTTGTCATTAGGAACGCTGATGCCAAATATGAAAGGCCTACTTTTCATGGTTCAATAGTTAAGATCATATTAAAGTTTTTCAAATGCATGTCAAAAGTCAAAATCAAGGCCACATGATCAAAACTTTTGGTACCAACGGAAAGGTCTTGTCATAAGGAACACACATGAAAGCCCTACTTCTTATGATTCAATAGTTGTGGTCAATGTTAGAGTTTTTCAAATGCATGTCAAAGGTCACTGCAGTACTAACGGAAAGGTCTTGTCATAAGGAACATTCATGCCAAATATGAAAGCTCTACCTGTGACAGTGTATTAGATATGGCCAATGTTAAAGTTTTTGCTGATGGACGGACATACAGAGTGATTACTATACGGCACCCACTTACAAAGCGGGGCTCTAATGAACAAAATTGGTAAAGGACCTATAGTACTTCATGTATACCAAGTTTCATTAAAATCCTTCAAACCATTCTGAAGAAGTAAAAAAAGTTTAAAGTTTATAGACGGATGGACAGAGGGAAAGATGGATGACGAATAACAAGTAATCAGATTAACTCGCCTCAGCTTTCAGCTCCGGTGAGCTAAAAACTCCAGTCACCAGGAATATTGATAATAAATATGAAAGCCATACTGCTGATCATTAAAAAAAAATATGACCAAAGTTAAAGTTTTTAGAAATAAACTGTACGGTAAGGTTAAGTTCACAAAGGAATAAATTATTTCAATGAAAATCTATAGTCACAAGGAATTCTGACAAATATGTAAGTCACACCTGCTAGCACTCAGAGGAGCAGGTTAGTCTAGTGGCATTGCACTGGACTTTAAATCCGGCTGTCAGCTTAGACATCTGTGTTTCTATGGTAATTTCTCATCATTAAAGTGACAAAAAAAGAAAGATATTAATCAAAAGCTCTAAATATTTGGCCAAGGTTAAAGTTTCTGGAAATTAATTCTTACATGTACATGTAAGTCAGGGTCAAGGTCAGAAAGTCAAAAAAGTCATAACATTGAAAAATCTTATGAAGAATCTACTAGTACCAGTATGTACATGTATATATTTTTGTTCAAGAAAGTATGGAAGATAAGTGACATCCATATATACAGAGTTTGTGAAAATTGCCAGCCTGCCATTAATTTCTAGTGAATTTTGGTGATGGCTGGCAAATATCAAAACCCTGCCAGACATATTGTCCCCTGAATTTCCAGTGCTGTAATTCCATGTATATCCATACATGCGTAGCATACATACATGGTTTATCTTCTATGTGAACCATGTTAACAAAACAAAGCCTTTTCAAAAGTCCTGGTGATAATATTTTGGATTATGGGTTGCAAGTTTGCTGTGCAAACGTTTCTTTGTTGCCAGAGGCTTGCGCATCCCAAAACCGGACGGTATCACTGAAATTCCAACTTTTGATGAACAAAATCTCTCTGAACCTTTCCCACAAACCATAGGTGCTCATTTTCATATATACAGTGACTCCACCCCTGTATGTCCCCGTCTCATCTTAAAAATAAGCCCTTATATTATAAGACGAGATAGAGATGTACAGTGGTAGAGCCGCTGTATATATATGAAAATGAGCACTTTAATCTGATTAAAACCATATCTTTATTCTGTTCCTCTATTTGTTCCATTGCGGATAAAGATCTGGCGAAAGCCCTTAAGAAGTCATGTTCTGGTAAACTCTGATGACGTTTCAGTCACCGAAACCGTTATTTCCCATAGTCAATCAATGACTCGACTAGGCATGTGATAGTAACGCAATATGTAACAAACACTGTTCAAAAACTACCTAGGAATTTGTAGCCGATCCACTGGCTGAAAATCAGAGTTCACCAGAACATGACCCCTTATGGAGTTTCGCCAGATCTCTATCTGTAATGGGACAAATAGAGAAGTGGAATAAAAGTATGGTTTTAATCAGATTGATGAGCACCTATGCTACAAACCACCGATATCAAATGTGGGAGAAGGGCAGATAATCTCAAACTACAAAGTTATAAGAAAATTCAATGTAAAGTGGCTAAATGAACATATTTGGTTATGATATGAAAGTAAAGCAAATACTATGACATTTGCTCCATGCACCTCTTTTGTGCAGGTGTGGAAACACAGGGGAATTTACCCTATACAATTTGTATGAGGCTGTAGTAACTTTAAAACTAGTGCTTTGCCAGATCATGACAAAAATGAGTACATGTATTGATTATTTACTTTTATCTGTTTCTCTTCTTGTCCTGTATATTTTTTAAATGTCCTGTAGTTTATGGCAATCCACAGTACACAGTGTCTGGCAATTTTTTTTAAGTTTCGCTAACTCTACATGTAGACAATGGATATCCATCTATTCAAAAGCATTTCTAGTGTCATTGATGTGTAACATTATTATGATTTATGCAGTGCGTAATAAAGAACAACACATCACCTTCATAGCTAAGCCAACAAATAATGCATATTGGTAAAGGGACAATGAAACTTCAGTAAACTATGAGATAAAAATCTTATCTATTTATTATTACTACATCAAAAAGACAGATGTAAGTGAGGCTACAGTGGGTCATAGTTACTAATAAGGTGGCTCTGGAGGATTGTTCTCAATGATTCCATTATCAAAATTTTCATGCAATGTATGGGACTCAGAGGTGCTGTTAATGTTATGTAAATATTGAAGTAACATTTACCAATGCCTTGATTTACTGGTTTAAACATATGTATATCCTTTTAATGAATCATGGTAAAGGAATACAGCTAAATTATTGATAAGTTTACACAACTGAAGTAAAGCCGGCGTGGCCTAGTGGTATCGCGCTGGACTCCTGATCGGGAGGCCGGGGTTCGAGTCCCGCTCTGGTCATGCCGGTGTTCTGTCTTTCAGATGAGACAGTAAAAACCGAGGCCACGTGTCGTGGTATGCATGGCACGTTAAAGATCCCTCACTGCTTCGGGTGGGTCCGTTGCAAAGGTCAAAATTTGTATGCCCCGCATCAGGCAGATGCCGTCACCATATACGTGAAATATTCGTGGTGTGACGTTAAACAAAAATCAATCAATCAATCAATACACAACTGAAGTACATTTGTAATACACTAAAGCATACAAAAAGTGATAGACTTCATCAGTCAACAACTAATTTGTGTTTATGATCAATTTGACTACAGTTTATAGGTTATTTGCTCTTGGAAAAAGAAGTTGTATTCCCAGAAATTTACTCTTGTTTCAAAATAAATACACAAGAAGAAGTACAGCATGATTGTGATTGAATTTGATACGAAAATGTGAAATGTTTTTAATGGAATTCAATATGAAATGTTTTTCTATTGAATTCAACAGACAAATGAATGTTCTGTCTGAGTAACTGTATATTAACATGATCTGATCAGAAAACATAACTTCCCAAGTACATGTACATGTACCTGCAGGTTAAGGAAATCAGCACACACACACTAACTTAAATAAGTAATAAGTGTGATACCTAAATACTGGTAAATTAAGGAATCAACTTTTAACACAGAGACTGATTGATTATTGTTTTATGTCACTCAACGGTTATTTCACGTATATGGTGACGACATCTGCCTGATGCATTGCATACAAATTTCTACCTTTGCAATGGACCCACCCACGTGGCACGTGACCTCTGTTTCTACTGTCTCATCCGAAAGACAGAACAACGGTGTGCCTAGGGCGGGAATCTAACCCAGGACCTCAACCAGGTAGGTCATGAGCCCAGCACCTCATCCACTAGGCCACACCAGCTTCTTTTAACACAGAGAAACTTGTCAAACATACATATATTTTAAGTATGTTGAGCTCCTTGCCAACTCTAATGGAAATTCAATTTACATATGATATTTAAATATGTCCATGTATACATACTTGTATTATAAGTTTATAACATTTGAATGAATATGGAGTATATGTATAAGTGGGCGACTTTCTTACATGTCCTGAGTATACAGTGACCTAGCATGTTCTTGGTAAAATCAGCATACCGTACTCTTTCAACAAAACGAGAAACAAATGTCTACTAATACATGTATACTGGAAAGAATTCTGTGTCAAATATACCATGCAATTACATGAGTATTTATAGTACCAGTACATAATGATTCACGGTACCGGGGTAGTTCATGAAATACATTCTGACACCTTTACTCTGAGTGAACCGAACTGTCTGATATTGCTGAACAACTTGTCACATAGACAATTCATAAAAAGCCAACTGTTCACCAAACAAAGACAACTCCTCACCACTCATGATTGGTTACGAGCTGACCAGACAACTTGTCACCAAAACTTACATGTGAATGTTTCTTACATCTTAATCTAGTTAACTTGTCACCAAATCTTCAATATTTCACACAACTTTTACTAATTTTTCCCACAATTTAAAAAATACTGATCGTCATAAAAATTAGAAATTTCAAATACATGTATTCCCTCTTAAACTGCAGGGCTTGAAATTAATGGGAGTTCTTCCTAATGTGAATACGAGTAGGCAGAATGCAAGTAAAGTATGTTTCACTCACAAAAATTAGGGGCTCAAGTTTAGTAGGATTTTTAATTTGTTTCTATCACTTTTTTGTTTTTTTCTATACACCTTGAAATCTTAATCATATTAAAGCTTGAATTTCATTATCTGCCCCACAATGTACAGGGTTTTCCCTAAAGTCTTATTCTAGTGGGTCCCTGGGAACTTAATTAAGTTAAATTTGTGAGTTCCACTGAGCAAAATTGGCTTAAGTACTGTCACTGAACTACGCAAGATAAACAAGTGAGAAAAAATTATTTACAATGTTTTTAATACACGTTTTAAACATGAAGTTGTGTCAAGATTTTGCCCTTTGCAGTGGTTGTGAAACTTTGTGGAGCTCCAAAGGACATTCGGTCCTATGAGGAGAGACATTTCATAGGACCGAAATTTTTTTTTGTCTGATGAAAAGAAAATAATAAAGAAAGACATTGACTCCCTCGACCTTTAACATATAAACAATTCAATGTCGGGGGAATGCTCAAACACTCTGCGCCAAGACTGCGCTAGACCAGATTGTCTGCCAATCGGACCTTTAAAAAAATTGCCCGGCAAGTCCTAAGGTCCAATGAATTTGGCAGACACTGCCTTTGCTGCTGTTTTCCTTGCTATTGAGTGTTGCATACACTCTTTCTTGTCAACTGCAGGGCTAATGTAGCCCAAAAAAATTTTGACAGCATACATGTAATCAGATATTGATAGTGTTTTGTGCAATCTTGCAGGAACAGTGATCATTTCTTCCCCAAGACATCAGTCCTGTGGCTAGATCTATAGTGAAAGGGTCTTATACCCAAACAACACATAGCAACAGTCAATGTAAAGTAGTATTAGTTGATGCGGAGTTTGAATATGCATAGGAATTAATGCGCGGTGAGCAACTGTAGAAGCAACTAAGACTATAATGGGGTTCATTAGGGGTTATTTCAGCATTTGACATCTGGAAATTGAGTAATCAGCTGTCCATTGAAGACAGTAGGTCGGAACTGGCAACATTTTGGTAATTTTTAAATTTCTTTTCAGAACTAAAGTGTGTCCCTGGGGACTCAATTATAATTATTTTGTGTTCCCTGAAGTGGTATTATGTGTCAGAGACGCATAAATCATGCATAAGGGAAAACCCTGAATGTAGTATAAACGTTTCTACAATGTAATTTTGTCTTTGCAAATCTTCAGGATTCGGACAAAGGTTTAGAGTAATGATGATTATTAATTTAGCCTTTAGAAATTTAATTTATATTGTAGAGTTCAAATACACAGACTTTATACAGAGAGAGAGAGAGTACATGCAATCAATGTTTTGTTGATGAGTTGTCTTACAAAATTTCTCAAAAAAATCAAGTTTAGGTGAAGATGTTGTCTATATTTGTAGAAAATATCAGTAAAAACTGAGGGAATAATGGAAATGTGTGAAAAATCTAAGTTTTGGTAATGAGTTATCTTAATAAAAAAGCAAGGAAGCTATAAGTTTTGGTGATGAAATGACCAGACAACTCATAACTACTTGTAAGTCTGAGTGACCTTGACCTTTGAACAGAAAATCAATGGGTGCATATTGTATCCCTTTTGGAGAGTATGTGTGCATAGAAGTAGGAATGTAGTTTGAATAGTATGGAGGCCCATTTAGGACCTATCAAAAAATATTTTTGAATTTGATATAACAAATTCCTGAATTTGTTAAAACGGATTAAATTTGTTTTAAAGAATTCAAGGAATTCGTCAAAGCAGATTTAATTCGTTTTAACAAATTTGATGAATTCGTTATAACGAATTAAATCTGTCATTACAAATTTGATGAATTCGTTATAATGAATTAAATTTGTTTTCGTTTTAACAGATTTTGAAATTCGTTTTAACAAATTAAATTCCAAATAACGAATTCTTAAATTCATACAGTCAAACTTCGGTATTTCGAACACTGATATCTCAAATACCTGGGATATCTCGAAGTCGAATGTCGGTCCCAAGAAAAATCCTTCATATTATGATTAAATTTACCCTGGATGTGTTGAACACTGATATGTCGAATACATTTTCAAGTCCTGAAGATCTTATATACCCGATTTATCTCGAAGTTGGCTTCTTATTGACAATGTCCCCCGCGGCGATTACCCTAGATGACAGGTCGCTCGCGTCGTGTGATTAATTGACCATGTCGTTGTACAAAACCACAGTAATTACATAATCGATCGCGTCAGTGCGTACCATGTTATTTATACCAAATACTGGTAAATGATGATAGCTTATGAAATTCGACATAGAATTAAATAATTAACATTAACTGTAATTAGTGCTTTTTCATACCTGCATTTATTTAAAGAAATTTCTTTACATTGTTCAATAATTTATTTTTATTTCGAATCCATGTGTATGTCTACGTATTTATCTTGTCTTATGTGTTAACCTGTCCTCGGTTTTAGGTATAGTATAAGACAATTATATCCAGTATTGAAATTTAAATTTTGATATTACTCAAAAGGAAACATGACGTTTTCAGTTTTGGAGTATATTCTCTTTTTATATTCATAAAATATAAAAGGTATGATGAGATTTGGATTAATTATTTAGGAACAATATGCACATCTTCATGCGTATTTATTGATAAATACATGTATATCTCGTAGCTCTACTATAAGAATTACAAATGTCAAATGAACTGGCGTACGTTAACAACTGCAGGATTTGTGATCCTAAACTCGAAATTTGGATATATCAAACAAGGGATACCAATTTTATATTCGGAAAAAGAGACAGAAGTACACCAAACCGTTGAAAATAACCATCAAACAAATACGATGAAATAGAAGAAGGAAATGAAATTTTGTATAGTAGTGATGGTGAAAGTGAAAGTGAGAGTAAATATGAACAGAATGAAAGTGAGAATAAAAGATATTAAGATTCAAATAATACATATAGAAGAAATAGAGTATGAATAAGAATTGTAATAAATAAAATCATTAGATAGTACTCTAATCTATTCTTTGTTCTTATTTAGTGCATAGAACAAATTTGAAACATGTTTTCCATGAAAATTAATTATTCGTTCTGACGAGAATGCATCCGCACTGACTAATTCTCTGAGTTAGTCAGTCCGAATGTCTGACGAGATAAAAAAAGTTTCCCACATCTCTGAATTCAAGAATTTGTTATATCAAATTGTAAAATTTTTTTATCGGTCCTAAATGGGCTTCCGTAGAATAGAGGTGTGTTGTACTTAAAGTTTGAAAATAATCATTACAACATGTAATTCACATAGTAACTTACTGAAAGACCTGACTTGTGACTTTCAAGTTGAACTTTGAGCTTTCAACTTTAAATTACATTCATTGCAGTGTTTGAAATTTCTAGTAACAGATTTGAAAATACTTTGTGTAAGTTTAAGAAAAACTTTAATCCAAAACAAAATCTTCCTTGAATTTAAAGAGATACAACTTACGTCCATAGCTGTGTGCAATTTTATCACAGAGGTTTCAATGTCAGGAAAAAGATTGGCATTATTTTTCATTCACAAGAAACAATTTCATAATTACTTAAACATAGTCCTTAGGGGGGCTAGATGATTCAATAAATCATGATAAACATGTCACATGTACCTTGAAACTATACTGTAGAAAGACAACAATGGACATCTTTATTCTCAATGAAGAGACTAAAATCATTTTTAAAAAAATATTTACTAGTTTGAATAGTAAGGTTTGATATTAATTGTCCCTCAATTTTCCTCCTGTCACAAACAAAAATATCTGGATGTCCGGCTTCAATGCATACAATCGAAGTGTACCATCACTTCTTGAAATACTGTTGCAAAGAGATTGCACTGAAAGATCACAAATATTATCATGCACAAAGGCCTACAAATGCATCAACACAATGCTCAGTATGTTTAGTACTACCAGAAAAACAGACATTTCCTTCTGTGCACTTAGGTTTTTACTATAGACAGTTTAGTGCAAATATCAATTTATAGGTATTGCTGTGCAATACAGATCTACTGGGAAATTCAAGGAGTCGTGTTTACATGCAAATTATAAACTTTACTTCTGGGGTTTCCTTTCCAGTGTTGTATAGTAGCCTTTCCCCTATAGTAGCCCAGAAAACTGGCTATATAGTAACTTTTCCCCACAGTGGAAATTTGACTATATAGTAGCTTCCCCCCCACCCCCCATGATAGGATTTCCCTTCTAATTGTTATATATATTCTTCATCATTTTTGTTCAAGATGGACACGCTACAATTTGAGGGTACATTCGTCCCTGTTGATTAATAGTTAAATTATCTCGTACATCTACAAATTACTACTTAGTGTGTCAGGGCACCCATGTCATGTGTAGCATAGGGTATTCCATTTGGCGAACCAATCTTGACATGAGCTCCTAGCTATCAGGGTAATACATGAAACATGTTAAATCGTCATAACCTGATCCATGATCTGTAGTCGACGACAGGCTTTGTACATTTCGAGGCTTGCATGTATGGTTGCAGTATGCTTATTGCAGGCTTCTTTATACATTAAAATTTATTATATAATTTATATTTGTCAATTGCTGTTTAACATCACATTTAACTAAGCACTGATTTGCATTCTGTCTGTGTTCATGGTCCATGCAATGGATGGCAAATACGATGTGATGCGGTGCTTCTTTCCGAGGCAATTACAATTATGGATTGAAGTACACTTTCCTGTATTAATTAGGAAATAAAATGACATGTGAAGCAATCGATACAAAAAGTGTACTTCTATCCATATATTTATGCTAAAGTGATGAATTACACCTAAAAAGTCGAGTTAATTTTTCCGGCATATGACCAATGGCATTCACTGGAAAATATTTACCACAGCTTTCCTATGCTTCATCGCAGGCAAATACTTTGGGAGTGTAAATTTTGGACTGTGAACACTGACAAAATGTGATTCAGTACTTATATTCACATCTTTGCACAACCATTTTTATATTTTCATGTGTATACATCGTAAATATACAAGATCCAAGATCTCTCTACTGTGTATAACACATCAGTTTATTTGATAAAAGACCAGGGGATCACTTTCAATTTACTGTATAACTTTGTAGGCGAAGAAGATGTAGGAAAAAGAGCTGCACAGGTGGTGCGCTGCTTTGCACACAGCAGCTGCAACCATCCTGTATATGAAAACCTCTAGTGCCATACATGTATACCAGGTCAACATGTCATTAAAGGTTACTTTGACCTTTAGTGTTATATAACATGTTTACATGTCATTCAGTGTTACTTTGACGTATAGTGTCATATACCAGGTTAACATGGTGTTCAATATTACCTTGACGACTAGTGTCATATAGCAGGTTAACATGTCATTCAATGTTACCTTGACCTTTAGTGTCATGTACCAGGTCAACATGTCATTCAAGGTTACCTTGATTTTATGTACAAAGTTTACATGTCATTCAAGGTTTCATTGACCTTTTAGTGTCTTGTATCAGGTTGCCAATTGCCAAACCTTGGGTCCTTCAATTAACCATGTTGACCTCATGGGAAGTAAATGGATAAGTGACCAGGAAAATATGTACTGCACTAGACCACAGTTATCAAGAGAGTATTTCTAACCTCAAAGGTCACGTTCGTCGTCAACTAGGATTTGGACTTTAGTTCATGGAGTGGGTCATCGCAATGTCAATGTGACAGGATCTTTAGGCCTGTGAACAAGGTCAGTAAGATCATAATGACATTTACAAGACAATCTTACAGTTAGTGTTACCTTGGCCTACAGTTACCATCAGTACCAGGTAAGCATGACCTACACTGACAATGTGAGCTCTAAGTCTAAGGTATTTACAAAGTTTATGTGACCTACAAGTTAATCATCTTTTGGAAGACATGTAATACATGTATATGTAGGCCAGTGAATTCTGGGATTAGTCACATTACATTAACAGGAAACTGGACCTATTGTATCCTTAACCAAGTCTGTCCTTAAAAAAAAAATCCCTGATGACCTTTTAATTCAGGTAAGATAACTGTCCAGGTCCAAATCATGTCAGTCTACATGTAGTTGCACACATTGACATAATGTGATTTTTATCATGTATGATGCTACATGTAATTTTCAATATTTAAAACTTATAGATTGCCTAAGTAATAGAAACTCGCATATTTCAAGAGCTCATAATCAATTAGTCCGAAAGATCTGACCAAATACCTTATCTGATCTCACCATTATACCTCTAAATAGCCGTCAAAGGTGAGGTTATATATGGTCAGATCTTTTAGATTGACTACTAATCAGCTGAAGAGCTCTCCTATTCCATCGATATATGTGCAATAATTATTAAGTAGATGTTTATGTATCGTGCAAAAACTGTTATCACTAGTCTATGTCCTATTTCACATTTTAAAAAGATAATTTTAGAGAAACTTTGATTTAAAATTCTGGTCATGATAAGAAGCTATTCGTTCTATCGATTAAAAAGTGTGTCATTTTACAGCTTTGCAACACTTAAGGATCATTCCTACAATACATGAAGTGAATCTGGATAGCTGGAAGGAACACATGAGGGGGGAAAACTGGTTATGGAAGAAAGGCTACTCACATGAAGGGGGAAAATCCTACTATAAAATGGGGAAAACTGGCTATATTCTCAAAGTCGGCGTGATGTCACGGGTGGGACTAAAGGCCGAACCTAACGAACGTATTGAACCTAGTCGAACCTTAGGTTTATTTAAGCTATTTTTGAATATATTTAATTGATTCTTATGTTTATTGATGTAATGAAGTCATATCTAATCATTTCTACATCAAAAAATAAAAAATATTCCATATCAATTGAAATATAGCTTTATTACTTGTTGAACCTAACGATCGAACGTGTCGAGTCGAACTGGGTAACGTGTCGAACCTAAGCTTTATTTAAACTAGTTCTGAATACATTTAATTTATTTTAATGTTACTTTATGTAATAAGGGCATATCTAACCAATTCTACACCCCAAAATAAAATATTTAAAATATTAAGTGAAATATACCTTTAACAATTGTTGAACATAAAGTACATGTCGGTCAGCGCCATTTTGGAATCAAGAAAAGTGTTGACAGTTATTTACCAAACATTACGTTCAATATTTTATACACTTAAAATTTTGTTCATATTGATCGTTAATTAAGAAATTATTGGAAAAAAGCAAGTTTGGATATTTGTTTGAAAAAATCAGTTATGAATTCGAGATAGATATGTTGTAAATTCATTCTTATGGCGCGGGATTTGAATCAATTTTGTTCGACAACCCAGGCCTACTAATCAAAAAGCGAAAATTTATAATAATAATGATGAATAATAATTGCGACATAAGACATAAAATTTGCCTTGCTACCTCATTATTCCCCGAGTAATTTTTGTTACGCATACCTGTGGCTTATAATTATTCTAGAACTAAATGTTTTATAAATGCAGTATAAAATATTTTTAAAGGCGACTGAATATTCAAAGCAGTGTGTTAAAAGGAATACTTATCTATACACAGCGACACGACAATTGACGAGCAAATGGATAGAATATCTAGATGATTTCTTTTTTCCCGAAGCCATATGAAATTTAACCGACACATTTGACGTCTCCCAAAAAATCCAGACAAATAGGCACCTTTAACCTTTTGGTATTGAAGCCAGTATGTATGTAGTAATTTTTAGTTTTATTAGTTACTCTTATGTGATATTTGGCCCTTATTATTCTGTTCTTACCATTGTACATATGTTCTTAAAACCTGAAATAGATCTTTCTTTTACCCATTGGGGTGTTCCTTAACCAGAGTAGGAAGTTCCAAGCTGAAACTGAACAGGCATTGCCAGTCTAGTGTACTACTTCCGAATGAAAACACTGTGTACACGTATTTATTCTGACACTAAATTTATGTCAAGGGAAACTATGTGAAATACATGCAATTTCGGCAGCATATCAAAGTTAATAATGAAGAGATAAAGTGACCAAATGGATATGACTTCATGGCTTTGTTCTCAGCAGACAAAAAATCCTGTGTCATTATTGAAAGTAAAGACTGAAAAACATACCATATTACACCATTTTCTTCGAAATTTTAGTGTAGACCCCCTCCTGCATCCTCCCCCTCTCGGCACTTTGTGCCTCAGGTCGTCCCTTTGGGCCTCCCCCCCCCCTCCCAATTATGCTTCTGGATCCGCCCCTGCTTTTCAGAGTGGACATTTAAAAAGTCCATGAACTCCGTAGGTCGCACAAATGTATTAGAAAAGTGTTTCATTTTTTATTTATTTATAAATTGGAAAAGGACAATCGGACAATGGATTCGGATATGTACAAAGTGACCGTAAATTAAGCCTTATAAAAACGTGTGTGTAATGCTACGCAGCAGATTATCGGCTGTTATATGTACAGAATGCAGATGACCAATCAAGTGCTCTTAAAAATGCAATTGTTTTAGTCGTCGTGATAGAGAATGTGTTTCATAATGATATTAAGCGTCTTCATTGAAATGTATCTAATATAGACTATATACGCGAGTCGCCAAGAAATTCTTTCAATTCCATTTTTACATCTCGCGTTTTATCGCCCGTTTTCCCATGCTAATTTGAATGAATTGTTTAATGGTCGTTGCCGGATGTTAATTAATTAAGATCGCCGTTACCGACCGTCACAGCGTGTGACAGGTATTTGCTGGTTTCACACGTTTTCATTCGGCAGTTGCATGATAAACTTGACATCCATTTTGCCGCACACCCAGGTGATATTAGACGACATTCCAATGTAGCCATATATTTAGATGTGCAGAAATATCATTGTTGAATTCCAAGGACTCTTTTTAAATTCTGTACAAGAAACAACACAAAGTTGTCGTGGGTATAAGCACGGTTTAATTCCCCCATTATTTTCAAAATAGAATATCTTTGAATAAAAAGATATCTAAATAAACAGCTATTTAAAGGGCCATCCCAATCTTTGAAAAGTAGCCAGAGCTCTAACCTTCAATACCATAACCAAGTATAACCTTCAAAATGTCATGAAATATCTTCAATGAGTAACAGTAACGATATTTAACATTTCAGATTAATTTTATATTTCTCTTTAAAAAATATAAAGATTTAAACAGAAGCTAGATCTATATATAGATAATTAACATTCATGTAGAATAAAAATGTGTACCAAAGAAAATAAAAAAGAAATATCTAAATAGCAAAAGTATCCTAAATTATACTAACCCTATATTATTTGAGCATATTTTGGTAGAAATTCGGCAAAATGCTCCCTCGAACCCCCCCCCCCCTCCATTTCTCGGCAACGGGGGCGCTGGATCCGCCGCTGATAACATCCATAATTCATTGTAAAACAGATATATATGAGAGATATATATGTCTCTGTTGTAAAATAATTAATACTTAATCATCTTTTGATAAACCACGATCGGCACCCACTGTTGAACATAAAGAGATGCTTCATACGAGCTGGGATATTCAGCCGTATAACAATACTAATGGCAGATTTTATGTCTTATGCCGCAATAATTTTTCATCAATATCATTTTTAATTTTCGCTTTTTATTGAATAGGCCTTCCGTGTTGTCTAAGTTCTAACAAAATCCTTCAAATCTCGCAACGCACGTGTAAATTTACAGAAAGGTCTATCTCAAATCTATGCATGATTTTATCCAACAAATATCTTTTAATATAGCCATTATCTTACAATATTTTAACAATTAACAATAAGAATAAAATACTTATTAGATCTACATTAATATGTGAAATATTCAATAAATGATATATGACTGTCAACACTTTTCTTGATTCCAAGATGGCGCCGACCGACATTTACTCTATGTTCGACAATTGTTAAAGGTATATTTAACTCAAAATTTTAAATATTTTATTTTGGGGAGTAGAATTGGTTAGATATGCCCTTATTACATAAAGTAACATTAAAATAAATTAAATGTATTCAGAAACAGCTTAAATAAAGCCTAGGTTCGACACGTTACCCAGTTCGACTGGACACGTTCGATCGTTAGGTTCGACAAGTGATAAAGCTATATTTCAATTAATATGGTATATTTTTTATTTTTTGGTGTAGAAATGATTAGATATGACCTCATTACATCAATAAACATAAAAATTAATTAAATATATTAAATAATAGCTTAAATAAAGCTTAGGTTCGGCTAGGTTCAACACGTTCGTTAGGTTCGGCCTTTAGTCCCACCGGTGATGTCACTGTCTGGATTTGTCTACATGTATGTGGATACCCGAGGAGTCTTGACATGACACTTGGGGTAAAACTCTGGGTTTATCATTAGCATTAATACATGTACAACTTTAATCTCTTCTGTGTCAATTCTAATTAAAAGGGGTTTTTTATAAAATACAATCGGAAATATGTAAAACATGTATTCAAAATTTACTTGTTTGAATGACAAAATATTTTGATTATTCCTTTTAACCAAAATTCTTCCCGGAATACACATTGCTCTCTATGAAAAAGTCTGATGCTAACAACCAAATGTTCCAAATGCTCGTTATATAGATATTCTACTTCGAGAATAACATAGCAGTTTTTCCATGGGGGAAAAGCTACTATATAGCCAGTTTCCTGGGGGGAAAAACCACTATATAGCTAGTTTTCCGGGGGATGGGGAACTGGCCAGGAGAAAAAGCTACTATACAACACCGGTAGGAACGACGACTGACTCGATGTTATCGACTTTCCGTTTGAGTTTGATTTGGAATTCGTCTATAAAAATAAAATCTTTACAAACCACACCTTCCTAGATTTTGGTCTGCAATTTGCTTCACTCGGAGGAAATTTTTACGAAGATTTTCCCTCTTCAACATTTTCACGAAAGTACCAAAATCATATTCCTATAAAGGTATCACTTTCATTCACATATTTCGTTTGTACAGTAATGTCAATTTCCTTGATGGGTTCCAGTGACACACAGACAGAAACCAGTGACTTAAGCAACATATTATACAGCGCATGCGATTGGTCAAATGATTATTTTCTGACTAATGAACACATTCGTAATATACATTGTTTGTGAAAAACGAAAACATGGCAGACCTCGTGGAGCAGGTACTCCGAGATGTTGCAGAAAAAGAATCAAAATACAAAACAATCGAAGTTGAAAAGAAAATAGACTTGGAGATAGATGAAGGCAATTTATTTACATTCGATCCGAACCCGACAAACCTTAAACTGTACAAGTAAGGATAGGTTTACTTGCCGAATTTCCTCAGTAAAAATGTTGTACATTATATGGCAATATTAGAGGCATTTGTAACCTCTTATAAATCTTTTGCAGTCATGATAAGGTGAAAGGTAGAATGTAACCATAATTGTGTGAACAGTATCCTGTTGTTTGCCCCGTAGTTTTCATCAGATAGTACGTGTATAATGTGCATGTAATATGTACTTTGTTTGTATTTTCTGTAATAAGTGATTCTCTTCTACTAAACTAGCATGTTTGAATGTTTTTATTAATTTCCGTTTGCTTTATTATTTGCGGAATAAACCAAGACATAGAAGAACATTTTTGAGATTGCGGGGTAAATAACAGGATATTGCCAAACACGAATATTTACTTGAAAATGCGGGACGAAATACCAACATGCATGTATGTACCAAAAACACGTTTTGGTTGTAGTTGTTGCTACATGCACATGATCCTGAAATCAAAAAGTGCTAAAAGTCATGTTTTTAGAGTACAGTCCTGTTTCAGATGTGATTATTTTGAATAGATACTCACTGCCATTTTGCACGGAAGCAAATTTTATCAATAGCATAATCTATCATAAAGTGTTACCTTTCATTTCGTTTTCTAAATTTTAACTTTTATATAGTAATGCATTTCATTAGGGCCCCGCTTCATAGGCTGGTGCCCTATAGTAATTACTCTGTCTTTATCATTGGCCAAATCTATTACACTGTCACGAGTACTGAAGTAGAGCTTTCATGTTTGGCATGTGTGTTCTTAATGAAAGACCTTTCCGTTGGTACCAAAATTTTTGATCATGTGACCTTTGACTTTCATTTGAAAAACCTTAACATTGACAATATAACTATTGAATCGTTATAAGTAGGTCTTTCATATTTGGCATCTACGTTCCTTATGACAAGACCTTTCTACCAAATTAAGATCAAGGTCATAGTGACAGGCATCTTGTGGAGCCCTACTGACTTTGTCAGTTTTCTACAGTTAGTTACATGGAAAATTGACAAGAGATCAATTGAGCTTGAGCATAAACAGCCATACAGTGACAGGGCCATCGCTAGGGCTTATTTGGGGCCGATATTTGGCCCCATTCCCAACGCCAAATAGTATCTTTTTTTCCCACCTTGTTCTTTTAAAATTCCCAACTGTACATAGTCAAATTTATTGACAGAAACTTGTTCAATGACACTATATTTTAAACCGTAACATCAGCGCTTCCAACACAAAATGTAAACACCATCGATGTACAAATAGTGCTTGTAAATGCAGTGTTTGGAAGAGTAGTATGGAAGCGTTTTGTGGATCCTTTAATCGACAGGTGCGAGGTTATTTCGAATGGTCGTATTCGTGACAAGTCTTTTCGATGCACATTTGAGCATGGCAGTCGAAATTAATTTATATTATTGAATGTATCATATTACAAAAAACGAGTAATGGTTTTATGTTTAATGAGAACGCTGTGTCTTATAAAATCGCATAAAGCAACACGAGAACACAGAAATCAAAGGACTGACAGTGATCACGGCCAATAATCAAAACCAGCTGTCTCAATGTCATCTGGATGCAGCCATAAATAAATTCAAACAAATGAAGGACAGGCATATTGATTAGTAAAACTAGATGTACTTGAAATAAACAAATGCCATTGATAATACTGCTTTTCTCATTTTATTGAATTTTTTCCCAATTTGGTCCAAAATGACGCTATTTTTCCCAATTGCAAAGACCCTGGCCCCAGCCCCAAAATACACAGAGACGGCCCTGAGTGATGGCCCACATTTGTTGCTGCGTGTGCTAATTATTGTTGTCATTTGTAGCAAATAGGGAATAAATAGAAGTTAAATACTGGTAAGAAAGTGTTAGAAACATATGTCAATACCATGTTATCATGCGTTTTTTGGTATATACGTGCATGTTTTCAGCTCTTTGTCCCGTGTTTTCGGTAAATGTCAGTGTTTTCAGTACTTCATAGTACCCCTCCAGTCTGGGTTGTAGGGGTGTCACTGTTGCTGACAATTTCTACTTGGGTGATAAAGTTATAACTGACATCATTAGTCCATCAGATATTGAGAATTACTTTAATTCAATCAACTTCATAAAAAATCATTCAATTATTATATGAGTTATTTATGAGCATTTTTCAGTATATTAAAAAATTCATTAAAAAAGGGGTATTATTATTTCAATATTACATATGTATTATTATGTAAGTGATTTCTATGGACATTTTTCAATATATTCAAAGATGTAATAGCCTTTATTTTCATGAAATTTTTATTTTGTGTGAAAATGCTTGTCTTGTGTATGAAAATATCAAATTTGCCTAAAATGCACTGATAGCCGATCATTTATAAAGCCAAATCATGTCTTCAGGCAAAGCTATTAATTTACATAGCAGAACAATACAATTTGACCACGTGTCACATATATGTTATGCTCAAGTCTTATACTGACAAGGATACATTCTGTTGTAAGTGGTGGATTCAGGAGTTTGAAAACTGCCCAACTCCAACATGGAGTGACCCAATTGAAAACAGAATCTTTGATGAAAGTGTACACTGTAAATTGTCTATGATAATGATAGATCACTTTTATTATTTTGAATGATTTAATAAATGTAACACAAGATACATAGCAAAGATCAGGACTCGACATTCACATTTTTCCCTACTTGTCCATTTGGACAGGTACCATAGCCATGAAATTTACTTGTCTGAATATAAATCCTACTTGTCCAACAATTTGTCAGTACTGAATTTCTATAACTGCTTTAAGGAATAAAATAAACTTTCAACAATTTACTCATTGTGTTAAGGTATTTTATTAACGAATATACAGAGCTCCTGATGAGGGTAAGAGGGTATGTAACAATTGCAAAATTAGAAAATAACAGAAAAATAACAACCAAATTGTCCAACAAGTGAACTTTGATCCCGATTTTAAAGTTGCTGACCTCGCTTTGAGAATAAACTTCCTGATCGTTGTTCTCTCACTGCTTTCGACTTTAAATTCGATAAAAAAGATTGCAATTCAGTTTTTTTTTTAACTTCTTTACAGAAAAATCGCTTGTCCAATTGGACAAGTTTTACACTCGTTATAATAATGTTTAAACATATTAAATGTTTTAAATATTAGTGTAACACAAGTACTAAGCAAGATTGACTTGTCTGTGAAAAATTTTCACTGGTACTGAACATGCGGACAAGCGCTGATGTTGAGCGCTGCAGGATTAATCTGGAAATTCTGTTTCATTATCCATAGTCGGTGTTCAGTATATCTAAAAACTACACAAATTACATGCATTTACAGTGAAGATAAGGTTCTAAAGCCTGGGACACACAGTTTGTAACATTTCATGTTTGGGCTGAAAAGGTATACGGAGGGCACAAGTGACAAAGGGCAGAAATGGCAAAGTGCTGAAACATCTGGAAGTCGAACTGCCGAAGGACAGAAACGTCTGGCAACCCCATGATTTACATTTGTCCTAGCAATTTTACTTGTTTGTTTTTTTGATTTTGGTATTGTTGTGGATCAATTTGTGTTAAATATTTGAGTGGTTATATTCCCATTTAAGTGTGTAAGTTTGATTTGTTTTAATTTACTTTTTATATTGTTATATCTAGTTTAACAATTATCAGAAAAAAATCTACTACTGATAAAGGTCTACAGATCGATTGTGCGATCTGTTGAACATATGATTTGGCTTTTGGTAATGAAAATGTCGCATAATTCAAATCATTACATGTATTGGAAAACCTGTGTCCAGATTTCTGTGGTAGAATTGATATTTTGTTTAATCAACAAAAGTTTCCTGAAAGCTATCAGGATGCCAGTACTAGCAGTGACACTATTGTTCTCATGTTCATTACTAATTAAAATCGAAATTCACGTAATGAGTAGTTGCACAATCAGCTTTAGATAATCTGATGATTATAAAAACTACAGTATTAAATGAAAAGTTTTGTTTTTACAAAAAAAAAAAAAAAACCCATCATTTTGGGATTTTTTCAATTTTCCCAAAACATTGTATATATTCCCAAATCAAAAGCCAGAAGTGGCTTTTAAAATAGATAAAAAATCACTGTTTCCTATCAGAGAATAATTCATACGTGTATTTTTAGTTATTCCCTTTATTCACTAATTCAGCTCTGAGTGGCTGAGTATTGAAAGAAAAGAATTCAAAGGTTGGTACACATTGCCTCTGTAGTGGACCTTTAAATGAGAATGTATTGACAGGTTTTTATTTCATTTATAAGAAAGGAAAGGTTTTTTAGGCACTGAGAGTAGGCAGATATTGAGATATTGTGAGATATTGTTAGATAAACTACAGAAAATACAGCCTTTAAGAGTTAAAGATGTTTATGAGGCCCCTGGTTTTGATGTGAACTATATCACATATAGCATGTATGGATTTGAATGATGTCAGCTGTGTATACATGAAATGTGAAATAATTTACTCATTTGAATATAAATATCATAAAATGTGTCATTTAATGGAGTTTGAATGATTTAATCCTCTGCTTCCCATAATGCAGTACAGTAGGAACAGAAACTTTGAATTACAAACTAGTATGCCTGTTTCTTTTAGATCAGACAAGGAAGAATATCTTAGGAGCCTTGCTAGAGACAATACTCAATTGCTCATAAATAGGATATGGCAGGTATAGAATATCGTAATTGTTATTAGGAATTAAGTTTGTGTTAAGTATTCAAATTTGAACTCTTAAAAAGCAAATTGTGTTTACATTTAGTATAATGATTTCCAAGGTCTTGAAATACGAGCTTTATTCATATCTAGTATTAAACTGAGTTAAAATGTAGATGTATTTTATGTTCAGCAATGTTTATTGTTAGAGATTATTGTGATAGGTATCATATGTTGGTTATTACATTGTACTCTTTTTCTTTAAGAGGGAAGTAGTTGGGTCAGTGTATAAGGTGCTCGGCTCTTGACCAAAGGTCTAGGGTTTGACTCCTTGTCATGGACACACTGGTGTCCGGTATTTCGGACAGTAAAACTGAGATCTCTTGTCATGGAAGGCATGGCCTGTAAGATATCCCTCATGGTTTTGGATGGGTCTGTTGCAAAAGAATAAATTTCTATGCAATGCAACAGCCATCATCATATATGTGAAATAATTATGGAGTGATGTAAAACTATAATCAAACAATAGTTAAGAGTAAGGTATACCATGTTTTTGCTTTTAATTTCCTTGTTTTCATTGTATCCATTATATTAACTCACTAAATAGATTTTCTTACTATTAATTGTATGCAATGTATTGGCAAAATTTAACGTCATTTCCAATAAATGTTTATGTACATGTATAAAGATTATTTGCATGTTTCAGCTTCCTACAGAAAAAGTAGAAGGAACAGTTGTGGTCAAGGTAAAATACTTATTTTTAAACAGTAATACCCGGTATATTTTTCATTGAATTTGTCAGCTCATGTGCCACTTTGTCATTGAGTTTTGGAAGCCGATGTAACCTAGTGGATAAGGTCCTCGGCTCACGATCAAGAGGTCACGGGTTCTTTCAGATGAGACAGTAAAAATCAAGGTCCCATGTCAAGGTAGTCGTGGCATGTAAAAGATCCCTCACTGCTTTCGGTGGGTCCATTGCAAAGATCTAAATTTGAATGCAATGCATCAAGCAGATGCCTGAGTTATGTGAATTTTTGTGCACGTTTAAGGTCTTCTGATTTCATTAGAAGACACTTCTCTTGTTCTGAAGCTTTTATGATTATCATATGTGTAGATAAATATGTCTTCTTTCATTTGATACCACGTTTGAGACACTTTGTGTTGAATTTAAAAAGTTCTAAGACACAGACGGGAGGAGGTGTATTTTTGGTAAATCGGAAGTTCTAACCCTTGTTATTATATTGGTGTAATTGAGGGGGGGGAGGGGACCAACGAGCCGAAAGCCCTGTGATTATACACTCGTTGTCGACAGATGTATTATGGTAGGGCTGTGTGGGATATGTTGGTCTGTCCGCACATTGTTAACATTATACAAACCATACAGTTCAGACTAGGACTTTCAAACTTGGTACACTTTCTCCTTATGGCATGAGGTTGGTTGGTTGATTGGTGTTTTACGTCGCTTTCAACAATATTTCAGTTATATCGCGACATGGAAGCAGGAGGTTACCAACCTCTTAAACATAGTGGCGCGACCCGGGAATCGAACCCGGATCGTCGGCGCCGCAAGCCAAGCGCTTAACCACTACACCACGCCTGCCCCTATATGGCATGAGGAGGAACTCTTTTGATTTTTAATATCAAGATCAAAGGTCAAGATTTGAGGGCAGAAATAGCAAATTTTTGAGAATGCAAATTATAAACAAGGTACAGACCAAAGTTTTTATGCTAGAACTTTTAAACTTCGCACAGTTCCTTCTTATGACTAGAGGATGAACGCAATCCATTTCCAAGGTCAAATCTGCAAAGTCTAGGTCACAGTGCTTATGTCAGTTAGATTCTTGTCCAGGCCATAAATTTTTATGCTCCCTAAAAACTTTCAGGGGGAGCATATAGTCGCTGTTGTGTCCGTGTGCCTGTCTGTCAGTCCATATGTTCATCAGTCCCTCTGTCCGTCTTTGCATCCGTCTGTCAGAGCTCATATCTCCTATACCTTTTATTAGAATTTGATCATACTTCACCAAAGGTCACTCAAGGTCATTTCTGAAAGGTCAAGGTCACTGATTAACTATGACTATGTGTATCTCCTACATCTTTCATCCGAATTTGATCATACTTCACCAAAATGTTATTTAGGTTGAAGGCTTTTGGACAAAAATATTGAAGGTCATTTCTGAAAGGTCAAATTCAATTATTAACTATGATTTCAAGTAATATGAAGTACTGATATCTCCTTAACCTTTCATCAGAATTTGATCATACTTCACCAAAATGTTATTTAGGTTAAAGGACTTTTGGACAGAGTTCACTCAAGGTCATTTCTGAAAGGTCGAGGTCACTTGTTAGCTATGACTTAAAACACCATGAAGTACGTATATCTCCTATACCTTTTATCAAAATTTGATTATACTTCACCAAAATACTATTTAGATTAAGGACTTTTGGACAAGGGTCACTCAAGGTCATTTCTGCAAGGTCAAGGTCACTTATTAACTATGACTTAGAATAACATGAAGTACTTTTATTTCCTACACCTTTCATCAGAATTTGATCATACTTCACCAAAAATGTTATTTAGGTGAAGAGCTTTTGGACAAAGGTCCTTCAATGTCATTTCTGAAAGGTCATGTTCATGATAAAAAGTTTTATTTCATAACTAATCAAGGTCAAGCTTACTCATTTTAGTTTAAGATACTGTGCTCACTTGTTGTTCTACAGTTTACTCAGTTGGATATCCATATGATACATTGAGATTTGAAATCATCATCAATTAATACAATGATTTTCTGTATACTGAGTCATTCATTTCCTTCATTATTGCTGTGCTTCTTGGAGCTTCCATTGGTTTTACTGATTTTTTGTATATGAGTTGAATCATCAATTTCCTGCATCATAAATGCCGTTTGGGGAGCATACATCAGTTTTACCGATACTCTTATTACACTGCACATTGATTTGAATATTATTTCACAGAATTGTTGTTCAGGACCCAAGGGTGTGTATATTTCACAGAATTGAAGCCTAGGACCAAGGATGTGCCTTGACCTTGAAACAAGGTTATATCTGCAAGGTCAAGGTCACACTTCATATGATGGGAAAATCTTTGTGTGGGACATAACTTTTTACCCCTTCTATAGATTTGAGTAATATTTCACAGAATTATTGACCAGAACCCAAGGGTATGTCTTGACCTTGAACCAAGGTTATATCTGCAAAGTCAATGTCACACTGCATATGATGGGTAAATCTTTGTCAGGTCCTTAACTTTTTACCCATCGCACCGATTTGAATATTTTACAGTACTGTTGGCAAGGGTGGAATGTTTCCATAATTTTTAATTTTATCCCTTCAAACTAAGCGATGGGCGTATTATACCACACTATATGTTGCTTTTTTCGTTCTTATTTCCCCCCCCCCCCCTCCTACGCCCCTCATCAAACAATACTTACCTTAATACAGCAGTATTGATACAGTTATTTTTGATATGATACAATACATTATACTTCTTAAAAAGTCTGTATTTAAGGGATGGCTTATGCCATTACATAGTTTCATTAAAACGTCTTTGGGATATGTACACAACTTCTTTAACTCTACACACATCCATTATTGAGGTACATCACCTCCAAGATTGAGGTACAAATGTTATATGCATTGCATTCACGAATTGAAATAGAATCTTGTACAGTAGACCGCATCACATTTACACCACTTCCTAGTTTCATTTTCCATTTGAGTGCCAGATTAACGGTAAATCACTTTCTTGGTCATTAGATAGGTGTGTTAACTAGATAATTTATCTGACTATAAAGAAAGGTTACAATTATAATGATTTGATTTCAATTTGTAAGGTTCCATTTACATTTTTGAGAGATTGTTTTTTTTGTATCCAGAATTTCCTGTGATTAAAATGTTCCAAATAAAAAACAATACACTATTACTGAAGATGTGTTCAAATCAAAAACATTTTGTTATTTAACACTGTACTTGAAAGAGATAAGGAGAGGACTACACAGTGTAGATTATAGAATGAAATTCCTATAAGTCATTTTACAGCTAAATTGAACCAAAAGTGAGACAGATATATTGAACACTGAATCATAAAAAAAATATCAAGCTGATTTGAAATCCCAATTATCATTTCAGCCCTAGCTATGTGTTATCTTTTGATCTCGACAATTTTTTTTATTGAGACATTGACAGATAACATATAGTTTGCTGTTAAAATTAGTGCTTGTACGCAAATGTGGTTTTATGGTTTTTGCAGGCCGCACCATATGGCGCAACAGGTATCAGTACTTTTGTGCCATTTCTCGAAGAAATGCGCATATGGTGTATGGCATATGGCTCCTCAAGCCCTGTAGTGGGAAACATAAGCAATCCTTTCAGAGGGTTTGTTAATTATGGAATTACTTACAGAATATATAAAGAAATTTACAATAATGACATGTTTATTTTCTCTTCAATTTCAGCTTCCAGAACCAAAAATAGTATTACCTAGAGAAAAACCAGTAAGTAAAGCTAAATCAAATACAGTTGAAACTAGTCATATTGAAAGAAGTTGGCATGTCCATATCAGATAATTTGACATAACAAGATATTCAAGATAAAACATCAGCTATGTTGATTATCTTAACTGTATGTGTGTACCTGGCTGATTTTTTTAACAGCGTAAATCTGAATATTTTTGCGTTGATTTATTTTTGCGAATTTAAGCAAAATGCCTATGGATTTAATTTTGTGTTTCTTCTCTTTGCAAATTTATGCTGGTGCTAAAAATAAATTGATGAGAAAATTACATCGCACTGATTTACGACCTTTCAGTTCTGTCAACTAGGCTGACGGTGATAGTAAAGTTTACTAAATAATAGTCAATAAATATGATCATGTATATTTCAAAAAATCGATTTATTCTTTTTTCAAAGCATACTGGTAAAATAAAGCATATAAAACATTTGCAGTAAAGTTTAGTTTTCACATGTACATTCAGAGATCCATTGGTGCATGTTTACATGTAGCTTACTCAAAATGAAAGTTGACAGCATCTGCAATTCCAGCATTTTTGAAACCATTGTACACTTTCTCTGGATTGGCCTGTATGTGATCCATGGCGGATACCAGCCACTTTGCATTTAATGGTTTTAAAACACCCATGCCGATATAGATGTGATTGTTTTCCCCATGTTTAAGCTTTTCAGCCACATTATCGGCGTACCATGAATTGGAAGTTGTCGCACATTTTGTCTATAACAATTTTTTGTACACTGAAATCCATGGATGCAACTCTGATGTACAGTTTGGCGGAACATGCACGTAGCTCAATCCAAGTTCTTTTATGCAGTAACGAAATGGTTCCAACAACTGAACAACACAGAAATATAGAATAATTCAGGCTTTCTGATGTAGTGGTAACTCAAGTTCTTTCTTAACACGATTAACATTTGGTATGATAATTTTGTCCATTTGGTGTTTGCCCAATGGTTCTCTGTTTGTTATGTCCCATTCTTTTTGGAAATTAAATTTCCCATGACATGCATCTGTTTTGCCTTAGTAAATAACTTGGAGAGGAAGGATTTCGCCTCTCAAAGTACCAGCCATTACCCCTGGAATTTAAAATTTAGCAAATGTATACCAAGTACGGGTATGCGGCTAAGAAAACATATAATGATAAACCAACACAGCAATGCAATCATTTCACCAATTTACCCGATATTAATACAGTAGAAAACAAACAATTATAGCTCTGATATTCCCATATTGTTTGTATAAACAACCCATACCTGTAATTTCACGCTTGTCATCCAAGCCGACAATGGTAACTTTTTCCATCCCCTCTGCCATAGTCCATCTACTGAAAGGCAACAGATGTACTCCTGTATGATCATCGTTTATAACAAGCTGAGGGGAGATTTTGTACTCTTTGAGGGCCTCCAACATTTTTGATAAGAAATTTTCTATCACTTCTAAATTTTTGACTTCGGTTTTCGCTGTGGAACTTCCTCGTCACTTGACCATTTTCAGATGCTTAAGAATGGACAATTGTCTAGTTAATTCTGTTGTTCCCCTGTTTTCTAATAAGAGTGTTCTGTCGTCAGCTATCACAACGCCTTTTGGGACAGCATGCACTATCGGCATGTTTATTATGCCCCCTGCATCCCTGATTTCCAGCACTAATTTTTGCACTCTGTTATCCATTTCCTCTCCTAACATAAGGGGCCAACCATGTTTTTTCCTTGGTAATTCAGTCACTTCTGCATCAAGATTTTGTTTCCTTTTACAGGATTACTCGACTTTTGTTTTTTCTTTAAGTACCACACAGTAGATTCCTTTAATTTAAAATCACTAAAATGTCGCAAAGCTTTTGGTGTCCCATGTTCAAATTTATATTTGGCTACTTTAGCTCTCATCTCTTCAGTTAAAATCGTGTAATTTCGCCTTTTTTTTTAGGACTCGGCTAATTGTATTCTAAATCCCCATTCACTAATATTTTTGCTACACTGTTTGCATTTTCAGTTAAAAGCACAGGCCACTCCTTCCTATTAAAGTATTTCAAAATTGACATTATGTGGCTGTAAAATCTGGATTAGAATTGACTATCGCTAAACTACCTACAACCCATCAAACCGGATTTGTTATGCACAGGTGATTTCAATTAAGTCGCCAAGTATGGATTACTACTAACACACCTGGGCTTGGAGTTGATATAGTCCATGAAAGGTATTCTATCATTGGTGGATCTAGTTTTCGTTTTACAGTAGATGTAATTTTATGAAAAATATTTTTGCAAATCCAACTGACTCGCAAAAACGCTAAAAATTAATCAACAGCGAAAATAACCAGATTAACGTTACTGTATGAGTTTGCCAACAGAAATGGCATACATTCATAAACAATCAAATTTGTTTTTTGTTTGTTAACTCACAAATGTGCAAAGAGCTATTATCATACCCCCAGGGTTATTGTTGTTGTTGTCATTCGTAAAAAAAATTTTAACCTGGAGAATAACTTTCGAACAATTAGAGATAAGGCTTTTTAAACTTTTCACCCATGTATTCCTAATGGCAGGATCTTTCATTGGGTTCCAAAATTTTTTTCCTTGTCACTTTGACCTTCAAGTTTGACCTACTTTAAAAAAAAACTTTAACCTTGGTCATAACTTATGAACTGTAAGAGATAGGGCGTAAATATTTCATTTGTGTATTCCTTTTGACAAGGCCTTTCAATACATATCAAAAATTTTGATTTTTTGACCTTGAAGATTTACCTACTAAAACAGAATCTTTAATCTGGATCATAACTTTAGAACCACTAGAGACAGGGCTTTGATATTGCACATATGTTTTTTTTTGTGCTAAGACCTTTCATTGGGTACCAAAATTTTTGATTTTGTGACCTTTACCTTGAAGCTTGACCTACGTTTAAAAAACTTTAACCTTGACCGTAACTTATGAATACTGTAGTAAGAAATGGGGCTTAAATACTTAATGAGTGTGTTCCTTGAGACCAGGCATTTCATTACGTAACAATTTTTTTCATGTTTTGATGTTGAAGATTATCCTACTTACAGAAAACTAGTTTTTTTAATTTGGTTTCCACCGGTGAGCTCTGTTGTCTTCTGACAACTATCATTTGATTCTTGCTGTATGTCGCAAGCAAAAATAAAAATTGTGTCTTTTCTTTAATCTTTTCAGTAAAGAATGAGAAGGGAAATATATTTCATATGGCTACATGGTAAATGAAAAAGTGTCTTTTTTTTGCACTGAGCATTGTGTCTTTTTTGCACTGAGCATTGTTTACACACATTTAGGATCCAATAAATCTCTAAATCAACATTATATAAATAGATCTTCAAATTGCAAAGTAAAAAATTTCTAATTCATTTTAACATTTAAAGCTGCAAAATTTATTTTCTTTTTATTTGTTCTAAATAGTAATTAGATGATGCATAGTTCAAAAAGTTAGGTGGATGTTATCGCCATATACATTGTGTAAATGCATCATCTTGGTATAACAAAAATCAAGAAATGAACACATAATTAAGATGAAAAGTGGAAAATAGACAGAAAACAGAGTAAACAGACTTCAAAACGATCTCAATAATCCAATATAAGTAGAACTGCAACTTCAACTCATCCAAAGTAAAATCAAAATGCAAATAAAGATAGTAAACGAGGCCTTGAACATGACTTGGAAATAAAACGAATTTCCACTTGAATTTCAACTGTATATTTTATTTGATATACAGTTGATCATGTAAATATTGTAAGTATTAGTTAAGAAAATATAATTCAAATCGTTTGAACGCAGTGAATTAGTATTGAATTAATTTCTCCTGTCTAGTTAACACTGTAGGTGGCTCTATTTCGCGCCTTCTAGTGTTGCATGAATGATTTTGAGGCGTTTCATATGTTCATTCGATGTTCAGTGCTCATACTATAAATATCGTAAATTTTCATTTTTGTTTTTGAAAGTTTTGTTACTACAAATTATTGTATAAATAAGTGACTGGGTGATACGGTGTTTTTCTGGATCTGAATGTTTGGTGGTGTTATGATAATGGAGAATTGTGGAAGGGTTATATGTGTGATTCTGATTTTCATAATGTATTGAAAGATTAATGCGTATGAAATATGTTGTACATGTACATGATAATAAATGAGTGCTGTTCGTGTTCCATGCACTTTATTCTATGTGTTGTTAGTTTATTTTTGTGGACTACAGTGTTGTTGTGGTGCAGGAGAAAGTTTATTTGTGTATGTAAACTGTTGTAACAAATATGGTGTTGTGTAGATTATGTACTTTACCAGTTAGTTGAATATCACATGCCAGTTGGTTAAAAACTGCATACTTATCAATATTTTGTTTTATATTTAAGATTCCTAAAGCTAAAGCTGTAACCAAATGGGAGCAGTATGCTAGACTCAAAGGTATCCAAAACAGGAAGAAAGGGCGTATGGTTTGGGATGAACAAAAACAGGTAAGGCATGTTGTAACTCAATATAGTGTTCCTTGGCATTTTGTATGTTGCTAGCAGATGAAAGCAATATGTAGGTATCACTGTCTATCTATTTGTCTGTTTGTCCGTATGTCACAATGTGTTTCACCTTTCCTCCCAAGTTGCATATGAGTTTCCTGGAACACTACATTTTAGTCTTCATAAAGAATGTTGTCATTCTGGTAGACAAATCACATGACTGTCAAGTTTACATATAAAGAGAATATGAGTAGGGAGTAATTGTCACCTGATTAATTCTCAAGTTATATAGACTTATATCAGAGCTGCCATAGATGGTTATTGGAGTGTTTGACTCATTGTCAGGAGTTCCACTGAAGGTTGTTGGAGTGCTTGGCCCATTGTCAGGAGTCCCACTAGTGGTTGTTGGAGTGCTAGACACATTTTCAGGAGTCCCACTAGTTATTTTTGGAGTACTTAGCCCACGGTCGGGAGTTCCGTTGGTGGTTGTTGGAGTACTTGGCCTATTTTCAGGAGTCCCAATGCTGGTTATTGTAGAACTTAGCCCATTGTCAGGGGTCCCACTGGTGTTGTTTGAGTGTTTGGCCCATTTTCAAGAGTCCCACAGGTGGTTGTTGGAGTGCTTGAGTCATTGTCAGGAGACCCGATAGTGGTTGTTGGAGTGCTGGGCCCATTGTCAGGAGTCCCACAGGTGGTTGTTGGAGTACTTGGCCCTATTTCAGGAATCCCACTGGTGGTTGTTGGAGTACTTGGCTCATTTTCAGGAGTTCCATTGGTGGTTGTTGGAGTGTTTGGCTTATTGTCAGCTGTTCCACTGGTAACTAGGGTTTTTTTCAGTACTTTGGGAATGGGGCGGGGTCCCTTGCAATTTGAAAAAATAGCACGATTTTGTTACATTTTGGGAAAATGCATATTTTTCACTCAACCTTTTCACGTAGTACTTACTGTTGTGCGACATTTTTGCAAAGCGAAAGCGAGATGCTAAAACATAAAACCCTGAAATGGTTATACAAATTAAGGAATTATAGCAGCGCAACGTGTACTGGACTCGAGTAATAGATTTCATTTTTTTTTTTTAGAGTTTCGGTTTGGGAATTTGGGGTCACTTTTTGGGAAAAAAAGATACTATTTGGCGTTGGGAATGGGTCCGAATAACGGACCCAAATCGAACAGAAAAAAAACCCTGGTAACTCATTGTCAGGAGTACCTTTGGTAGCTTTTCATTGGTTTTCAAATGAAAGAGTGAAACTCAAGGACCTGTGCCATGTTAGCATTAGCATGTTAGTGATCACTGATTGTTTTAGAATGGTCAGTTGTATAGATCAATAGGAACATTATAATTAAGATTGTTACAGTGACCTGTTTGTAGTATGAATTTTGAAGTCGCATTAATGACCAATACTTTTTCAGTAAATGAAACCTAGAAATGAATGGGTTTTTTTTAAATTAACTTGGTATTATTTTGTCAGTTTTTTTTACCTCTTTGACAAAGGTTTGAAAAAGGTGTAGTTTTTCTTGTATCTTGATATACCGAAGTCAAGTACTTTAAAAAAAAATGCAAATATTTAATCTTAATCTGTAGAAAACTAGGCACCAGGTAAGTTGAAAGAATCTTGTTAAGTGAAAAAATGTTGATGTAAAAATGAGACAAAAGAGTATATTTATGGCATATATTTGTTATTAGACAGAGTATTGTGTCCTAATCATTTATTATTGACTTATGCATTTCATAACAGGAGTATAAACCTCGTTGGGGATATGATAGAGCAAATGATAACACCAAAGATTGGCTGATTGAAATCCCAGATAATGCAGGTAAACTTTTATTTCTTGTATGTTATAGTAATTGTCAGTAATTATACATTAATTATTCAGATTCAGATATAGATAAAAGTACAAACTTGATCTGAAGTTGATAATTTTCCTTATGTTGGATGTACTAATTTTCTCATGCATCAAGACACCATAGATTCCTATTTGTTTTGTGTGTACACCAGCCACATGAAAACGGTCATCCGATTCATCATGGCATATCAAGATTATTCTAGAAAATATTGTCTATATCTTGGTCTTTGTTAAAGAGCTGAAAGGTTTTACATGCAATAGTGTGTGTATATTGTAATGCTCAAAACTTTTCTCAACAATACTAGGTAATACATATTTTATTGAAGTTAAATAGACAATCTTAAATTTTTTATGAATAGTGTTCTTCAATTAATATAAAATACCTTAGTTTCATAAAACAACAGAGGGATAAATGCATTTTCAGCTTCCAGGGACAAAAGTGTTGAGAGTTAATGTTGATGTTAACAATTGTTAGAATTTCCATTTCTCCTGCAGGACAAGTAGTCTTCTTGTCCATATGCAAAAATTACTTTGCTGACAATTATGTGTAACATTTTCTTATAATATTTTGGTGTCAGTTAGCAATACAAGAATTATGCATGCCCAACTATACCATGCCAGTGTACAGGCCTGTAGTGAATAGTGCACTTCTCACAGCACTGAACATAAATACAAATGAGTGCAATCCTAACATAACATACACGTTAATGCGAAAAGCGGTCACGAGGACTGCTTTAGCACACGTGCCAACCGGACACGTGTGCGCTCCTCTTGTTAACGTAGGAGGGAATTCGTGTTAACGCAATTATTCCTGCATGCGCTTGGTGCAGTTGCACGTTCACATATTATTTGTAATTCTCTGCAGTGCTGATGGAAGAATTGAAAAAGATCTAATTAAATTACTGCAAATGTTGCCATATATATGTGTATTACATGTAATGTTAAAATGTCACTCTGCATTAAGGATTTCATAGGTAATATAACAAAGGAAATTAACGTGTAGACATGCAATAAAATTTTCCTAAATTAAGAATAAATTTCATTATTGTCAATGTTCGGAAATTGTGTTCAATATTTTAAAAATTCATTATTCAACTCTCAAGTGTTTTATTTAATTTCAATTATTTTACTTACACATTAATATGTTTTTATATTTAAATATACAATGTATATATATATATATTCTCCTTCAGAGCCCTCTATATGTACATATTAATGCAAGTTTTAAATTGTAAGCAAGCGAACGTGGCTGTCAAGAGTGTTAACACGGCAGTCAATCGCGTTAACACGGTCTTAAAATTAAGTTCACTTGGAAATCTGCGTTAATGCAAACATGTGTGCTCAGCAATCTTGAGCGCACGAGGAAAGCAAACTTCACGGTATCACGACGTTAACATAATGTTATGTTAGGACTGCACCTCACTGTACATTCCTTCTAGTGTCTCAGCAATCTTGGTTAAACGCATGATTCATAATAGTTTTATTTAGGTATGATATTTTGTTTTTAACTGAGTGATTTTTATTGAATAAATTCTGGGTACAGAAATTTCAGTTGCCCTGCTGGACAAGTGCAATGCAACATTTACTCTTCCTACATATAAACATACTTTTCTCAGATAATTAGACAAATGTGATTATTTACTTGTCCAACTACAAACATACTTTTCCTGGACAAACGGACAATCGTGATTGTTGAGCCCTGGTTGATGTCATAACCCTGGTGGTGTCTTTTTCATCAGCAACCATTGACAAAACTTGAATTTGGGCATACTCTTTTGAATTGCAAGGGACCGATCTTTGATATTTTGCATATAGAATCCCTTTGACCAGAGCTTTCATTAAGGGTCATGACTATTGACCTTGTAACCTTTCATATTTTCCATATAGATTCCTTATGACCAAAGCTCTCATTTAGAGTAAGGAGTTTTGACATTGTGACTTTGAACTTGAACATGCCTTCTTTTCAAAAACTTTTTAAGACTGTGTGGCTCAGTGAACGAGGTGCTCAGCTTTTGTCTGAATGGTCGCCAAGTTCAACTCCTGCCATTGGCACACCGGTGTCCTGTCATTCTGTGGGACAATAAAAAACAGGGTCTTTACAATACATGTACTTTTTATGGTGATGCGAAAAAAAACATTAATATGAGTTGTCACGGAACATTATTACACACGTCACAGATTGAATTATGAAACAGCATTTGATACCCTTTATATCCCATGATAAACATAGAAAATAAATACAGTTTTTGGATAGGTGTAGTTTGAACATAAGTAAGTTTAAACTATTAAACATGAAGGAATAATTAATTGTACAAAATTCCCTCTTTTCAGACCCAAATGTGGATTACTTTGAGAAACGCAATAAAGAAAAGAAAGAAAGAATTGCCAAGAATGAGCTTCAGAGATTGAGGAATATTGCCAGGTCACAGAAATCTAAAGGTAGTCATTATACCCAGGTATATTGGAATCACCTTGTCTGTCTTTCTGCCCAGAAAACTTCAAGCTTGGCCATAACTTGATTTTAATAGGTCCAATAGCAAAAGTTATAAAATGGAATTCAGTCAGCTAGTGTGATCAATATGAAATAGAATAAATCAATCAAAGTCAATGGAAATGTTTTTAAAAATAACAAGAAATACTCATTGTCCACAAATTTTCGGCCACTTGGCCTTTTTTAGTTGGAAATAAAAATAATAGAAATCTCTTTAAGTAAAATCCATATTTGCTGGATAAATCAGCCCAGTGCAAAGTACACAAGGCATGATGTCACAATCAACAGTGAACAATACAATAAGTTAAATTTTGTGGACATTGAGCATATTTTGTTATTCATTTAATTCACACTTCCCTTCAGAGGAATGCTTTTCATTTTTGTTAACACAATACAGACCATACCATTTAAGTTAGGACTTTCAGACGTGGTACACTTATTTCTTATGGCATGAGGACGAACCCTATTGATTTTCAATAGCAAGGTCAAAGGTCTAGGCCATTTTTAGGACAGAATTAGCAAAGTTTTGAGAATGCATTTTGTAAACAAGATACAGACCAAACTGTTTGTGATAGAACTTTACACTTGCACACTTCTTTCTTATGACTGGGGGATGAATCCTATTGATTTTCAAGGTCAATTCTGCAAGGTCAATGTCAATGTCAGATTCTTGTCCAGTCTATAACATTTTACACCTTGCATCAATTTTAATAATATTTCACAGAATTGTTGCCAAGGACCCAAAGATGTGTCATGACCTGACTCAAATGTCATATATGCAAGGTCAAGGTCACAATGCATATGGTAATCTTTGTTTGGGTCACAACTCTTTACACCTAACATGGATTTTAATAATATTTCACAGAATTGTTGCCCAGAACCCAAGGATGTGTCATGACCTTGACTCAAAGTCATACATGCAAGGTCACAGTGCATATGATGGGTATTTCACAGGATTGTTGCTCAGGGCCAAAGCATGTGTCATCTTGAGGTCCTGATTAATAGGCAAGGGAATGTATCCATACTTTCAAATTTCATCCCTTCAAACTAAGCGACGTGCATATTATGCCACACTAGGCATTGCTCTTGATTTATTTATGATGCGTGTTTAAAGAGTGTTTGAGAAAAAGTGTGTTCGATACTGATAGTTGGAAATTTGATTGGTTGGTTAAGTTTTGGGTAGCTTTAAATTTGATTGGTTGGTCAATATTTGGGTAGCTTTAATTTTGATTGACTGGTAAAGTTTTGGGTAGCTTTAAATTTTCTATCCTATTTAGATACAAAAGGAGAGAGTTACTGACTTCTTATTTATAATGTTGCAATCTAGAATTGGAACTGATTTATTTACGCCACAAAATCAGTACTTCTTAACTACTTTAGCAAATTAACTTAAAAATGAATATTTGATGTGAAAATTTAATGTATTAAATAAGACTGTTTTTGATGTCATGTTACATCATCTATACAATCATATCCTTGTAATTTTATTCGAATCAGTTATTTTGAGCATAGTAGCTAAAACTCTAATTGAATTGAAGCAGTAGAGGAAGTGTAGCTTAATGTTTATTTGAATATTTTGACAGTACCTGGTGTAGGTTTAACACCAACGGACACTCCTTCAAAGGAGCACCTTGGAAAGGCGTTAGCTGTAGCTAAAAGATCTACAGCCTCCATAGGAAAATTCACAGAAAAATTATCAAAGGAAAAACCATCAAAATATACAGGAAAGAAAAGAAAGGTATTCTTTGTGTCCTATAATGAAATGCAGAGCATGTTTAACATAAAGTTAGTGTCATATTTTAAAATCAATTCCATAATGAAATGTCAAGAGTTACATCCTTACTGAAATTTTCAAATTTAGTGAACAAAGTTTCAGGACAGATTCTCTTGATGTCAGATTGATTGAGCATGTTTTCAAACTAACTTGAGTGATCTCTTTGATGCAGGATATTGATAGTCTGTTATAAATCCATGGTACAAATAGCAAACTTCATATGTTATGAGAACGCCAATTTCCAAGGGATATGGCCCAAATACTAGATTGTGGAAGAAAATACTTTTTTGAGAATTTTTGAAACTTAGAACAAGATTAAACACCCACTAGATCAAGTAATTACATTTTCATGTAAACCTTAATATTATAATACTTGCCATTTTTCATTCCAGTTTGAACCAAATTATGGAGATGTAAAATCGGAAAGCAATAAACAACTTGCAATACTAGACAGCATACAGAATAAGGTTCCAGTGATGGATACCACAAAAGCAGCCAATATGTCCATTATGAATGAAGAATTGTCGAGGTAAGGAGGTGGATTGTTATTATTTCGTTGATATAATTCTTAATTTAACCTCTAGATGTATAATGATATCATTACTAGTATCATTATTAGCTCATAAAATCAAAGGTGAATATTTCTTCTTCTCTAAGTGAGCTGTTATAATGTGACATGTTTGGCATAGTCTGTCTTCAGTCAGTTCTGTTATTCCTTTAGAATTTTGATTGCATTTCTTGTAATATGATTTAAAATATTTGCTGTTAAAGTTTTGCCAAGGGGATGTTAACAAAAACTTACTGATAAGATTCCAAATACCAGGTTAATCTTAGAATGGTATGGTTCTTTTGTTATACTTTTTTTATGTTTTTTTTTATAGGGCAAAGAAAAGGAAAAATGAAAAGCCTCAGAGAGGTACTGCAAAGAAGAAAGGAAAAGGTCCTCCAAGCAAAGGGGGTAACAACTTTTCCAAAAAAGGGAAAAAAGGGAGGAAATCACGGTAGCAGTTAAATATTGGGGTGGGACATACACTATTTTGTTTTGTTTTCAAATAAATCAAAGATTTAAAAAAAAAAATCATTTGTTGTTGTGTTTATTGATGGAGATATACATATATAAATACATATTGCAAACTTAAGGTACGTACATATTTCAACAGTCAATCCAAGTCAGATGATTGCTTTTATCTTGCAGATGTGCTTGTCTGATTTTGGTACATTTCATAATCAAAGAAACTTTAAAAACAAAATCTAGTTATTTGAAAAATCAACGAAATTCAAAGTTTGCTTTGAATAGAAATGTACAGTCATGATCATGTACTTTCAATTGGTCTTTGAAATTAAACATAAAATATGTGCATATGGTTGAAGGTCTTTTGTTTCCATATTTTCATTAATTTTTTTTGTAGTATATTTTGATTTCCAACGATTTCACTTTTCTGAATAGCAATCAATGCATTCAGTTTGCGATTATTACACTGCTGGAAGTTCTGTATAGTATCTTTATTGTCTCTTACAATGGTTGTAATAAAGCTGTATTTTGTATTGATGATGTAATGATACATGTTTACTGGGTGAGAATAATTGGAAAGTGATTGTAAGGTAACAAAGGATATACTTACTCTTGATAGAAGGCATGGCATTTAGATTTAATACAATGCATGTACATGTAGTTCCCTAATGGGATTGTTGAACATTAATTTAAGTATTGGGACAAATTTGATTCATACATGGGTCATGACCAAAGAAATTTTGCTGACAAACTCCTTTTACTGGCAGTAAATCTTTTCCTGAAAAAAAATCTATATTGTAGATAAATATACACATGGGGTTTTATTCTTAAACCCACTCTGCAATGAACTATTAAATCTCAACTTGATTAACTATTGATCGACAACCAAATTACATGCACGAACACAATAAATGCGATTTTATGTCATTGAAAGTTATTCTATCAAAACAAGAGAGGGATTTTGTCAATAGAACCAATATGTGGTTTTCTCTGTCTCTGATGCAAGTCTCTATAATCTGGCTCTGAATCTGACTCCATATCCAGGGAGTAACTGTTACCATTCCTTGGAGTGGATGTGGATAGAGGTCCTTGTGGAGGAGTCCTATCCACCAGGTAATCCACAATGGTAAAGGAATCGTTATGTGGCTTTGGTGATTTGAATTCTTTATATTTATTGTCATCTATTGTTACTCTAGCTGAAGCTAGATGGCCACTTCTTTGGGTGGGTTTATCCACATACGGGTTATATGGTACGCCGTTCTTATCAAGATGTAAGACATTTACCTGAAAATTAATAAAGTAATTAGGTGCGATGTCAGTTCAGAGCTACTTTCTGTCTCTCTGACATAAGATGTCTAGAAAAGCATGCCACAAACAAATATGTGTGTAATCAATGATGACTGGAGTCAACTGTGAGTCTATGTAGGAGTTTAATCGGAACACCAAGCCGGCGTGGCCTAGTGGTATCGCGCTGGACTCCTGATCGGGAGGCCGGGATTCGAGTCCCTCTGTGGTCATGCCGGTGTTCTGTATTTCGGATTAGACAGTAAAAACCGAGGCCCCGTGTCGTGGTATGTATGGCACGTTAAAGATCCCTAACTGCTTTGGGTGGGTCCGTTGCAAAGGTCAAATTTGTATGCCCCGCATCGGGCAGATGCCGTCACCATATACGTGGAATATTCGTGGTGTGACGTTAAACAAAAATCAATCTGAACACCATCGCCATTTTTTACGAGTTGTTACGATTGTGTAGGAGTTGTGGTTCTTCGCACGAAAACCCTTCACTGACATGTTTATGATAATAGAATACGAGCATTTGTTTTATATAAATGTATATAGATACATGTCTTAGTATTATATTCGCGTGGTTTAAAAAATGGCGGGTAGTAGATTTGTCTTGAATGATTAACTCATTAATTGTAAGCTTTAGGTTTGAATAAATGCTAGAGTGACCTAATGACAAGTTTAAAATATTTTACTTGTTGCATGCTTTCGACTGTAGTAAGAAGCACAGGTTACACGAGACTGATTCAGCCATTATAGTAGTATAAAGGCAAAATAAGAATCTTGTGGAATAAAACAAAAATTCAATCGCTCATATCATTTGTGTGTTCACAATATAGTGCAGAATGGTTTGTAACTTCGCCTGGTAATTATGGTTCGATTCTAGTAGCACCTATGGCAATACAGATATGAAGATTCCAATCAGAGCCTGGAATTTTGCCACTTTTATGTATGTAATAGTTCTGAATAAGATGTTAATTATGTACAATAAACGGACTTTATCGATTCAATGTAGTGTAGATAATGGTTTCGAATTTCAAAGATTAAAATTACGTCGGTTTTGTGAAATTATTGAGATTAATACCCTCATTTGACATACTTACTTGCTCTCCGACTTGAACCCTGTGGAAAGAAAGAATACAATTTTATATACAAATCCACAGAGAAATGGAAATAATAGCACCAAGTATTAATATGCAGTATATGTATACATGAATGTAGGAATAAGTATTGCTTTGTGAATGTGCATTCAATCAGAGTTAAAACGCGTATACCGACATAATCATAAAAGTATAGATTTTTCGGTTTCATTCAAATTGTGAAAATTGATTTCAAGAAATATCTGCTAGTCTTGACCTTGACTTGTGAGCATTTTCAAAGCATTGTCTATTTTGTTTAAATGGTAGGATAGAACTGGCTTCTTTCGGGTTTCCAAGTGTACCCTCGGTAATCAAACTGATTGTGTTTTTCTGGATAATGTATTTATAAGTGTCTGTGTTTGGTCACTTTTAAAGTATAAGTTAAAAAATTAACAGAATCTTTGCATGTTGAAACTCCGGAACAAGCCGTGCAGCTATTTCCGGAGTGTTTATACATCAAATATCGAACACGCATGAATCCATGGGCGGTCATCCGATGGATATCGACAGGTAGCCAGACAGTGCCTTTGAATGTCTCTGGTTTGAATGATGGGACGGTGTCTGAAATATTATTGTCTCGGAAGAAAATAACTCAGCACTATTTCTTCCGATGTCCCCATGTCCCCACTGATGCACTATGTTCAAAGGTAACTAATATATTAATCTTAGCAAAATCGTTCGAATGGTAAGAGATGAGCTTCTACATTAAGCTCTCATAGTACTTCCGACTATCAGTGTTTTTCTTCAAACCTTGATGTTTGCGCAGTTTTAAAAGCTTAAAAAGTTTTTGTACCTAAAATTTTGTCATGGTTGCTTCTGTATTAATTCGCATTTTGCATGATTTTTGTGATTTACCCATATACCCAAATTAGCAATTTAATTCTCATTTACTTTATACTCAGACTTTACTTTGAAATTATTTTCATTCAGGGCGGGCATGTGTTGCCCACAGGAAATTCTACGTTATGTGCTGACCCTTGTTTTTGGTTGCGCCTTATGCGTACTAAGCAATGATGTCATGCAATTCTTGTGTGTTGTTTGCAAGGAAGTGTTCCTCTTTTTCGACTGATTTTGAATAGCTTTGGATTCCGAATTACTAATCTGGTTTATATGACCTGTGTAATTCATATTTTAATCTTCAAATCGCTTCCATCCATTTTAACTGACTGGCGAAATGTGTGATCTGATGACAGTTTCTGTTAAGGACCAAAATTACTTCAATATTGTAAAGGGGTTTCCAGTTCTAGGAATCTCTTTCCCTGTTTGGATCCGCTTATGGAGGAATGATTTGAACTTTAAATAGTTATTTTCGATTTTTATTGTAACAATGTCTCGAAAAACCGAAGAGGATTTTCTGTATGTACGTTGTATATTTCAATAATGGTTTTTTAAATTTTGGTTAGGAATTCTGAGAAGGCAATTGATATTTTAAGTAACTTTAATAATTAGTTTTTCTTAGATCAAAGATACTTATTTTTGTTGAATCGTGTAATCTAGGCAGATGCTGACTTCAAGAAATGAAAACGACACAGAAGTGTTTGTAGTATCATCCAAATGATGAAAGAAAGAGATCTTCAAAGAGGTAACGAGTTTAGATAGAAAACGAAACTGTGTTCTCCGTTCCTAGTACCATATGACACGTGTCTTTAGCCATTGGGCTTCCAGTTGAGTGTTTTATCTAAAGCAAACTAGCATGGCGCCGCGCCATGCCCTTTTTAGTTTTTATGCGACGCCATGCCCTTTTTCTGAGCGCCATGCCCTTCTTTTCCTTAAGTTATTATTTTATGAGACTAAAGAAGATCGATCTTCATTGACGTAATATGAAACCCCTAAAAGATTGTTATTTACAGGGCAAGTATATTAGGCATATCGCTTCGAACGTGCCCTCTTTAGAATTTGGTAACACTTTCCGTACAACATTACGTATTTTGTCTAAGTCAGCTGCTTGACCCGCTAAATAGGCTATCAACCGTAACCTGCGAACTGCACTGCCTGCTACTTTTCGGATGTTAATTGGGGCATTTTAATCAATGTTACTTTCTTAGATTTACTTACATCCGTACTTGAACATGGTTTGACACGGTTCCTTAAAGGCAATTATTCTAGGATTATACGAAAAGTAAAATATTAAATGAAAAGTCGTCTCTGAATATCGTATTACCGGATTGCTTTACATAGCCGGTCTCGATCGCTTACAAGCTTCACTCATACAAACAAAAACTACCCATTTTAAATGCTTTGCTTGACATCAGTTATCTGATTTTCTCAATTTGACACCAAATATTTAAAATCTTCTCTCCACATTTCCTCTGATAATTTTGAACATTGTTTAGTAATTCCTGAGAAAAATATATTTAGAACATCTTTTATCATTTGATACAATAATATCATCATAAGTAGTTGCAACAAGAGGAGCAAAAACACACAAAGTGAATTCACACTGTCAGACGTGTCGGTTTTTTACGATTAAAGAACTGAACAACATAACTGATTATAAAACATGACTGTTTAGTATTTCTAGAATCAATAGAATATTCACTGTAAGTCAGTAAATGTGAATGAACATTAGCCGTTAATTATTACTATTACTCATGTACTTTGAACTGAGACATTCATTTGGGCCAGCAATTTATTTACAATGATCGTCATATAAGGCAGTTACAAAACTAAAGTAACTACATGTAATAACGTAAAGGGGACAGTTAAGCAAATTGTTTTCTTTATTTTCATCAAAATATTGGTCAGGTTAATTTTAAATTTTAACCTAGAAATACAACTGCTCATCAAGGACTTATAAACTTGTTTAGAAGTCCTTGTGCACATGCATACTTCTAGATCCCACATTAAATTTCCTTTAGTAACACTATCTACTTACCATGTATGTCTTACTTCATCTGAAAAAGAAAAATTGATAAAAGTAATTTTCCGAAAAAATTAAAACAGAAAGCTTTCTTGTAGAGACGTGTAATGATTTTTAATTCTCTCTTGCAATTTTGTTATTTATCCATATATTCTAATTCCTAAAATGTAAAAGGGTATGCTGGTGTTATACAGTACAATATCGAAGATTTCACTGGAAACAACATGCATGTAAACCAATGTGTAAATGGTTTCAATAAAAGCTCATAGTACAAGAATGTTTAGATCGAATCTGTCTTATGTGATTTTTTTCTGTCAAATTTTGAGTAAGTTATTACTGTCATATTTTATTCGAAATTTCAAGCTTACTGTCGATAGGGCTGCTGAAAGAAGAATCCCGGATGGAGGAATTCGGCGATCGTCTGTTTGTATATTGACGGATATTGTACGGAGAGAAATAATCCTGTATGACTTTAGGCTTGTAAGCTCCCAGTCTCATGTGAGGAACTGTGTTCGGATGTTCTACACTGGGCGCCATAGGTTTAACAGCTGTCTGGTGTATAAGGGTTGGGCTTTTATATTGCATATGTACCGGCCTAAATGGAAACTTGGTAATTCGTAATCCATTGTTTGGATGGGTGTGGTACTGTCCGGGCACCTGCAACCTTCTCACATCCCTTGCAGATATCTGATAGTTGCGATTGGTTAGAGTAGGGTTGTTAAGGACACGTTGATGATGTAAATCTTTGAGTCCTATCTTGAAAATCGGATCAGGTGCACGATTAATATGGTAGATAGACGATTTAGCGGGTTTCTGTCTTGAGTTGTGTTCATCCTTGCGAATTAATGGCGTGTCTCTCTTGCCGTGATAGTCCGGGCGCCTTGATGGGAAACAAAATCAGTGGAGAATAAAAATCAAGTAAATAATATAGAATCGTGACAATTTGATGAACGACTAAACACAAAACGAGGAATTTTATGAAATGAATTTGTAACAGATCATTGGGAACTAATTGTTGTAAAGTAGAATTGCTTCAGACGTTTATTTATTTTAAGCATTGTGCAATGCAGTAAATAGGAAAAAAGGATGAAAATAGTTTTAGATTTATAAATTGTATTAAAACAACAATCCATCTCTTCTCTAATATTAGGATATCCTGGTTTAGCGAGACGGCATTTTGTTCCATTTGTGCTGTATTATTTTTGAGCAGACAGATGGTAAAATTATTGTGAACTTCAGTGAACAAGACGAGTTTTGTCCATCTTACTACTTTAAATAAAAAAAGTACCTCCTAGCACAAAGACACAAATGTGCACAAACACATATTTATTGCGACTTTTATCATACGATGAATATATGTTATAACGTTGATTTGCCAACTTTATAGTATTGTCATTTGATAACTTTTCATTTTACTGATCAGTAAAATGAAAAGTTATCAAATGACAGTATGTATTGAACATTTTCATTTACTTTGACGAGTTTAACATACCAACTGATTGTGCATGGTAACCGTCCACTATCAGCTGACCAGAGTTTTGTGAGGTTCTGTTCTTATCTTAGTTTTGCCTTGCATCACTTAAGAAGCTCACACCTAGTAAGATCTCCTATTCACTCTCTTAGAACTAATCAGTGTTGATTTTATATATTTTCTACATTTTTTAGCAACTTTGTATGTTCTGCTGAATTTGAAAAAATGTCATACGGAATAAAAAGGTGTATATATTGAACATTTATATATAATTCAGATATATATGCTCAGGCGAGTTCAAAATATACAAGAATGATTAATTAAAAAGCGCATGCATTGTAACATAAACAACTAAGCATATATATTGTACATAAGGAGTATGTACGCATGTATTGGTGCTAAGTGCTAACCGAGTGTTTGGTTCCAAAAACATAACGGACTTCATGACGATCACCTTAATCAGCTGAAATGACAAATGGATTAAGAAATTATAGAAATTCTAAATGTTGATAAGGTCAAAGAACAGTAATTTCATTTCCCATAGGGTCCCATGTTAAATTACCAAACTTCCATCAAGGTTTACACAACATCCTACATCTAAGCTATATACAATCTATATATCAAAATGTTTGTCAGACCCTCTTTTATCAGAATTTTAACAGTTAACCATTGGTTATCCACCTTAATGTCAAGAAAATCCTGCTGGAAGGGGGTCACCCCCCCCCCCCCCCCAATTTGCCTAAATTCAAATGTAAACAACAACCCCCTTTTAGGTTATAAAATCTTTATATCAGCGAAATGAGATAAAAATTCATGATTTTACAGCAGAATCAATCTTTATAGATTGATCAAATAATTACATCCAAATCACAGCCTCTCCCTACAGAAGATCAGCCAATCACAACTCTCGTTAATTATTGTTCTTTGACCATAAATGTATTCGCCAGGAAATCTCACTATACACACTAACACTCCTTTTTTTCTGGGTTTTCAGTGGCAACCCTCTCTCTTGATTTAATTTAAGGTATGAAATGATATTTTCGAAAATGACTGTTGTTATTTCATTTAATAATATTACTTCTTATTCCTATTTTCAGTACTGACACCTTGTTTTTAATCAATGCATTCATACATTAAAAGTGAAGCGAAATTGATTACTTAAATTTTTAAGTGTGCAATAGACCTTTTTCCAATTTTAAATGATGTAAGGGGTCTTACACCGGACAAACCACTTTTTGCCGGAATTTTCACTATGACGTTAACGCTTAAAATGTGATGTCACAGTAATATGACGCAAATGTAAGCGGCAATTTTGTATTTGTCCGGTATTGCCCCTTATATCATGTAAAGGGGGCAAAAAAGGTTATTAAATGTCAAAATATGTGATTCAAGTCTAGGCATAAATTTTGCCTGTCTTAAAATTCTTATTCAGGCCACTTAAATTAAAATCGCGCTATTAAAATAGAATCAGTTCTTGATTGAATATTTTATAATATATATATTTGAAAATTTCTAAGTATAGTATGTTAAAATTCTTTGCTACATTTCTTTGCTGAAATATTAAAACCCATTCTGAATCCAATGAAACCTAACCTGATCTATTTCAGTCTACTCTGAATGCCACGTTGGCATAGCATATCGAAATATGTCTTTGTTAAAATGAATAATGTAACTTTCATACATTTGTCGGCCTGACGAATGTTTTCTTTTTTGAAGTTTCGTTAGTAAGTATACGTATTAACGTTCAGATATACATGTAACTTGACCGTCTTTGGTGTAAAATTCCAAACAGCGCCTCTGAAAATCGTTTGCTTCAGCGTACAAGTGTAGTAACATTAAACTTTGCGACCGGTTCACATGACTTATAATTATGTTTAGCAAGGAAGAAACGAATCATGATGTTTAATAGGCATGAAAGTAAATCTTATTTTCCTCTTACCACGATTCCGAGGGAACGATTTTGTGCCTGAGGGTATATTCGATTTATGATCTAGACTTTGTTGTAACACCTGCCTAACATCAAGGCTAATGCTGAATTGGGGTATTCTGTTTTCAACCTTGTTAATTTTAGTGCCGTTGTAGATAATTCTTTATAATGAAATGTCTTTCACTGTCAAATGAATGTTATAAGCAATATTTTGGAATCTGCTTTGATTTTCCGAGAATTTTAAATCTGTTTCCTTTATATTTACATGCAGTGTTTACTGCCAGTATTATACCAATGTGTTGCATGTATACTGAATTTGACCTTTCCGGATTGTCTATTTCGCTTTAATTTCAGATTTCACCTTTGTTTATACCATTGAATCAGTATCATTCATATTATATTCGTGCCCTACACTGGTACCAGTGGCTGGATGGTAACCTTCTGTTCTATTTGCAATGTATTGGTTTTGGAAGTGATCACTGCCTGATTGCCTTCATTAAAGACTTTTGCTTAATGTATAGTAAATGTAGAACGAAAGATCATCAAAGGAGAAAATCATCAGAAGTATCTTGGTCTTGTTGACATTTGGTTAGATTTTCGTATACTTGTGTAACATTCGTATTGAAATTTACGTTTAGTACATTTAAATAGAAAAAGTACACAAGAAAACAAGAGAACGTCATTGAATCCAACACGAATTCCCAAGATTACAAATTCGTTTGACGGACATTTGGTCATGTCAGATAATCTTGCTGGGCAGGTACAGTGCATACTATAGGTAAATTTATTTTAAATTGTTTTGATTATATATATATATATATATATATATATATATATATATATATATATATATATATATATATATATATATATATATATATATATATATATGTCTAAAACATATTGAAAAAGGACCCTTGCAAATGTTTTGATCAAATTCGTCGTATTAAGTGAGATACGGCTGTCTTAGACGCGACGTTTGTAAACAGAATGTCCAACCAACTTTTCACGCCATCTACTTCGGAAGCCGCCGCATCATGGACACTGATGGAGGGCGAGGTAAATATACTGGACGAGTAAGTTTAAAAATCTGCATTTAAGTCTGCTAAAGTTAGTATTTACTGAAATCATTTTCTTTTGGAGTCTTCCGTCATCGTATTTGTTTTGATTAAACTGGGCATGCGCGAAGTCAGGTTATGGTTGTATTTATGGAATACCCACTTTATTTCCGAAATATTTTCTTATTTTGATATCTCCGAGGGTTTGAAGCAACAAAAAATGCTATTAACGCAAAGTTAATGACTTCAGCCATACGAGAAAAATACAGTTTTTGTTTTACATGCCCTAAGTTTTGAAATCATACCGAATTGTAGGGTATACAACTTTAACATGGCACCGACAGAGGAAGAACTCACAAACGTGGTGTGTACTCTCATGGTGTGTCTTTTAATGAGACAAGTAAGGAGCAAAATCGTATGCACTGGACACGCCCATCGATTGCGAGAAGACCCATTCATAGAGCTCCACTCAATTTCTCGGTATCGACCCTCGATAAGGGTATTTCTTTTGATTTTTATACCATTTCACCACGTGTTTGCTAAATATGAATGTCGGGTCCCCCCGGATCGAAATAATTGGGACTTTGATTGGCTAATGCTTAAAATTTTCTAAAAGTTGCATGCAATTTGTTTTAGGATAGAACAAGTTTTATCCTTGTAACTAATTGACAGGCAGCTTCGGAAGTCGCATGCAATGTGTATTAGCTATGCCACAGGAAGCGATTAGTTGCATCGTGTGACATGGCTTTTAGCGAATAAACAACGGAGAAGAGTTTGAGACTACAATAAAGACAGTGCTATAGGTGAAAGGACACATCTTTTCAGTCTCTCTCTCTTAAAAATTGCAACGTTTGATGAGTTGATAGAATTCATGGTAATATTTACGCATACTTCGAAATGTCGCATTTACATGGGAAATGCCCAACATCACCATATCGTGTTCCTACGCTCCTGATGGGAAAGTGTGCGTAATGAGAATAGACGTTTTTGTTCTAGGCATATTTGGGATTGTGGCCTGTTGATCAGTTTACTATTTATGATGTCTCAAAGGGAAAGACGTAGATTTTATTTTAGACGGAGAATAAGCTAAATATATCTGTCGCAAAGTAGAACAGCTGTAATAAATACCAGAACAGTTAGAACAAGACTAAAAGTCAGTCTGAGAAAATAGAAAGGAAAAAATATGGAATATGCGAAAAACTCATTACAAACCACCATTAGAGTGCATTTTGTATTTTGGAAACACCGTGTCCTTCTGTTCATCTGAGCTCGTCTGACACATCGAATTTGTATGCTTGATTTGATCAGGTCGAAACAGCTTGAGCCGAGGTAGCTTAGTAAATGTGGTGTTGGGAATAGACTGAGAACTCGGGTTTGACTCCCGCTGTGGACACACCGCTGTCAGTGGATGAAGTGCTTGGAATAAGACTGAGAGCCGGGGTTTTACTCCCACTGTTGGCACACCCGTGGCATGTCTTTAAAAAAACCGAAGTTCCGTTTCACGATAGGCGTGGCACATAACAGATCCCTCACTGCTTCGGGAGGGTCTATTGCAAAGGTATGAATTTCTATGCAGCCACTGTATACGTGAAATAATCGTGGAGTGACGTAAAACAATCCCTCAATCAATCAATCAATCATTCAATCGATCGATCAATCAATCAGTCAATCAAATAAACAAACAAACAAATAGATACTACTCACCAGACAAAAGTTGACAGTGACCTAAGATCATATCTTCAAGGTCAAGATCCTGGGCGAATTTTTGTCAAGTCCGTAAAATGTATGCTTGTATTGAATAAGTCGAAATTTCACATTACTGTTACCTGCGAGACATTTGGGTTTCAATTCCTACATCTCCGAAGTTAAAGTTACATAGAGATTTTGCCTGGCTGGAATTATTGTCACACATGAGACATTGGTGCGCCATGACCAATGCCTCCAAGTTCAAAATCGCGAAGAGACTGATTATTGCCCGGCCCATAACTTTGGTATGAGTGCTTTAATCAAGTCCATACTTAAAAGACTTTTTACCCGTGAAACAAAGATGTTTGATGACCTTAACTCAAGTTATATTTCAAAGGTCAAAGTCATGATTATACTTAAACTGGAATTTTAGTACGGTCCGAGAAAACTGTAAGCTTGGTTTGGTCAAGCGATCAATCATACAATTGTTTACGCATTCTGTCGGGACATTTTACGGTCTAGCACAAGGCCGTGCCCCTGTAGATCATATGGACTTAGTGTTCAGTCCATAAAACCGCAGCTTTAACACGGATCTGCTCTACACAAAATTATATAATAATTGATAGTGCCAGAGAAAGCACAGGTCGTAGACAGTAGGAGTGATACCGCGTAGTATTTATCTCTGCTTTTCTGTATGTTTAGTTGGAAATATATCAAGAAATTGTCACTTGGCGTTTGACAAAGGAATAGTATATAGAAGTCTAAAAATATCTAAGATGAAATAAAGTAGCATATTAAGGAATGCTGAGGCAATGCATGTCCCTTATTGGTTTCTATAAATTTATTGTCCAGAGGAAAGCATGACCAAACTCGAACTTGATCTGTAATTCAATGATACCAAATTTCTCATCAATAATTTCAGTGGTTGTGTTATACTAAAGTCTAAAACATTTATTATGTTTAAACTTTATCATAGCAATCAGATTGTTAGGCTTATAATAAAGTTTAAACATAAAATATGTTATAGACTTTAGTTTAACATTTGCAAACACAGTCTGGAAAATCAATGTGTCTCAGACAGACAGAGTGGAAACTATGGTCTCCTCCACTTTTACCGATGGGGGAGTAATTTGTTACGTATTTGTCTACAGTTTGGTAAAGTGACGTAGATGAAGTGCGTGATGTGAATGGTGCCAATTTCCACTGTGAGATGGGAAGATATACCACGAGATATGTAAAATATAATGGCAATGTCCTAAAAATATTGATTAAAATTTACCTGTAACAGTATGCTGCCAGAGCAACAAGTGATAGAACACTCAGGGTCCCTAGAACGGTGCTGATGACGATCGTGTAAGGCCCTCGAAGGAAAAACAGGCCATCTGGTATATAATAAAAGACTTTAAATCAATATAACACGATATAATCTGATAATCAATATAATATGATATATACACATATGTTATAGCAACAAAGTTGTGGGAATATACTGGAATCAGATTGTATGTATGTCAGTCCGTTTGTCTATCAGTAAGATTGTATGTCTGTCTGTCTGCTTGTCTATCAGTAAGATTGTATGTCTGCTTGTCTATCAGTAAGATTGTATGTCTGTCTGTCTGTTTGTCTTTCAGTAAGATTGTATGTCTGTCTGTCCGTTTGTCTATCAGTAAGATTGTATGTCTGTCTGTCTGCTTGTCTATCACTAAATCAGTAAGATTGTATGTCTGTCTGTCTGTTTGTAAGATTGTATGTCTGTCTGTCTGTTTGTCTATCAGTAAGCGTTCTCCTTATCTTACTTTACCAGCTACTACAGACCGAATCTGATTCAGCTTAGACATATATGTCTCTGGATTCAGTAGGTGTAAATGTTAATTTTACTCGGAATACGGACTCTCAGACATACTCAGCGGCTAGAAATTAAGATATTGTCAAGTTTTACCGGCTTATCCTCATACTTCATATTAAAGATGCATGCAACCCCAACCTTTTATGTTACCTGATAAATTTCGGAGTAATACAGTTTTCCAGTCTGATACTCATTCATTCATTGTTTTGATGCAGTTCTGGAAGGATCCATCTGTCATGTGTTAATTTTTGAATTTACATGTGGGTGGTAAAAACAAAAAAGAAAAAAAAACCACAATATTTGAATTTGTGTATTTACCACCCCAAACAAATTCAAAAATTAAAACATAACATCAGTTTAACTGGTCCCCTTGTTTCAATAGTATATGCTGAATGTTATGTTTTTAATCCTGCTTTGCAGACATTATAAGTAACATTGTTAATGTTGGCAAACGTGTAGATAATAGATGTATGTGTAAAGAAAAAACAAACGTCAAAGTAACTTTTGCAACATCATGTTGACACTCTAAACACTGTACCACAGTGTACCCTATTAGACCATACAGAGGTGAGACCGGGGTCCGGCACCATAAACTGAGAATATACTTAAGTCAAAATTTCAAGTTCTTCTGTTCATCAATGAATTTATAACTGGGATTTGGATTTGACTGAGTTTTGTTCTATCCATAAATAGAATTACATGTAATACATTCTGCATGACAATTTATTAGAATGTTTGATAATGGAAATAAATTAAAATGAAATATTTGACTTAAGTATATTCTCAGTTTATGACGCCGGACCCGGGTTCCTAGCAGAAGTAAACGGCCCATGTTTTAAAAATTGAGTCATCCTGATTGGCTAAAGAACATGATACGTTTACTCTATACACATAAATGTGGATTAATCGTGTATGGAAAATGTCACAGTCACACATCAGAAGATAATTTCCTTTCTATCTCTTGAATTCCATAGATATTGAGCTACAATGTGCTATATCACAGCACCATATTGCTGATTCTGTATTGTACTGGTTATATCATTTCATTTGTATAATATCCCCTGTTGAAAATTATGCTCCTCTGTATATCGATTTTGTGCCGTTATCATTAGTTTTGCTCTTTTTATCTCGACACTTTCGTTTTGATATTGATTTTATCACTTTTCAATTTTTGTTTACGGTGTAATATGTTTTTAACATTGATTAGTTTCCAACTGCAATCAAACAAAGTCATAAATTTTTAATTTATGTGATATAAAATGATGAATAAAAATGTCGTCACTTTTTGAAAACTGGAGTGCTGCAGGGGAGAGTACTACAGGAATCAAGTAATGGAAAATAGTTACAACCAGTTTCATGTCATTTTGCTTTTGGATTGAATAGCATCCATTTCTGTCCCACAAGGCACATTTCCTGTTATATTAAATCATTTCCTGAAGGTTGTCAGGGTTCTGACACAGAGGTGGAGACAAAATAAACCGAAAGGAAATAAAGCTTAATCCCTCTAGGAAAGGAGTAATTACACAGGCAGAAATACCTCGTGTATTGTTTACTACCTTCCATCAGTAACAGTTACCATGAATGCATGGATGCAGGGCTGTCACTATGTTTTGCTAATAAGTGCACCGGAGGAATTTCTAGGAGCACATAGCTTTATATGCTGTCTAAAATATAATCAAAATAGGATTAGGTTTTATGACTTGTTTCTTTGCTAACTCATTGTAATGGTAGTGAGAAATCTGACAGTAATGCAATTCAAAGAGAAATTGATCCGTTCATATGCATGCTATAGCTACGGAATCAACGATTATATTTCCTTACATTTCGTTTCCGTCTTCGATCTATTTAATTGTATTACCAGGGTTATTTAGTATTGATATGGGTAGTCTTTGCTAGGATTCAGTCCACATTTATAAGATGCCGTGGTGATAAGATTTTTTTTTTCAGGTTTCTGATTTAATCCATTAAATAGGAGTTGAACTGATATTCATACTTGTTTATTTGTGGTACTTCTTTGTTTCTTAAGCTCAAATTATCAATAAAGAATTCAATAGAAGTTGAATCCCTACTAATTACTATACAATTCAATGATCTGAGAAGAATTTACTGCATTTGTTTTAGGCAAACTAACTCAATGTGAGCCTGCTGTATCATTACACTTTTGTTTTAACTTACATCGATAAATACTTGTAAAACACATTATGATTTCTTTATTTTAAAATCAACATCATAAATCCTGAATAAATAAAATTATTATTATTATTATTATTATTATTATTATTATCACCATTATTGTTATTATTATTATTATTATTATCATTATTTTTATTGTTGTTGTTATTATTATTATTTTAAATCGGTGTAGCCTAGTGGTATCGAGATCGCCTTCTGATCGGAAGGCGATATTATATTTAAAAATTTGGTTGTTATTCCAAATCTGAAGTATAGTATAGTAAAGTGGTCCTACCAGGCGTGTTTCCTGACCTCTGATTTCCGGGCTTTATGAAATTCCACTGCGATACGTTGATGTGAGCGCCTCACTAACATAATATTACTGTAGCATTTATATGGTACTGAATGTTAAGTGTAAAACATTAAGGCTATTGATCAGAATTCCAAGTTTAAAATAAGAATTCAATGCTAATTCAAATATTAAAGGTATACTAGTCAATAGAGTTGAATACAAAATTTCACAATATGCTGATGACACCTCTCTCCTTTTAGACGGTTCAGAAAAATCGCTTAATTCATCTTTGAATTTACTTAAATGGTTTGAAGAAATATCAGGTCTTAAAGTAAATTTTGAAAAAACTCAAGTAATATGGATAGGAAGTACAAGATATAGTAATGAAAAATTATGTAAAAAATGGGGACTGCAATGGGGTAAAACTAGTTTTAAGTTGTTAGGAATAGATTTTGATATTAATTTACAGAATATTTGTGACACAAATTATAAGAAAAAGATTATCAAAATGCAAGCTATTTTTAAACAATGGAATAAAAGAAATATTTCCCCTGTCGGACGTGTCTCTGTTATAAAATCTTTATTAATATCCCAATTCAATCACTTTTTTATATCGCTTCCAAACCCAAATGACTGTATTTTAAAAGAAATTAACAATTGCTTGTTTAAATTTTTATGGAATAATAAAAAAGATAAAATAAAAACGGAAGTCATAACAAAAGAAATCAGTGGAGGTGGTTTAGATATGATAGACCTTAACGCCTATATAATGGCATTGAAAACAACTTGGGTTAGAAGAATTCTAAATACGGAAGATATTTGGCAAAACTTAATTTTTCAAAATATAAATAAAAAATTTCTGTTACAATGTGGAGAGCATTATATATTACAACGAATTACAACTGAGAAAAATAAATTTTGGAAAGATGTGTTCATATCTTGGAAAGAAATGATAAACAAACAAAATGTGATTTGTAATAAAGTACAAAACATAGCTGAATATCCACTTTGGATGAACAATGATATAAAAATTAATGGAAAATGTGTACTTTATAATCATTGGTTTGAAAAAGGTATTATATATGTTAATGATATTCTGAAAAATGACGGGACATTTTATTCATACGAAGAATTTAGTGAATTATATAATTTAAGATCAAACTTTCTTGAATATAATGGAATTATTAGATCAATTAAAAAAAGTTATCAGAATACTGGAAAATATAATATGGAAAAAATTAATGGACCTTTGATACCCAATAATTTGAAATATATTGTTAAAAGTGATAAAGGATCAAAAGAAATGTACACCGTGTTAAGATGTAAAAAAGTATTAGTTAAGTCACAGCTAAAATGGTTAAATATATTTCAAGATTTAGACGAACATGATTGGAAAATGATATACAAATCTTTAAAGGATATAACGGATCAAAAATTGCAATGGTTTCAATTTAGAATTAATCATTATATACTAACTACGAATAAAACAGCTTTCAAAATGGGTCTTCAAAACAATTCACTCTGTACTTTCTGTAATAATCAAGAAGAAACTATTTTACATATTTTTTGGGAGTGTAATAAAGTTCAAGATTTACTTCTAAGAATTAACAATGAGTTTTCTGGTTATTCTATAAACATATATTTTACAAAAAGAAACTTTATATTAGGACCATATAAAAATACTGCTGATAGCATTATTTTACTTAGCATAAAATTCTATATCTACAAAATGAAATGTCAAAGAACACAGTTGTCTTTTGAGGGTTTAATATCCTATCTTAAATATGTGTTTTCAGTATATGAAACTATGTATAAGATGAAAGGGAATTCAGATATATTTGTAACAGAATGGAGAAGATATATACCAGTCCTCAGTAACATTTACATACAAGAACATTAAATACATATAATGATATATTGAAACAAAATTTTTTTATGTAACGAACATAAGTACATGCTGCAAAAAGAGAAATTTTCAATCCTGAAAAAATTTGACTGATATTAGATGTATTTATATAATTATATATGGATATATGTATGTATTCCAGAAGTTCAATGACCTACAGAATATAAATATTAGATATGCTTAGGAATCTTTGTGAATATATTCATTTTCAGTTATTGATATTTTATATTTTTATATGAATATTGTTGTCAAATTTGTAACCTTTGTCAATGTTCAATAAATGATTGAAAAAAAAAAAAAGAATTCAATGCTAAACATAAAACTGATATTTATTTCAGCATTCGTGCTTTATTGTTAATGTCACTTTATATTGTAGTTTCTTACAATTTAAATTGAAATATTTGCTCTCCTATTTTACCAAACCTAAATACGAAATATCTCTGAAAACACTCCGTCAGAGCGATCATGTTGTTAATCAAGCTTTAAGTCAGAGATTTCGTTATAGAGTCTCTGACAGAATCCTAAGGGTGTCCATGGCTAACGTGTTTAATTTGAATAAATGTAAGAGGTAATGTGTCTGTGGTGTGGCTTTTTCGATAACAAATTTTGGTCATTAATGTTTGATTAAGAAAATTAATGACTTTTAGATTCTTATGAAGAGAAATTCAATTGTCCACTATACAAACAGACTAATTATAAATTTTCTTCTGATTAGAAAAGCAGGAATTTTGAACACATATTTGTTTATATTGATTTTAAAAGGAAAGAATATATTCTGAATGTTATTTTATACTCAAAACAGTAAAATCTTTCAGAGGAATGTCTGTGTTAAATTAAATATAAGGCAGTGGCGGATTTACGGCCCCCACCCTTTTCGTCACACATTTACAGGTATAAGTCCGGATTTGGCACAAAAAATGGCTAAGAAGTTTGGTTTATACACATGTACCCCCCTTTTTCGGAAATCCTGGATCCGCCACTGTAAGGCACTCTTTTTCACACAAATTTCCAGCCACTTTGCCTTTTATGACGTGGAAAAAATCAATGTTAATTCTCAGCTAAGTAAACTCATAGTCATGTCACATTGGTAATCAATATATTAAAATATATATAGGAATATTCCATCATGTCTTTGGTTTCATGCCCCTGGCAAAAATTGTAGAAACACTGCCAGAGACTTAATTTTGATTTTCCCCCTTTGTGAGTTGTGGCCTATACATTCTCTTATTATCACCAGGTACAGATACACCTACTGCCTTCGCTAAAGATACATCGACTATTAACACTACAGGTAATCTATCTGCACTACAAAAACACTATCTACACTACAGGTCCTAATATCTACACTTTATTTACACATAATATCTACAGATACACACATTTTCTACAAAACAAATGCATATAACATCTCATATGTACACTTCAGATACATCTACTATCTACACTACAGCTACATCTAGTGTACACTACAGATACATCACTTATCTACGCTATAAATATGCTTATTATGTAAAATACAAACACAGAAACACCTACTCTTCAGACACTACAGATATATCTACTATCTCCACTACAGATACACCTACTATCTACACTACAGATACATCTACTATCTATACTACAGATATATTTTACTATCTACACTACCGATACACTTACTATCTACGCTACAGATACATCTACTATCTACACTACAGATACATCTACTATCTACACTACAGATACATCTACTATCTACACTACAGATATATTTTACTATCTACACTACCGATACACTTACTATCTACGCTACAGATACATCTACTATCTACACTACAGATACACCTACTATATACACTACCAATATACCTACTATATACATAACAGATACACCTACTATATACACTACAGATAAATCCACTATCTACACTACAGATACACCTACAATCTAGAAAACAGATACACCTAGTATCTACACTACAGATACATCCACTATCTACACTACAGATACACCTACAATCTACACTACAGATACACCTTCTATCTACAAAGCAAATACACCTACAATCTAAACTACAGATACACCTACTATCTACACTACAGATACATCCACTATCTACAAAACAGATACCCTACTATCTACACTACAGATACACCTACTATATACACTACCAATATACTTACTATATACACAACAGATACACCTACTATATACACTACAGATACATCCACTTTCTACACTACAGATACACCTACAATCTACACTACAGATACACCTACTATCTAGAAAACAGATACACCTAGTATCTACACCACAGATACATCCACTATCTACACTACAGATACACCTACAATCTACACTACAGATACACCTACTATCTACACTACAGATACATCCACTATCTACAAAACAGATAACCTACTATCTACACTACAGACACGCCTACTATATACTACACATACACCTACACTACAGATACACCTACTATCTACACTACAGATACATCTACTATCTACACTACAGATACATCCACCAACTACACTACTGACACATAATCATTTAATGTTGTTTGTAATGCGTATCGTTATAAAGTTGTTTGTAATGCGTATCTTTATAATGTTGTTTGTAATATGTATCGTAATAATGTTCTTTGTAATATGTACCGTTATAATGTTGTTTGTAATGTGTATCGTTATAATGTTGTTTGTAATATGTATCGTTATAATGTTGTTTGTAATGCGTATCTTTATAATGTTGTTTGTAATATGTATCGTTATAATGTTGTTTGTAATGCGTATCGTTATAATGTTGTTTGTAATATGTATCGTTATAATGTTGCTTGTACTGCGTATCGTTATAATTTTGTATATAATGTGTATCGTTATAATGTTGTTTGTAATGTGTATCGTTATAATGTTGTTTGTAATGCGTATCGTTATAATGTTGTTTGTAATGCGTATCTTTATAATGTTGTTTGTAATGAGTATCGTTATAATGTTGTTTGTAATATGTATCATTATAATGTTGTTTCTAATGAGTATCGTTATAATGTTGTTTGTAATATGTATCGTTATAATGTTGTTTGTAATGTGTATCGTTATAATGTTGTTTGTAATGCGTATCGTTATAATGTTGTTTGTAATATGTATCGTTATAATGTTGTTTGTAATGTGTATCGTTATAATGTTGTTTGTAATATGTATCGTTATAATCCTGTTTGTAATATGTATCGTTATAATGTTGTTTCTAATGCGTATGGTTATAATGTTGTTTGTAATGTGTATCATTATAATGTTGTTTCTAATGCGTATCGTTATAATGTTGTTTGTAATGTGTATCGTTATAATGTTGTTTGTAATGCATATCGTTATAACGTTGTTTGTAATGTGTATCGTTATAATGTTTGTAATGCGTATCGTTATAATGTTGTTTGTAATGCGTATCGTTATAATTTTGTTTGTAATATGTATCGTTATAATGTTGCATGTAATGCGTATCGTTAGAATGTTGTTTGTAATGTGTATCGTTATAATGTTGTTTGTAATGTGTATCGTTATAATGATGTTTGTAATGTGTATCGTTATAATGTTGTTTGTAATGTGCATCGTTATAATGTTGTTTGTAATGCGTATCGTTATAATGTTGTTTGTAATGCGTATCGTTATTATGTTGTTTGTAATATGTATCGTTATAATGTTGTTTTTAATAAGTATCGTTATAATGTTGTTTGTAATGTGTATCGTTATAATATTGTTTGTAATGCGTATCGTTATAATGTTGTTTGTAATGCGTATCGTTATAATGTTGTTTGTAATATGTATCGTTATAATGTTGTTTGTAATATGTACCGTTATAATGTTGTTTGCAATGCGTATCGTTATAATGTTGTTTGTAATGCGTATCATTATAATGTTGTTTGTAATATGTATCGTTATAATGTTGTGTATAATGTGTATCGTTATAATGTTGTTTGTAATATGTATCGTTATAATCTTGTTTGTAATATGTACCGTTATAATGTTGTTTGTAATATGTACCGTTATAATGTTGTTTGCAATGCGTATCGTTATAATGTGGTTTGTAATGCGTATCGTTATCATGTTGTTTGTAATGCGTATTGTTATAATGTTGTTTGTAATGCGTATCGTTATAATGTTGTTTGTAATGCGTATCGTTATAATTTTGTTTGTAATATGTATCGTTATAATGTTGCATGTAATGTGTATCGTTAGAATGTTGTTTGTAATGTGTATCGTTATAATGTTGTTTGTAATGTGTATCGTTATAATGATGTTTGTAATGTGTATCGTTATAATGTTATTTGTAATGTGTATCGTTATAATGTTGTTTGTAATGCGTATCGCTATAATGTTGCTTGTAATGTGTATCGTTATAATGTTGTTTGTAATGTGTATCGTTATAATGTTGTTTTTAATAAGTATCGTTATAATGTTGTTTTTAATGCGTATCGTTATAATATTGTTTGTAATGCGTATCGTTATAATGTTGTTTGTAATGCGTATCTTTATAATGTTGTTTGTAATATGTATCGTTATAATGTTGTTTGTAATGTGTATCGTTATAATGTTGTTTGTATTGCGTATCTTTATAATGTTGTTTGTAATGCGTATATTTATAATGTTGTTTGTAATATGTATCGTTATAATGTTGTTTGTAATGCGTATCGTTATAATGGTATTTGTAATATGTATCGTTATAATGTTGCTTGTACTGGGTATCGTTATAATTTTGTATATAATGCGTATCGTTATAATGTTGTTTGTAATGTGTATCGTTATAATGTTGTTTGTAATGCGTATCGTTATAATGTTGTTTGTAATGTGTATTGTTATAATGTTGTTTGTAATATGTATCGTTATAATGTTGTTTGTAATGCGTATTGTTATAATGTTGCTTGTAATGCGTATCGTTATAATGTTGTTTGTAATGTGTATCGTTATAATGTTGTTTTTAATAAGTATCGTTATAATGTTGTTTTTAATGCGTATCGTTATAATGTTGTTTGTAATGCGTATCGTTATAATGTTGTTTGTAATGCGTATCGTTATAATGTTTTTGTAATTCGTATCGTTATAATGTTGTTTGTAATGCGTATCGTTATAATGTTTTTTGTAATGCGTATCGTTATAATGTTGTTTGTAATGTGTATCGTTATAATGTTGTTTGTAATGTGTATCGTTATGATGTTGTTTGTAATGCGTATCGTTATAATGTTGTTTGTAATGCGTATCGTTATAATGTTGTTTGTAATGCGTATCGTTATAATGTTGTTTGTAATGTGTATCGTTATGATGTTGTTTATAATGCGTATCGTTATAATGTTGTTTGTAATGTGTATCGTTATAATGTTGTTTGTAATGCATATTTTTATAATGTTGTTTGTAATATGTATCGTTATAATGTTGTTTATAATGTGTATCGTTATAATGTTGTTTATAATATGTATCGTTATAATGTTGTTTGTAATATGTACTGTTATAATGTTGTTTGTAATGCCTATCGTTATAATGTGGATTGTAATGCGTATCGTTATAATGTTGTTTGTAATGCGTATCGTTATAATGTTGTTTAATGCGTATCGTTATAATGTTGTTTGTAATGCGTATCGTTATAATGTTGTTTGTAATGCGTATCGTTATAATGTTGTTTGTAATGCATAATCTTATAATGTTGTTTGTAATATGTATCGTTATAATGTTGTTTATAATGTGTATTGTTATAATATTGTTTGTAATATGTATCGTTATAATGTTGTTTGTAATATGTACCGTTATAATGTTGTTTGTAATGTGTATCGTTATAATGTGGTTTGTAATGCGTATCGTTATAATGTTGTTTGTAAGATGTATCGTTATAATGTTGTTTATAATGTGTATCGTTATAATGTTGTTTGGAATATGTACCGTTATAATGTTGTTTGTAATGTGTATCGTTATAATGTTTGTAATGCGTATCGTTATAATGTTTTTGTAATGCGTATCGTTATAATGTTGTTTGTAATGCGTATCGTTATAATGTTTTTTGTAATGCGTATCGTTATAATGTTGTTTGTAATGTGTATCGTTATAATGTTGTTTGTAATGTGTATCGTTATGATGTTGTTTGTAATGCGTATCGTTATAATGTTGTTTGTAATGCGTATCGTTATAATGTTGTTTGTAATGCGTATCGTTATAATGTTGTTTGTAATGTGTATCGTTATGATGTTGTTTATAATGCGTATCGTTATAATGTTGTTTGTAATGTGTATCGTTATAATGTTGTTTGTAATGCATATTTTTATAATGTTGTTTGTAATATGTATCGTTATAATGTTGTTTATAATGTGCATCGTTATAATGTTGTTTATAATATGTATCGTTATAATGTTGTTTGTAATATGTGCTGTTATAATGTTGTTTGTAATGCCTATCGTTATAATGTGGATTGTAATGCGTATCGTTATAATGTTGTTTGTAATGCGTATCGTTATAATGTTGTTTAATGCGTATCGTTATAATGTTGTTTGTAATGCGTATCGTTATAATGTTGTTTGTAATGCGTATCGTTATAATGTTGTTTGTAATGCATAATCTTATAATGTTGTTTGTAATATGTATCGTTATAATGTTGTTTATAATGTGTATCGTTATAATGTTGTTTGTAATGCGTATCGTTATAATGTTGTTTGTAATATGTATCTTTATAATATTGTTTGTAATGTGTATCGTTATAATGTTGTTTGTAATGTGTATCGTTATAATGTTGTTTGTAATGCATATCGTTATAATGTTGTTTGTAATATGTACCGTTATAATGTTGTTTGTAATGCGTATCGTTAGAATGTGGTTTGTAATGCGTATCGTTATAATGTTGTTTGTAATATGTATCGTTATAATGTTGTTTATAATGTGTATCGTTATAATGTTGTTTGTAATATGTATCGTTATAATGTTGTTTGTAATGCGTATCGTTATAATGTGGTTTGTAATGCGTATCGTTATCATGTTGTTTGTAATGTGTATCGTTATAATGTTGTTTGTAATGTGTATCGTTATAATGTTGTTTGTAATGCGTATCTTTATAATGTTGTTTGTAATGCGTATCGTTATAATTTTGTTTGTAATATGTATCGTTATAATGTTGTATGTAATGTGTATCGTTATAATGTTGTTTGTAATGTGTATCGTTATAATGTTGCTTGTAATGCATATCGTTATAATGTTGTTTGTAATGCGTATCTTTATAATGTTGTTTGTAATGTGTATCGTACTCAGATATGTTGATGTTTCTTTGTCGGTCTTGCATAGAGGTGATAGAACGTATTATTCACAGTTGTGAACAACTACTATCTATATTTATTGATCGAAACCATCATCCATCTTCACAACTCAAGTGAAGAGAAAGTAAGACGGCAGAACGTATCGCACACTTGACTTGTGAAGATGTCTTCATCATGACATGACAACAACAACAACAACAACAACAACAAAACAACTTGCCATTATTGAATTTGACCCTTCCATCGTTTGTAAAAGAACGTGACGTTCAGAAAACAAAGTTATTACATATTTTGAAAATTTTACCAATAGTTTATATAGAAAGTTTCCGGGCTGATATAGAGCCATAAATGCCGCAAACTTCATATCAGCCCGGGGACTATTTCCAATTACGTGACGTCATACTTATATTTGACGTCATACCGTACGCACACAAACATGGCGGACAGTACTATTAACTTGAACGAAAATACTGCTATCACAGGTGTCTGTGTAGCGCTACCGTAGCTTCGCCACTGACTATTGATGTGGTAATAAAGGGGCCTTTATTACCATATCAATACAGTCAGTGGCGAAGCTACGGTAGCGCTACACAGACACCTGTGACTGCTATTTATAGAATTAAATGTAGATGGACGGTGAAATATGTAATAAATAGGTTATTGACTGAATACGACGAAATATGAGCGTCCGAGGTCTTTGAGCGGTAAAGTGGCCCGAGCCCGATAATTATGACATAGCGATATTTCACTGCATAAACAGCAAATCATGTGATAAAAATAAAGATCTAAATCTATATGGCGTCATAAGAAAATACGTCAGGTTTCGGTTGATTTGTTGAGTATTGCTTTAGGTCACTCCACGATTACCTCACGTATATGGTGACGGCATGGTGATGGGGCTTTTACATGCCACGCCTACCGTGACACGGGACCTCGGTTTTCACTGTCTCATCCGAAAGACAGAACACCGGTGTGTCCACGGCGGTAGTCGAACCAGGCACCTTTCAGTCAGGAGACGAACACCTCCTACACTGAGCCACACCGGCTTCGTCAGGTGTCGGACATCAGATGATGTTATCTCAATAAAATTATACTCCATGGAAAGGTGAGTAATCAGTTGTTATTTCATATTCATTAACCTAAGACAATGTAACTTCTATAAATTTTAGAAATATACTTCTTACCTCTTTATACCTTTTATCGTTATATTCAAGATTTACTAAGCTCGGTATATAAAGCGACTTTTTGTGGGGCGTTTCTCTTCACCACACACTTATTGTGAAATGACGGTAAAATCACTTAAAAGATGAATTTGCAAAATTTTACCTATGAAAACACGCTCAACCGGCTCGGTACTTACCGTTGCTTTGATCTACTGGGCGGTCACCATTGTATAATAGAAATCCCATTTCTTCATATTCACACACCCTTTTGCTTCATTATAAATGACTTGTATCAAGGTATATGTACATTACTTAGTTCTTGCCGTCGTTGGAGAGCATTTAACATGTTTTGATATGTATTTTCAGCCGGTCTAGTTTAATTTCTTAATCTTTCTGGCTTATACGCATTTGGATTAGTGATATTGTAAGTCTGGTCATAGTGGAAAGAGATAAACACAAGAATAGTTATTTATAAGGCTGTTCTATTTATCATCGGCAGGCGGAATATTACGGACAATGGGAGCGATTTACTGGAACTGTATGTGCTGATAGATTAATTTCAACAGGGAAACTTTGTGTTGTAATTTTATTCGCATCGTAATTTGCTGCAATGTCTGTCGATATCCCTACAAGCACTGTGTGGGAGTTGCTAAGGTTGAATGGAGTAGTGAGGTCATTTTCTTTCTCTCTCAATATCTTTATACCAAATACTGAGGCTTACACATCCGAATATTAAACGCATATGTGTACTAAATGGAATGTAACGGCTTTCGTTTGTTTCTTTAATCCAGGAAAAGGAATGCAAAATACATGCGTAAAAAGCATGCGCGGATACAGAAGGGGGGGGGGGGTTAGGGGGGGTCTGGACCCCCTCCCCTGGCCTGGAATCTGAAAATTTTACCAAAAATAAAAGTAACATTTAGGCATTTTGGTGGTTGGACCCCCCTCGTCTAAGAGAAAAATTTACCTTTTTTGGTTGGACCCCCTCTGACAAAAATTTCTGGATCTGCGCATGTAAAGGGAATTGAGTGTTCGTCAAATGCCCGACATCACACATTTTGGCACAATTGTTCATTATGACGTCATAAATAAATGGCCCGTCAAACATTAATTTAACTATGACGTCACAATGGAACTACGTGATGATCGTGGTTAAAGTTGGATCTGGTGATCCCTCAATTGGTCGTCATCAAGGGAATTGGTCGTCATTAAGGGGACTGGTCGTAATTAGGGGGATTGGTCGCCATTAAAAAGTTACTTCTACCGGTTCTTATTGAATTTTATAATAGTTTCTTTTGTATCTTTAGTATCAGTTTAGGGAGGAGATAAATGAGGGTGAAAGTGTTTTTGCCTTTTCTTTCTTCTTTTCTTCGTAAAATACAAATGTTTATTAAAGGGAACGGTCGTTCAAATGCAACTTGAATTCTATTGAATGTCGCGTTAATGAACAGAAGTTTAAAGACCGTATTTATGTTCAAAGAAATAGAAAACAGTATCATTGCAATGTGTTCTTATTCAGGGATATATCGATTTCATTTGTACACAGATAGCAACACTGTACATCAGAATAGACATTAACGAGGTAGTCGACATTGATAGGTGTATCTTACATGAAATATCTGCGGTACGAACAAGATGGTATGCGATATAACATGACAGAAAAAAACTAGAAATCTACCACGATGACTTCCATGTAATTATCCAATTAATTGAGTTAGCGTAATTTCTTAAGACGCCCATTAGACAGAATTATTAGATTTTACATTGCTATTAGGCGACGTTTTCAAATTATGTAGCATCATCACGTATTTGGCGTTGCTCGAAGGTCGTAAGACTGAAATGCTCTACCGTTACGGGGAATTACCTCGTTTGCGCACTAACGATGTTATGTAGAAAAGAGATACCGTGTACGGCTTGTTTATAAAATAGGCTTTGGTAGCGTAACGTTTTAATGCGTTTGTATTCAGCTTTCGCCGGCAACATAATTTTTTTCTTTCCTTCAGTCACATTGTTACTGTACTCGTTAGCAGGTCATGTACCAGGAAGTCAAACGTTTTCATTGTTTCGAATTCTGATTCCTATGAAACACCTCCAAAAAGTAGTTTTCTTTTTATTTGAAACAGAAGGTAGAATTAGTCTTTCAATAAAGTGTTTGAGCAATATCAGAAATGGTACTTAAAATTCTAAAATGCTTATGTGGTATGTCAGTGTGACTCGAAACAAGCTTCCACAGTGACCATGCAAGTCCACAGTGGACATGCAAGGTCTGACGCTTAAGGTCTCACCTTATCACAATCCACAGTGGAAATGCAAGGTTTCGCACTTATCACAGCACACAGTGGAAATGAAATGTCTCACGCTTAACAGAGGTAAAGCCAAGTACCTGAAGGTAGTAAGCTGTTCTTACTTTATATACCATTTTTACATGCAGCAGATGCACAGCTGTTTCTGTCTTGAATACCCAAAGTATTTTATCACCTTATTCTGGGACAGATCCAGGACATGTTATCCGCCAGTGCAATAAGATATACAACTGGAAATCGGCAAGTAAATACTTTGTTAGTTTGTTAACTGTATAAACAATTGTGTTACTTAACGCATTATGGTAGGGTTCAGTGTTCAGTCGGCAGGTAAATCTTGGCCGAATTTGACTGGAAACAAATCTCATTTTGATTATATTTAAATTCGGTTTTAGAAACGAAATTAGGCACCTTTTTCTTTGTAACAGTATTTTCATTTTCGTTGCAATATGAAATAGAAATAAAAAAATAAAAAAAATAATTATCTTTTCCTTCAGATCACTAAACGTCGGTGAGGTTTTCTGTTTATTGTTATAACATGATTTTGAGAAATAACACACAGAGTAATTGGTAAATAAGTCTTTGATAAACCGTTAATTCTGTTAAATGACGAGTTCACGAAAATTTCATGTTTTACTTCAGTTTGCATATTGATATTCTTTGATAATCTTCTATGGCGTTAAAAGTATTTACCTATAACATGGCACTATATATCTATCACATGACACTATATATCTATCACATGGCACTATATCTATCACATGGCACTATATATCTATCACATGACACTATATATATATCTATCACATGACACTATATATCTATCACATGGTACTATATATCTATCACATGACACTGTATATTTATCACATGACACTATATATCTATCACATGGTACTATATAATTATCACATGGCACTGTATATTTATCACATGGCACTGTATACCTATCACATGGCACTTTATATCTATCACGTGGCACTATTTACCTATCACATGACACTGTATATCTATCACATGGCACTGCAACAAGAATATATCCATCACATGGCAGTGAATACCTATTACATGGTACTATATATCTATCACATTACACTATATATAGCACTATATATTTATTACATGACACTATATACTTATCACATGGCAATATATATTTATCACATGGCACTATCTATCACATGACTCTATATATCTATCACATCGTACTATATATATCTATCACATTACACTATATATCTACCACATGTCACTGTATATTTATCACATGGCACTATATATCTATCACATGTCACTATATACCTATCACATGGCACTATATATATATCACAAGGCACTATACACATATCACATGACACTGTATATTTATCACATGGCACTATATATCTATCACATGACACTATATATCTATCACATGGCATTATATATCTATCACATGACAATATCTATAGCATGGCACTATATATCTATCACATGGCACTATATATCTATCACATGACACTATATATCTATCACATAGCACTATATACCTATCACATTGCACTATATGCATATCACATGACACTATATACCTGTCACATGGCACTATATACATATCACATATCACATGGCACTATATATCTATCACATGACAATATATACCTATCACATAGCACTGAATATCTATCGCATGACACTTTATCTATTACATGGCACTATATAACTATCACATGGTACTGTATACCCATCAAATGGCACTGTATACCTATCACATGGCACAATTTACCTATCACATGACACCGTATATCTATCACTTGACACTATATATCTATCACATGTCACTGTATATCTATCACATGGCATTATATATCTATCACATGGCACTATATATCTATCACATGGCACTATATACCTACATTGTATCACATGACACTGTATATATATCACATGGTACTATATACCTATCACATGGCACTGTATATCTATCACATGGCACTATTTACCTATTACATGGCACTGTATATCTATTACATGACACTACAACATGTATATACCTATCACATAGCACTATATACATATCACATGGCACTTTATATCTATCACAAGGCACTATATATCTATCACATGGCACTATATACCTATCACATGACACTATATATCTATCACATGGCACTATATATCTATCACATGGCACTAAGTATCTATCAAATGACACTATATATCTATCACATGGCATTATATACCTATCACATAACACTATATATCTATCACATGGCGTTATATATCTATCACATGGCACCGTATATGTATCCCATGGCACTATATTACTATCACATGGCACTATGTATCTATTACATGGTACTATATATCTATCACATGGCACTGTATTTCTATCACATGGCACTGTATACCTATCACATGGCACTGTATATTTATCACATGGCACTGTATATCTATCACATGGCACTGTATGTCTATTACATGGCACATGCAACATGTATATATCCATCACATGGCAGTGAATAGCTAACACATGGCACTATATACCTATCACATGACACTATATATCTATCACATGACACTGTGTCTATCACATGACACTCTATATCTCTTACATGGAACTATATACCTATCACATGGCAATATATATCTATCACATGGTACTACGTATCTATTACATGGCACTATATATCTATCACATTGCACTATATATCTATCACATAGCACTATATACCTATCATATAGCACTATTTACCTAAAACATGGCACTATTTACCTATGACATGGCACTGTATATCTATCACATGACACTACATTATGTATATACCTGTCACATGGCACTGTACAACTATCACATGGCACCATGCAACTATCACATGGTACTATTTACCTGTCACATGGCACTGTATACCTATCACATGACACTACAACATGTATATACCTATCACATGACACTGTATACAGTTTCCTTTTGTATAAAGTTTTCCACATTAAGATTTTATACTTGTATATAGAGTGATGAAGATGACGAAAAAATAAAACAAAAAAGAAAAAGAAAAAGGCTTAGACTACATCTGCTATTTTACAGTAATTAATTTATACTATACAATGAATTTCCTTCTCCAGTAACCGGATGCGACCAGATTTTGTCATCTGGTTCCTAATGCATACCGACATTTAATGCATTTCCGAGACTTGTTTCAGTGCAATGTGTGTGGTAGCAGTAAAACTTTTATGAGACCCCCATTCCCCAATATAAAATAGAAACGCAAAACACAAACTAGATGTGTCAATATGTCATGAATGCCCCACCGACAGAAAAAGTGAAATATGACATTTTTTGAACAGCACATGTAGTCCAAGGACTCCTGTAAAAAGTATGAACAGTATTCCCCTTACAATATGCACATCTACATACTGTGGTCTTTGGTTGTACCAAGTTTCATTGTAATCCTTTTAATGGTTAAGAAGGAGTTGCAAAAACAAAATGAATTTACCATATACATTTTTTGTATAGAAATCAAAGTTCAAAGGGCATAATTCCTTTAAAATGATTCGACCAATACTATATAGTAGCTTTGTCCCTTAGCCTTTACCCACCACCCCCACACCGGCAAAAATGGCTATTAGCAGTTTTCCACCCGGAAAATGGCAATATAGTAGTTCCTCCCCCCGGGGAAATATGGCTATATAGTCATTTCCCCCCGGAGAAAAACTACTATATGATGAATTTCCCCCAAGCGTGAAATTCCGGATTTTCTTTTCAAACATAAGTAAATCCAGCTTGTTAGATTCTTCTTTGTTAACAATAAAAAGAGATTTCTATTCAAAATAGAGATATCTCAACTTTTGATAGGGAGATATCTTCAATGAATTTAGAGATATCTCATTTTCTTAAATAAAAATGTCTTCAATTTTAATCTCTTTTCCAAATACAGACGTATATATTCAGAAAAGAGATATATCTACTAATATTTTATTCACGATACCTTTATTTAATCCAAGAAATATCTATATATACTAGCGGAAAAAAGAAGCACAAGGTCGTTTTTATGTCGCCGGAAGGAAATTCGAGGAATTTAGTTGTTGACCTCTCTGTGACTCTGACTCTGTGGCAAAAGCATTGACTATATCGTTTGTACCAAAAGATGTGAGACTTTGAAACTTCACATATAGATTCCTTGTGATGAGATCTTTCATTTGTGACCTTGACCTTGGAGTTGACCTACTTTTCAAAAACTTTAACATTGGCCATAACTTTCCAACCGTTACAGGTAGGGTTTTCATATTTCACATGTGTATTCCTTAGATGTGCGTAATCGGTTTCGTTTGGCCCAATGGAGACGTGTGTTGTACACTGACAGGACGACAATATGTCTAACAACGTCGTGGTGAGCGATATTCTGACGCTTGCAAAGTGGAAAGCGACATATTCGGGGCGGGAGGTGGGCCTCGACGTAGATTGCAAATTATGGACACCTGGTAGAGATTACATTCTATTATATTAATGTTCACCATGTACTTTGTAATAGAATAGTGATGTTGTGATATACATAAAATGCATCGATCTTAACTTATATAAGAATTGAACGTGCAAGGAATTCTTGCACGTTCGTTTCTTACATTTATCATTTGAACATTTTAAATAATAAATTCCTAATTTACTTATGATGTATAACGAAAAGTTGCCTGGGATCAAATCTAGAGTCATTGCATAACGTTCGAGTCCCGCTCTGGTCATGCCGGCGTCCTGTCTTTCGGATGAGACAGTAAAAACCAATGCCCCGTGTCGTGGTATGCATGGCACGTTAAAGATCCCTCACTGCTTCGGGTGGGTCCGTTGCAAAGGTCAAAATTTGTGTGCCCTGCATCAGGCAGAAGCCGTTACCATATACGTGAAATATTCGTGGTGTGACGTTAAACAAAAATAAAAAAAAAATCATTGCATAACGTCAGGAATGTACGGAAGTATGGAAGGGACATGAAGAAAAAAAATTTATCTCGTGCGAGATAGTTATGTCATGAGCACGAGATAAAAAATCGTGCGCACGAGATAATTATGATAATTACGTGCGCAGGACTTAATCAGCCAATAGCAACATCTGTCACATAATTGTTACGGGGTTTTTTTTTTTTTGCTTTATCAGAAGTGTGAGGAGAGTGCAAGGACCGTAACTCTGCTTTGGAGATTGACCCCTACCGTGACACGGGACCTCGGTTTTTACTGTCTCATCCGAAAGACAGAACACCGGTGTGTTCACCGCGGGGATCGAACCCTGGACCTTTCGGTCACAAGCCGAGCACCTCATCCACTGGGCCACACCGACTTTGCTTTATCATAGATCTTGCTGAATAAATTTCCTATTTAAAGAGAGTTCCCATTGAAATTAAGAAACATTGTTTTTCAGCTACATTTCAATATCTTGTTGAAATCAAGGGCTGATCCCGGATCTGAAGTTACCGTTGGGGCGAAGTCAGGCGAAAGGTCTGGGGACCGCCTAGGTCCCCAGCAGGTCCAAAGCTTCGTCTTAAATATTTCACTTCAACTAAGCGACGCAGCTGCCGTACCAACCAAGCTTACAAACGCCCTTTAAATCTGCAGTTTTCTTGATTTTCCCATTCCTAAACCCACTCCATTTAAGAATGTTGAAGAATGAAGAAGAACCTATGATTATGACTCATTTTGAACTTTGACTGTAATTAATGAGGCAATGTAAAGACTGAAATAATCATGGAACAGAAAAATTAGAAGTCGAGTAAGTTATCACATAATAGGTTTGCCACATCTCTCTCTGCCTGTCTGTCTGTCTGTCTGTCTCTCTCTGTTTTGTTTATAATACCAACTGAGGACGGTCAGTTGAAGTTTGCCCCAAAACTGCCAAATTTCGTGAGGTTCCGGGAAGGGTTGGGGGAAACGAAGCTTTGGACCTGCTGGGGACTTAGATAAGATCCAGGGGTGAGTTTTACTAAAGGACGTAAGCCCAAACGTAGACATAAACTTTGCTAAGAAATATATGTCTCCTCCCTAAAGAGTTCCAAACATAACATACACCTTTTACAACGTTTGCTAAATACTTATGAACATAGACTTCAAGAAAAATTCAATTGACGTACACGTAAAGTTTACGTCTACGTCTACGTTTGGACTTACGACCTTTGATAAAACCTACTCCAGACCTCGTGCCTAACGTCGCCCCCACGATTACTCCAAACCATGGATCAGCCCCAGATTTCAACAAAATTATGGAATGTAGCTGAAGCACCATGGTTCCTAATTTCATTGGGGACTCTTTCTAAACCAGAGATGTATTCAGTAAGATTTCTGATAAAGCAAGATATTCATAGCAATTACGTGAGAGATACTGCTATTGGCTGATTAAGTCTTGCGCACTACAGAACTATCTTGTGTACACGACATAATTATCTCGTGCGCACGACTTTTTATCTCGTGTGCACGACTTTTCATGTCGTGCACACTACATAACTATCGACATAATTATCTTGACTTTTTTCCACATGTCCCTTCCATACTTCCGTAGGAATGACATCTATATGCAAATAAACGACAATTTTTTTTACAATGAAATAATGAAAATACCACATGGCACCACTATGGCAAATATATAAATAGAAAGACTTGTACACATTTACAACAAAACACTTAACAGTATAGAGAAACCCCTTAACCTTAACACCATCGTTTTGATCCACAGGCTATAACGGTAGTACATTTGTATTTCAAATGATATCCGATTGATACAACAAGAACGAACGTATATAGTTTTCAAACCGTTACGTAAAGGGGGAAACTACTATGGGGAAAAGAGTACTGTATAGCAGTTTTTCCACCATGGAAGAAAAACTACTATATAGCCATTTTTCCGGGGGGACTACTATGGGGGAAAACACTATATAACACCGGTACCAGTTTAATAAGTGACCTAGATATTATCGTGATCTATCTGTATACAAAATTGAAAGTCAGTATGTCAGCGACATATGTAGTAGTCTATGTCTCTGAATATGTGTATTCATTGCAGAGACAGAACACGTGAACTGTAAATTATAGGAAATTTTGTAAGTCGAAGGGTCATAACTCCGTCAAAAATAATTCGATCGTCCCCAAATTAATACTTGACCTAGATAGTTTCATGATGTGTCTATATATTAAATGTTAGGTCAATATGTTCATTCATTGTAGAGACTGTTAATTATCTGAAATTTTATAAGTCCAAGTGACAAAACTCCGTTCGAAAATCATCATATAAATAAGTCAATATGTGCATTCATTGCAGAGTTAGAGCACAGAAACTATTATTATTGGAAATTTTCCAAGTCCAAGGGTATAACTCCATAAAATCCTTCGATCGAAACCAAATCAGAAATTGACCTAGATCATCTCCAGATGTATCAGGGTACCAAATTTTAATTCAATATGTGCTTAGACTCGAAACTCCATAAAACGTGCTGTAGCTAACACGGCGATTCGAACACAATATTTACCAAACTGGGAACTCAAAGACGCGTTTTGTATTTTAAATTATGCTTTTAAGAAAAAAGAGCGATCAAAGAATACTTTTTAAAAAATACACAGTTTATTTTTTCCGCTGGTATACATTAGTTATTAGATATCAAGTTTTTACGAGATGTGTTGAGATACATTGATTCGCTAAGAGGCATATTATCGACACACATCTCACTATGTTGTTGACCGTTTGACAACTTGAACATAATTTCTAGAGAAAATTTGATGTTTTTTAAATCTCAATACCCCCCCCCCCCCAACTTTCTTTGTGTTTTATTGAGATTACAACATGCCAAATATAAGAAAAAAATCCATATTACAGCTCTTTTATGTACGTGTATATTTTAATGTTTACTTTCAAAGTTTTATTGTAAAGTCTTCAATATACAAATCCTTTACATTAATCTATCGGCATTGACGACTTCGTATCAAAGCTTACTTTACAGCTTTTTGAAATGTCGGATAAGAAGACGTAGTATTGAAGCCTTTTTTTTTTACAGCTTTTGGTTTTGTCTTATACCGACGACTTAATATTAAGACTTATTCTACAACTTTAGGGTTTGTCGTATATCGACAACTCTATATTAAGACTTATTTTACAACTTTGGTTTTGTCGTATACCGACGACTTGATATCAAGACTTAATTAACAACTTTTGGATCGTCGAACATTGGTTACTCAGTATGAAAATGTATTGTACCGACGTCTGGCAAAGCCGTGAATTGGTATACTGTAAAAGTTAGGTAATACCATTCATTGGCAACTCTGTATTGTGGCTTTCTTTACAGGTTTTTGTAATGTCGTACATTGGCGAGTTTATGTTATGACTTAAATTTACCTATTCAAATTTGCGCTACTCCTGGTCGACATTTTTTTGTACTTATACGAGGCAGAATTCATGCAGTCTCTGCTCTCTAAATGCAATAAACAAAGGCATTTCAGTTCAACTTTATATACAAATACATCGATTTTAAAGATTACCTCAACATCGTAAGTCCAAAGGAACTCGAGATTAAAGATACAATTAACGTCCCATCTTCTGCTTCGATATACTATCAATTAGAGATGGTAGTTCGTTAGTTACCTCTCTTTATGACAAACGTGACGTTTTCAATCTCATTATTACCATGTTCCATATCCTGAGTAGCAACATACTTTCCTCTCCCGCATATGACGCGCCTTAATTTCACAGGGCATGTTCTAAATACGTAGATTTCGTCCTGAGAGCAGGGTTTCTGTCATTAAACTACTCTCAAAAGGATATATTGAGGGAGTTTTATGGTCGATATAGGAACTGGAGAACCTCTTTACATAATGTTCACCGACAATTAGGGATTTGATCATACAAACTAACAATCTTGAACTTTTTGACTATTCTTGATTTAACATTTTATGCATATATAGACATTTGTTCACGCGCATTTCAGACACCGGGATTTCAGTTCAACGGCATTTCATACCATGAATGGAATAATTTGATTTAGTGTCCCTGTCTCCCTCATATATATTTCCTGCACGTGAATAGTTGTAGCAGGACTTTTGCATGGAAGTAAGGGACACTTACTCCTCACCTCAATTTGATTGGGGTTCACATTTTGTCAGAACGATATTGTTCAGGGACTTCGAGATGTGGTTATCCCCTCAGTACTTCTTCGTTGTTTACATTTCAGGTTTACCTAATATCGTACATTGGCGACTTTGTGCATGACAACGCGGCAGCGGAAAGTGAAAGGATTTACCCGACGTAAACGCAGGCGGATCCTCTGAAAGAATACAATCGCTGAAAAAGAAATAAATATATAAAGCACAAATAGAATCAGTGAAACACCTTCACTTTCCGCGGCCGTGTTGTCATGCATACGATTAGCTAATGATTGGCTATTAAAGCTCTATTTTTTGGAGCTCGGGTAGCTCAGTCGGTTAGAGGGTCGGATGCATGACAGCTAGGTGATTCGGTTCCATAGGTCGTGGGTTCGAGTCCCTGTCATGGAACGCTGAGAGAAACGCTCAATATGTAGCCAATTGAAGAAACCAGTTTTTATTAGACCAGTGCTTTGTATATATTTTCTATCTTTCTTTTCGTGTCTTTATATTTATGTGAGTGTTTGTTTGTGTGTGTCCTGAAGAAGAAGCAGATTGCTTCGAAAATTTGGCAATTTTTAAATTGTTTTAGTATCGTTATCGCTTACCCGTGCTTTTATATTGACCCCTTTTTCTCGAGCGATTTGCATTAACCTTCATTGAGGTTGATCCGATACTTATGATTAGTGAATGTTGTTACAATTTCCTTTTTTGTGCTTTTATATATATATATATGTATGTATATTTGTTTTTATCTTAAATTGAAACTCTTAAATTATTCATGCATTTCCATTTCCACAACAAAAAGTTTCTACATATAAACAAGATACACAAAATTAATGCATCATAATTAATGTGCAATGAGGAAATTACCAGAAAATGTGCAAAAATGTGGTATGAAACGTGAAATGGAGATGGAGTCTGCACAACAAAACCCCATGCTTGATCACTCTTAGGCATTGGTTTTATCGGTCCATTCAGCCAGTCTCTCAACAAACATATCACTCGTTTCTACTTTACCACGGCCTACTTTATTTACATTTTATTCTTTAAGATTTATCCTGGAAAGCGCGTGATAAGAGTAGAGAGACTACACCCCCCCCCCCCAAATTGCAGGAAAACATTGTCCAATCAAATCACTTATTTCGAAATCTTGCCGGGATCAAAGAAAATAGCGGATAGAAATAGAGCTTGAATCGAGTGTTACCTATGTTAGCGTAGGAGTAACTTACGACTTTGATTTGTGATTTGAGGTGAAGAAGAATAATAGTATAATAATAGTGTCTCCCATGTTTTTAAAGGTTTTACTATATTTATAAAAATTAACTTAGATGCACAAAATGAATGTATTATTAGTGATCTTTAATAATAAAAAAAAATTAAAAATTCACTTAGCAACAGTGCAAGAATTATGAGATAAACATAATGATAAAATTAAAAAAAAAAACCAAAAAAACAAAACAAAAAACAATAAAAAAAATCGAGTTTTTACGAATAACACAAACCTTATTCACATTTCCCTCTATGAGACTTTCATGAAATCAATTTGCCATTATACGCAATCCATCTGCAGATCAAAGGAAGGTATTCTCTTTGACCTACTTCGTCCAATACTTGATTCATCTCGGCTCAAATAAGCTAAGTCCAGCTGTTTGGTATTTGATATTGATTTTATGGGAAAAAATCTTATTTGTATGTAAATTTACTGGGTAAAGTGGTAAGATATTTGACCCTTCCTTGTTTAACTGTTACATTCCATGAAATTGGTATCTAGAAATTTCGTTTATTCTTATGTGATTACGATATAATAGAAATATTTATAATAAAAGAACAATTCGGAATAAAAACTTGAATAACATGACCTCATTTCTAGATAGGGCCAACATTAAAATATCGTTTGTTTTCCCAAACGCGACGGACCCGACAAAATCGGCAGACTCGAATCCTTTTGGGACTACCCTCAGATACCGTTTTCATAGAAAGAAAAAAAAAGTTATATGTAAGATCCCATGTTCAATTCGCACCGACGAAATCAACGTCAGAAATTTGATCATACATAAGTAAGAACTGTAATGTATTCAGTAAATTACTCTCCCCGGGCATGAGACTATAGAAGCAGACAAAACAAAAGTTTATCCCAAGGTAACATTTTATAAAAGCGTATATTTATTGCGAGGATCACATTTTGGAGAAAAAATATCGCCGTTTCACCTTCTTCGGCATTCGCAGAAGCATCCAGCGTGCTGTCAGATACTGATGATGTCATCGATTTAACAGTGACAGTAAGGGTTTAAGATATGAGGGGATGACTGCTTAAAAGAGAAGTATAAAAACTCCACTAACATTATTACCAACCAAAATACACAAGACCTAATTCTCATAAAATAAATCAGGAGGGGAAAAAGATAAAAGGTACCTATGATTTACAATTACTGTACATTAATTTCTGATAGTTGAAAATGAGAATTATGAGAAATTAATGATTTCAGAATTTAGACATCCATTGTCACCACTACTGATTTGTTTTCCTTTATATCTACTTGCTTTTTTTTTTAAAAAACGTTCCAAAAAGTATGGACACATGTAAGTGATCACTTTCTCTGATATTACATCTTGCATATTATATCTCTGGTTTTACATATATATGTCATCTGTTGAATGTGAGAAAACACTGTTATCACATTTGAAGAGAAATAAACATTTAAAGAAAGGTCTAACAATAAATGGATATAAGTCTAGATATGTAGTAAACTTGTTTCATTTCATGGTATAACCAAGGTAATCATGTCAAGTCTACGCATGATATTTACAGAGAAATATCGGCAATCAGTGTTTGATATATACATGTATCAAGTGAAGTTCAAGCTGTGAAGTCTCCTGCATTTTGTTTGTATATTTTCCTTTTTCCACCAGTTTTCTCAATTTTCTTTATTTAGCCAAATTATACGATTGAATTTGAATGGCTTGTTAAGAAGTGGACATCATCGCTTCCTCTTGTATCGTTGTAGAGGCATTTGTGGTTTTTTTTAACAAAATCATTCAAACATTTAGTAGAACAAATACATACCTACTTACCCAGTGTTGAATGTTTCGCGTTTACGAAAACCTGTATAAGTCTTGCGTATCAGAGATGGCGCAAAACTAATAATAACAAACATAATATACAGACAGACTGTTTAATGTATACAAATGACCTTATTCTGCTATCTTATACAAGTCATGGATTGCAACAGATACTAGATTGTTTATCTCAATTTTGTAACGAATGGTGTATTAAAGTTAATTTAAATGAGACCAGAATACATATTTTTTAACAAAGTTGGAAAAGTAATACAAGAGAAATTCACATACAGAAATGAAGTTCAAAGTTCCTCACAACATAAATATCTTGCACTTAAGTTTACAGTGTCAGGGTCGTTAGAACAATCTAAAAATGATCTAGTTAACAAGGCAAGAAAGGCGCATTTTAAGCTCAGAAGGGACTTCTTATCTTTTAATCCAAGTATTCCAGTTAATGTTCATGAATTTAATCATGCAAACCTATACTTTTATATGGCTCTGAAGTATGAAGTGCTTTTCGTATATCATTAACAGAATTTCGAAAAGACATACTTTCTCTAAATAAAATTAAATACAATATATTCCAGCATCACTTCTTAAAAATTTCATTTAAAAGTTTGTAAAACATTTGTAGGAGTTCAAAAAAGTCTAGTAACTTTGCAACACAGTCTGAATTGGGATTTGCTCCACTATACTATGACATTGCCAGGAGCATTTTGATTTTCTGGTACCGAATAGAGAATATTCCACCAATAGGAAATTTTAAATTACTAAAAGTCGCATACAACCTCTCTTTAGCGCTTCATCAAAAGACCAAGAACTCTTGGTTTAGCTGTGTGCAATATTTTAAGAAAATCCTTAACATTTCAGGTGATGAATTATCCTTAATTATGACTAGGTTCAAATCATTTATAAAAATCATTAAAATATAGTAGTTGAAAATTGGCATAATGATAAAGAAATACAAAAAGATTGAAAATTAGATACGTATCTAGAAATTAAAACAAATTTTGAATTTGAGCCTTATCTTCAAGTAATTGACAATACTGATTATAGAAAATCTGTTACACAATTAAGATTACCATGTCATAAATTAGATAATGAAAATTGTAGATATATTAAAATACCCAGAGAACATAGACATTGTAATAAATGTAATAAAATGAAATTGAGGATGAATATCACTTTTTATTGAATTGTAATAAACACGTAATAAACATGTATAAAGATAGAATTGAACTTTTTACCATTACGGATAGAGATTTTCCATTATCTACTAACCTTAATAAAATGTTATATATCCTTTATTCTAAATTTTGATGCTGTTGGAAAATTTATATACGAAAATATGAAATTTACCTAAGTATTAATATAATATGCTATAATATTCATTGTAATTTATATTTATCTACATCGTGGAATACTTCATTAAGCTAGTAAGCATTTATCTTATTATATTTGGACAATTTTATAATACATGTATACGTATGCCCGAATTGTGCCCGAATTGGTAAGTAAAGTATCTTGTAACTTGCATTTTGTATCTTTTACACGATATATCATTTGCTATCAGTATAAAGACGATTGGGAAATAAATCATTTTCTTAGATTTGTTCTTTTGTGTTCCTAACATGAACTAAGCGAATTTCGTGCTAAAGAAAAATGTAGGTAACTTATAAACCAATTTACGGAGAAAAAATCTTAAGAAATGAGGCTGATGCTGAGTCAGTTATCTGTAAATGGAACTGATTATATCATTCACATGAGAATCTTGATGTTTATACTTCTGACCTAAATCGGTCTTTGATTTTCAAATAACCTCTTTCCCCCACAGGGAAAATTTAAAGATTTTCTAAAATAGGCATGTTAGCGCCTTAGTTCTTGGAGTTTGGGACAAAATCAGTAGGTTTTCAAACAAAAATTATTGAAAATTGGAAAAACACAAATATTGCTACAAGATTTGTATGGTTTGAATTATCAAACCTTTAGATATATAAAACATACAATTTTAGATCATGTTTTATAACCTAAACATTTATAAAAAGGATTAAAACCTTAATCTTTTTTATCAGAATCACTGAAAATTTGAAATAAACCCCTCTCCCTTACAGATACATTTTTCATACTTATGGGTTTCTTAAGGTATACATATATTACACACAAGGATTATTTCTCCGATACAATGACATCAGTATTTGGTGTAGGACATTAGTGTACCATCGACCTTTGAGAGGGACATTGGTGTACCATTAAACTTTGGGAGAGACACTGGTGTACCATCGAACTTTGGGATGGACATTGGTGTAATCTGATTAAAACCACATCCTTATTCCGCTTCTCTGTTTGTCCCATCGTGCGTATAAAGATCTGGCAAAACTCAGCAAGGAGACATGTTCTTGTGAACTAGGATGACGTTCCAGTCACCGAAACCGTTATTTCCCATAGCCAGTCAATGACTTGGCTGTGCACGTGCAATTAATGCAATATGTAGCAAAAACTGTTCAAAAACTACCTTCTGAAACAAGACATTTGTGTATCATTGACTCTTGGCAGGAAATTGATGTACCATCGCCCTTTGGGAGGGACACTGGTGTTCTATCAGCATTTGATGGAAACATTAGAGTACCATCGGATTTTGGGAGGGATATTGGTGTACCATCTACCTTTGGCAGGTACATTGGAGTACCATCTACCTTTGGCAGGTACATTGGAGTACCATCTACCTTTGGCAGGTACATTGGAGTACCATCTACCTTTGGCAGGTACATTGGAGTACCATCGGCCTTTGGGAGGGACATTAGTGGACTATCAGCTTTTGAGAGGGACATTGGTGGGATCAAGTGTGACACTTTATCGTGTTCAAACACAAGACAAATGTTCGTTATTCATTTACAATATCATAAACGTATTCTGAGAAGAGACATTAAAGCGTGTAACTTATTACAAAAACAAGGTTACACAACAAAATTAAACTTTAATCTATTTTTCGAGTAAACTTGGGAAAATCAAATTATTCTTTTAGAGAAACGGGAAAGGAAATGTAATTGGTAAATGAAGAATCAAATTTAATCTTTAAAGGAACCTGGTCTGAGAATGGAAAATTATAGCATGAAAAAGAAAAATTACGACAATATCTTATTTTTCTGTATTGCATAAATTATAAACTTTGTGTTAATTGCAAAATTTAAAACTAAAATCCTTCAAGGTTTTCTTAGAGTCGAATTGAATTCGGTTGGTTTTAATTCTCCAAATAAGGTGATGCTCCGCCCATAATCATGCGCATGCGCGGATATTCACTGTAGAAAGCAACAACAATGGTTCACATGGAGGCATACGAGCACGGGAAAAAGCAAAAATGCGGTAGTAAAAAAAACCGCCAAACTATAAGCAGACTTCGAGGCCAAAAAAACAAAGTGGAACAAATGTTAGAATCGGGTAAAGCTCGAGTTTCATTGTCACGTGATTTCCCCTGACCGTCCTCATCAATATTCAAAGAGTTGGCGTGATCGTGTTGCAAATTAAAACGGGCATATCTCGTTAACAACATCGAGTTTGGTAACGACACTTTTTACACATTTTAGATAATGTACTAACAATCGATTGCCGTTTAAATAATCCGTTTACATTCTTTTTTATACTTTTCCCTACTTCAATCGACCATGCTCCTTTAAATATATGCACTTAATAGATATGTATGGTATTTTTGTTAACAGAGTTTCACATACATTTATAATTTGAGGTTTAAAAGAATTTTCGCTTTATTGAATACCAATGAGCTCTCAGATAACTTGCCTACCTGTTGATGTTTCAGAGCTTATTTCGAAAAAAAAAAAAAAAAGAATTGCAGGTTCGCATCTGTAAGCGTTTTATATTGTTTTGGGAGACTATTGAACGATGGCAAATAATCCATGTTTTACACTTTTAATATCTCCGTGCCAAACCCACATAACGCCGAAGTCAAAGTTGGGCTTAAGGACAGAAAATCTTGGTTTAATCAATACCATCGTATTAAGGAATGGAGATAAGATGATGTAAGCTGCCTATTTGTAAAGAATATATAATGTATTTTCCAGATGTCCACAAATAAATTCTCGTCAGTGTTTGGTCACATAACTAGCCTTGGTCTGGTACCTTATCTGATATTCGGCGCAAATTACTATTGAAAAACGCTTTAGTAACGTAGAGATAATAAGTAATCTATTTTTTTCCATTCTCACGTCCATGTTTTGCTACTTTTCCGACATACTAAAAGTAAATGATGCAATTAATTGCAGAAGTGATAACACCAACTGAACTGAAAAGAAAGACCCACTACATTGGTCTTAATACATCTGTAATTATACATATCATTTGTCAATAAGAATAGCTTGAATCAATAATCTGTTCATATCTAGCACCACCAACTCACAGGTATTTGAAGCTCTGTAAGTCTACAACAGACATCTAATATTATGCCCCTATAGGGGTTAACATCAAAGAAAAAAGAAAGGTATACAACGATTTTGGAAGCAAAACTACCACCGATTCAGACACTCCTTTCGGCCATTGAAATAGGGAATTTGCACAATTTCAGCTCAGTGCCACATAGTTCGACATCGGAACTAATACCTTACAAAATTCAATTGTCAATCTATGCCCATTATCCCGTATTTTAAGAGCGATTTATCCGCCTCCCTTTACCGAACTTGTTGAAGACTCCATGTACGAATTTGACCTTCACATTCACCAACTTATCATATAAGGTATTTTCTTTCATTTTATTATTTATTATTTTGTTAATTAAAGATGACTTTTTGTTCGGTAGTTATATATAACGCTTACTAATGAATGTAAAGATGATGGATAAATCCAAACCACAAGTCCAAAAAAACATGAAACCAGAGGACATACAAAATCAGTGAAAATGAAAAACAAATGGAAAATAACAAAATATGTCTACTTGAAGAGTAGTGAGTAGTGAGATCAGGTGCCCGGGGAGAGTGAGCATCTCCTGCTTGCTAGCAACACCCGTCACATATACCCAGTAGAAAGAGTCAAATCGTGTAAATTCGATATGTATTTATATATGGAGAAGTCGAAGTAGGTAACTTTCTAGTATAGAAGGTGTCAAATCTGTGTAAAATGATCGGAATCGGTCTCAGTTCAGAATATCATTTAAAAGTCTGGATAACGAGATAGCATATGGAGTAATAAGAGTTTCGTAACAACCGTAGAACTTCCTCAGTGACGTTGCTAGTCTAGCACATATATAACCCTGGTTGAGCAGCTTAACTGAAAGTCGCCTAGACCTCAGAAGAAAGTCATTGTAATTTGAACATGCTCTGGAATAACGTATTAAATGAGATATGAATACGCCGTATGCGGGCGATGATGGAATGTTGCTACTTATGAAAGGAAAGTTTGTGATAGCGAAATTTAAATCGTCAAGTTTGTCATAGAGTGAGGTGTTCAATTGACCATTAATGACGAAAGACAACATAATAATCATTCGAGTTTTTGTATATGAAGTTATATTTTCTTGTTGATCGACTTGTTTAGCCGTTTAATAAAATCTTGAACATATTTCCTTCGTTCAACTCTGACAAAGTTCAATTTTGAGATGGTATTGTTCTTTACACTTTCTACACAGTATTTGTTCACATTAATGTCATATACAGTGCTGAATTATATTTGCTTCATCTGTACATGTATGTAAGGGCAAATAAGCCACATAACAGACTCTCACTCATTCTTGGCACTTGATTTCAACTCTGAATGTCAGGGGTCCGTGAATGTCCACCGTGGTAAATTGTTGTGAGTGCCATAGTCTTCTGACACCAATCAGTTTCGTAGTTTACAGTTTTCAGTTAAGTTGACATTAGGCAAAAAACATTATAACTCAGGTAAAAACTTATGGCTACTTATACGCATTATGAAGATACAATCCGGAATTTTTAAATCCAGGCGCTAAAGTAGTGCAAAGGGCCTGTTTTTTTTTTCTGCACATCTTTCCAACGTGAGCCTAATCACTGAAACATTGGCGTAAATGCCGCTATCACAGGAATGGATATTACTTTATACAACCCAAAAAAAGAACAGAAACAATTCTATATTATTATTGTTGAGGAAAACATCACGATATTTTTACAATAAAGAAGTCAATATTTATCTATTTTGTACATAGAATGTTGTGATTGGTTGACATCTGAAACATGTTGAATGTATAATTTCGAAAGATTACTATTCGAAGTCCATTATTCAAAAGTCAATTATAACACTTCAAACCCCAAATGGGATGAGACCAGGTGTACGGAAGGAGTAAGCTTCTACTTCTAGAATGCTACAGCCGTCGCAGTCTTGATAAAATCACCCTTGTTCGGTGGTAATATCATGAAGGTAGATTGTTCAATCGATAAAAAGATGTCACTTTGTATGTCCGTGTTCTGGAATATCATATGACATTCATGAAAGGTGAATTTCATACTGTCCATCACTGTTATTGTATCCACCGATTAATTTCTTCAGTGACGATCTCATGCATTAGATTGTGTAGCCTTGTGAGAGTAGGTAAGTTTTGTTAGTCGCCTGACCCCAAAGCAAACACTCAAAAGAGGAGCATGCACTGCTGTAGCATATAATACATATCAGAGCATCTTTAAATGTATTGATTTAAGCCGTACAACTAAAAGGCCATATGGTGGCGAGGAGGTGGATATTGCTACACAGAAAAAGAAAATTTGTGATACGGAATTTGAAATCGTCAGGCTGTCGTAAAAGGTGGTGTGTAACTTACCATCTCTACCCATAGACAACAGGAAGTATAGGTATGAAGCTGATGTTGCTCTTTTTCGTGTCCTTGATTACAGTTCAGCAGGCGCCATATTACCGAGGTGTATATATATGAAAGTTAGTGTGATTTCTGTCGTCAAATTATCTGTATGTGAAATTAAACAAAGATGCCAACTTTGTCTTCCCCGAATAAAGCAATGACCAGAAAAATGAAAATGAAAGAGAAACGGAAGACATCTGACAAAGCTGAATGACACAAATCACCAAGGACATACTCACAAAACATTATAATATTATAATATACACGGAAAAACATTACAAAAATATTCGATTGTGCTGCAGTTACGATACCAATTAAAGTAACAAACGTCACTCATTTGGTCTGGTTTACTGATTTACGGGCGGTCACCTCAATCACCACAAAAGCAGCAGAATCAAAGGACACACATTTAAAAACTTATAAATAATCCTCCATTTTAAGAACAAGGATTAACAGGTTTCTCAAGACGAGAAGTCATAAAATTTTTCTATACTCGCAACGTTTATATAATAATATGCTGCTATCAAAAATATGTAAGGAGACATCGACAAAAGTAAATCGTGCTCTGTCCGTCTACAAGCGAGCTCAGATCCTTGATCAATAGGAGTCTTAAAGACGAGGATCAGGACCGTAGCTTATTTGAAAAGGTTTGGACAAGTCAGCGTGCAACGCTCAAGTAAAAGTCTGTACTGGGATATAGAAGGAACTTAAACAAGACTGATTTTAGCGATGATCTGGAGGTCATACCTTCGAAGTCGAAGACGTATAAAATATAATAAATAAAGATTTTGTCTGTCTAGAAATGCACAAATGATCCTGTTATGTATGAATCCAAACTTAAAGTCTGAAGTGACGAGATAAACAGCATATCAGGTGTAATATACAAGGTCCTCCGCAAAGCAAAGTGGAGGGGTACATGTAAGTCTACATAAAAGCGGAAACAGAAGACATCTGACAAAGATGTATGAAAGAAATCACCAAGGACATGCATAAGGCACAACATGGATTGAGTCTATGCGATGGTATCAGATTCTTATTATGAATGATGAAACGAAACTATCTGTACCTTTGACTCTCCTAAATTTGTGTATTTGATCATAGGATAAACGAACAATTGCTGAAAAGTAAGTATATTTGGCTAACATCTTTGATTAGGAACTCTAGTTTTTCTACCTATAACATTTGGTCAAATGTGTAGAAGCGATTTATGGATTGGCTTGTATGGACTCTGATAAATCGAAGCAACTAACAAATATATGATCGGAGTCTAGGGACAACACATCTTACCGGTACTGTACAATCGGGAATACAAAGTTGTGACGGTTATCGCAGACGCTGGTAGTTATATTATTGCCCACATTTTAATAGATATGTCTATTTTTAGGAATAATATTGCTTGGTGAAGAAAATTAAAGAGGGTTTTTTATTGACTGGAGTATGTTTTGACTTTGTTGAAGCACTAGTGTATACGACACATATGAGTTTAAATTAAATCATGTGCATAAATGGTTTGAGTTTAAATTAAATCATGTGCATTGATGGGATTAAAATCAATAGTAGAAGCATGACAAATTTAATTTTCCAAATTATTTCGCCAGAACTTTAATTCGCCAAAAGTAATATGTGTTACAACGGGCGTATGTTATCGAACAGAACAGTAGTGAATTTGGGTAGTCAATAATGTTAGACAGATCACATTTATTAATCTTTGTTTTAGAATCTTGCGATGTGTTGTAACCATTTCTAGTATGAACCGTTAGGAAATAAATAGGAATGATAGGAAGGATGAAAAGTGAACGAAGAAAGAAAAAATCATCAAGCAGTCTAAATGTGTCCTCCACATAGTCATAAATTGTCAATGTATTGTTAACTTCCCATGGAAAAAATTATACAAATCTTAAGTTTAATTACTGTAAAATTGCCAAAGAATTTAATTTCCATTATATACTAAATATAAGCAAGTTACACTCATATACTTCCATCGACCAGTGAAGGTAATTAATGTATGTCATTATCACAGTTCAAGTGCCAACGTAGAGATTCGATTGATCAGGGTGTATCTAGGCTACATTCAGTACCAGTAATTATTATAGAAAAACCAGACCCCAGCTAAGGGTTAAAATTATTTTTGTTTAGTGGAATGAATTTATCAGGGAAATAATTTCCAATCACTGTTATTTTACATAACCGAACCTCTTTATTCCTATACATATCAAGGGTTTCTGTTTTCGAGATAGATGCTTTTCACGAAATCAATAACCGACAAACCTGTATTTTGTGATAAAACCTCACAGAAATAAAGTATTTCACAATAATAAATATCATTGTCTATGACTAGCGCTAAGAGGTTTATGATATCGTGTACCACAAGTGATGTGCATATAATATATCGTGTATCACATATACAAATTGTGCTGTGGGTTTGTTTTATCACTATTGACGAGGGTGGTATTATATCGTGTATCATTATTGACGAGGGTGGTATTATATCGTGTATCACTATTGATGAGGGTGATATTATATCGTGTATCACTATTGATGAGGGTGGTATTATATCGTGTATCACTATTGATGAGGGTGATATTATATCGTGTATCATTATTGATGAGGGAGGTATTATATCGTGTATCACTATTGATGAGGGTGGTATTATATCGTGTATCACTATTGATGAGGGTGGTATTATATCGTGTATCACTATTGATGAGGGAGGTATTATATCGTGTATCACTATTGATGAGGGTGGTATTATATCGTGTATCACTATTGATGAGGGTGGTATTATATCGTGTATCACTATTGATGAGGGTGGTATTATATCGTGTATCACTATTGATGAGGGTGGTATTATATCGTGTATCACTATTGATGAGGGTGGTATTATATCGTGTATCACTATTGATGAGGGTGGTATTATATCGTGTATCACTATTGATGAGGGTGGTATTATATCGTGTATCATTATTGATGAGGGAGGTATTATATCGTGTATCACTATTGATGAGGGTGATATTATATCGTGTATCACTATTGATGAGGGTGGTATTATATCGTGTATCACTATTGATGAGGGTGATATTATATCGTGTATCATTATTGATGAGGGAGGTATTATATCGTGTATCATTATTGATGAGGGTGGTATTATATCGTGTATCACTATTGATGAGGGTGGTATTATATCGTGTATCACTATTGATGAGGTTGATATTATATCGTGTATCATTATTGGTGAGGGAGGTATTATATCGTGTATCACTATTGATGAGTGTGGTATTATATCGTGTATCACTATTGATGAGGGTGATATTATATCGTGTATCACTATTGATGAGGGTGGTATTATATCGTGTATCACTATTGATGAGGGTGGTATTATATCGTGTATCACTGTTGATGAGGGTGATATTATATCGTGTATCACTATTGATGAGGGTGGTATTATATCGTGTATCACTATTGATGAGGGTGGTATTATATCGTGTATCACAATTGATGAGTGTGGTATTATATCGTGTATCACTATTGATGAGGGTGATATTATATCGTGTATCACTATTGATGAGGGTGGTATTATATCGTGTATCACTATTGATGAGGGAGGTATTATATCGTGTATCACTATTGATGAGGGTGGTATTATATCGTGTATCACTATTGATGAGGGTGGTATTTAACCTGTATCACTATTAACGAGGGTTTATTATATCATGTATCACTTTTTATGAGGATTTATTTACATCGTGTATCACTCCTGATCAGGTTATATCGTGTATCATTCCTTATTAATTTAATTATACTTTTATCACCAATTATTAGGAATTTTTAATTCAATTTAAATCTAAAGTATAAGCTTTGAGAATATTAACATTTTTTGGGTTTCAGTCTGGTTTATAGAAATCAGACATTTTTACAAAATTTAATCATATCCTTGTTACCACCCACCATTTGTTTTGCAGTAAATCAATCTACTTTGAATAAATTTAGTTTATTATCAACCAACTATTGAGTATATAAACCTTTTACAATATCCCCGTAAAGTAACATTTACCTGATGTATTCAAACTGTCATTATTGTCTTAAGATAATTAAAAAGATGACATTTTTTCTGGATTTTTTTTCTTATTGTATTATGATTCAATGGGAATTCATAAAGCAGATATCAGTAGCTTTTATTAACAGGAATACATTATTCCTAGATTTTCTGCATTGTAAAAATATTTATTTTCTTATATTTTCAATGCTAGTCTAATTCTTTCGATGAACCATGCTAAACAGACTTGGTTCATCAGCCCATGAACTTGGGTCATGGAAGTAGTGCCTGGCGTATGGCAAATTACATGCGTAGTAATATAAAATTTATCTTTTCTCGCATAATTGAATGAATTAAATATAAGAATTGTAATAACGAAATTAAAACATCTGTTAATTTTGAGCAATTAAAGAAATTACCTGGACAGATAGAGTATTTTTAGCATTGTAGACACACACTATATTGCGTGGCGGAAGTACTTTTCCATATCAGGCAAAATTCGGTCCTTGCCAGTTTGATAATGAGGAATTTGATATTTTGTTTTAAAAAAAGAACCTTTTAAAATGCATTGTAAATAGAAGGAATGACAAACAAATCATTCGAGAACCGCTTTGCTGTTCATGTGACTTGTTTGTTTCTCACCCAAGTTCATTCCCCATGAGCCTAGAAAAAAGACAGTCTTTCCTTAAATGAACACGATGAAAGGAGATGCCTTTGTTTGAGAAATCTACGGTGATACATATAATTTGTATGTGTATAGCGGGCACGAATTTAAGTATATTTAAGAATATATATATGTATAGCTACCTTTTGTATCATCAGAAGCAGTTCATGTTTAGTTATTCTATATACAACTTAGATGGGTGAGCGTTTAACTACCTTTTGTATCACCAGAAGCAGTTCATGTTTAGTTATTCTATGTATAACGTAGATGGGTGAGCGTTTAACTACCTTTTGTATCACCAGAAGCAGTTCATTTTTAGTTATTCTACGTATTACTTAGATGGGTGAGCGTTTAGCAACCTTTTGAATCACCAGAAGTAGTTCATGTTTAGTTATTCTATGTATAACGTAGATGAGTTAGTCTTTAGCTAACTTCCATAGCGTAATAGTACTATTCTGATTTTTTCAAGTTAAAGTTACATTAGCTGTCAAAATTGGTATAACAAGAAGGTTATGTTTCATTTAATTATCTGAAATTACATACAATCAAACTACAAAACAAAGTTATACTACATCGAAAGTCAACTCTTTTGACGACATTGTCACGTTTTAATAAACCGGAAAACTTGAGAAATGTCCGTTACATTCACCATTTACACAACATTTGACACGTATGTAGATCGGGTCATGAAATCACGTGATAAAAACAATGTACTAAAGTGTGCCGCTGAGTATATCTTTGTAAAAAGATGTTTTATCTAGCTTTGTAAACTCAAAGATATATTGGCGCATGCTAATTGTACAGAAGAAAAAAAATATACTGTTAATAGTAATTTGGCTATATACAACGAACATTTTATGTCACATTAGTAGTCCCACATGATTTGATCGAGGGGTCCCCAAAAGGGACTCTTAAAACAATTTCTTTTAAAGAATTTTACAAAATGCATTTACGTTTCTTTCATGTCTTCCACTTTATACATTATTATCAACACTTAATTTTAAGAGATTACCTTACCTAATGACAGTAAATATCGGACCGCTTTTATAATATAAACACGCAAGTAATCAATACAGTGGAATGTCAAGGCCTCGTGCTGACGTGGTATTGAAAAATGTAAACATTAAAGACTCGTGCGAAGTATTTTTTGTATATTGACAACTATCCCCCGTTCCCATCGCTCTAGTGCAACTTCTATGTTGTTCTTGTTCTAAAAATGTTTCGTCACATACTTTTTTCATCTCTGATGTTATCGAATTCTGTCTTTAATCGTGGACGTCTCATCTCCGATAGCTTTGTCTATGTCACCAGTATTGTTGTTATTAGTGAAAGTTTCCTAATCTCGCATTAGTTGGCTAGGTCATTGATACACTAAGCATGTCAGGTGAAGAAAAAATTACCGACTTTGTGCGGGTAGGTCGTAATTATTTAATTACATTTTAATGGTTTTTTCCACTACTAACCGAACTTATATAACATATAACATTGTAATTTCGTATAAAGAGAGTCCAGGGTTAAAACTTACATTTTCGTTTTTAATACGGAAAATGACAGCTAGATGGCCCGGATGTGAACATGTATTTATATATTATATTATCATGTTTACATCATGTGATGTATATTTGTAATTCATTAGGCTAGAACAATATCACTGTTGTTATTCTAGTCTTTAGGCTAGAACAAATTTACTGTTGTTTTTCTAGTCTTTTTTATGTTAGTACAATACTTTGTTTAAATAATTTTATTTTTGTTTCCTTTGTTTTGTACAATAACCATTAATTATAGATGCATGACCGAAAGGTGATTCGGTATCATAGGTCTTCGGTGCTAGTACCCGTGGGGCACGAATGTAAATGAAATATAGGGTACCTAGATATATATAAATACAGCACACTGTTTTATGATTCTGCATTCAGTACTGGACTACATGGGTCAGATGAAAAATTGCAATGAAACATAGTGACATATTTTTTTTTTAATTTGGAATGAAATCCCTCTTGAAAGAGAAATACTATATATTTCTTAGATATCATAATGATAACAGATATACTTGGTGATCCCACCAATCAGTGCCCATCGTGATACAGAAGTTATATTTATTTCTTGAACTAAGTCGTTATCATAGACATGAAATATATATTTGATAACCTTTCCCTGGGAATACGACACATTTCGCAGAGCACATAAATTCAATTCTTATCTGTTAAGGCTATCTAAATTGCTTTATAGCTCGCTGTATTTGGTAACGCAGAATTTAAGTAATGCTTCTTCATATTTTCACAATATATCAGTTGTTATCTTTCCGTAAAATTAATTTGATATTAATTTGGGTTTGGTTGTAGTTTCATTTCGGAAATCCAGTAGCATTTGCCGTAGGAGCATCGCAGTTTAAGGCAAAAGTGTCTAGACTTCTTAATACTGGATGTCAATTCAATGAAACAAGAATCTTGTGTGCGAGAGACTGCAAAGATGAGCAGGAAACTACAAGACAGAGATAAACAGTAATCATAAGATCTTAGAAAATCAGATTTCGAATAAATTACAAAAACGTTTACCCTTACACATTTCGCCGCCTAAATAACAGTTACCGAAGACATGAATATAGACTACTCTCAGACACTGGAAGGTTTCCGCTACTTCAGGAACCACTCTGTCCACCCCTTTATTATGCAAATATCTTAAAACGCGCTTTTATTAACTTCTGATAGTAGTATATGGGTCTGTCTAAGATAAAATGTTCTTAGTCAGATTTACTATGTTCGATAAATATTTCTTTAATTGGTTGGTAGATTTCTCAGGAATTTCAAAAATAAGTTAACAATAACCGTTGACCAGATTATCGTGATCTCTGTATTCTGCTGGAGAGAGAGAGAGAGAGAGAGAGAGAGAGAGAGAGAGAGAGAGAGAGAGAGAGAGAGAGAGATTTGATCACATGTACGATAATACGACAAAAAAATACCAACGCAAAGCAAACGGAGTTGAATAAGTTCTGTAATAAAGCGGGTAATCATAAATATTAATGTCGTTCTCAAAATAATATTCTTTCTTCCGAAATGGTTTACAATTATAGCACAGAAATTCGATATAATAATACTTATGGAATCTTATCTTTTAATATAAATTGTAGTCTGTCGTATATTGATTATTCGTGATTGCATTCCATTTGTGAGGAATTTCAAATTATTACTGAAACGTTTTCTGGTTTACTTTTCTTTTTAATACCTAAGTAGAACAATATTGAACAACTTTATTCTGTGGTTCTAATCTATTTGAGGTACATTTGCGTTTGTGAAACATGATTATGCATTGGGTATAATGTGTTAATTTTTATCCCTGTTAATATTTAATGCCCATATATACATTTATCGAAAGCATATAAATCTTTCGTAATACCAAAAAACTTTTTCTAGACAAAATATCTTACGCCGAGTACAAAGTATGAATTTAAACTGGACTTACAAATCAATAGTTTCATAATACATTATATATGACACCTATACAGATGCAATTTAGTAATGATATGAGGGTTAGAAACAAATTTTAGTTCAGATTGCATGTCAAAAATGTTATAATTATAGTAAGGGGTATCATATATAACATAAAATGAATAGGAATTTATAATATAGTGAACAAAGAAGTATTATCCTAAATTATGCATAAGCTAAATATATGAAACATTGATAAAAACTATTTTGTCCGTTTTGACGCTTAGGGAATATATGCAAGAGTTGAGCTGTATAAGCCTGACCTGTGTATCTAGATGGTTTTGAAGGGGCGTTGACGAGTGTTTCAGGGCTAGTCCACGCCTTTTAAAATAATTTAAAGGCACTCTTCAGGTTATAAGGTAACAGAAACTTTTATTTTAGTTTTGAATTTCCCCTAGACCTGAAGTAAAATTTAAATCTGATACCCATTTAAGGGGTGAAAGTTTCTATTTAAACACACATCTGACCCTCTCTTTCAATATATGGATGGTGTCCCTATTAATCTGTAGCTTCTCTTATTTTAGCAATCGCTAGCAGCTTCATTTACAAGTCTTGTTACTACCCAGGATAAAGGGGATAATTTTCATATCGCTATAGGTACAATGGTACAATAACGTAGTTATGTTACTCGAAGAGTTACTTTAAACATACAGAATTTGGAAGTCTAATGCTGTACATAAATAAATACTGATGAATGTCTTAGAGAAGGCTTACCTCGACAAAATGCCTAAATTTATAAGTTATATCAAGATATAAGATATAATCAGTAGTCCTCCAAAGGGAAGTAAAATATACTAAAAGAAATGACACAAACGCTCTTTATAAACATTTTATATTAGACATGTAAAGATGGATGTTACGTAGATCTACTGTACTATTCTAACTATTGCTTGATAAAGGCCAGGAGGCCGAAAATTTGCGGCAAAGAGTGTTTGTGTTATTTCTTGTAGTATATCAAGATAATTTAAAATTTCCGATATGTTGTCTCATTACGTTAAATTTTGGGGTTTTGCAAAGTTGAATAATTTGTGTTTAGTAACGATAGGGGTTAAGGGTTAGCTACCACTTCCTATTAGCAAGAGGAGCTACATTCTTGCTATCTTCTGTATTAATTGAATGTGGTAGCGTTTAGATACCTTTTGCATTACCAGAAGCAATTCATGTTTACTTATTCTATGTTTAACTTAGATGGGTGAGCGTTTAGCTACCTTTTGTATCACCAGAAGCAGTTCATGTTTAGTTATTTTATGTATAACATAGATGGGTTAGCGTTTGACTACCTTTTATATCACCAGAAGCAGTTGATGTTTAGTTATATCACCAGAAGCAGTTGATGTTTAGTTATTCTATGTATGACTTAGATGGGTGAGCGTTTAGCTACCTTTTGTATCACCAGAAGCAGTTCATGTTTAATTACTCTGTGCATAACGTAGTGGGTCAGCGTTAAGCTACCTTTTGTATCACTAGAAGCAGTTGATGTTTAGTTATTCTATGTATAACATAGATGGATTAGCGTTTAGCTAACTTCTATAGTGTAATAGTACTAGTTTGATTTTCTCAAGTTAACCTTGGATGGTCCGGATGTCAACATGTATCCATAGATTATCATGTTTACATCTTGTGGCGTATGTTATTCTAGTCTTTAGTCTAGAACGAATTTACTGTTGTTACTATAGTGCTTTTTATGTAAGTACAATACTTTGTTTGTATAATTTCATCATAATTGATTGTTTCTTATGTTTTGTACAGTAGCCATATTACGTGATTTCGTCATTATTAATAAATGATAACTATCTATCATATCTGTGTTTTATTCTTTTTTTAACCCAAAGGAAAACAAGGATGTGTCTGCTGGAATCTTTGATGGATTTAAATGCATAAAACAATTGTGTTCACATAAGACTTAGAAACCTCTCTCAGCGATAGTTAAATAACCTCTTTTGAACAATAATGGCGTTTTGATTATGTTCTCAGTAGGATAATGAAATATCTTGGTGTTTATAGATCAAAGATTCCTATGAGGAATAATAGCGTTTTATTTATGTGCAATGTAGCGTAATAAAATAACCTGTTTTCCTATACGAATACAGAGATTTCTTTGTTTACTTTTAAGAAATTGAAGTATATCAAAGTATAAGTTTACTCCACGATTGTAACCGGCAGCAACTGATTTCACATAGATTTTGTTCTTACATTCTTTCCACTGGATAAAGACAAAAGGACCAAGATTTTGTAGGTAAAAAGAGTGGGGTGTTTTGTTTTGTTTTGATTTTTATTCTTTTTGCACCATACTTTCCCGCTGATCATAAGGACCTGTTGCATAATTTCAAAACCTTTTTGGTTATCCTTTTACTTGTCTTGTAATCTTAATCATATTCTTACGTCTTAGGACCTTATAATATACCATTCTTTAACGCAGTTAAGGTCGATACTTGGGAAAGATTTTATCTCACTTTAAGCTTTACGATTTTCCTGAACTTCAACTTCTGAGTGAGAAGGCAATCTTATGGCTAATATGATGCATGAGAATTTATCAAGGAATGAACATTTGAAGATAATTTGGGTATAAAACAAATTATATCTCTTAATCTTGGTTAGGTTTGCTTCTGAGGCAAATCGATTTTCAATTGGTATTTAAGTGGTAGGGTAACTACGTCACTGCGGAACTTCTATGGTTGGTACGAGACTCTTGTCATACAATGTCACATTTCGTTATCTAGATCTCATTACGAGTATTCTGGATTGATACCTATCCCGACCATTTTGAATACCGAATTTGATATCGATATTTGATATAACCTGATTCAGAAATTTCTATTAGACTGAAATGACGGTATGATAAACATTTTAAATACCGAATTTGATATCAATATTTGATATTAACCTGATTCAGAAATCTCTATTAGACTGAAATGACGGTATGATAAACATTTTAAATACCGAATTTGATATCAATATTTGATATTAACCTGATTCAGAAATTTCTATTAGACTGAAATGACGGTATGATAAACAAACAGGAAATGCATACTCTCCCCGGACATCTGATCTCGCGCTCTTTTTTGCAGAGGAAAAGGGGTTGGTTGGTTGGTTGGTTTCACTTTAGTTCTTTAGTAGACGGTTTGGCGTTTTATATTTGATGATGTCTCTTTAAATACCAAGCAGGTTTTATCTTAGATTGCACTGTTTTGAATGTTTTGATTAATGGAAAGGTGGGTTCATAAACCGGCTAATCACACCAATATACGAATTTCATATTTTTCATGATATATGGGGTCTTATGTCGGACAAGCTACGTTTTGTCGGAATTTTCATTATGACTTTAATGCTTGAATTATGACGTCACAGTAGAATGACGCAACTGTGAGTCGAAAAACATTATATTAAGGGCAATTAACGTGACATGAAATTAATGTGTAAAAGGTCTATTGAGTGACGACTGTCACCGCAACAGCATTACAATCGTCTATTTTTGTGGTCTATCTTTGTGTTTATTTGTATTTGCTTCGCATTTCCTTGGCTTTGTTTGCCACACTGCTGAGTCAGATAATTGTTTATTTTCAATTAATAACTTCCTCACTATCCAATCGATAAACGTACATATCTATTAATGTTGCTACTTACATATGTTTGAATTTATCGGTTTATTACAAATTACAAAACAGATTGTGAAATATAATCAATCCTAACTATGCACGTATCATGTAACATGCTGTTAACAAAATGGTAATCGCTGATTTCTTTACTATTTATAAAAAGTTGCTATATACACTTGTGTACCACCTAAGTGAAAATGTTTTGATTTAAACCGTTGTCATATTACTCTAAAATGAGAAATACAGACAATTGTTTACAATATAAACATGAAATGAACAATATGATGTTGTTCCTAAACTTTCGATTTGACTTAAAGGCCATTGTTTGTGTTTGATGTATTTTAACGACTAAGTGACCCAGTCCATTGTCCTCGAGACATATTAATTCTCCAGTAAAGATTTTCTTCAAACAAAAAATATCAAGATAAGGCTTAGCGAGGTGAAGCATCACGCCAGCATCATGTGTTGATTATTACAGAAAAATAAGAAACGCAAATCGGTGATCGATGTTAGTCTCATTTGTATTTCTCATTTAACGAAGATTGTTGGTATTAACTATATCTTTAAAACATGCTATGACAAATGAACAAAGGAAAAAAAACTTTCGTAAGAGCAATAAAATTAAATATACATCTTGTCTAAAACGTTCTGTTCTGGACAACTACAATGAATACTTTGTGAATGAGGACATTCCTATTACTACCTTGCTTCTTCTCTGATCTTCAGAAGTTTATAAATGTCCACCGTATCAAATTATTGTGAGAGCTACATATCACCATGACTCATAGTTTACATTGTTGTCACACATAGCTCAAATTCATCTCATATATGTCGTGTTGAACTATGTTTGTGTCTATATGTTTTGGGCATTCTTGGCGGCCACTTAATCTCACCTCTTACCGTATATTATACGAAGTTCTCTCTCTATATATATATAGTGGTAAAGAAGTCTGACCTATAATATATATGTGTGTAGAGGAAAAAATTGTCTTATTGAACAGTAGTCAAATGCTGCACAATGTATATTTCGCATGATTTTTCTGTAGATGGTGTAAAACATATAATTGTTGAAATTAAGTACCACAAGTCGGGTGTCCCTTTTGCTGAACTGATAGTCCCCAAAAGCATCACAATCTAGTTTTCAGTGCTTTTGTACAGATGTGAAATACACATTTAAATTTTCAGTCATAATATTTTGTAAATCACTCTATAAGTTAAAAAACGAGGAAGTACCCAAGGGTTAACCACATCTCATAGTCCATGGAATAAAAGGACAATATCGTGTATACTATCATATACAGACAAATGCGAACCCCAATAAAATCGAGGTGAGACAAGGTGCCGGAAAGGAGTAAGCATCCCCTGGTTGCATACAGCACTTTTCAAGTCGAGGAGGTAAAACATAAATATACACAAATGAACTCATGAAGGAGACAACACGAAGTCAAATCATCCAATTCATGGTATGAAATGTTGTTTAACTGAAATTCCGGCGTCGGAAATGCACGTGAACAAATGTCTGTATATATAAATATTATGTCAAATCAAGTATAGTCAAAAAGTTGAAATGGTTTGTATGTTCAGGTCCCGAAATATCGGTTAACTTTCTTGAAAAAGGATCTGAAATTGCGTACTAAGTAGTATCTCCCTCATGCATAGCTCTTTCCTTAGATTGATTCTTTGATTCATATTTCGCCAGTTTGGGTTTAACTCTGCTCTTCAAATATTTGTATATTATTAGAGTATCAATTACTAAAGAGATAGATGTTGTCGGAATGCATATCTGATGCACAAAGTTATAAAGTATATATGATATGAAATTGTGATAAAAGTAAACAGAAGTACCGAAAAGTGAACAACATCTCCTCAGTGGAAAAAAGGGACAGTATAAAATCATATTCAGACAAATGCGAACCCCGATTAAATTGTGGTTAGACCAAGTGGCCCAGAGGAGTAAGGAGTTAGTGCATGCAACAACCGTCGCATAACTCATGCAAAAACTGTCCAAATTCAGGACATACATACCACCATACATACATACACACATACATACATACACACATACATACATACATACATACACACATACATACATGGGCATATGTAGTAGACAAAGACACTAATCAAATTGTCCCATTCACGTTATGGAATGCTATTGAACTGAAATTCCAATGTAGCGAATGCACCGTGAACAATTGTCTGTATGTAGACATATAATGTTAAATCAAGTATAGCCAAACACTTCAAGATGGTTAGTTTGTATGATCAGATCCAAATATGTCGATTAAAATTCTTGAAATATACAAATCCATACCTATCTTACAAGATTGTCAAACTGACAACAATCGAGATTCGGTGTTTACTGCACCATTAAACTATTTTTACCCCTCTGGAAATTTAATTTTCTGAAATGATTGAGTAACATTGAGTGCAATTACCTTAATATAACTCAATTAAAATGTAGGAAAATGACTGAGGGGTCGGTCAACATGCAGTATGATAATCTTTGAACTTATTTCTCAGTCTAAACCAACAGTAGAGTTTTGTGTTAAATATTATCATCATCATTATCATTATTTCTGAGGAGTCGAAAGCATATTTGTTATTGCTGTCTATTTCCGGACAATTTTAGATATGTAAGATATATGTCAATATAAATTGTAGGTTTTCATGTTTAAAAAAAAAGAAAAAAAAAAAAAAAAAAAAAAAAAAAAAAAAAAAAAAAAAAAAAAAAAAAAGAAAAAAAGAATCCTAACAATAATTCTTAACGATTTCTGGCTCTAGATCTAATTCATCTGGAATATATAATCTTTGAGATGGTTTGCGTGTTCTGTGTCTATTTACTGATGATGACTGATGCTCAGAAGTCGTTTGAGTGAAGCAAATCGATGGCAAACTTCAACAAGATCAGCTGTAAATATTCAATCCTGCAAAGACAAAATATGCAAATTAACTTGCTCAATGAAAATAAATTTGCTCCTTCCGTAATCAGGTTTAGAATAGGGTAAAATGTGACAAACAGCTGCTTCTTGTGGAGGAGAAGCCTTTTTCTATTTTATAGTTAGTAGAAGAAAAATGCAACAATGTATAGAATTTATAAAAGCGATTAAAGTCAGGTACATTTGCCCTATTTTGAACACACAGATCCATATTTCAATAAAGAATATAACGTTTTCCGGACCATTGTTGTGCCTATAATGCTAAAATCAAATATCCGACTCGTCCGACCTCAAATGACTTCATTACAATCAAGTTCTGTGCTAAAAAGTTTAACATTAGGGTACTCGACACGTGTTTTACTTACTATATAATAGAATGGGGTGGTTTTATAGTCCATTTCAAGTATTTAAAATTCAAATATACATAATACTTTATCCCATATTTTGTTACATTACACATTTTACAATATACATACACAAACACAAATCGACATTTAATTTTGCTGATGAGGAGGGGGAGGCAATAATAAACTTTTTATTTTTTCCTTGATTTCTGAGCCAAAAATCTGCTAATTCCGCAGTTTGTTGCTTTACTCATATGTCATGATTTCAAAAATACATACAATGAGATGTGCCTACTTTTAATCAAATAAATAATATAATAATCCCGAGTTCTGCCTCTTAAAATGGTGACACTGCCCATCTTAATGATATTCGTTTCCAACATCGAAACATCTTGAAGATATTTAGTAATAGATAACCCTGAATTTAAAAACTATATTACTGACATTTATCCACCTCGTTGCCCCGAGATAAAAAGAGTAGTGATGTAACCTCTTTGCCATTGTACTATATAGAGTATACAACCACTAGGCCAGTGTCACTGCTGGTGGACTGATAGTGCCCGAGGGCATCATAAGTCTAGTTTTCAGTGCTTTTGTACTGACATGAAATATATACTTCAAATTTTCCGTCATCACATTAAGTAAATTTCTCTAAAACTAAGGAGTATCTCCTTCATGCATAGCTCTGTCCTTAGATTCTTTGGTTCACTTTTTGGTCATTTTGGTTTCAACACTACTCTTCAAAATATTCATATATTTTGAGAATTCCAATCATTTGGCCACGATCATCACTGAAGAGACATAAGTTGCCGAAATGGTGCACAAAAGTAAAAGGTATATATGTTCTATATTTATTATAGATTTTTAAATGTGTATTCTTTGATTATGCCGTTTTTGTGGTAAGAGGTAAGGTGAGTGGTTAACCATACCAGCTTAATGACATTTGTTACTTTAAGAACGACGAGTAGTCGTATGACGTCACAAATCTTCCGTTTCTGTTATAGGTTTTTATTTTACAATAACACGCTATTTTCCTTATTTGTCGATAATAGGTCAAAACATAGTAATTCCATTTCCCATAGGGTCCCATGTTAAATTACCCAATTTCCAGCAAGATTTACACAACATCCTACAATTGAGCTATATATAATCCACATATCAAAATGTTTATCAGACCCTCCTCTATCAGAATTTTAACAATTTACTATATGTTATTCACCTTAATTTCGAGAAAATCATGCTGAAAGGGAGTCACCCCCAAAAATTTGCCAAAAGTCAAATGTAAACAACAACACCCTATTTAGGTCAAAAAATTTTTAATGTAGCGAAATGAGATAAAAATTCATTATTTTACAGCAGAATCAATCTTTATTTATAGATTGATCAAATAATTTCATCCAATCACAACTATACACTGAAATAGTAGTCCCTCTCCCCCTACATCACATCAGCTAATCACGGCTCTCGTTAATTACTGTTCTTTGACCAATATTTTACATAGTAGTGAAAACCTTCCTGTCATAGTTAGGTGGCCTATTACTTTTAAGTAAAAGGTTGCAATGATAAAGATATATTTAATACATGTAGACAAGAAACATAATGGTTCGATGCAAGGATTTCAATTACACATTTGATTGTTTAAATCGTTAATGCTACGGAGTTCGGGTATTGGAGGACATAGTCATATATCACATAGTCACATAATAATTGATTGAATATTTGACTAATACAGCAATGGCGGATTTAGAGGGGGTTGCAACCCCCCTTGGTCGGAAAATGTTACCCAAAAAAAGTCATTTTAGGGCTGCAAAACATAAGTCATTTCTGTAACTTTAATTATGGAATTTACACGATTTGACTCTTTCTACTAAGTATATGTGACGGGTGTTGCTAGCAAGCAGGATATGCTTACTCTCCCCGGGCACCTGATCTCACTCCATCACAAGGGTTCACATATGCTCTTCAAGTAGACATATTTTGTTATTTTCCACTTGTTTATCATTTTCACTGATTTTATATGTCCTCTGGTTTCATGATATTTAGACTTATGGTTTGGATTTATCCATCATCTTTACATCTGGATGACAGCTGTTTCAGTGTATTTATTTTTGGAATCAGAATTTTCCCTAACAAAGTAAGTTTATCATGGCCTATAACTATATATTTGAATTTGCGGCTTCCGTTTTTACTAGTAAATGCATTTTGAATAATTTCCGCTAATCTGTCTTTTAATTTCTGATGAATGATCGTTGTGTAAAGAGTCGAAAAGTCAAAAGTCTTGATGGAGTGAATTTTAGTAAAACTTTTTGATTTTAGATGTTCTAACAACTCTTTTGAATTTTTAAGGATCCATATTTTATTAATTCCACTTCTGGAATATACTGTTTCGCAATACCTATGAAGACCAGATTTAACTTCTGATAATATTTTTGTGAGTAGCATCGATAAAGCGTTGATAATAGTGATTTCTGAATAAATTGAAGATTTGCAGTCTATACAATGTACATTTTCGAGAAAAAAAGCATAAAAGCAACATTGTTGTGGAACTGTAATTAATCTGGAAAGGTATTCATTTTCTCACGGCAAACAAACACTATGATCATAAAGAAACATAATAGACAATTTATTTTCATTCTGACGATCAATTTATCTTTTCACACCACTTATGATGGTTTACACTTCGGTACTTCTCCGTTTCTTACTTAGTAGGGGGAGAAGTTTTATAGTATCATAGAAAGGTGTGAAATAGTTATTTCTTTGAAGCTTTCAACCCAGCAGTGTGCAAATTGGTCAAATTTTAATCTAAAATTATTAGAAATACTTAAAATCACCAAGTAAAGCTTATATAAATTATAAAAAAAACCCCAAACATTTTATAGGCCAAAACAGGACAAGTCAACAACAAAAATGGCCAAATCTTCTTTTCCTGAATTTGCGATTTTTGGTGTTATGTTCATTTGATGCCTATAACTTGGTAAAAGTATGTAAACCTGTTAAAATTTTTCATTGTCATTTCCGTAATGAATATGATACCGGTTCTGATGATCAAGTTTTTGAGATTTTTCTCAAGTATTCGTCCTCCTTAAATGACCGTCCTAAATCGGTATCTTTCTGCAGTACAATCTAATATTTTTGTATTGCTTAAGCCCTTTAAAATTGTTCATATCAATGTGCATGCCCTATGTATCATCCATAAAGACTACTTCGTTAAAATATTGAGATTTCCAAGCCGAGACAAATGTTTCAGTGGTAGGCAATTATCTCTGTGAAAAATAGGGATTATAACAAATTATGCGCCATCAGTTATTCATAAGATTTAGAAAACACGACCTAGAGTGATAATCGCCCTATTTTTGTTTGATGTTTTAATAAAACATAGTGATTTGTATAATATGATTAATCAAAGTATAAAAAGTTAAGAATGAGATAATAAATTGTTGCTTGTGATTCATTCGAATATACAAAAAAAATAATGCATACAGTGGCGTAGCGTAGCCTGAATATATGTGTAGGCAGAATTTTCGAGCCCATAGATTAAAAATTTAAAATAAAGGAAACTATGCAGTACTGGCATAATTATGTGTAGACAAATGCCTTTTTACCTTATGGACGCTACGTCACTGGCATATTGTATTGTATTACTTGCAACCATAATGTGCCATGTTAATGGAAAATATAAATTAATTATAAATATAGATCGATAGACAGAAAAGTATTTGTGAAATGAAATTTGTTGTTGTATTTCAGCGCTTGGCATAGATCGAAGACGTTGAAGGGATCATTATCACCATAAGAGCATATAAGCCTCTAAAGATTTATTGAAACATATGCGCATTCATGTGTTTCGACGATATGGATTTCACGAGCTTCAGACTACTAGGATAACAGTCGACATTGTTAACGCTACTGCTTCATGTCGCACGAATGAAGAATTTGAAAGCTACATACAACCATTACACACTAATTAATTTGTTATCTATTGCAATTTCAGATTCCTGTTTCAAGAATGTTAATCGATATTTTGGGACCTGACCATACAAAATAACCATCTTAATTTTTTGACTATACTTGATTTGAAATAATACGTATATACATGTATATACAGACATTTGTTCACCTGCGTTTCCGACACCGGAATTTCAGGCAGGCAGCATTTCTGACCTTGAATGGGAAATTTGACTTCTTGTTCCTGTCTCCTTCGTGTATATTTATGTATTTACCTCCTCGACTTGAAAGGTTGTTGCAGGACTTTTGCGACGGATGTTGCATGCAACCAGGGGACGCTTACTCCTCCCGGTCACCTGGTCTAACCTCGGCCGCGGAAAGTGAAGGAATTCACCCAACGTAAACGCAGGCGGATCCTCTGAAAGAATACAATCACTGAAAGATAAATAAACATATAAAGCACAAATAGAATCAGTGAAACACCTGGGAGTACTATGGACCTTAGTTCTCCGAAGAAATACTTGTAGAAAATAAAGACAAATTAGACAAACATATAAAGTAGAAAGATACTATAGATAACAAGGCACCCTATATTTCACTTATATTCGTTCCCCGTCTGGGACTCGAACCCACGACCTATGGCACCGAATCACATAGCTGTCATGCATCCGACCCTCTAACCAACTGAGCTACCCAAGCTCCACAAAAATGGAGCTTTGATAGCCAATCATTAGCTAATCGCATGCATGACAACACGGCCGCGGAAAGTGAAGGGATTTACCCAACGTAAACGCAGGCGGATCCTCTGAAAGAATACAATCACTGAAAGAGAAATAAATATATAAAGCACAAATAGAATCAGTGAAACACCTGGGAGTACTATGGACCTTGGATCTCCGAAGACATACCTGTAGAAAATAAAGACAAATTAGACAACATATAAAGCACAAAGGCACTACAGCTAACAAGGCACCCTATAGGCCCATACATACATACAAAAGGTAACAACGTCCAACGAAATTCAATATTCAAAAAGTAAAATCATCACCTTCAAAACTTTATATATCTTATTCCAATACTACACGTGTTTCGGCATCGTAAGCCTCTTCAGGAAGAAAGAAAATTTACTGACTCAGTGGTATGACAGATGTCACCACGGAAACATACAAGTATTAATGTAATGATACAAAATAACTCATAAGAAAATCACAAAAATTATCGATTATAGTGCAGTTACGATACCGACTTAGGACGATAATTTGATGTGACAATTGTCGATCAGTTGCTGTGGTTGACCGGTTTACGGGCCTACCTTCCCATTCACAGCATCAGCAGAATAATCAAAAGACACATGAAAATAAAACTATTCCTCCATATAGAGATCAACGATCAAAAAGTGTCTCAAGTTGAGAGGTCATAAAAGTATATAAACACGTATGGTAATGCAGAAAAACATCATGGTAAAAAAAATTATATCAAACGACATGAAAATGAAGAAACAGTGCTCTGCCGGCCTGGAAACGAACTTAGACCCTTGATCTCTAGGATTCCCGACCAACAGTTAGAGGGAACGACGTTCAGGACCATGTCTCTTCTGAAGGAGGTTTCTTAAATGCCTGTCATTTAGTCCAAAATGTTCTGCGAGCGTGCATCGTTCAAGTAAAATTCTGTAGATGGACTATATACAAGACTTACAGTCTTTTTGATCCTGGCCATATTTTCTATGAAGGCGTATAATCATTTTGGAAGCTGTCGAAATAAATTTGTCGAAACCTTTGACCATCCTAAGTTTGTATACAAGATCACTGTAGAAAGGGATGGAAATTTCATTGGATACATATTGTTGAAAAGTGATATCTTCAAATTTAAATGAAAGTTCTGAATACGAAATAAAGAATTTGCCAAATGTTCATCTAAGTTTGTGATGTCTGTAACCCCGAGTTTAAGTTTCAAAGTAATGATTAAATTTTGGCATGAAAATCCAAAAACATCATTGCAGCCCCTGGCAAATCGAATCAACTGAGATATATAGATGCCATATGATCTATGAGTCTATGGACATCACCATCCACATATGTACAATAGGAAATAAAAAACTGTCACGTTTATCATAAATATTAGTATGAATTTTACTGTTAATAATCTTAAAGTTAAGTCTAAGAAAGGTATTTCTCTACCACAAATATTAGCCTTGCTTAATTGAAGTTCGGGTGGGTATATTTTAGGCATATATCTTTCAAACTCAGGGTTATCGATAATTAAGATATCAAAAAGATATCTAGGTGTATCATTGAATTTATTAATCAGATCAAAACATTTGGATTTTTGAAAAGTGTGCATAAAGTCCTCTCACAACCGTACAGAAATAAATCTGTTACAAGAGGTGCACAATTAGTACCATAGGAATCCCAACTATTTGCTGATAAATCTTGCCATCAAATTGTACGTAAATATTATCCGTAAAAACTCTATGGCTTTACATAATTCAGCGGAAGTCCAGTATTAATATGAAATACATGTATACTGTTTGTTCGAAAATAATCCAGAGTTATTGGAAGTACAGGGATATGTTTTAGATTCCCTGTTAAAACACCAATGTATGAGAGACAACAACTTATTTCATTCAAATCCTGTGGAAGAGAGGTATATAAGGTAGAAAAATCAAATACATGTATAGAGATTTAAATAGCTTTGAAATTACGTAAAAGGAGCTTTTCTATAACTTCGCTAGACTTTTTATAGACCAGAAGTAATTGATGTTACTGTTATGAAAAGCGACATTACAGTATTTAATAATACGATCTGTAATTGCACTACAATCAAATATTTTTTTAATGTGTTAAATGTTCTATTATATTATTTATATTCATGTAGTGTATAGCTCCATGGTGACTTCTGCCACATAACTGAGCCGGTAACTCCTCTTTTTTCTTTTAGAGTAGACGCAATCTTTTTAGAAAGTACAGTTGTGGAGCAGTGACTAGAATTAGATATAAAAAGTGATGTAGATGGATTTTTATGAAATTTAGGGAGCCAATACATGGTTGGAAGATCATATTTATCAGTGTTAATTTTGAGATCAGACATAGTCATGAGGTGGTTATGCAAGGTGTTGTCTTTTAGACGCAGCGGTTTCAACATAAGTTTTAGTAGAGTTTAATTCAGTATGAAGTACATTAATATAAAATAATTTTCAAACAAGTATTTTTACAACTTTACATAATATTATTGCCTGCTTTATCAGCAGGTACAAAGACATATTTTGTGTGTAAACCAATTTTGTGTGTAAACCACTCATTTTCTTTTTAATAGTCTTATCAGTCTGAGCTGACAGTATTTGGCTTACCGTAAAGTTATTAATACGGATGTCGATAATTTTAGAGTCTCATATTTCCAATCATAAAGAGCATGAACTTTCTCTTTTTTACACCAACGTTTACAGTATTTTTGTAACGCTTCTCCTAATACACCACGGCATTTATAGAAATCTATCTTGGGCGGTAACCTATATTTAACTCCTTTTCAATAAAGTGAATGTTAACTTTTATCGGAAATACAATTTAGGGTACTAGTAATTATACGAACTGCCGATTTTTATACATATTTTAGATTATTGCAAGTACGCGAAGCTGAATAGAGTCTCGACTGTTAGGTGTAACTGCATTGTAATTCAAAATAAGATTTCTAATGCAACGAACATTTGATTCTGAGAGGGAGAGGGGGAATATTCTGACCCTGAAAATGCTGGAAATAACAAAACTGTGCTGAAATGAAAGTAAATATCTTGGCTGCTAGCATGAATTTATAGCATTGGACAAATAGTTTGTATATGTGCAATATGTTTGACAAAACTAAATATAATTGTTGCTTTTTTAAAATATATATTTGCATGTAAAGATGATGGATAAATCCAAACCATAAATCTGAAAATGATGAAACATTAGGACATACAAAATCAGTGAAAATGAAAACCAAGTAGAATATAACAAAATATTGAAGAGTGAGAGTGAGCATCTCCTGCTTGCTAGCAACACCCGTCACATATATAAGAGTCTCGTAACGACCATAGAATTTACTTAATGACTTTGATAGTCGAGCACATATATTAGCCTGGTTGAGTAGCTTATTTGAAAGTCGCCTAGCCCTCAGAACAAAGTCATTGTAATTTGAACATGCTCTAGAATAATGTATTAAATGAAATATGAATACGCCGTATGCGGGTAATGATGGAATGTTGCTACTTATGAAAGGTAAGTTTGTGGTAGCGAAATTGAAATCGTCACGTTTATAGTAGAGTGAGGTATTCAATTGACTATCAATGTCGAAAGACAATATAATATCTAAATACGAAGCAGAATTACTACTTTCTGTAGTTTCTTTGACCTTCAGTTCACCTTGATAGATGATGCTAAGGTATTCCGCGAATGAAGGATTATTAATTGAGAACAAGTCATCTGTATATTTGTAAGTAAAAGGAGCCAATTGTTTCTTTCCTTGTGAAAGCAAAGACTCAATGAATTCAGCTTTGAGTAAAGTCAGCCAGAAGCGGAGCATAGTTAGTGCCCTTTGGAATGCCAACAATTTGTTGAGAAACCTTTCCTCCAAACACCACAAAAATGTTATCGATAAGAAAGTTCAACGTCTAGATGACATCTGTTTCAGTGTATTTATTTTTGTAATCAGAATTTTCCCTAACAAAGTTAGTTTTATCATGGCCAATACTATATATTTGAATTTGCGGCTTTCGTTTTTATTATTAAATGCATTTTGAATAATTTCCGCCACTCTGTCTTTTAATTTCTGATGAGGGATCATTGTGTAAATAGTCGAAAAGTCAAAAGACTTGATGGAGTGAAGTTTTGTAAAACTTTTTGATTTTAGATGCTCTATAAACTCTTTTTTGAATTTTTTAAGGATCCATATTTGATTAATTCCACTTCTGAAATATACTGTTTGGCAATACCTATGAGGGCCAGATTTAATTTCTGATAATATTTTTGTGAGAAGCATCGATACAGATTTTGTGGAACACTTCGAGGAACCAGCGATAAAGCGTTGTTTGTAAGGATTTTTGTGTATTTTTGGAATACAGTACAAATATGGAAGTTCTAAATTTAATTTATTTGTGTCAGTACCAAACGTATTGAGGACAGATTTATGATTCTCAAGTACTTCCGAAACCGAAAAGTTCGTGAGAGTATAAGTAGGATTTCCTGGAGCTGAATTTAATTATGTTAATAAGTCAAAGTAATATTTCTTACAAGTAAATGTATAATTATTAGACGCTTTTTCTGCTCGTGTAATGATATAATAATCTTGGAAGAAGGAAAGTTATCTGACATCAGGATCTTTAAAAATAGATTCGAATCTGGTGTTTACAGAGCCTTGTATTTTTTTAATGTTTATTTTGAGGGGTAGACATTGGAGAATTAAGGGCTTTATCATCTGCTTTCTGAGAAATTTTCTCTTAAGGTTCTTATTTGGAACAGTGTTATTTGAGCTTAATACTTTGTCAGAATGGTCAGAATGGGTTAAGAGTGTAAGAAGTTTGATACTCACACGTATTAGTAATTTAAAAAGGAACATAAAGACCAGTTATCCGTCTGTCTTCGACGACCCAAGAGTCAGAGAAGAACTCGAAAGAAGACATGACAAATATGTGTTCGTACCTGCTGATAAAGCCTCGAACAATATCGTTTTTATTTGCAAGGCGTTTTATATAAATTGTCTTTTAGAGGAATTTGGCATTAATAAATCTACTGGAAATCCCACTTACACTCGCTCTACAAGCTCACTAGATGAAATTATTAATAACCGTAAGTCAGTGTTGAGTACCTTTAACTTATGTACTAAGGATAGTGAGTTCGAGTTACCCTATTTATATTGGATCTCTAAATTACACAAAGATCCATATAAACATAGGTTCATTGCAGGATCCAGTAAATGCTCCACCAAACCTCTATCAGCCCTCCTTACCAAAATATTATCTGCAATTAAGGAGAAACTTCAGACGTACTCCGATGTAATTTACTCTCGTAGTGGTAATCAGTTTTGGATACTAAAAAACTCCAAAGAATTATTATAAAATTTAAAATCTCAAAATCTGACAACTGTTAAATTCATTAAGACATGATTTTTCTACACTTTATACCACCATACCGCATGATAAATTGAAAACCAGGCTCTTTAGAATTAATGATAATTGTTTCTTCACCAAAAAGGGTTCACGCAGATATAAATTTATTGTTTTAGGATATCCAGATACATATTTTGTGAAAAAACACTCCGAATCTAAATATAAGTACTCTGAAAATGACATAAAACATGCCGGACTTCCTGATTGACAATATATTTGTTGTGTTCAGTGACCAGGTCTTCCAACAAATCATCGGAATCCCTATGGGGACTAACTGTGCTACTTTGCTAGCCGATTTGTTCCTTTCGTCGCACGAAATTGACTATATACAAAATCTTATGAGTCAAAATAAGAAGCAATTGGCCTTTTCCTTTAATTTTACATTCAGATATATTGATGATGTACTATCTATAAATAACACAAACTTTGATACATACGTACATACAATATATCCAAAGGAACTTGAAATTAAGGACACTACAATATCCAATTCATGTGCTTCATATTTAAATCTACTTTTTGATGTCGACCGAGATGGTAAACTTTCTACTTCAATTTATGACAAACGTGATGACTTTAGTTTCCCCATTGTTAACTTTCCATATACTAGTAGCAACATTCCTTTATCACCTGCGTACGGTGTTTATGAATCCCAATTAATTCGATATGCGCGAGAGTCATATGAGTATTGCTCTTTCATTTATCGAAGCCAATTACTAGGAGAAAAGGTACTCAAACAAGGATATGAGATATCACGACTTATGTCAACATTCCGCAAATTTTACGTTCGTTATAAAGACCTTATTTGCTCATATGATATATCATTGTCTGACATGTTGACCTCCTTATTTCACAGTAACTAAACCATCTGTATTACCCATACTATATAGCAGTATTCTTACTGCTTATGACATATACCTATTTTGACTACGGCTATTCCGTTTCCTAATTCTGTGACAGCGAATAATACTATGTCGCTTATAATTATGGCATCACGACGGGTGTGACCGGTCGGCAGGGGATGCTTACTCCTCCATGGCATGTGATCCCACCTCTGTTTTGACAGAAGTTCTTGATTGTTTATATTATAATTACATGTATTGTCGTGTTTCTTCGATTTCGAGTTGTGGATTTCGGAACAATATCTTGGATTTGTACTTGCGTCCCTTTGCCAAATTTCCAATCCCTTTCCTCGACTTCCCCTCGTGTTGTCCGCCCTTCATTTATATGCCAGACACACCGATAATTTAACGTTAAAATGAGTGGCCAAAAGGGGTCTTAATTGAATTTGTCTCATCTCTCACCTAAGGAAATATGCAAAGTCGATGTTTATATTAAATCATGTGCAATTCAAAATTTATGGTGGCCATATTTGTTGACAGTACTGTTTTGCTTTTAAGTTTCATTCAAATCAGTGCAACAGGACATTCGTCAAGTGATCTTAACAAAATTACTCAAATGTAAAATAAAAACAAACTTAACATTAAAATGAAAAGAAACGTAAAACTAACAAAAATGTCACTTAACATACATGATAACAAAAGTAAAAGGAGCCTCAAGTGGGCCTATATTGGTCATATGAGACAAAGAAAACATTGAACAATGATATTGAACAATGCTTGTAGATGACCATAAGTCTATTAAGTTTTCTTTAAATCTTTTAAAACAACTTTACTTAAGTTTTCTTAAATTCAGTCTAGAAGTAGTGAAGTAAAAAACGAAGAAGGACCGAAGGGTAAATCATATCTCATAGTCCATGGAATAAAAGGACAATATCGTGTATAGTGTTATATTCAGACAAATACGAAACCCAATAGAATCGAGGTGAGACCAGGTGCCTGGGAGGAGTAAGCGTCCCCTTGTTGCATACAACACCCGTCGCAAAAGTCCTGCAACAACTTTTCAAGTCTAGGAAGTAAATACATAACTATACACACATGAACACATGACGGAGACAAGAACACGAGGTCAAATTTTCCTATTCAAGGCATGAAATGTTGTTAACTGAAATCTCGGCATCGAAAATGCACGTGAACAAATGCCTGTATATATACGTATTTTGTCAAATGAACATTCTTGAAAGAGGAATCTGAAATTTAACTAGATCCCTATATCGACAATAGAACTTCCTGGATGACAATTTCAAACGTTTCTCAATATATCCTGGTCAGCGTAGTTTCGTGGAAAGAAGCCTCGCTCTCAGGACAAAATTTTCGTATTTAGAGCATGCCCTAGCATAGCGTATAAATTGTGAAATGAAGACGCCATATGCTAGAGAGGAAGGGATGCTGCTACTCAGAAAAGGGAAGTTGATAATAATGAATTGAAATCGTCAGGTTTGTCATAGAGAGAGGTTATTGGTAAACCATTGTCACTAACTGATAGGGGTATATCGAGGTATGAAGCAGAATACGCACACTCAGTTGTATCTTTTATCTCGAGTTCCTTTGGATATATGAGGTTGAGTTGATCCTTGAATACAGTGTTGTTAATCGACGAAACGTCATCCATGTATCTGTATGTAAAGTTGAACCGAGATGCTAATTGCTTACTGTATTTGGAGAGCAGAGACTATATGAATTCTGCTTCGTAAGAGTACAAAAATATGTCGGCCAAAAAAAGGCGCGCAATTAGTACCCATCGGAATGCCAACAATCTGTTTTAACTCTTTCCCACAAATATTACAAAATAGACAAAAGTAAAAATGTGAAAAATTAATATATCAAAAATATTAATCAAATGTTTTTGGCATTAAAATAACATTGTTGAAATGAAGTCAAAAACGAATAAAATATTGGCATTCGGATAGGAAGCCAAAACAGCAACACTTCCTCACACATCCTTCGATAATGAAAAACGGAAATTTTCCCTCGGATACCAGGAACAGAGATACTACACACCTCACCATAGAAACTAGTAGCATACAGACCTATGTAATTAAATTATTGTGTGCATATTCTGTGTTGAGTTTACCTTATATTAGCATGCATTAATTTGTTAATAGCAGATATTACAATGCAATTCTAACAAG